>JAKCOX010000031.1:1205127-2410254 GCA_022605575.1 Laterallus jamaicensis coturniculus | reverse complement strand
CCCACACCCTCATAAGCAGCTGAACCTCAAACCTGGCCAAGCAATCCTAGTTTATTTTGGAGGCAGAGTATGTTAGTTGCTTTTGAGAAACTCCAGGCAGACACCACAGCCTCCAGAGAGCGTAAACCTAGAAATATCCAAGGATGACCTAGTGGATTTAAGCAGCATCAAATAACTTCTCTATTTTCTGAAAGGCACTAGCGAACTGTCATCTAGCACCACAAAACCGAACTGTAGATGGTAACACTGAGCCTGAAGGGACCACTTCAGTAACTATATGCTCTAGAAAATATGCCGCATAACAGATTATGCAGTTACACTACTTTCAGCTGTGTTATTTTGGGTTGTCATTGTATAACAGCATGGTGCTACTTATAGGAGCTACCTGTAGCAGGGAAGACTACTGTTTGTTCTGTCAGTCCTCAGTACTTTGAACAGGGCATTCTTCTTATGCTTCCTGTTACATTAAGTACACATTTAAAACAATATCATGACATTATCATAATTTGCAAACCTTCTAGAAAAATAATTTTACAATTCCTAAACGATGGCAAAGTCATGATAACATAAGAGTTCACACTGTATTATAAAATGACAAAAAATAAAAAAGAGAAAGAGGCTTATTTTCTTTTGTGGGACTTGTTTTCTTTTTTAAGTCCTTTTGTAGAGGTAATTAAAACCTTGACATTGTATGCTTGAAGTTCTGCACATTGTTAAAGGTTTTCTAGTTGGGGACTTAAGACCGCAAGAGCAATTCTAGCTTCAAGATAACACTTCTAAATGAAAAATTTTGATTCTTAGATCTCTCTCCTCAGCAAGACAGAACTCTGCATTTTCTTCAAATGACTTTTCAATTACATATTTCTTTCCCTTTGGATTAGAAGCATAGATTGTTTGTTGTTAGTCAGTCTTTTCTAAAGATGCTGCAGTACTCACATCCCAGCCTTTCAGAATACTTTTTCTGCCAAAAGGCTAGCCTGTCCATCAAAAAACGTGCCTTTTCTTCCAAAACTGCTTTTTCTTTAGAGATCCAGTGTTCCATGGTAAACCACTGTTGACAGTAGGTTTTCAGCTAAGTTTGTAACTAAACACACCAAGAGACATGGAGAACATTGCCAAAGCAGGCAAAACTCTGTCCTTACCATCTAAATGTCTGCTGAAGGCTGTGAGGGGGAGGATGAGGGACCTGCAAGTTAATCAGTTCAGTTACGGCACTGGAACAAGAGTCTAGGCAACAGGAATAGTTCCCTTCCCCCTTCCAGTTTCCTATAATAGCCAATTAAATTAAATCCCAAAATTAGGCTGGCATCAGGTCTAATTCACAAGTAAGCTTTGGGTCTGCAGGTGGAAGAGGCAAGCCTGAGTTAACATTGCTTTTCCCTCCCCAAATTCTAAGCAGGAAAAGGAGACTAAGTCAAACTTGAATCTTCCTGCCCACAACTGAATTTGCTTCCCACATTGCAGTGGTGTGTGCTTGTAACTGCTCTCAAGCACAAACTCTACCCATACTGGTGCAAGTCATCCTGAGGAACTCCTGTCATGCCAGGTGAGACAGGAAGAAGAAAAAGAGTCCATCTTTGTTTGGGGTTTGACGTTTTGTTTCTTTCTATTTGCCAACCCTCGCAGATCAATGCAATTATATTTGAATATGGACACTATGAGATGTGAAAGTAACAGGGAACAAATAAATGTGGTATTTGTCCATAGTATTTTTGTCCTAGCAAGCTTTCCAGACCTGAAGAAAACTTCCAGTTTTGGTAGCCTTCAAGGAGTGAGCTCACTGACCTGTCATGCCCAAATGGCCCTGTGCATAGTACTATAATCCCTATGAACAGGCCAATTATCAGCTGGCAGAGAAGTTTTGTATGCCTACACGGAAATGCAGGAGCTGCCTCAGTGGTCAACCTATTCATTCCTGTCTGAACACAGGGGTCAAGAGAGAGGTGTAGCATACCTTCTTTCACTCTTTATATTGCAGTATAATCTACTGATCTTTTTACTTGCAGTATTGCTATTCAGATAGGCTATTGAGTCTGAGACTGACCTATGAATGCAGGTACTGCAATCAGATCCTCTTCTGTTGACATCTGCTCACTGCAGCCTCTTACACAATCCTGTTTTTCTTTGCTTCTGACTGACAAGTCACAATCGCTTGAGCTTTTTACAATTTTATTTTGTGGGCTGGATTATATGTTATTGTTTATTTTCATTAAAAGGCTTTGGCTATTTCCAAGAATGTAACTTCTAGGGGGAAGCATAAAGAAATTATTTCGATCATGTTTGACATGATAGAAGTAAGGTAACCTTTCTTGCTATAGCTCCAAGGATATACCTTTTGTGATTCCCATGAAAAGTCCCTCAAATTATAGGCCTCTAAAATATCAGATAAGCCTTTTAGATGCAGCTTGTCAGGGATTGTCATAAATTCTGTTAAACTCATTTTCTGGATGCATAACTTGAATGTGGATTTTTGAATTACGTAAGTACCGTTCATATATGATTGCAGCTATCCTGTGTTGCATAGATCAAGCTAATTTGTAGTACTTGGAAAAGAAATCAAGTCCTGGGCATCTAAAATTTCCCTGAATGTGAAAGGATATATGTAGCTTAATCTCCCTGCATGTCAGTTTCCAGGATGCAAATGAGAAATAACACTTCCTCTGTTTCACTTGTGCAGTGAGGAAAGAGTTATTGAAACAACTCAAAAAAATGCACTGATAAGAATTAATTAAAAATGAACAAACAAAACACAAAACCACCCAAACTTCTGAGGAAATTAACAATTCAATATTTGAAGTACAGGCTGAATGCCGGAAATTACTCTGAACAACAACAAAACCCCATGCAATTAAGTGGAAACTCCAAGAATATTATTCATCCCATAGCCCGAATATTACAAAGATTATGCAGAAAGAGAGAAGCATATGACCGTATGATTAAGTAAGTTTCAATACAGATACATAAGGGACTAAACTATGTTCATGCTGCCGTGGTTTAGCCCCAGCCAGCAGATAAGCCACATGAGGCTCACTCACTTACTCCATTCCTCAAGGGATGAGGAGAATTGGAAGATAAAATTTGTGATTGGGATAAGGAGAGTTTACTGTGAAAGCAAAGGAAGAGGAATATTCCAATAATATGTATAACAGAATACATAAAGAGGGTGATACACAATGCAACTTGCTAACGGCCTAGCCTGATGCCTGTCACAAAGCAAGAACTCCTTCTCCCCAGCCAGGTCCCTTTATACATACTATACAAGATGTTATATCATATGGCAAACCCCTTTGGCCTGTTTTGGTCACCCATCCTGGCTGTGTCCCCTCCCAGTTTCCTGCAAACATTAACTCTACCACAACCAAAAAAACCAGGAGACATGCTGACAGTCTTACAGAACGACATATCCTACTGAGTACTACACAAACTTACTCCTATCCTCTGAAATAGCAGAGGAAAGGTTTCTATGCATACTTTACACTGCTGAACTTGGAAGACCCTCAAGCAAATTTGGATGATTGTACAAATAGAACCAAAATCGCTATGCCAATATGGCAAGGTATTAATAAGTGTTATTAGAAGCAAAAACTGATGCAGAAACCACAAAGATATATATTTTTCCTCAGTCCTTCACCTTCTCTGTTAGCTTTTCGTTTTTTCATTTCTTTAAATTTTAAAAGTGACCACTTTGAGACAAAGAACAGGCATACAACTTTTTCTATCATCTAGAATTAAAAATTATGTGTTTAAATTTAAAAAAAAAAAAAAGAAAAAAGAAAAAGAAAGCTTTATCTATCTTGATTTTAAAAAGTATTGCCAGTGTTTTGCCCAGTGCCAGGACGGTCTACTACATATAGAGATAAATATTGATATATCAATATTGAATTTGTCACTGATGCATAGCTGAAAAAAACTAATGGCCCATTTTTACTTCTATGTTGCTACAGTTGTGCTGTTCAGACACACTTCCTGTTACCTGTAGACAAGTCTGGAAAAGAATATACATATTTCTCTACTGCAGGGCATCTTCACTATATCAGGTTGCTCAGAGCCCCATCAAACCTGACCTTGAATATCTCCACTGATGGGACCTCCACTATGTCTCTGGAAAACCTGTTCCAGTGATCTACCACCTTCATATTGAGGAACTTTTTTCCTAATATCCAACCTAAATCTCCCCTATTATAGTTTAAAACTGTTATTCCTTGTCCTACTGCTACATGCCCTCATAAGCAGTTTTCCCCCAGCTTTCTCATAGGCTCCTTTCAGGTACTGAGCCTATTACAGTCCTATTAGGCTATCTGCTATCCTATTATCTTCACTACAGTGACCTGTGTCTTCACATAGCTTAGACTGCTACTAAAAATTATGCATTGATTAAATAGACTGGCATTTTTCTAACTCTAGCTGAAAGGATTCATGGCTCTTGCAGGTAATAAAGCTGTCAATTAATGAACTAAGTTCCATTACACACACAAACACACACGGAGGCAAGCTACTAAATTCTGTTGAAAACCCCACTTGCAGTGAATTCTGCTTCAGACTGTTTTTGTCAGGATATTTTTCATATCATCCATCTGTATTGTCATTAGAGATACAAAATTCTCAAGAGAAACAGCCCAAGATGACTCTAACTTCTAGACTTGGATGTTTTGAAATTAAAAACCTCATAAACATCTTGGTCGCTCGGAGTACAAACAGTATTTTTACTATATCTGATTATGAGCAGATAATGTAATAGACTGTACAGGTGACTAAAAGCTACTGCTCCTTATTCCTTGGAACAGCAATTGCAGAACAATATAAATTTGTCAAACAGATTATGGGGGGTGGGGCAGAGAGGAAGAAAAGAACAGAACAGATGACAAAATGAAGAGCATTCCAAAGTAACAAGACTCCCTGGTAAAACCCTGACTGACATTTTTAAACAGACAAGAATAAGAAAGAAAATACAGTTAGGAAGGAAAAGTATGAGCAAAAGGGGATTTAGACGTTTAGAACATTTGGTGAAAATTAGAGATGGACCGTAACCAAAATACTTGATCCAAATGCCTCTAAATTTTGGAGGACACTTGATAGCTTGAACAGGATTTGAGTTCTACAAACTTGCTTTTTTATAATGGACTTTTATTCAAACTCTGCTTCCAAACTCTGGGATAGTTTGAGAGCTTCTTTGGATTAATATCCTGAATCTTCCACCCATGTCAGCTGGAAATCTTACATCAATGCAATTGTTGAAAAACAGCATTGCGAGCCAGGTTTCTATTTTCAGTGGTTCAACCTCCAAAGCTGTTCTAGGCCACCATCTTCGTCTGCTGGAAATAGTGCGTGAGGTTTGACCAGGGCAGTTGAAATGCCTTTCTGCAGCACACAGACGGAGGTTTTATTGTAAGCTTTTCTTTCCAGCACTTCAGTCCCTCCTACACAGTTCAGTAACCAGCTAATTTATATATTCTGCCTGAAGCACTCCCTCTGGCTTCATAATATAATCTCTCAAATGAGGAAAACGTACATAAAAGCGGATACAGCCGTTCCCAAGCCACTTACTTAGCTCGAGGCTGCCTGCTGGCATGAAGGCGCTCACAGCCAGCTCGGTGTCCCAGGGCAGTCTGCAGTGCTGGATGAACATCAGCCCTTGCTGCACTCTCCAAGCAGCCATCTTCCTGCGGCGCAGACACCTTGCTACATCACTGTGTTTCCACAGTATTCCCTATGCTGCGCCCCTGTTCTTGCCAGGTCACTCTGGAAGATTTTACTTTGAGATCTGCTTGCTTGCAAACAGGTTTTATTCTACTTACAGGAGATTAGGAAAAAAATAATTTATTTAAAGAAAAAAAAAGGAGGAGGAATGGTTGAAACAAGTAGTTTATGAGCACTATCTATAATGAAGCCTCATTTCCTACACATTTCTTCTTGTGGAAAGTTCAGATAGCTACTTAGGAAGATATAAGGTCCAATTCCCTTCCCCACCCCCTGTGACTGTAGTGTTTCTGATGTGCATTGTGGGAAAGCTCATACGCAGCCCTTTCCCTGGTGGGAACATTGACTGGTGTCTTAACTCCCCTGTCAAGCTTGTCTGAATTAAGCCAGTGGATTACATTAGGAGATACATTCGTGGGCAGTGCAACAAAAATAAAACAGTTGAAGATCAATATGATTAGTTCACAACACCATCACAACCTTCCTCACCCCACTACCCAAAAAAAACCCCAACAAACAACCACCAAAACACACGGGCTTTTGAGTGCACTTAGATTAAGGAACCTTCTAGTGTCCTCCATATATAGCACCCCTATAGAATAGTGAACCAGAGGGACTGCTGTTTGACAACCCAGTGTGTTTCCTAAGATGATGGTAGCATTTTCTTAGCTCCTACCTCTAAGTAACTAACCATTACCTACCTAATTTCAGGTAGCTATTTGTACATACACTGGTAAAACAATACTGTACTAACATAGTGCCTTTTTTCAATAAATAGTGTGTTGTATGGCCATGGGCTTGTGCCTTGGCAAGCAGGCATGGCAAACAGATTTTCTGTGTTTCTAGGAAGTTTAAGATCTTAAAAAGTTGTGCTGAAAAAATTGAAGTATCAGACCTTTCCTGCAAGAAAATCTGTGCATTCTAGATGATAATATAAAAAGTCATCATTTTTTAAAAAAACAAAACAAAAAAAATCAGCTTTTAGATATTTTCTTTTAAAATACAAATTGTGCAGTTACTAAATAGTTAATTGATTTGAATTTACAAAATTGTTTTTACAAATGTGAAACTGCATATTCTTAAAAAGTGGAAAATCTATCAAATCTTACATGGAAGTTCAGGGTCCAATACAGTCCCATTTGCAGGGAATTACCTTTTTGCACAACTTCAAAGGCAAATCTCACAAAGACCTGGAGTTACCATTTCTATCATGTAAAAATAATCACTCTGCTCAAGAATGCCACAGACTTAATAATTTATACTTTTATGCAGTACAGCTACTAACACAGCAACCATTTTTTGTACATTGTGCAGACAAAACATTTTAAATTTGACATCTATTTTCTCATGCTGAAAGCATAGGAAAAGAGTGGTTCCTTTTCTCAGGAAAACAACCACATTCATTTTTAGGTGCATTTCAGTTTCAGCAAGAGCCCCATCAGAGACTTACAGAGGCTCTTCTGCACTGTTTTCCTGGAGGCACAGGACAGACTCACTACCCTGTGACTCCTTTGTGATGCTGGTGAGAGTAATCTAGGAGTGGAAACCTCAGGCAGTATTTCCCACAGAAGATGGCTGAAAGGTGAAGACAGGCACAGAAGAACAAGAGAGAGAAAACAAGCTGGTAACTTGCAGCCTGTGATGCTCACACTGAACGTGAAGGATCTGGGAATTGTAATAGCTTTGATTATTCAAAATGGGAAAAGAAAAAAAAAGTAATCTACAGTATTCATGCTGATTTATTCCACTACCCAGTAATACTATTTATATCTCATAAACACGAGAAGTGGGACTTTAATTGTGGAACAAAAGGGGCCTCAGAAGAGTAATCTGTATCAGGGAAAAGGTTGACATGGACAATATATGCATTTTTCCTTGCAACAATATCTAAACTATCATAGTGAAAAATCAGGTTGCAAATTTTTGTTGCTTTTTTTTTCTTTTTTAATTATTACCTTCTGAGTAATTCCTTTTCAGAAAAATATGTTTTATGAAAACATTCTGGCAGAAAAGCCAGAATATTTTTTTGGATCTCTAATGAGAATTTGTCTTATGATTCATCCTGCACAATCTGATTCCAAATTATTGCTTTTTATGTTCAAATATTTTCTTATGTAAGCAGGAATTCATATACTCATGGCATGGGAAAAATGTGGTAAATCATATTCCAATGCAATTCTTCTTTTCATGTACAACCTATCATGTTTAACTCCCAAGGATTTTAAAATAGCCCAAAGAAAAACACAAATAAAATGAAACACAAATAAAGCAAATTCTAAAAGTAGAATGAAAAACACATATGTTCTCCACATATAGTCCTGAAATGTTTCATCAAATTAGTGTTTGTTATTTATACAATACTTAGGTACAGTTTTCATAGTTTTATTTATAAAAGTACCCAGCACTTTGTTTCAAAACCCTGCAGATAATTTACCGATCTTCAAAATCCTTCTCTAAAAGGAAAGCAAAGATTTTAGATAGACAGAGAGAAAAAAAAAATTAAAAATTAGGCAGACTATTTTCCCAAGGCTGAACTTGGAATCAGCAAAAATCAGGTCTGAAACCAAAAGGTACTGAGGTGAGGGTCATCTCAATACTCAAATCATTGGCTTCTTTACCATCTACAAACAAACAGCACGCTCAAGGAGGACACACAACTCATGGGCAGATCTAAATCTCTTACTGACCAGTGCCAAAGGTGGTGCCTATCTACTGTGCGCAAGGAATTCACTCCCCAACCCTTGCTGCCTTTTTCACAGTAGAAACAGGTTTCTGCAGGATCTCATCTGGCTACTGAGCCTTACCCACCGCTCCCTTACCCATCCCTCTAAAATTCCCCGGAATTCCCATAAACATTTAATAAGATTAGAGTATGTTTAGATCAAAATAAAGAGCTATTTAGTTTGGATTTCATCCCACCTTAAGGCTTGCTTCTGCCACAAGGCCTACCAAACCCTGCCAGCCAGTAACATGCAGCCAAGAAGAGAGATGCATTGGGTGATAGCTATTCTTCTGTAAATGAGCTCATCCACCCACTATCCAATTCTACCAATTTACTTCATCCACATGTTGTTTCTTGTCATTCATCTGGATTTTAAACTTCTGGAGGCACAATCATCTCTATGCAATATCATGGTATAATCCCTGCTAGAATCCCAACTCCAGAAAGGGGCTCAAAGGTGCTCCCACAACATAAACCCTAACTTTGTACTCCCCAAGCTAGTATACGATTAGAATATAATGCAATCACAGACACCATTACATTAAATCTCAGTATTTTTTTGCCTTTAAATATGTCCACATCTGGATCTCCATTTCACAGAATGGTGTTTTGTTTTTAAAGCTTTACATCCAATAGAGAAATAATTTTCCTTCCAGTTGACTAGGCTCAGCAAAGGTCTTTAACTACACAGAACAACCACAGGGCTGCAAAAGAGCCTAAGAGCTCTCCCAGTCCCTGGTCCAATCCATGATAGACCCATGAATCCACAGTAACTCCAAAAATCAGTGATACTTATGCCTTTATTGATCAATGTTCATCAACATGGCTGTGAAAAAGCATCCACAGTGCCTGTGGACAGCTGTCGGGGAAGACAGCAGGCCTGCCAGCGGCCTAGCTCTCTTCACCCAAGACATAGGCCCTGACAATATTATTCTGTTCCCATGAGAAAGGAAAAGTTACTCATGCTGAGAGGATCCTAATAATCACATTCTCAAAGCACAGCGGCCTTGCTGATAGGGGTACAGGCTACCTTTAACCAAGAAGCAGTTATGGGAAGGTATTTGGGAGTAACAGAACATGTTAGGAACCAACCATAACGAGATGGTCAAAACAGCAGGTGTGCGGATGCTTTTAGGTATTAAAGGTAAACTAAGGATGTTTAGCTATAAGATAGGTTTATCAGAACTTGTTATAATTAGTAACCAATCAATATGGTGTGAACAGTGTGTACAACCAATTAGCAGTTTTTTAGCTTGCCACATTTGCAGTAAGAAAGGTATATAATCTGTGTGATTTCACATAATAAAATGGCTTCGCCTAAAATTCATATCGAATTGCATGTTGCTCTCTGCCAGTCTCCATAGACAGCATAACAAGTTTCCATCAGTCTATGGCAACTCACCAGTATCCTTGACATTAGAAGAGTTTTCCTATTGTTTCACCTTTGTATTTCTCTGTGCAGTTTAAACTCATTTCTCCTTAAGTGGGCATATTTAAAAAAATACAATAAAATTTGCAGTCTGCAGCAGTCTTTCAAGAATTCAGAATTATAGATAAGTTTTGATTGTTAAAGACCTTTAAGATCTTCCCAACAAATCCTCTCAATTGGGTAGGTTGGGAGGGTAGACCCCAAAACTCAATACCATCCTCCACCTTGAGTCTTGACAGAGTATGTGTAGGATAGTACAAGTTTCTTCATAGTTCTTCCAAGATATACTTACCCTCAAAAGTACCCTCATATACTTTGCTGTTTGCTCCCAAAACAGTGATGTATATTTGACTTGTTTAGTCTGTGAGCTACAACAGTCACTTCAACAGCATTTCATCATTCTGAAATAAAGTTCTCCAATATATGCTCCCTGCCCTTCCCAGCTTGGCATCATCTGTAAATTTTGTGAGACATATCCTGTATTCTCCTCCTGATCACTAATAGAAATATCTTGACAGAGAACCCTGAAGGTTTCTTTCAAAATATTATTTTCTAGTCAGTTTTGCCTCTAGAGTTTAACCCAACCACATTATTTTTATCTTCTTCCCTGCCTCCTCAGGGAGCTGAAAACCTTGCTGAATTTGGTAGGCTGATTTCACAAATAACATAAGGAAATGCTATTGTCAGTGCTTCTTCCCTTCATTGCAGCAGTTATTAAAATACATGAATCAGTCTTTCAAAAGTGACTATTGTTTCCCATTGCTCATTTAAGCAAATCTGGCTCTAAAGACATGAACACTCCTTTACAAGAGTCTATCAGCTTTAAAATGTCTTGATTTTGCCATCTTAAGGTCACTAAATCTTTTCTGATTTGCAGTCTCATTAAACTTTTGTTTCCTGTTGTTTGTATTTTCTTTTATGTATGTCTAGCTTTAGGAAACCATTGCTTTTTCAACACTTCTTACCCCTGTGCCTATTTTATTTTTCATTTTGGCCTTTAATTTTCAGAAATTAATAAAAAGTCTATTCAAGTTCCCAAAACATGAACTTCTCTGTAATAGCAAAATACCTTCCAGTAGTAAAATAGCAGTCATTTTGTGGAAAGATGTATATTTATACATTGCTTTCTCTTATCAAAATTTTTTTCCCTTATAGGTTTCTGAAAGGTTGTTGGAGAGAGAGAGAAATAGAGAGGAGTTACATCTAATTAAAACTATGTGACCAAGTTTCTTGATTTAAGATGTGTGAGTCTTCAAAAATCTTTTTCATTTTGCATATGAAACACAAGTTCTCTGCACATTCGTGCATTTGACTTTCAAATGCTAACCAAGTTTATTCCTCCATTGATCTGTTTTGCAAAAAAATCAAAGTTAATTTGGAATGCTTTTATAATCCAAACACAAGTATTTGTCTAAGTAATCTCAACATTTCCACTATAATATGGGATCTTAAAATAAAGGCTGAAAGATGCCATGGTAAATCTTCTAAACCTTCCTCTTCTCATAAGAATGTAAAGGTAAAATTCCCTAAACATGAGATGGTTAGATAGAGATCTTAAATCTAACAAAAAGAAAAAAGCAACTAAATCACCAGATGGAGAGAAAAAAGAATGGGATGGTCATTTGAGTCCTTATTAATCAAATGAGAAACTGGCTTCCTCAGCTCAGCATAACTAAAAAATATATTGTTGTGGGTTTTTTCCCTAGATATTTAATATTTTTTTTAAATTTCTATATAACCTACAGAACGAAAGAGACCACCAACTCTTCTGAATCAAGCTTCTTCTCTGTTGTTGTATCCTTTCCACATCTTTTTCAAAAATAAGAGACTATGAAAACAGAAGCATTGTATGCTTCTAGAATAAAAAACAAACAAAAGAACCCCAACAGCCTGCGGATTCCCAGTAAATTACTGTCATCTTTGTTCAGCTGAATACTTTTCCTTCCCTAACTCTGAGCACTGTAACCTCTCTCCAAACGCCCTGGAGCCCAAGCTACCTGTTCCAATTTCAACCCAACTTTTTGCCTGCAGAGGAAATGGCAGCAATTGTTGTTGCTGGCTATAATGTCATGGCATGTATCTGTCGTCAT
The DNA here is from genome assembly GCA_022605575.1 of Laterallus jamaicensis coturniculus. Lineage (NCBI taxonomy): Eukaryota > Metazoa > Chordata > Aves > Gruiformes > Rallidae > Laterallus > Laterallus jamaicensis. Next base: position 2,398,316 of record JAKCOX010000031.1, on the reverse strand, counting down.
TCCATTTATTACATGAAAAAGATAAGTGAAGACAGGAAAGAAATACATACATAGCTACCACTTCAATCTTCAGGAATGAAATCACTCTTCCGCATAACTATTTTTAGTAAGGTTTCTTTCCAGTCAAAGTTAAAACACGTTATCAAGGAAACAGCATTTTCTAGCATCACATTACTCGTCCCTTCTAGACAAACCCCTGTTGCTTCAGAAAGTAACAGTATCTGACAATAAATAGTCCTAGGGTCCTTTTCATGCACTTACTGGGAGTTTCTCTCGGGAGGAAAGAAGGATCTTTCAGAGAGGTACTTTCTTCTAAACTTGTCCTCTTGAATTTAGGCAGTTTAAGGAAACAATGACTGCTGACAAGTTCCTTATTACCAGCAATTAATGGCCAGTTTGTTAATTAGTGTCCTGAGGCAAAGTTAATGTAGCATTTCTAGCAGAACCCAAAACAAAAACATAGCCCATATCCAAAAATATTGTAACAGCTCTGGTTTATTCAGTATTTTTCTTAACAAGGACAGATTTTCCTGTCCAAATCAGTGGACTGCAAAGTGCATATACTGGGAAAAGAAATCAGCTTCATTAAAAGGAAAAATAATAATAAACTGGTTGTGGTCTTTTTCCTGACCCAGAACATGGCAAGTTCCCAGTACATTCAGGAAAGAATAAAAATTTAAAAAGAAGGGTGAGAAAAAAAAAAAAAGGAGAGAGAGAGAATGTAGAAGTGTTTTCTCTGCCTTTTCAATGAAAAATCTAATCAGTCCTGGAGGCTTCCTTCACAAACTGTTTCCATACCTCAATTATTCTAAGAAAAATCATCCATTAACCACTGAAAAGATCTTAAATGAGCTAACAACTTTGGGGGGAAAACCCAATAAAACCAAATCCAAACAGAAAACCTACAAAGCTCATGGAGTTAGAATTTGGTCCTAAGTAGTGCTATTTGCTTTGAGGATATCTCTACTTACTTATTACAAAAATTATGAGCTCCTTCACTCTTTATGAAGGCAGATTGAGAAGCCATCATGTACCCTTTACCCTCCCACCAATCTGTTTCTCAAAGCTGTAATGAGTTCTTCCTCTTTTCCTCATCTAACCAACAGAGAGGGGCAGGATACCTCCCCTCTTATGAGTAACAGTGTTTCTGGAGAAGTGTCTATGCTGGGCATCAGTATTGTTCCTCAGGATTCCCTACAGGTGTCCCAACAAGGTGGTTCTCAGAAACCTTCAGAGCAGGAGCAAAAATAAACCTTGAACTGGCTTTAAAACTCACTGTCATTTGCCAAGAAAACAAAAATCCTCCAGCCACTGCATGGCACAGGATCACAAACCTTTCTAGGAGTGACCTCCGTTGCTACTACTCAACATCCGCTAGACTATTCGTCATATGTCACCATGGTGGTTAAACCAGGCAAAACTGTCGCTGGCCTCTGCTGTGTGTAAAAGCCACCTTGAAGACCGTGGATTTCTCATCAACTTTCCAGAAGGCTGACAGCCAAAAATGAGAGCTGGCCCACTTGGCTCTTCCTGAAGCCACGCAGACAGTAGTGCTGAGGCAGACGTGCCAGCGAGAACAGCTCTAAACAGCTCATGGGGAGGTTTCTTCAGCAGAGAGGATGAACTTTCATGCTGCAACAGCTCATTTCATGACTCTCCAGGAAGAGGTGGGCTACAGCTGGCAGCTATAGTCACTAAAGACACTGCCCTGAACATGTTTCTTATCGTGGAATGATAGAGCCTTACACAAAAAGCCAGAATACTATAAACATGAAATTTTATTTGTTAATAAGGCATAACCAGGCTGATTTTGTTTCAGACCTCACATCAGCCAAACACAACTTTCAGACATGAAACATTTATAAATGTCTGCATTTAATTAAAATGGTAAAACTTCTTAAAATAATTCCCTCAAACATGTTAAACCACATGAATTGCAATCAAAGCTGCACCACATTTTTAAATGTTTTACAAGGTTTTATTGTATAAACTATATTAAAATTTCATACCAGCAATGATGTACTTACAACAAAAACAAAGCAATGCACTAAAAAACCCCAACCTGGTTTAGCGGCATCTCCTTCTATAACTGATCCTAGCCACTAGCTGGTGGTTGAATGGTTACTTTCCCCACAGAGGGACTCACGAAGTATGCTCTCAGAATAATTCAGAGTGTAATCAAGGTTTCGTTTGCTTGGTTACTATACTCATTACTGCTGAGAACTGTACTATGTATAACAGGAGAATAGTCAAGAGCCATCTTTTACATGCTTTCCTCCCATCTCCGAATGAATTGTAATTGGTGTTGAACTTATGAATGACTTCATGATTAATTTAAGACAGCTGATATATATTTATAAGTGTATTTATAGTTTATAACAATAAAAAAATAGGGTGTTTAGGATAGCTCTGTTACCCTTCCTTTTGGGGTAGTTATATGAATGTCTTTGGGAAGAAAGCACCGTCTTCCAATAATATGTCAAGATTTGGCATTACTGACGTTGCTTTGACACAGTGATCCAGCATAAACTGCTAAGTCAATTTATGTAACAGCAACTACATTTATAGAAGTAAACAGGGTTAACCTGAGAACTCTCATGTGTTTTATGTACAGTTTACTCACCTGGACTGCAACCTTAAGAAATCTGGAGTTTCGCTGTCATTCATTATTTCTAAATGGAAGGTTGTATTGACTTTGGCCAATTACAGTTTATACCCATAGTCTGTATGGGGTTAACACGTTATGTGTAAAATAATGCAAGTGCAACAAGACAGGCTTATGGAGAATATCTTATGAGCAGAATGAGGTCTCAACCAAAGCCTCAAGCTAGAAAGAATATCGTAAGAAGCAGTGAAGTCTTAAACTGTTCCTGACTGTAGGTTATATGAGGATTTTGTCAGAGGGCCTAAGTAAAGAGTTTAGAGCAAACAAATTCAGAAGTGTTCTGCATGACCACTGTAACAAATGGCCTCCAAGGAGCATTTGAGTAATGCTTTGATTATTAGACATGCTAGTAAATAGCAGTTATTTTAAAATGTGGCACATCTCACCCAAAACTGTCTGTTTGCAAAAACAAATTATACAGAAGATGAAGATATTTACTACTTAAGAACATTTCGGAGGGAAGACAGCAGACTATTTTGGCCAAACTGCAGACATAATACGCAGACACACATACTATAAAGCAAATGACCCTCTTTGTCTCTCCCCTGCCACCATTTGAGGAATGAATATTAGGCTAATCAACACATCTTTATAGTCCTGACATTTAAAGCACATTTGAACTCAGAGCACAAACTAATTTTTGACACTGGGTTAGATCTTTTTAGAAGGCTGGATCTGACTCACTCTGAACTCTCCCAAAACATAGAAGTCCATAAAATTTTTGTTGAAGTAGCTATTCAAGCTATCTTAATTAGATGTTCCAACATTACGGTAGAGAAATACAGCACAAAGCCACATAGAACAGAAGTGGCAGAGAAAGGATGAAAAGGGCTTAAGTATAGAAGAGAATTTGACTATAAAAGCTCACACCACAGGACTGAATTTGTTGAAAATAACTCTCTGGAGAACAACAATTGGAAGACAAGACAGACATAATGTGAACAAGCTTTAACAGCAGGCCAGGGTTTTAAGCGAGTTGCACCAGGAGTGAAAGATGACATACTGTCTAGGCTCCTTCTTATTCAAAGATGATACATTTCTCTAGTTGGACATTTTGCACCTCTAAACTACAGTACATTTTTAGTATTGCTTGCTAAAACAAGCACAGTTGTGCTTTGCCTTTTAGAGTGGAGGGAAGGAAAAAATGCCTTTTCAATTTCTGATGCTGTTATCCTATTATGTGGGGCGTGAGAAATGTGGTGTAATCATATGGGCCTATACCCAGGTGAGTCATTCATCTGAAATGCTTACTACCCCCTGAAAAACAAGTTGTCTATTTTGATCAGGATTATCCCCTTCCCACCCCCCCCCCATTTTTTATTAGTGATGTAAATATCTGGATAACACTTCCACCCTGGCCTGCATACAGTTGATCTGTTCAGGGGCTTAGAAGGAAAACTCCAGTCTGCTAAAAGGATATACTGAAAACATAGCAGTGTCTACAGTCTAACCTGCCACCACCTATCCACCCACGCAGCTACCTGTATCAGAAAAGAGGTGAGTAATATTTGCTCACTTTTGGGAATTTGTTTAACGTTACTGAATGATTCATAGAAAGACAGACGAGGAGTAAAAACAACTTCTAAAGGCAAATGAAAACCAAGAAGAAATCAATTCAACTGATACCCATTTTTTGGTATGGGCTATAACTGGGCTGTCCTCTATTTCTTTTATGGTATTTTTTACTCTCTGAATCCATTATGCAACCAAATAGACCTCCTTGGTACTCCTGCAACACCATTTCTAAAACTGTACTCAGTCAAAAGAAGCTTAACAACTCTGCTCCATTCCTTACTGTTATATTTATTTTGTGATCATGGAGAACTAGCAGCAAAACCCTTATTCCTTGTCACAGTAATGGAAATAGGTCACGTGCACAGTCGTGATAAAGATATGTCAACTCAAAAGTCTCTTGGGTTCACTGTTTCCCGACACCTCAGTAGGAAAAAAAAAAGATAATAGAAACCCTACATCACTCCTCAAAAATCCTCACTTTCACATAAATAAAAAAAAGAGAATATAAAATGGTGGGTAATCTAAAGGAACAAACAAAAAAAAACCCCCACCTAAACTACACCATATTTATTTATTTACTTAAGGTATTTTTGCAGGCTTGAATTCAGGACATCATACCTCCCCAGGAGAGATACTTATGTAAGTATTTGCCTATTGGTAGGCATGTACTTCAGCACTTCCCTGAATTAAGATGATGTTAAGATTGAGATGTATGTTGTATCCTTTGCCCACACGAAGATGCTGGATTTGCCAGAACAAACACTGTACATGTAAATGAAGGTTTTAAAACAGTTCCTACTATTTGTACCTTAGCACTCAGTTTTCAAATCTGGCAGACCAAAGTCCAGTCTCAGGCACTGTTAAAAGAGGCTTTGTGTAATAACATAAAAAGAACATATAGCCTCCACTAGCATCACACTCAAATCACTGGATGTCTTACCTTGGCAAAAAACTCAAAACCCCAAACCCTCAAAGCCCATCACCCCTCAAGATTTAAGATCTATAAACATAGATTGAGAAACGTAAATTTAGGCATTCAAGCTTGAAAAGTTTTCTCTGCACTTTCAAAGAAGAACAGGAACCTGACATCATGCTCTAAATCATTTCCTCTTAAATAACACTGTAAACTAATGCTGACTCTCCTCACTCATTAAATTAGGTGATCAACAGACAGGCTTTTCATAAAGTGGTGGTTTGCACAACTGGAAAATCCTGGTCTTTTATTAAACATCCTAAAAAATAAACATCCATTTCACTTTCTGTTCCTCTTTTTTCCCTTTCAAAACACTTCATTCCTTTAAAAAAAGATAATAAGCAGCAATCTACAGAGTTGTACTTATCTTTTATAGTAAAAATTCCTTCCATGGTTTGTTATACACATATGCTCACAGATGTTTCATCTATTAGATTGTGGGTATGCTCAGATGTGTTTAATGCCTGGCAAATTGAAATATCCATTTATAACAAATGCCAAATAGAGACCACGGCCACTTGCACAGTCCAGTTCATTTAGGATTGTAAAACTGTGTTTCAAGAAGGTATATTTTTGCATCTCATTCTGTCTTCAGAAATATAGTACATCTTCCTGTTTCGTTTGACCTCAGAAAGACCCAAGCAGCCATATTTCATAGCTTCTTCTAATTGAAAATCAATGGTTTTACCTCTATTTACTTGCTTAGTTACTGAAGTAATTAAAAATAAAACCCCTTCATCCCTCACTATCAAATTGAGCCTACACTGGTATACAATTGACAGCATTGCAATATTTGAAAACACTGGTTTTAATTCAATGATTTTGGCTTCTAAGAATAATTTTTCTGCTCTGCTCAGTTCTAGTGAGGACTCAAATGCAGAATTGAGTCAAGTTTTCAGCACCATGCCACAGGAGCAATCAAGGCTAATTTGTGAGACCAGAAAAATGGTTAGCATGAGAAAAGGATGAAGGACTTGGTCTTTTTTACTCTGGAGGAGACAAGGGAGTAGAAAGGGGAGCAGAGACATGATGACAGCCTTCAAATATGCAAGCAGCAGTTACAGAGACAATGGTGATCAATGTTTTCCATATGCACTTGGAGTAGCTCACAGAGAATTTGGCTTAATTTGCAGCAAAGTTTTCTCTAATTATCTATTTATAATGGTTATTAAGCACTGGAAAGGGTACCTAGAGAGGCTGTGGAATATTCCTTATGGGGAATTTTTATGAGCTGTCAGACAAACTCTGTAGGAGATGACCCAGGTATGATGCTTCCAAGCAAAAGGTAGCCTGTATTTTTTTCATTAAACACATCCAGCCACAGACCATGCATCATGAGAGCTGCAGGGAATTACTGCAAACCAATTTAATTCATTTCCACTTGAAAAGGGAGAAGTGCAAGAACTTCTGAAATTTCAAGAAGGAATTCTGTGTTACATGGATCCTACTGCTCCAGGGAACTTCTCTTTGGGGAGATAAAAGGTGGCCAAAACCAGGCTAGTAAAGGCCTGATCACGCAAATCGACTAGTTAAAATTACTACACAAGAAGTACGAACTCCATAGTCAAGGTTACTTCACCAACAGCAACTTCTCCCTAGATCTTGAGAGGAAGATCACCAGAGAAACAGAGATCATGTGCATGGAGAGCCCCAAACTCCTGGGGTCGTTTGACAACATGTGTATTACAAATATTTTCTGAAGTAGACTGCAATCCACCCTGAAGGAAAGGTTACATATCTCCACCTCTTAGTAGTACCATGCAAGGACTGAAGCCTTGCCCTTATAACTAAAGCAATTTTAATTCTACCTACAAAAATCAGTGGCTTACCATTCACAAGCATCACAAGGTAATGTGGTCAATTTGGAGTTGAAAACCAAAACACACTTGCTTAATAAATAGGTTCAATTAAATACTCTGGCAGTATTTAGATAGAGAAACAAGATACAGTTGTAGGAGAAAAAGCTGCAGTACCAAAGCACTTCCATGTCCCCATTAGCTGGGTGTTGTCTTTCAGCAAGTGGTTCATTTAAAAGAAAGTGTGCAATGCTCAAGAGGAGGAGGACATAAAACTCTGATGGTATACCAAGGTGTGATGAGTTTGCCATAGGGAGGAAGTCCTTTCTGACTGCAGCTGGTGCTCAGCTCATGCCTTTTGACATGAAGATTGATCATATTCTTATTTTCTTCCCGACCAGAGTAAATTCAGGTGCAATGCTCTTGCTGGTTTTCCATAAATCAAATAGTCTCAGTTCTTTATATCTTTATGCTAACAGACTCCTGTCCACCTACTCTCCCATTCACATGTGCCTCTACCCTTTGGTGACTGTTTAGTAACTCTGTGGCAAATAGCAGAAGTGGCCATTTATAGAAAGCAGAAGGAAGTGGTTCTATGTTTGTAAAGCTGTCTTTGAATGAAATTCAAAGAATAAAATTAAGGAAAATTGCATGCATAAAGGCTTGAACTACCTTTTTGTAGACTCCACAAACTATCAGACCCCAATAAATTAGGTTTCACCCTTCTAAAATAAGTTTACAGGATAAATATTATCCACTCAAGCAGACATTATCACCAGAAAGGCCACTACTAAATTGTTTGGCAAGGAGTCTCTTACTCGGTGATAAAGTGTGACTGAATTTGGCCCCGAAGTCTCTGTCTTACTAATTTTCAGAATTTGCTGCGTAAGCATGCTAATTACACATGCAGCAAATGAAGCATTATTTTTATTTAAATGAGTTCCTCTTCTGACATTGTGAAAAATGAAATATAGGACCACACAGTTACGTTTCTTCTTTATTTGTTATTCCAATGTCAGTTTGTGACTCGGAGAAACAGGCATAAGAACTGAAGTAGGTACCACCCACCATTTGGTAAAAGTAGATGTTCCAATTCCTGATCACATTTGTAATATGGAAAATAAAAAGAGCAGAGCAGAAATAACAATTACTTTCATAGCACCTTTTTTGAAGCTGTCAAAGCGATTAGCAAGCATTTATTAGTCTCACAACAGCCCTGTGAGACACTGAAAATACAATATTATTAAATGGAAAGATTTATACACTGCAGCAATTAGTCCAGTATGTGGATTTATGTATAACATTTTAATTTTTTTATTTTTTTTAGAAAAGAAACCTACTTTGAGTCACTTCTTCACTACCCCACTTTTTTATTTATTCTACACGATCAAGTACACAGAAATCATTTACTTCTGCATTCATTTCTTACAGCTAACTGCAGCTCATATAAATAGTTATGGGTATGAATCAAAGGAGATAGACTATGCTGAAACAAATATGGAATAAAGTAGCAACCCCACTAATCCCCCTGGAATGGCAGGTGATAAATGCCACATTCCAGCTGAATTAGCACCTCTCCCTACTTTTGGGAAAGGGGGGGGAGAAGGAGGAGGTCGTATGAGGTGACAGGAGAGGTATACAATAGAGAAAGCCCCACAGAGGATTCCTTTGGCTCTGGGATATAAAGAGAACTAAAGGCTGGCTCAGAAGCCCGATCTCATTCACCTCCATCACATCAATGTAGGCCAGTTAATACCCACTCTACACAGCTAGTAAAAGGATTATTCTTAGAACTGCCAGAAGAAGATGTAGACAGTTCTTTGTTATGTATTAGACAGATTTCTTAAACTCCTGCCATAAAACAACATTTAGATATATGCAAGTCAAAAGAGATGTTAACACAGGCCCATGTCATGCACCATATATATTTGGATCTTGTCCCTAGACCCAACCATATTAATTGTAAGGATAATATAGTCCCATTTTCACAGCCAAAATGGAAGACAGGACTTAATACTGCAAAAGCAAAGGCCAATATAGAGCAATACCTCATCTTTACCTCTTATTTTTCTTTCAGGTGGTTTAATTTGCTGCATTTCAATGGTCAGATAGAAGTTACCATTGTTTTAATAATATTCTTTATGTGGACATCCTGTAGCACCATACTGTATGTCAGATATTCATTCTAGAGATACCACATAGGCAAGTTTTCAGCCACAGCTCACATGCTGTTTACAACAGTACAAGTACTTAACTTACAGTTTCTAGCTACATCGCTTTTATTAAGCTGGACTTCTCTTAGAAGCTCTGCAAGAGCTCTAATTTCCACCTAGATGAACGAGTGCTAATGGAAAAACAGGCAAAAGCATCACTTCCAAATGTCAGATGAAGCCTTCCTGGCCTCATCGATCATCAGTGTATCTGTCTAAAGCAAACTTTTTTAATTGGTTTCCCTAGCAAGAGATCCCACCAGACACCACCAGGCAGCCACTGCCCGAGCTGGTGGCGAGGGCTCTTGTTGACCTGTTGTTGATGTGCCAGAAGGGGCAGAACAAGTCATATCCTCCTGGCTTCATTTCAGCTCTCATGTTTCCCTCTCGCTTCAAGCATTAGGCAGCAGCTACAGCACTGTCTGTATATACAGTATTAGGAGCCCTCCGCTTCAAACGCTGACTTGGACGGGTGCCACACACCCCCTGGAAGCATCTGCATTTGAATTTAAAGGGGTGGGTGAGTGACAGCAAAACTAGCTGCTTCTTCTGACAAGGCTTTGGCAGATCATTGGTTGTCATCAAACCTATTGCGTTTCTTGCTCCCTGCCAAAAATTCCACCTACATGCCTGATGGCAATTAGTCCTTTGTAGGTGCTAATGAATAAAAGCAGCACGCACATTTTACAGACTTAAAAAGAATATCCCAATCCATATATTAATTCCATATATAAACTCACATGCACACACAGTCCTCCCTTCCCCTATCCACATGCCACTGTGCACCCACACCCAAACTCGTGCTTAGAAAAAAAAGCAAGCAGCAGTAAGATGATCATCCAACTGTGTGCAAGTAGGATTTTTTTCATGAATCATTATCTGTTTTTCCATAACTCATCCACTGCAAAAAGTATTGCTTTATTAATGCAGAAGGCAGCCTACATTTGGGATAATGAAGCACATTCATTGCATGCTTGAACCTTTCAAAGGTTCAGACGTTTCACACACTCCCTCTAACCATGATTCTTCTGCGGTGTCCAGAATCATCTGGGATACAACAGTATGACATAACCACACTTCAGGCAAATACACTGACAATTTCCATAGAAGGGAAAAATGGATAAAATAGGGGCACCATGAGACTTCAGCACCACAGTACTTCCAAATCAACAAACTGAGCATTGCTTTCATGTTTGTGTAATTCTGGATTTTTTGTTTTATGTCAATTTTAGAAGACAAGGCATCAAAACAGTATGAGGAAATACACTCTATGTAAGGCTGGTGAAAGGGTCCTTACTAACATTTCCTATCAACAAAAAATGCAGTTTTGTCAAATGCAAACCATTTTATAGGACTATAGCAACTGCAAAACCAAAAATTAGGAGGAAACATTGCATTTTGACTTTTTTGTTAATGCTACCTACATAGAATTAGATTATCTTTGGGAGCCAAATTAAGGCATCCTGAGAAAGACTGCATACATTTTTTTCCTTATATTATCCATTTTGCATTAAGTTTTAGCTCTCAATTCAAGTTTACAACACTTTTAAAATAAGAGACTTTTCCCAACCACACTCATTGCACTCATAAATTAATCAGAAGTAGAGTGCTCAGTATCTTACCATGACATTTCCAGACCAGATTTCACAGGCTCACAAAGGCTTCAGAAAGTCTGCTTTAAATTAGCAGATTGTAGAAAACATCCTTCTTCGGTTTCACTAGATTACAGTTGAGATTACTCTTCTCAGCTGGACTGTAGGTAGGAAGAGTTAGAGATCGCAGCAAGCGCCTCAAGAGTTGAAGCAATAGAAACCTGAGATGGATGGCACCACCTATCATCCACCATAAAACCAACCCCTGTTGCTGCATTGATTTACCTGCATTTAAGTTGTCTGGCCTCCCAAGTAGTAGCGGTTTTTTTCTCCTTCCCACCTCTATTCTTTGTTTTACATACAATAGCATAGCACCACATTGGCCACCACAAAGCCATCCTGGGTGTTGGGTTATTTTACATTTTGTATTTGTTTTGTTTAGACATAAAACACAGGCAAGGAGTGCAGGTTATCTTTTCATCCCTTCTTCTGGCTGTGGGCAGTGATGTTGAGAGGAATAGGTGGATGCAGTCCATTAACACCTGTCTATGTGGCTGGTGTCACTGCCACAACTTTTGCTTCTCTGACAATGTGATGGCCCATGCAGCACCAGGCTTAATGAATCAGCCTTGTTTGTAGCAGGCTGTGGGAAGTGCACAAGTTGGAGGGGCATGCCCAAGTGAAGGGTACTGGAGAGGGTCCTCAGCCTGTTTCTCAAGGACATGCTGGACACACTGCAGCATATTGGAAGTCTAGATGTGATGACCCAAGGGCTCCTGAGGCAGTGGGAACCAACAGAGAATTACTGCAAAAACACTCCAAAGGAACTCGATCTGGTAAGTCAGCCTCACTGGGGGCCCAGCTGAAATGCCTCTGTGCAAACAGACATAGCACGGGAAGCAAACAGGAGGAGCTGGAGATGTGCGTACACCTCCGGGTTATGATCTTATTGGCATTACGGAGACATGGTAGGATGACTCCTATGACTGGAACATCAGGATAGAAGGATATGGGCTCTTTAGGAAGGACAAGCAGGGCAGGCAAGGATGGGGTGTTGCCTTCTATGTCAATGACCAGCTGGAGTGCATGGAGCTCCACCTGGGCATGGATGAGGAGCTGACCCAAAGCCTATGGGTTAGGATCAGAGGGACTGTGGAGGACACCATAGTGGGGGTCTGCTACAAGCCACCCGACCAGTGGGACCAAGAAGAGGGCAAAGGCAAGGACTGTCCCTCAGGGTGTTCAAGGAAAGTTTGGATGAGGTAGTTAGGGACATGGCTTAGTTAGTAGTATATGTGATAGGAGAACAGTTGGACTAGATGATCTTGGAGGTCTTTTCCAGCCTTAATGATCCTATGCTTCTGTGACTGGGAGTATGAGGAACTGCCCACTGTAGAAGATCAGGTTCAAGAGGAACCTGAAGAGCACAAATCCATGGTACCTGATAAGGTGCATCCATGTGTCCCAATTGAACTGGCAGATGAAGAAGCCAAGTCAATCTTCATCATATTCAAGAGGTTCTGTCAGTCTGTTGAAGTCCCTACTGACTGGAAAAGGAGAAACGTAACCCCCGTTTTTAAAAGGGGAAAAAAGGAAGATCCAGGGAACTACAGGCTGGTCAGTCCAAGCTCTGTGCCTGGCAGGATCATGGAGCAGATACTCCCGAAGACTATGCTCAGGCACATGGAGAATAAGGGCAAACTGTGCCGGGTAAATCATGCCTAACAAACCTGGTGGCCTTCTATGATGCAGTAAAAGAGATGGTGGACAAGGGAAGGATGACAGACATAATCTTCCTGGATTTGTGTAAGGCAATCAACACTGTCCAGCATGCCATCATTGTCTCTAAAGTGGATAGACATGGATTTGACAGATGGACCACTCAGTGGACAAGGAACTGGCTGGATGGTTGTACTCAAAGAGCTTTGATCAAGGGTTCAGTGTCCACGTAGAGGTCTGTGCTGAGGGCTGTTCCTTAGGGGTCAGTACTGGGACTGTCACTGTTCAATATCATTGTCAGTGACATGGGCAGTGGGATAGAGTGCACCTTCAGCAAGTTTGCCAACACCAAGCTATGTGGTGAGGTCAACACACTGGAGGGAAGGGATGCTATCCAGAGAGACTTTGACAGGCTGGAGAGATGGGCCCATGCAAACTGCATGAAGTTCAAAAAGGCTAAGTGCAAGGCCTGCATGTGGGTTGGTGCAACCCCAAGCACCACAGGCTGGGCAGAGCATGGATTGAGAGCAGCCCTGAGGAGAAAGACTTGAGTGCTGATCAATGACAAGCTCAGTGTAAGCCAGCAAGTGTGCACTAGCATCTCAGGCGACCAACAGTGTCCAGGGCTGCATCAAGAGCAGCGTGGCCAGTAGGTTAAGGGAGGCAATTCTGCCCCTATACTCTGCTCTGGTGAGATCCCCACCTGGAGTACTGTGTCCAGCTCTGGGGTCCCCAAGTGCAAGAAAGACATAGAGCTGTTGGAGTGAGTCCAGAGGAGGATCACAAAGATAATCAGGGGCCTGGAGCACCTCTGCTATGAAGACAGGCTGCAAGAGTTGCACTTGTTCAGCCTGGAGAAGAAAAGGCTCCAGGGAAACCCAATTACTGCCTACCGATATTTTAAGGGGACCTACAGGAAAGTGGGAGAGGGACTGTACACCAGGGAGTGTAGGATGAGGAGCAATCACTTTAAGCTGAAGAGGGTAGGTTTAGATTAGACATTAGGAAGAAATCCTTTACTATGAGGGCAGTGAGGCACTGGCACAGGTTGCCCACAGAGGTTGTGGAAGCCCCATCCCTGGAAATGTTTAAGGCCAGGTTAGATGGGGCTTTGGGCAGCCTGGTCTAGTGAAGGTGTCCCTGCCCAGGGCAGGGGGGCTGGAACTATATGTTCTCTGAGGTACTTTCCAACCCAAAGTATCCTATGATTCTATCATTCCATTCCTGATGCAGGTGAGGATAGCATTCACATGCAGCTACAGAATAAAAAGTTTCTCTACAGCAGCCTCTGGTCCTCCCTACCACAGAGACACATGACCACTTTTTTTGTTGCTGTTGCATCTGGGTAAATTTCTTGCTTTATAACAGATTTTCTGACAATATAGGCAGAAGGAGGGTGAATGAATGCCAGGAAGTACCCCTGTGAGAGGCCTTAGCTTCAGTGTCCTCTTATTTTAGTTTCTAGAAGAGGTCTGTAAGTTTTATGCCAAAACAATACTTCTCAGAACTAATCTGGACTGGGCAGGGAACATTTTTTCCATTTTAATTTCTTTTATTTCAGCCTGTGAGAGGATCACTGTCCCAGGCCATTCTGATCCATAGCATATCCACAAATACAGCAGGGATCAAGAGCATATGCACTTTTTCCTCCTCTCCCCTTCAAAACTTTCTCCTCCAACTTCCACTTGCAGCTGAGGAATTAATGCCAAAAAATATGTCCATTTCTGTTTCTATTCACTGCACCCGCTACTGTAGCAAACACAAGTGCAAGCATGTAACTGCATTGGCATAACACTGGTACTGAACACCCGAATGCTCTGAAATGGCCTTACACTACTACCTGGCCTGGCTGATGTTTCAGTGGCAGACAGGACCTTGCTGCCAGGGCAGGTAGCTGTGTAGTTTCAGGACCAGCATAAATGTAATTGTAAAACTGTACTTCATGTTTCTGTCATGGATGTTGATGTACAGTTTCTCCAAATAAAGTTACAGTAATATTCACTGGGGGAAAAGCTAGGTATATGAGGATGCTTGTGCCTGCAGGTGAATCCCATTTGTGGGACCGGCGTGCTTTGAAGATAGCCCAGGTTTTTGGGTGCTACTTATAATGCAAGGTGGGCTCCCCTACTTGTGCTGCAGGGACAGGCACCGTCCTTTACATACTCCAAAAGCTCCAGCACATCTCTCAGAAAGCTTTCACCTAGGTACTGCCTTCTCTTGGCCTAAAAAGGCTAAGATTTCTGCCTTTTTCTTGCTCCAGAATGCTCTAAACCTCGGGCTGTCACAGACAGCCCCTCAAAAGGGCATGTCCCGTGGGTGTTTTCATGGTGGGGTAGAAGGAGGGGCCACAATATGGGCAAGAAGGCAGGACTCTTCTGTCTGGGCCAGCAACATGCAAGACATGAGCTCTGTAATCTGATGGGCAGAACACATCACCGGGAGGAGGAAAACTGCTTCCTGAAATTATCCCAGGGTAATTTTCTTTTTATTCAATGACTGTTTAATGTAAAATGTATTAAAAGCTTAGGAGCAAAATGTGAAAACATATGGAGTGAAAATGTTCAGGCAAATTGACAAATACAGCCCTACCTCCCTGGAAAGTCTTACAAAAGTCTTAGAAGCTCCTTGGATTTAAATATGCCCCCAGCTTCCATTGTCCCTTATTTTGTTATAGACAGCTTTTGGGAATATCACTGCTCGAAATACTCTGTTTTATAAGGTTTTGAATATCCCCGGAGTTCCACTTATTTTAAGAATTGTCAAATTATCAAGGTCATAGATATAATCCTAGTGTTTACAGAAAACCTAAACTTTCAACTGGCATGTCTTAACGCTCTAAGGGGAGTTCAGTTGCAGCTGATGTTTCATCTGTGCTCTCCATTCAGAATCCCACAACTACATGACTACGTTTGTAATCTCATGATCTTTTTGAGTTGTAGAAGTTTGCTATTTTCTCCCTTGCTGAGTGGTTGGTAAAATACAAAGATAAAAATAAAACAAAGGCAAAGAAAAACATTAAAGTAATATTTCAGGAAAGTGATTTCTTTCAAAGTATTTTTAATTTCTACATGATTCAAAATAACTTCACATACAGTAACCACTCAAACTAACTGACTCATCTTCATGTCCACATGCTTTCTTTAAAAACAGAAAACTTTTTTTTTCTTTCTCTTTTTTTTCCTTTTTCCATGTTCAAAACATAACATTTCACTGGAACAGATGCCTTATTTGAGCAAGGAGCCACATTTCTGTAATATTTAAAATGATGTTTCAATTTAACCAAGATGTGACTAATATGAGTACGAAAAGTTACCAGGCTTGTGTTTTTGTCCAGTACAAGTGACATTACTGTGAACCATTCTGGTAAGCGCTGTTTGATAATGACTGAACAGTATTTCTTGCTTTGTTAGTTAGTAGCTTGTTTATTAGCTTTGCTTATAGGAGCTGGCCACTACAAAGTAATGAGGTGAGGCTGTAATCTTGGGCTAATACTGACTTTTTAATGATTCACTTTGTTGTTCTTCTGTCTAATTTTTATAATCTCCATCTTATCCCTTCTGCTTTTAAACCTTGTGAAAAACCACCTACTCTAGCAAAGAATCCAGCCCCCTGTGAAGAACTCAATGCTTTTAAGTCAGTTTTGCTTTTCTATTTTTCCAGCAGCAGCACATCTGTCTCTGAAAGGTTTTAAGTGTCTTTGTAAGTAATACAAGAGGAACCTCAAAGTTTTATTTGCTTTGGCTCAGTTAAAGGCTTTGGTTTCTAGCCACTTGTTCAATCCTCCTGGAACTGCAAAAATAGATGGGGAATCTCAGGATGTTTCACTGTGTTATTGTCACCTCCCTGTATCCAGTAGGAAATTTCACAAGAGCCTTTGTTACAGTAAACTGACATTTCTGTTAATGGATCTACATCTTAGCTGTAGACTTAGCTGCAGACTTACGCTGGCCAACTTAGCTGTAATCATCACAAGACCTGGGAGCAGAGATGGAAGAATAACAGGTCATCATTATTTCACATCTGCCACTCTGGGAGACAAAATTTGGTTGTTTTTTGGAGTCTACTCTAAGAACACAAGATTTCCATGCAGATCACAGATACTGTTACAGAGCCATCACTGATTTTTTTTTTTTCCTCAAATTTCTTAAGTTTTAATACCACGATGTACTTGGTGATTGAACCTCTGGTGTTTACTATCCCGAAGTTCTCTACAAGTGACAAAACTGTAATATTTTATGAAGAAAAAGATACCTGAGCACCCATGTGCTGGAGAAAACACATGGGGAAGAGTTGGTACAGCACTGTCATGAGGTCGCACCACTGTTTTGATCATTCAGCTTACAAACTAAGGGCATGAACACGTGCCATCTGGTCACAAGAATATAATGTCTAAGCAGCAAGCCTATTTACGTTGACTAGATGTGTAACTAGGCATGCTATACACATATAGGCAAGGCCTGTATGTATCAGGGTCTGTAGATTATGATGATGTTCTAAGCATTACTGGATGGCAATGGTCCTTCGCCTGTACCACCAACTCCTGCCTGAGCAGCTTGCCCAGCAGCTCTTCAATGGCAGGACTACTCCACCTCTGTCAACTCAAAGTTAAGTGATTGGCAATGAATTCTCACTTTTCCCATAATTTCAATAATCTAAAAACAACTTTGGTCATTACAGGCTTTGAAAACAGATGATTTCATCTCAAAAAGTCATGACAAATCCATACAGATGTTTAATATCTCAGAGCTGAGCATCAAATCCAATAAATCCTTAGTCCAGAGCAATGTAATTCTGTTAGTCCCTAGGAAATGGAGAAAACAAGAGTTCCTTTTCATATGTGTTTAATTTTCGAATCCTAATATCTATGCAAATGCTGTATATCTCTGTAGTTATTTTCTGTACTTTATGCTGAAGACAGTAAAAAGCATCAAAAGATTTGTAAAGGTGCATAGGCACTGACCAGTGCCAGAGAAACACTGGCAGATTTACACCAGTTGAGACCAGCTAGGAAACGGAATTTTTAATAAATTCTACTCACATTTAAGGGCACTGGAGCTGATTCTCACTATGAAAATTCAGTTATATCCTCTGCTTTTACCTATAGCTAAATCTGCCCTCTGAATACCCCTGCCTAGCTACTATGCTGGCCAGTTCCATGTTCAGCTGTCAACAACATATCTCATGGTTATGAGACGGAAGTTATTTGGTCAAGAGAAGGTGACCTAGATCATCTGCATATCTGAAGTGATACATATTGGTGCACATTGGCAATGGAATAACAGAAAAGGAAAACAAAGAAAAGCTCTCACGAGATCACCTAAATTTACATCTATTGCAATCTACCAGATATAGACTAATGCTACCATGTTTTCTTCCAGTTATCTGGCCTGATTTTTCACAAGGTCCACAGGTATATGCCTCCACTGTATCTTCCATGAAGTAGGAACATGAATGTTGCCAGTTGTTTTACAATCACTAATACCTATTTTAGTAGGTCTCT
The DNA here is from genome assembly GCA_022605575.1 of Laterallus jamaicensis coturniculus. Taxonomy (NCBI): domain Eukaryota; kingdom Metazoa; phylum Chordata; class Aves; order Gruiformes; family Rallidae; genus Laterallus; species Laterallus jamaicensis. The sequence goes on along the minus strand of JAKCOX010000031.1, from coordinate 2,380,346 downwards.
GAAGACAGCGTTACTCAGGCTTATCTCCACCCTTGTTTACATCAATCTTAGGTATAATAATGACACATAGACTCTAAGAAGATGTATTAAAGCACAAAAGAAATGAAACAAATAAATCAGGGTTTGGGTCTGTTACCAGCTATACCTCCTGATGATAAGCATTTGTCTTTCACCCTTTCTCAAGGAAGACCTGAATTGGTACAGCAAGTGTGCATTCCCCAGCCTGCTGGGAGCTGGAATTGGGTGCAGGACAGAGTTCAAACACATGTAGCTCAGTGCACAACCCCTTCTACTTAACACAGGCTATAGGTAAATCTGAATCTTTGTCCACCACAGAGGTCCTCTCTAAACCCTGTGTATTATTTCCTAACACTAAAAAATTGGAGTTCTTGAAAGAGCTCAGCGCACAAATCACATATAACAAATGAAGTAATCTTCTTATCAGATGTTTATTTTTGTCATTAATAGAAGTATCAACAAGAAGTCTTAAGTCACCAGATGAGTCACCCGCAGGGAGGTGTGTCATCATAGGAACTGCAGAGTATCTCCTTGTTTGGCCTCATCCAGTCATTTTTGCTAGGAGCAGTTTAAAAAATAAACCTTCTCAGAGGGCAGAAAAACCCCACGACATCCCAGGATGATGAAGAAAAGAAAGTACATCTTGTGTCATCGAAGCAAGACAGCCACCAAAATGTATACTGTGAATGACACAGAGGGGTTTCTTCATAATAAAACACATGCTGCTAGCTACTTGCAGTGATTAAGCCTGTCTCACAGACAGGAAGCAAGGATCACCCACCCTTCCCCCCCTTTAAACTGCTTGGTTACTTTGAGTGTATCAGATCCTCTTCCTGTTTATTTCCAGGGTAGCAACAGCCATCAGATATGTCCCTTATTGCCCTGGACTTTTCCCTACCTCCAAGTAGTAAGAAACATCCCAGAATTGACTAAATGATTAATGTTAGTGTTGTGAATGGCAAATTCTGGTCAATGAAAAGGGAGGTATTTCTCTGCTTATTTTACCATATTTGGACACCTCTTGAAATTTGTGGGTTTTAAGTTCAGTTGTGAAAGTGCAAGGATCTTTCCTTGGGGGAGGGGCGGGGGTGGAGAGGTTCCTAAGCCTGCTTTGGCTTCACTGAAACCAGCATGGCTCATCTGAGCAGACCTCATTTCAGTACTTAGAAGTGTAATTAAAGACCTGTGGTCCAATCTCCATTTGGCACGGGCTGAACACGATGCCAAGACTACTCTATGGTTTCAGAACTCATTTCCCTTGTTGCCCTAAAGATCAGGAAAAGGATTTATCCTTAAAGAAGTGTCTTCGTAGTTTGCGTAACATTAGACTTCGCTTTAGAAAATTTCAATTCAGAAATGAGGGGAATGGAAAAATTACTATCCAAAAGCTGAAGATTAAATTAGACTAATTTAGACTGGAAATAGGCAACCATTTAACAAGAAAGACTTCTCACCAGTGGAGTAACATCCTTCACCTTTTTTCTGTCTTTCACCATGGCTTGGATCTCTTTCAAAAAGATACGCAGTTGTTCCTGAGCTTCCAAACTGCAATGCAGATTGCATCAGTGTGTAAGCTGTGTCAAATCAAGGAGCTGTTGATGCTAGCAGTAGTAGCCAGTAGTGCCATGAGCTATGTGACATAGGTAAAAACAAGTGCACGGACACACACACACATTTACACACATATAGAGGAGAATTTAGTCTGCCTTTCCTCAAGAGACAGCATTACCCACTAGAATGGGAAAGCCAAGGTGATTCATGCAGCTGAAAAAGATTTAAGTACAGAATCTAAAACGTTAACTCTAAAACATCTTGAGAAAGTGTATCAGCAGGATATTTGGTAGGTCTTAGTACCGAGTCAGAAAGTAATTCCCATTGAAGTGAATGCGGAATTTGCTCAATAAGAAATGGCTGTAACACAGAGAATAATCTGGTCTCTCTCCAGTTTCCACTACCATTAATGGCAAAATAACTACATACCACAGAACTGAACTTTCTCTTCTTATTGTAGGTAATGGGTGATTCTTATTAGTGGAGGCTGAGCTCATATCCCTCACGACAGTGTCTGGCAATGAAGCTTCCGCAATCTATTATTATATTTGAGCTTTATTTTGACCTTCAAAATTTTAATTTGACAAGGATTGGTCATTGAGATTTGGCCACCAATTTCACTCTCCCCAGTTGCCACCAGAAAAAAAAAAGCACACCAAAACACACGCATAAAGCCAAAACATTTTTGTATTTCTAATCTTTTTTCTTGACCAGAGGCCATAATGGCAAAAGGCTAAACATTTAATTAATTGTTCTCACTAAAGAAAATCGGAACATGCAGCAAGATCTGAATCCCAGTGTCAGGCCAAAACCTTTGCTCTGACTGACATGACTTTGATGTTACCAGGATCAAAAGCTACTGAACTGATCTCTCTCAAAATATTCTAAAAGTAAATGGAAGGTCTATTTTTCAGAAGAAAACAAGCCCTCAGAATGGACCTCCTCTTTAAACAAATTAACAATATATCATTTTGCCAGCTCGTTATATTTTTAACATTAATTTGAGTTTACAAGTGTTTAAAGAGTGTTCAGAGAAGTCTTCCACACAAGGGAACATAAGTTCATTCAGGTTTATCAGAAGCCAGCATTTTGAAAGCAAGAACTTAAAGATAACCTGGAGTTATATTTTCTCTATTTAAATGCATCTATATGCGGGCTTCTAAAAACAGTAAATAGCACACTTTTCACATAAACGTATGCCAAAATATATTTTATTTAATTTGGTTCCCATCATTTCTCATAACCTTAATAAAAGAATAAATAAGTTTTCCTCATATTTCCCCCAAATAATAGGAAACTTTGGTCTGGCATGAAGCAGAGGGATACTTTGAGCCAAATGAATATATTTTTGTTCAAAGTTCAATACCTAAAATATAGTGTTCTAAGGAGATCATTTTACTGTCAGAACAAAAATATTATAAAACTTTTCATTACAAATGATAAATTGCTGAAAAAGCCATTATACTCCTGTCTCGCAGGAAGCATTCACTGAATTTCTCCTTTTTTTCACCAAAATCTAGCCCGTCTTTATTTTTTTGACACTTAGATACAAAGTGCTGTAGTCCTGATCACAGAAGCACTGAACCCAAAGGAGTAAATATTGTGATTCTTTTTCCTCCTTTCGTAGTTTTGCTGCTGGAACAGCATTACTCTGTGTACCTTGTCTAGGAAATGGATCTCAGCTCCTTTCAAATATTACATAAACCTTTGGACTAGACTCCAAGAGAATCCAAATTGTGAGTGCTTCCCACTCGTTAAGTATTCACATGCACCCTCCCTGTATCGACAGGGGCTGAGTGTACAAATGATCTTTCCTAACCAAGCTCCACTGTCTACAACAGGAGAAGAGCAAACACTCCCGTTCAGAAGAATTTATTCTCCAAACTGAGAGAAAAAAGAGCTACCCTAACGAAATGGTACAGCTTTACCAGGAGCATGGGATGGCCTGAGAGCCACATGCAGGTGATGACACACAGTCACCAGGGGAAGTCACGGCAGCATGAGGAGGACCCATCCCAGAGGAGGGCTTGGAGGATATGTGGAGGCTTCAGCCCTAGCCTTTTGTCGAAGAAACACTCTCACACGTGTTTGAATACTGCATCATTTCAGCGGAGAGGGAAAGGCTTCCAAGCTGCACAATTATGCTATTGTAATCACACAGTACAGGCCAAATTAGACAGAGTAGCTCTGTTTTCCTGAATCCGGTTTTATAAGCTACATTCTAGCGGTGCTCCATTACGCTGCTATGCAGAAGTGTCTGGCATTGTTTCCATCACAAACAAATCTTTATGTCCTAAATTCATGTTGGACGGAAACTTGGCTTCCAAGGCCTAAACCTAAGAATTACATTTGTTTGTTTAAACAAATTTGAGGGAAAACATACTTGGCCATCTTTGAGTTATATGATGACAAGATGATTTAGATTTCCCATAAAAGATATAATTCTTTTTCCCTCATCATGCCAAACAATGGTGCTTTCTTATATCTGGACAGTTGCTGGCCAGAAGAACAAACCTATCGAGCAAAGCCAAATCTCAGCTATATTGATTAGGGCAGCAGATGCTGAGCACCTCACAGGATGTGGTTCTGGCTTTGGAAAAGTGCAGATAAAGGTTTATCTCCTGCATTTGGAAGACTGTGCTTTCATTTCTCTGATGCTGCTCTGTGTAAAGCTAATTGGGAATTGATGTACTTTGACTGTATTGCATACTATTGGAATGATTTTATCTTCCCTAAACAGTGTGTACTTAAAAACTGCTACTGTAATAAGCCATCCTTGAAACATCTTAAGACAGACACAATTGAAATACATAAGAAATGCAACTAAAACTCAATTTTCCAATTTTTCACGAAAAGTCATCCCTTATGCTTACTTAAAATACTATCAAAAGAAAATGATAATGGCGTTCTGAACCCAACACCAAGAAAAAATAAATCTTTCCGTTTAGTCCTTGAACAGATACGTACTTTATCTTATTATTATATCTTTGTATAACAACTGAAAAAATGCCTTAAACATCACTTAGGCAAGGTGAAATATTGTAGTCTAGGTGAAATATTGTAGTCTAAGTGTATTTGTTCATCTTCTCTGCATATCGCAGAAATTGTGTCAGTTTTGGGGTTATATACATGATTTCATATATTGATCCAATCCCACTAATAACTGGCACTGAAGTGTCACAGAGGAGTGGAAAAAATTAAAAGTCATTAGTAAAGGCTTCTCTGAAACAAGATACAAAAGCAACCTCAGCAAATACTTCATTATCAATCTGCCTTTATTACCTATTTTATCTCCTATCATATTTCATTCAGTTGTGATCTAGACTCTACAAGTCTGCATGAAAGAGCGGACAAACAGGTACTTCATAGAAAAAACCCATTCTCAGAAAAAAACACTGGATGATGCTACGTATAGCAAGCGCCCTTTTGGGGATATTTTAGACATTCCACTTTTCAATGTCTAAAATCCACTTGTGCTTCTAAAAGCCACTGGATCACGAGACAATAGAAAAAAGTGAAAAAAACTTGTTAAATATATTGTTTTGCACTGAAAGATAACTATCTTCTGCTTCACTGAAATCAATACTGTAGTACATAGGAACAAGCAGGTCAGCTGTGCAGTTCTTGGTAGACCTGGGCCTTGACTGAGCATATTCTAGCTAAGGAAGATTCTCACAAATCACTCTTTACATCTCAGCCAGACCTACTAGCTAATTGCCTTTTCCAAATTATCTCTTAGGATTTAATTTCCAGTACTGAATATTTGTTCTTGGCAGCCTCAGAGCAACTCAAAAATACAGATTAAACAAACCATTACATGCTTAGACACCTGCTACTCTATGCTATACAATTAACAGAGAGTCAAGTCTCAACAAATGATTTCGTTTGCTCATTGTTATGTTTAAGCAAGTGCTTGCCATTTAAAATAAAGCAATTCCAAGCAGTTTCCATTATGGAGTTATCTGTTCTTAATGTCATCATTAAATACGGCAGTGGCTAGAAGTGGATTTTCCATCCTGACTAGATCATAGTTTACTTTGACATACTAATTATCTATTATTCCCACGTATACTGTTTGTTTATAGGTTCAATAGAACATACTTCTTTCTAAACAGAAGTGCTGGTATTTGCTGAAGACAAACCAAACAATTAGTTGGCATGAAAAAATACACTGGTAGTCAGTGAAACACTCACAGTTTAAAAGTCTCCAAGCCAGGCATGCAATTGCTTTTGGACAGAGGAGGGAAATTAAGAAGCAGGATGGTGAGCTAAGAAACCAAGAAAGGACTTCACAAGATGTTTGCAAAAGTTTACCCAACTTTTCCAAACCTCTAAGGATCACCTGGACCTCCCACGAGAATTACAAGCATCTCTCTAAATTCACTGATACTTCCACACTTCTCTGGCATACAGATGCATGGTCTTCTCCTTACAAAGGAAGCACCTATACATCTCACCGGTTTACTGCAGAAGTAAACCGTAGTCAACTTCTTCCCACTACTACAACCTTGAAAATTAACAATCCATGTGCTTTACTCATCAGTTCAAAATATTGAGACCCACTCTTACTTATTTTATATTCCACTAATTTATCTGGCTGGCTTCCACGATGAAATGCTACAGCACTTCTCTTCAGAACCAGTCTTTAGTTGGTTTCTCTGATCTTCTACCAATAACCACCACCACTTTCAAAATTTTCCTTTTTCCCCACTAGTGCTTTCTTCCCTTTTTTTCACTCAAAAAAAATTCACAGGGTGAACAACAGATTTTTATCATCTTCCAAACCTTCACTTATCCATCACAATATCTGACTCCTTACTGCGTGCACTCCTTGTTGCTTCTTCCTAAGGAGGGAAGTAAAAATTGATGTGGCTGACATTCAGTTCTCTCTTTAAAAAAAAGGCAATTTCCCTTTGTGGGGTGAAAAAAAATATGTACGTTAGATCTTTCAGGACTAGCTAAAATAATCCATTGGTTTCCTACTGAAAGGAAGGTAATCTTCATGTGCAAGTGTGATAAAGTAACGCCTGGATATTTGATATGATTAGCCCCTAATATGTGTGAGGAAACCAGGGGCCGAAGGCAAGGCAGAATGAATCCTCACTGGAACTAGCTCAGGGGCAGCTCTCATTGATATGCCCCCGTGCTTCGGTCAGTACCGTTTTGATCTAAGACCTCATGTTAAAGAAATATTGTTTAAGTTCACTTTGAAACAGCGAAAGGGTATCTTAATAAGAAGCATGTGCATGCACGCTCAGCTTGCTCAGCACACACACACACACAAACACATACACATACACATTTTCTTGACACTAGCTGGCACCTGGAGATTGGTTTCAATATTTAGCATCTCAGTTCTCTGCAAACATTTAGAGAGAAACAGAATGTCTGAAGTCCTGGGCTCCAGTAAAATCCATGGCAAAACTTCCACTGACTTCAGCTATCCTCATTCTTCCAGTCAACCTCAAGTCAATTCGTCTTTTTGTTTATTTTCTTGTTCAAATACTTTCCTCTAACGATATTAACACAGGGAAAAAAAATTAAAAATCACTGCTTGTCAGCAGAGCTCTACAGAAATTGGCAGGTTCTGTTTGAAGGCGTTTATGCAAGCTTCTTCGGTTTGATTAGAGTAGATTCTAGCCGCAGCATTTGGACCCAGATCAAGAGAGAAATTTCAAATTCTGCCCACAGAATGTTCATGTACGGCATTCGAATTGGGCTGAGGTCATTCTGCCTTAATTTTCATGCCTGGAGGTTTGTTACTAGCTTTAGAATCAGAAATCTGCAGGGAAACTCAGCTAAAGCCACCTCCTTTCACCTCATTTCAGGACCAAATTATCTAACATCAGGAACTACTTACATTGGTGAATATATGCCAACAGTTATCACACAGTGGTATCTGAGATGAAACATTTATTTCCTCTTTTAACCCTAGGGAAATATTATGATAACAAAATGTCGTCACCCCTGGAAAGCATTGACTTTTACATGATGACCACAGGGTCCATTTTTGGACCAGCTTTTCTGAAATTCATTACACTAACCAAAGATTGGTGGGTTGGGGTTTTTTCCTGTCATGTTCTAAGAAACTGTGCAGTCATAAAAACTTCATGCCATGTGAGACTGGACAACAGAAGCTCTACAAAGTTGTTGTTAACTATGCAGCTGTAGCCCAGACCAAGAGGGAGTAGTATTTACAGCAATGTTTATTTGTGGATCTCTGAAAATAGTGGTCATCTAATTTCCGTTGCTTCAGAGGAGTCTCCTGGAAAAGAGCCCATTTGTCCTTCAAGAAAGCATTTCAAGTTGCAACTAGTGAAACTCCGAAGCTTACTGTGAGGGTACAGAACTCAAGTTGGCATGGCCAGTTTATCTTTGCTGAATATATATTCTGAAGACTTATCCTAGAGGTCTCCCAGATGCACAAAAAACCCTCTTTTTGCTCATTTCCTGTTATTCTTGTTTCCTTGTCATTCTCAGGATCTACCTATTTCTGTTGCACTTACAGTTAACAATTCATATAATATGGATGTGATGCTCAAAGGCTGTTATGTTGCAGTATCATCATAGATATTTCAAATAAGAGCTCCTGCAGCAGCCTAGCTACTGGCCACGCAAAGGTCATCCCCGTCTATTTGTATGGAAAATCCAAAGCATCAATTAATTTGTGCATTCATCTATATTTGAAGGGCAGAGAAGTCTGGAAGCCTGGTGGAGACCATCGCTGACTTTGGCACACAGGATCTGGTTAGCGAATGTTCCTGTAGACCCGTAACTCCACACATAACCCCACTCTGTTTGACTTCCCCCCTACCTCCCCTTGGTTCTATTTTCCAAATCAAATTTTAAAGGGTTGGATCTGACCTTCTCACCCTGAGAAACAGAGAAAGTGCTCAAGCAGGAATACCTGGCCAGTCACACTATTAAAACAAAAACAATTACTGCCTTATTTAACAAAACAAGCCACAATCTCAAAATGGTAGAGGCCGCCTATTTTGTTAAGGTCTTAATAGCATATTTTGTGGCTCCCTGAGGAATAATTCTCCTTATTCAGAGAAACACTTATTAACCTTCATAATTTATTTGTGGCTTCACTGAACACGCACATACTGTACTGCATGGCCGTTAATACTGGGAATGAACTTCTTAATAATGGGTTAACCTTAAAAGGTTCAGTTTAGCTCAGATAACCACCCAGATTTCTGGATGCCTTTTTGAAATATATCAACTATTCGAGTCTCACTACTTATATTTTTTCCAAAATCCCTGTTACATGGCACACTGTTTCTAGCCAGCCCTCCCAGAAAGTCCCCAGTTTTCTCCAACCATGTTAGGTGAAATGTTACCCTGGAAATTTGTTAGCTGACACCAAAACTTGCTTCCTTGGTATTCTGGGACAAAATCCTAGCTGTTAGTTAGAAGGTCCTAGAGTAAAACAGCCTGTATTGGAGTCCTAGTCTTTGGCAGCAAACATACACACTGACTCTACCCCAGAACACTTGCTTCAAGGTTCTTCCTCTGTGTGAGCTGAGAGCGACTACAGAGATTACCCCCTCTGACTCCTATAAATTGTGCACATGATAAAAACCTCATCAAGCTTTTATTACTTCATCTTTTTTCAATAACCTACTTAATCAGTCAGGCCTTCTTTGATGCCTTGCATTTTGATACAGGGTCTCACGCGTGTTTCTACTGTCTCTGTCACAACAGGATTCTGAACATGTTCAGGACTCTTAATACAGCCAGTATTAAAAATAAATCTTTATCTAAAAAGTGCTTTTTAAATATCCCAGAAATATAGCATTATTGCTAAAAAGAACAAAACCCCCAAATACTGGGAAGCCAGTCTCTCTACTAATGCACATTGTAGCCTGGCTTTTGAAGACTTCTTATGCCTCTTTTGGTTTTCCCCCTGACTTTCCCACTCCCCCTTTATTTTCTTCCCCCCCTCCATAATTTTCTTTTTCCCTCCCCTCCCGCACCCCCCTCCATAATTTTCAGAAAATGGAAGAACCTATGATGATGCTAACCTACAGAGTTTAATACATACTAGCATAGTGATAAGCCTTTGGAACCTGTGGAAGGAACAGCCGTATCATGGCTACGTGAGCAATGACTGCCTGAACCAGAACTAACCTTAACAGAAAGCTACAGTTATTTGCAGCCAAACTTAGACTACAATGGCAGAGGCTAAAATAATTCTCAAGAGGCTAAAGACCATATCCAAGCAGTTAACTCATTAGCAGGGTGATCTCTAGACTGGCATATGTGTGGCAGAGTGGTGGTAAATGGACCACATTTGGTATATGTAGAAAGCACGTCTAATATTTCAAAGTCAGACTTCAATTGTGAATCACTTCTGTATATTGTCAAATCCACTCTGAAATGAAACCATGCACTGCAGGCAGTTATTGTATCAAATTATGTGGAAGATAAGGGTGATACAAAATAATCCCAAACCTGTGCCTAACTCAAAGCCAAGTGAAGACATCAGACCTCAGATATTCAACTACTATTTAAACAAAACCAAAACAGAAGTGAGCAAACAATACCACACTAAATTACTGGGGCATCAAGCTGAACCTGCCCTGTGTATATCAAGGCCACTTTAATGATATACATCTAGTACCAGCAGTCTTGTGGGAGGGACTTGAGAAGAAGAAAAGGAGGTCTTTTTGCTGCCATCTTTGTCTGGCTGGCTGGATAATGGAGAGATGAGTGAAGAGATGTTTCTGACTGCCCTTGGGAACAGAAGGAAGATGCTAGTCTGGCCATATCAGGAGGGAAAGTTTACTTGCTTCTCCTGACAGCTCAAATACTTTAACATGCACTGAGACACAGGTCTCACCTAACCGCACAAGACCAAGGAGTCCAGTGGGACCGAGGAAGCATGTGCTGCTGTTGGAAGTGAAGACCTTGATTCTGTTTAAGGGCTCCCAAAAGAGTGTGTTTCCCCATAGGTCGCACCAGATAATGTCAACTCAGTGTGAACAAGCAAGGAAAGATAAACACCTGCTGTGTAACACGTTCATACACATTGGCTAGCTTTCACACACATAATTGAACACAAGCCTTGCACTGAAAACACTTCCATAGCTGTCTCATTGGAACAGTGAGGGAAACAACTGTTAGCTAAGTTGAGGAGGGCAACGCGCTCTTTGCTTGCTAACAAATTGCCCCATCTTGCTGAACAGCTCAAAGTACGTTATAGAATAGGACAAAAAAACTGAGGCTAGCTAACTTGCAGAAAATGCAGGAAGAACCTTTGTGACATCACACAAGAGTGTGATGGGTTACCTCTTCCTGGCAGACTTGCAGGGAACACTGCTCTGTCCCCCAATAAATGCCAAAGCCAGGTGCCTTCAACCTATTCAGAAGCCGCTCTTAGATATTTGGCTGGAAGAGCAATGGCTCAGAACCAGATTCAAGTCCTAGGAAATCCTGTTACTTGCCAGAGGCACGAGAAAGGAGCTGTAATACAGTTGGCCCAATTGTTTCCATTGTTCCTGACACGGTGTATTAGGACCTTTTGGAACAGCATCAGAGAACTTACAGTATGCTACTGCTTACAACAGACTACGCCAGCCAATGCCTAGAAATAAGCTTTCTTTCTGCCTTACTTCTATAACAGTGTATCTATAAAATACTCTTGTGTTGCCTTTAATTATGCATCTCTTTGGAACACAAGCCTTGTTAGGTAAAACTTCTAAAAATAAAATAAACAGAGGAGAAGACTTGTTCCTTTTCCTCTATTTTTGTTAGCACAGCCAGTCAAAAAAGCGAAAGTAGGAAAACACAAACTTTTTCCTAGAAGCATTCATTTTTAAATGCAAATATGTTTTTAATTATTTCTTTTTAGTCATGTCTTCAATCAATTTAAAAACACTTGTCTTATGCACTTAGATATTTGGGGACAAGCATAATTCTCAATAACAATTGTTGTTTTCCATTGGAAATGTAGACAAAATTACTCTGACAAGCTGTACTGAATACAATGTATAAAGTCTGCAAATACTTGTTTTATTTATATCACTATAATCACCACAGCATTTCTGGTGCACCTAAATATAAATGGAACCCTATATTATAATTCCACAAGTTCCTGTTTGTTATTACATATACTAATCGCAAAAGAGTGTTTGCTGACCAAAAACACTGTGCATCACTGTAATGTAAACATTAACTACAACAAAATAGTAACAGGCAATTGTTGTAGTTTACAAAGCTGAAAATACACATAGTACCTGCAAAGAACCTGTGACAGGACAGGGACAATGGCTTTTCATGGGATTTCACATGGGGTTGACTGTGGCTCAGTGTTTTATTAGTAAATATATTAAAAATGCAAGACTCATTTAATGCAACTCGCATCCTATGGCAATTGGGAGGACAGAAATGGCCTTTCACTGACTCGCCCTGCTGGCTGGTGGTATAGTAGGGTCATGAGCAATGCAGCCCAAGTAAACGGGGAAGACTGACATTTCTATTTATTTACAAAGGATATCTTCCTTCCTCTGGTCTGCCTTCCTCCCTTCTTCACCCCCGCAGTCTAACCCTGCCCTGTCTGGTACGTGGGTATGGTATTTGTCTTCAAAACATAGCAAATAGAGGTTAACATTCACCAACTGTGACTTATCTGACAGCTCAGCACTCTGTTACAAGTCATTCACCGTTGCAGCTCAATTTCCATGAAGCCCTACGTCATACAGTGGCACCCTGCCAGGTCATAGGCTGCTCCGTCTCTTGGAAATGGAAATTCGTTAAGTTTGCTGAGGGTTTTCCTCCTCCTCGTAATATGTTTCGTATATTAAGTGGAAAAACATGCCAAATGGTTTATTGCAGGGAACAAAGATTCATAGTTCAGCAAAACTGACCCTCCATTTCAGCATGAAATTTGACTGTTCTGTTCAGCACAGGAATTCACAGAGTTCCTCTCCTGTGAAGATACTGTCTTACTAATATTCTTCTCTGGACTAGAATGGAAATCCTCCTATATGGTTCAGGTATCAATTACTACAGTCTAAAGGTAACACCCTCTACCTCTCTCTAACCAGACTTGTTTCAGACATAACAGGGCACGAGTCCAGACTGCTATGATGAACCATTTCCTCACCTCATCTGCATCATAGAAACATTGTTTTTTATATTTTTTTTAAGTATTTTTTTAAAGAATCAAGATGTTTTATAAGTTTTTCCTTCCCCATTTTAGAATTTGGAATACATCAGGGACTAATTGAGAGTCACAGTATCATGACAACAAAAATTAATGAAGAAGCACCTTTATGATCCAAAATATGGATTTTTCATTGTGACAAAGTTTATCTGTGATTCTTTCTTAAGAGACCTAGTAACAGTTTACTTTTTGAAATGTCCCCTGGTATTGGGAGCTTTTTCAGGAAGAATAGAAACTTCTTAATCATGTGGTGTGATGGCTGAGTCATAATAAACGAAATCGCAAAGTCTGGGAGCCTTCAGGACCTGCATGGCAATGGGAAGTTCCTTTCTTTGTTCCTTGCTCCTACAACCAATCTCCCATCATTTCACATGGAAATGATGCCAGAACCTGCAACTTGCTGGTGCACCCCTGGACACCAGAATCCAAAAGCAAGATTATTGCATCGAATCAAGGTGGGATACAGTCTTTTCGTGCTTTCAATGCCTCTGCACCACTCCAGAAACTCAAATTAACCCAGAAAACCACTTTGTGTACGCATTTTGCTCCGCCACTTGAGTGGCTGTGCTATCTGCTATGCTGCAAGTTGCGGCTGGCATATGCAGAGCCAGATCTATGCTATATCCCTCTTATGGCCTCCAAAGGATGATATGTTCCAGGGGAAGGAACCAATGGGTGGATCATCATTAAACCACTCTCAGGGTCATCCCCCAACAAGCACCTCATGTTATTCAGGGCTGCTTATAAGAACCTGAGTCTTAAATGAGGACTAGCCTGAGTATTGTGCGAGACCACGAAAAGCAGAATACGGTCCTAGCTTCCTTCTCTGACCACCTGCAAATAGCTTCCTATCTATATATGGCTATATTCTGCTCTATTTTCTGATTATGGTATGGCTATTTTCTGTACTATGGCACTATGCTGACTAAGTCTTGATAGCTTAAGTAATGGGTAGTCCCCATTGGTTATTTTTATCTTTGCACCCTCCCTAAGAACTGGGAGAGACTATTTCCTCAGCTGAAGCACAATATGTACTTGGTGCTACTGCACACGCTTCCCATGGAGCTCTGTTTCATGTGGATTAAGTCACAAGGACTGTCCTCCTTGTGAAACACAAAAAATCCTCTTCTGTTATTGGGGGATCTTTTCGTGATGATAAGAGGAATCTGGTCCTTATCCATAATTAATTTCTTTTGATACCTCTTCCAAAACACCACCTCCTTTTTAATGGAACAATCACACTGGTATTACTCAGATACAAGCAACAGAGCACCCAGCCCTGACTCACTTTCTTACTTAGACCTTGCTGAGACAGAGGAAGATTGAACAAAACCTCAGTAAAGAGCTAAGGACATGGCCTACGGTGATTAATTCTCTCCCACAATCACAAGTCACTAAGGGTGGTGCCTCACCATAAGTACCAAGCCCTTCCGTCTCTCTCTAGGGCAGGAAATCTTCACCCATGTCCTGAAGAAGCAGGGCACCCCCTGCTGACCCTGCACCCAGAAGACAGGCAGCTTTCCATGTCCTTAAACCCAACTGAAAAAGCTAAACAGATTAATGGGTCTCCACCTGTCTGTACACAGTCTTAATGTCATTCTTTTATGAATACAATTATTTTCACTTTCAAAGAAAGAGTTGCCACTCACAGCTCAAGAGTTTCCTGAGGTAGAAAGTAATAGGATTGCTCTTCTCCATTCAGGGTTTTCCTCCCTACTCTTGGCATCCTTAGAGAAATTGCTCAAAGTAACAATTGTTGCAGGAGGAGAAAGTTGGCTTTCATACACTGCTGCTATACCTTTCCACTGCTCCTGTCATAGTTGAAAAACTGGTCCAGATAATTATTCTTCATAACAATTGGGAAAATCTGATTGTTATGAAAACAGAAAAAAATACTTATCCCTTCCCTGTGAGGAAGAAATTTAGGACTTTACACAACTCAGGGCAGGTTTAAAGCCTTTGATACTATTTTCCTGGAGAAACTGGCTGCTCATGGCTTGGACTGGGGTACTCTTTGCTGGATAAAAAACTTGTCTGGATAGGCAGGCCCAAAGAGTTGTGGTGAATGGAGTTAAATCCAGTTGGTGTCCGGTCACAAGAGGTGTAAAATTGCAAAAACCTCAGAATAAATATTAAACAAAGCACTGTTAAATGTTACTGAATAAAAGGCTGTTTGAACCATGAGTGTAACATGGAAAAAAAGACAGTCTCTTTCCTGAAGACCAGTCAGACTCGGGGTTTGTCTGACCTTCTCTGCAAGACAATTCCACATTCTCTGATTAAGAAACTCTCGTATCTGGTTCTCATATACTTTCTTCTGGGTGAGGTCTTCTGCTTCAGTCAGTAATAGTACTATTGTCATCATGGTTCATACATCAAAATTTGGATTTGATTAGTCGGTGTTGATTCACTAACCAGTCTCACTACTGAAAGTGACATCAAGGGAGGACCTTCAATGGATATGTCCAGGATATACACCATAGCAAAAGAAGGCAGCAACATCTATAGACATTTAACACACCGCTGGGAAGCTGCATTAACCTTATCTTGAATGTTAGCACCATTTTTACAGTAAGAAAAAGCACATTTAGATCTCAGGTTATCGTGACCTGGGAGAAAAGAAGGGACATTTCCTAGATAGCTGGAAAATCTTTAGAAAGCAATGTTACCTGGCCACTGAAGCCAGGCAGGACCCAGAGGCTTTGCACAACTTTGATAAATGGAGGCCATATGTCTTCAGTGAATAGAAGGTGGAGACAGTGTCTTGGCCCACTGTTCAAAGCATTCCCCCTTTCTGACTAGCATTGCTTTGGTCTTGCCTGCATTCAACTTGAGCCAGCTGCTCTTCATCCAAGAGTTTATTTCCTGAAGACATTCCAAAATCCTATGGCCAGTGTGAATATACTGTCAGATTAGACCATCTAGTAGTCCTGTCTGCCCTCAAAAATCTCAAAATGGCTGAAGTACTAGCACCTCCAAGGATCAGATGAGATTATAGACCATTCAGATTATGCACAGGAAGGCAAATCTGGCCTGGAATATTTATCAGGTGAAATTAATAAAGGAAAAACAAATGCAGTGGGTATGTAGATGTCTGCAGGCTTCCCTAGGAGCAGGGCAGGAGCACCAGGTATAGATCACCTCCCCACTCCTGCAGTACTTATCTGCCTGGCAAGAGTACTTTCCCTCAAAGAACCTCATAAAACGAGAAAAATATTAACTAAAATTTGCAGCTTCAGAATCCTGAAAGTATCTCAGTCTTAGAATTCATTCTGCCTTGTAGAAGCTCATGGTTTTCAAATGAGACCAATTTAACAACTTAAATTATTTGTGCCAAGAGTATATTGATTTTTTTTTTGTACAAGACCTGCATTTATGAAAATACTGCAAGCATGTATTCAGCCAGCAATATTCTTTTAATCAGATTATTTTTTTCTTCTTCCTAAGAAGGTATCTTCCTGAAAAATTCTTGAAAATTTGTGCATTTTCAGATCAGAAGCAGCCAGTATGATCAACTGGTCTGCTTTCCTTTATAACAGAGCTTAAAACCACCTTCAGAAGTTTCTCTGTCAAGCCCAATATTCCTGCTCAAGCCAGAGGATTTTTCCCAGACCCTTGGCACATTGGAAAAATCATTCTTGTGGTCTCTATTAAGTTATGAATCACTGTAGAGTTCTGGGGGTTTTTTTTGAAAGAAAGAAAGAAAAAGTAATAACTAGCTCCCGTATTCCAATTCTCATACATTAATTGTACCCAATATCACACATTCTACTTGATTTTTCACTCCAGATTTTCCAATCTGCCTCGTAGAAGTAATTGTCAACCAGTCAACTAAAGCCTTAATGAATTAATGTTCCCAATGTGCACAGAAAAATGTTAATCATTCTCGTGTGCAACTTCCTTGTTGATTTAATGTTTTAACTCATCAAAACTGAGAATGAGAGGAGTGCTAATACCAACCTCATGCATCAAAATAACTAAAACTTTCTAATATATGCCTGCTGCTATTACATCTCTTCATGGGAAATCATTAGTTTGGACAGCAGTGACCAAGGGTACATATTATAACCTGGCTCAGAAGAAAAACTTCTTGACATGGGAAATACGATAAAGGGCAGTGAAGAACACTTTAATGTCTTCCATGCATCAAGTCAGGTCTATCCACAGTGGCCTCACCTGGCTCTGCATCTCCCTGACTGACACCCAAGTTGATCACCACAGGACCACAGACATGTAGACCCCTGCTAGGACCCTTTTCTGTATTTTGATCCACAGGGAACCATGATGGAGATATATCCCAGTGGCTTTACAGCTTAGATTGTCTTCCTGTGGCAATCATGAAGACAGCTGAACTGCAGAAAGAACTGTGTCTCCTGACACCTCCCCCTTGTTCCAGTCCTGTTTATTAATGCAAGTTCGACATCGTTATGGAAAAAAAAACACAAAAATGCATAAAAAAATACTACACTACTTTGTGCTTCTTTTCTCTCCCTGAAAATAGCATAGCTACACATGAGAAGCAATCAACCTTGCTGTACAGAAAAACCTAGCTAAACTCCATCAATAAATGAGTTGACAGCTTTCACCTTTTGCCTTTTTAATGATTAAGATTTAAGTCTTCAAGCATTTATTTCCTTTACAAGTGAGATATTGTTCTCTTTTTCAGAGGTTTCCTATCATCCCATCAGTCCAAAAATTCACACTTAAAAAGTACAAGAACTGACAATCTTGATGATTTGCCACCAAAGACTTAAGTCAGACCCAAAACAAATGAATTATATAACCATTATACAAGTCGATGATTTCCACCAGTATATTTACCATGATAGGGAAGGTTGTGAGCAGAATAAGTCTGCCTTTATGAATAGACAGCTTTTGACAGTTTATAATTAGCCAGTGGACAAAATAACATAGAATGATTGCATACCTTATATCCCCCTACATTTGGATGAAAAAATAAATGGAAGCAGCTTTCTAAACAGGTATTATTTTCTGCATTACCCCATCAAGCTGGACTGCCAAGATGATTTTTTTACATCTAGTAATGGCTTTTGGATGGCTTTCTGGCTCTCATTTATTTCCTATATATTTGGCATAGATCTTTCTCAATATTTTGGATGAGAGAAGAACCAGGAAAGTCATTAACTTTATAGGGCAAAATAAATAATTTTATACTGGGCCAGTGGTACTAGCCCTTCCCTAGATGACACCACGTTGAGATCACTGTTGGGGCAATGGATGAGCCTTCTTGACCAAAATTGAGAGTAAAAGAGGAGAATAGGACTTCACAAAGTCGTAAGTGTTGTGGCTATAGGATACTGCTCAGGGACTTCATGGGCTTTATTGCATAAGAAGCAACTGAGCAATAAATGCAATGATTCCAAGAAAGAACACAGATTAGGAACAAGAGCACTGTATCAGTGAAACCCTTACAGTATAATTCTTTGTGAAGGCCATAACAATCAGAAATAAATGTGCTTTTTTTTTTTTCCTTCTCTTTTTTCCATCACTCTCACCCTCCACCAAAATTTTATCACGTTTTTGGGAAAGGGTAGAAGAATTCTCAATCCCTCAGGTACATTAAATTTATGTATAGGGAACAGACCGAACAAAAATCCTACTCCAAAGCACCTCAAACTGCAGGAAACATGCACTTAGCTCCTGACTGTCATGGCCCAATCCAAATCTTGTAATAGAGCAAAGTTCAGAAAGGGACAAAAATTATGGTCATTGGGTAAAGGAAACATTTGGTTATGAACAGTGAAAGGGTAGATCTCTGTTCCAGAAATGCAATGCGAAACTAGTGTAATCTCAGAGACTTTTGTAGGGCCAAACCAAAGCTACAGAGCACAGAAGCAGAGTTTGGAACAGGAGGTTGGCAGGTTTCTCCCACAGCTCAACACATTTTTCCACCAGGTCTTTCCCAGCAACAATTTTAACTGATGCTTTCTCCTCAAATAATAAAATTTTCACCATATGATTTTTCAGTTCTCTCACTCCTCTCCTCCCTCCTCCCAAGTGCTATGATCACTGGAAATAATATTAAAAGTTCAAGTCCTGAAAACTCTTAATGCCATGATTAATATTTACAGTTTAAGGAAATCCAAGATGACATATAGTAATTTTACTTATTCATGGAAGTGACACTAAGCATTGTTTAGCCGACACAATATTCAAATACGACTAGTGATCTCATATTCTCCAGAGCATGGAGCATTCAGGCCCAAATTTTGCCAAAAGATCAAGAGGGAGTCTCTGAATCACACTCTGGTTTAATCTGCTATTGATTCTTTTAGGAACATATCAGCAGTTTCCTTCGCCAGTTTGCTATTAATCAGTAAGTGTGAACCAGTGTCCTGGATTTCCAGTGCAAAATATACTCCCCAACCTAAAATAACTAAGCACGGCTGAAAGAGAAGGGCTGCATTCATAGACAGACACAAGAAATACTCTTCAGATAAAATCTTTTCTGCAGAAAAGGCAGATTTGCCCATATTAAAATGTTTCACTAACTAAAATTACTTCATAAGCATTTAAAAAAAATAATTCTTAGATGCTTGAAGATGTTTCAATATTTTCCAGACAGGTATAAAATCAAAGTTTTTTAATTTTCAATGAAAATCAGTTTTCTCCTAATATACTGGAAACAAATGCTTGTAGCAGAAAATTAATTAATATTCCATTTTATGACTACTTTTTTTTTCCCCCCAACCTTCTTCATTTAAAACATCAAGGTGTCAAGACCTCCAGTGCACTGGAAAATACGTTACTCACTGAGGTGTAGTGGTGCCAGTTAGAGCTTTTTGCAAATACTGTGAAGCAAGACTTTTGAGAAGTTTGGAAGAGTGCAGAAGTAATTCAGCATGCAGGCATAGCAGGAGGATTTTCAGTTTTAAGGATCAGGTTGCCTTGGGCTTGCTCGCACAGATGGGCTGGCACTCAACAGAACTGCCCCGGTGAATCAATGGAACAACTTCGGTAACTGCTCACTAATGTAAACGAAATGCTTCGCTGTGTGGCTCCACGCTTTAAGTTTACTCCTGACCAAAGCTAATTTGGGTAACAATAATTAGCTCCTTTTCTCTCAAATGTCAAACCACAACGTTTGCTCTTCTGCTTCTGTGGCCCCCAAAAAATAATAAAAAAAACCCAAAAAAACCAACCCCTCCCAACTAGCAAAATGCTTAAGATAAAACAAGATAAGAAAACGCTTCAAAACCACCGTGAGAGGCAGCAGAATGACCTCAGAGTCTGATTCTGTAAACATATCCTACATTTTACTCACACAGATCACTCCATTAACTTTAACAGGACTGTCAGCACAGATGGATGCGATCCCAGGTGCTCAGAAGCTAGCAGGGACGGGCCATTGCAAAGCAACCAAAATCTGGAATTAAAAGTCCTAACCAAAACTCCTCACACTTCAAAAAGCCCCCAAGACCTGTAAGAGCATTCCCAATACCTCATCCGCTGCGGACCGTAACCCTTCTACTAGAGAGCGTTCCTTGCAGCAGACGCCTCCTCCCTCCTTATGCCTTGTTACAGCCAGTGTGTTTGTACTCTTAGTGGTGTCTGGACATGCAGAGGTAAGACCAGCTAGCAAAGGGTGATGTAATATGGGCTTTTACCCCCCCTCCTGCTTTCACATCTGGAGAAAGAGCAGTGACAACATGGTGGTCTGCAAATTGCCAACTCTGCCACTTCTCTCAACCCTGGGAGCAGAAGAAACATGACTCAAATGGCTCCTGAAAACTGGTCCCATCCTGCTTCTCCTCAATCAGAACTAAGGTAAAAGCAAAGATTTAGTCCTCAAAACACAGAGCAAGACCTTCTTCAGACAGCATCCTGGACAGGATAGGATGCACCATGGTCCATAACACTGAAGCTTCCTTCTTGCAGAGGACCACGCAGCAGCCGCCTGTGTTACAATTTGCAGAGGTATACCAAAATGACAGGGTGGGAGTCTGATATAGACAGCCTTATAGCCATCCAGGGAGCTCAGAATACCAAGCATTACCTCCTTTTAAAAAATGCATACAACCTCTACCATCAGTTTCCTATTTGTTTATCCACAAGACAAATAGCACAGGGATAGCAATTCATCTCCTATTTAGAGATGTTATGTCCAGGCGCTGAGAATGTATAGGTCATTTATGAGCATACAGCTCATTTGCAGACCATTTATTACACCCATCCATCTCACAATGTCTCCCTGGTGTTGCCAACACACTGCTGCTTTTCTAGTTCTACCAAGCTCCTTGTTCCCAATACATTCAAGCATCCCAGTGCTATTAATGAACATATCCTCGCAACACTCCCACAAGGCACGTGGATATTATCACCATTTACAAAGGACTTGCCTATGGCTATACAATCTGTGGCAGACCTGGGAAGGGGACCAAGAAATCTGGTGCTTCAGCCCAGTGCATTAACCATTGCGCTCTTCCTCTGCTCCCTTTTCTGAGCCAGACACCTGTTTGCTGGTGGAGGACCACCAAACAACTATCAGATGATAATAAACTTTTACAGTCACTACAGACCTGAGCTGGATTTGAACCAGCATCTTAGAGGTGCAAAAGCCTTATGTACAGCCCGTTATTGGTCCCTTGAGTTAGGTATTTCTCTGGTGAACAGTTTGTTACCCACTGTAAACACAAGCTTGGGATGCCAGCAGTCTCAAAAGCAGGTATTACCATGTACTCAGCATTATTTGGGTTCAATGGAGAATTCATACAGTAAGGGTGAGTGTCTGTTCCTGTATGTGTGTGTGCATGTACTTTTTTTTACTTCCCAAGGAAACATTGGAAATCAACCTTAAGGATGTGAGCTTAGTTTAAATGTCAGCTGAAAAACAGCTGCTGAAAAGAGATATAATCCATGAGCCAAAAAAGTGGGGCTGGGAGGAAGTTGAAATGAGAGATGTTTAGTTCACTAATGCTCCTGTGTGAGGATAAAAGGGTGAGATGTGGGGAATCTTCTCTGGCACGAGGTACTGCAATGCGTTCTGGAAGATTCGGGTTAGCAGAATATGATCTCCCCATATGGCAGGTTTGAAAAAGTGGTGAAAGAAGTCCAAGCATATGCAGCAGTGATGTAACAGGGCCAGAGGGGTCAGGCACCTGTGACTTTCTAGCCACATTAAGTTCTTCAGAAGCTGCTTTTTGACTTAGCAGAGCAGAGTTTTCCATCACATATGTGTAAAACATTTCATCCATTACAGGTTTCTTGGCTCTTCTGGATTGATTTTGTTCATGTGTGGGGAAATTTAAGGAAACAAAACAACAACAAAAAAGCTTCTGAAACACATTTCTTCTCTTGTTTCAAAATTTATCACTCATCCCCTTGAAGCATAAGATTTGTCTTGCATTTGAAAGGTCAGTGCTGTGTTTCGTTATATGTTTGCACGCCACTTTGCACACTTAACATGCAGGGCTGCAGGAGCCTTCACCTATGACTAGGTATCTTAGGTAGTGCTATAATACAAACCCACTAATAAATCATTGCCTTCTATCCCCTCTAAAACTTTACAGAGACAAAATGTGAACACTTGCCACAGGCAAGAAAACTGCCAATCCCTCCTTGCATCAAAAATGACTTAGAGCAGAGTTTTCTCCAGATAGCTATAATCCTCAAATATTCCTCAGTTGCTGGAAAAAAAAAAAAGAAAACAACCAAAAAAACAGAAAAAATATTCACTGTTGCATTGCAGCTGACTGTTTTACAACTGTGCTCAAGGAGTGAGGGAAGGAGAGGTTACACGGATTCCAGACAGCTATATGGGGCTCAATTCACTGCAGACCTCAGTTTCTATACAGTTTCAATCCATCAGCAAGGAAACAATGAAAATGCAACCTCTGGAGGAGCCCTGGCAGATCCAGGCTTACACTTGTGGCCACCAAAGGACAGTACTGCAGTCTTCAGAGAGGGCTCCCCTTGAGAATTTCTCATCTTCCACCAGCTCGAATCACTGTTCAGGGCAACAAATATGCAGGCACAAGCAGTAACACTAAAAGGCCTTAACAAATTAGGATGCCAGCATTTATAGAGTATATAACAATCCCACAGCAGATGCAGGGAGAGAGGACCTGATGCCATGGATCCTGAATCCTTACCTTTTGAAATTCATTGCCATGTAAAACTAAAGGTAATGCTGATTGCCATTTTTCTGCCTCTAGAGATTAAATCATCTTGCCAGGCCTATCCACTGAGCTTGTACATGATATTCCTGGCATCCAGAATGATCTAGGGTAAGTACAGTCCCTCGGCACATTACCTTTTTCCCTCACCGTGGTCACTGCTATGTGTGTAGTTAATCAGTTTGTGACACTGTTCAAGATAACGAATATTAAAAATTAAAGCAATTAACTCATGCAGCACTTCAGAAAGCAAGTTATCAACAAGTTACACAGTAAAACAAACAAAGCTTTAAAACTGGGGCTAGCACCTAGTGCCTCCTAAAGACTTGCCCCCTCCAGATAGAAGAGGTGCAGGAAACACAACCCAGACTTTATACACGCTATCGCCTCACCTTTTGAATCACCCTGAATTCATGAGTCCCTTAGTTTCAGAAACATTACTGGGAAAAAAAAAAAAGCTGCTGTTAAAGGAGGTGAACTCCCCTTTTGATGACTCCCTTCTGCAATTCTAGCTGCATTTTATCCTGAGCTGTATCATAACACGAGGTGACTTAATAGGCTAGTAATAGGTTCTTTAAGCCAGTTTAGGCAACAGCACAGGCATCAGGAAGGTTGTGTTAATCCACATGCTCTTCCCTACCATGACTATGACTCTTGATTCACCAACACCATCCATAAATCAAAGTCACAGTACAAAATTCCCAAATTCTCACTAATACCAAATCTGACCACAGCTGATGGAATCTGTGGACCAAGCTGGTCACCTTGCCTGCACATAGATACAGGGTGGGAAAAGAGGGCTGGGAGACTGAAAGTTTTTCAGTCTTTAACAGCTTTGGGGACAGCAAGAACCACTCTCTCCATCAATGGTTGCACCCCACTGGCCCTGCACTGGTGCAGACTTTCCCCTGCAGCAAACTCAAAGGGAAACTCACAAACTGGTGAATCGCAGTTACCCACATGCCCAGTGGTGCCGTAGGAAGCCACCAAGGAGTTGTGAGAGTCTCTCAATATCCCCACCCAACGCTGAGCTCCATCAGCCACCCTGGCCTGGGGCAACGGCACAGGCCAGAGTTAAGACAGTTCTCTGGCATTTGATGTGTTTGTGACAATACCCGCAAAGCTCACAAGTGGATACTATCAAGGATTACTATTTGTGTATTAGTGAGTCACAATACGCCAGATTCATAAGAGCCAGATGTCACAGCTGACCCAGACAAGGCACTCAGACGGATCCCACGCGTTTCATGTGTCAGCCTTATATCCATTCATAAAACAGCTCCCTCCCAAAATATAAGTCTTGGGAAAATTTAAGATCATTGTGCAATTCTAAGTCAAGTTTCAATCCGTTTCTTAGTTTTATTTTTCCCCTTTTTTTTTTTTTTCTCTTTTTTTTTCCTTGTCAACAATGGTTAAAAGAAAGGAAGGGTAGGAAATTATGTCCATCAAAGAGGAGGATAGAAAAATGAAAAAAAAAATGGGTAGGCAGGCTTGGAAAAATAACTCTCTTATTTCTGCTTTTCAAAATGTTACAGCTATAGAAACAATCTCCTGGACAAAGTCAGACAGATGTTTTTTTCTTCTCCCCCCCTTCTTTGGATGGAGTGACTTTCTCAAGAGCACAGCTGAAAAACCTTTGGAAAAAAAAACACACACGCAGTCTCAGGCGTTGGAGGTGTCTGGGGCTGAGGATTACAGAAGTTCAAATTGGCTCCCCCTGTCAAAATTACAGCTGCACAAAAGATGGTACAGCATATCAGCCCAGAGCTCAAAAGGACTTTTTCCGGTTCTCAAGAATGACACAGGTCTTGAGAAAACGCAGCTGTGCTGCGATCAGCCAGGCTGTGCTGGCCCAGCCGGGGCCTGCCTCCCCCCTCCGCCCCCCAGACAAATTAGTAAGGATGCCAACCTGCTAAAGGGCGTGATTAAAGAATACCTCCCTCCGTGCATTTGTCATTTAGGGATGATTTACTGCCAGGGCATACCCTTTGCGACTTCTTATAATATGTTTTCTTTGTTTTCACACTTTTCTCTCGAGACTTGAAACTTAATATCTATTCCAGCAAACAGAGTTCTTGCTCCCTTGCCCTCTCCGTCTCACTCTCCCTCTCCTTCCCGCATATTATCTTTGTCCATTGCCCAGATGAAGTGAGCCAATTAAAATTTATGTGCGTTGTCACTGAGGTGCTGCTCTAACTGCACAAAATGTGTTTCAAGGCTGTTGCACTATTCAGACCCACCCCGCCCGGGTGACCCTGCTAATCTCTAACTGCAGCTCTTGGCAAGTGATGACTGCTGAGGGATCCCTTTACAAGCTGCACCACACCACGGTTTCGTGGTAGTGCACGTTGGTGTGAGGTTCCCTGTGCGTTGCACTTGGACGCTGCAGCATCCGCCAGCCAAGCGCAGGTGGAGCAGTTCGGTGATCTACGCACAGCATGGATATTCTCAGCACGATTTGCCAGATATTGTTGCCTACATGTTTTAAATGCCACATTTCCCCTCCTTGCTCTTTTAAGACACAGATGAGTTGACCGGTTATGGAGAGCCAGCTGGGTTTGCAACTCCCGAGCAGAAACCTTAGCATAACGTGGTCCAATGCTTGCACACGCTGCTAATGCATCAGAGTAACACAGCCTTGTTCTAGCAAAAGCACAATACCTCAGCTAGACATCACGCTGAAGTCCTCAGAAACTATTAAGCACTGGTAAATTATATACTTCAGTAGGAAACTAAATTATTAATCTGAAATTCCCATTTTGATCACTGGACAAATGGCAGCAGTCCTGAGAGCACCAAGATCCAGCTGATTGCTCACTAGATGCTTAAAACTCTTAGTCTGATTCTCTTTCACAACTGCTCTTTCTCTACAGTAAGTTTTAACAGTAATCTCTTCAATTTACAGATACAGGAGCACCTGTAAATTTTGGGTTCTTTCCTCTACGACCATTTAGGTCCAAAAAAAGTTTGCTTCCCCCAAACATTTTCTTTCAAAACTACTGCCACTCCTTGTATTATAATCTGCCAGCTCTAGGATTGATTAGCTACTATTGCCTGCCTGCCTGCTTTCCTTCTCACTCAATAGTACCAATTATGCTGCTAAAAAAAAAAAAAAAATCACCCTCCTCCCCCACCCATCTAGTCACATTCTTCTCTTCAAATCCTTCTGTAGGCTTTTCTATACTCGGAGGAATTTTCTCACGCTTCCACGGTAATCTCCACTTCTGCCTATATCCCTCTTCTCCCTTATTTGTATTCCCTGCCCGCTTGCCTAAAATTACTCCCCAAGATCCTTCTGGTGTTTTTCACACATTGTTCTTGCCTTCAAGCTCCTCCTGAGAACATGGAGCTGTTTCCCATCTAACTGTGCATCAAATGGTCATCACCTTCTCACTCTTACTTCTGGGAGGTATATCAGCCTGGAAACAATGTGTGTAAATCACGCATATCTAGAGAGGTATATTTTATATGTAAAGTATTAGACTGCTCTCAGGCTAGGTCATCTTCCAGATAGTAGACACATTATCTGAACAGCATTTCCTCAGAAATTACAACTAACGTACAACTTGTAACCTGTTGAAAGAAATCTGATTAATACACAAATTTTTGCCAGCTTTGGCAAGTCACTTTATTTCACCCTAGTTTGACTCCCTCTGTACAATAGATAAGAGTAACTGTTCTCCAAGTCAGCAATGAGGAGAGATCTTATCAATGACCTTTATCTATTTTGTCTACTTATATATTCTTCTGAAGTCTTGGTATATTAATGTCCATTGCTGTGGGTACAGTGAACCCTCTAATCTCTGTCAGTACTAGGGTAACATATCTGCAAGAGCAGCATCATGAAAATTAATTAATATTTTTCCAGAGCTATGAGTATGGAAAACATTGCAAAAGTGCCAACATGGTACTTGTTCTGCTTTTGATCAGGGCCACTCCATGGCAGGAGTAGTAGTAAAGTGTGTTGAATAAATCATTCACCAGGAATTGTTCAGTCCGATCCCAGTATTATTACTGGAGTAAACTGCATGTAATTAAATATATTAAGACAGGCACAGTATTTATTTCAAATTACATATCCTGGATTACTCTCAAAATGTTCTCAAATTCATACCATTGGTTTTTACAGTAGCTATATTGTGTGAAGTGTACTTTAAGTATACTCCATAATAGAATGACAGTATTTTTGATTAGCGATCCTCAGAGCATATTGCATGTGGCATATGTTTTTTTCCCCAAAAATTATTATCCTTGATAACAAAACTCTTGGAAACACTTGGAGATGAGGGGGATTTTCTACTGCTGCTAACTCATTTCAAAGCCAACTTGAAACGCAGGCTGACAATCTTCCATATAATTTTCCCCTCATTGTTTTTGGAGGGGATAGAGGACTAAATCTGGCGTTTATGGACTTTGTAGATTATTAACATCAGCTATGCCCGGGGATAATGTTTCCAAATTCTGTCACTGCTTTCCCTTCTATGTTTTGTGTATAAATTCAGTTCTCGTGGAATGGGTAGGGGAAAAAAATCTGATATCACTGACTGGAGTCAATATAGTAGAAGCAGATGCTGTGCTAGCTTCTACTCAATGCTTTGCCAGTACTTTTGATCCAGTTTGTTATATCCTCTCCTGTACCAAATCTTATCTCTTTGCTGACTAGATCAGCAATTGTCTCTCAGTCCAAGTTATGTAGGAGAGCTCTGTAGTTTGCCAAATATCCTGTGCAAATTAGGAGGAAAAAAACCTAAACCAAAACCACCAGGTAATCATGCTTGTGATCAAAATTTATAAAGGCCAAATCCCTTGCTCTTCTCCAAGACCTGCTAGCAGTAGTCTCGAAGCACAAGCACATTAACAATTTGTCCTTTTGTTAATGGAAGATACCTTTTGTAAGCCTCCTACACAAGGCAAGATGAGAAGCATAAGTGCCAAATTCCCTATGAACCTCTTATGCTAGTATAAACCATATTATCAACATAATACATTTTGCACATAGTGAAGTGCTACCAGGTAAAAACGATAACATTTTGTCTTGCTATAAAGACCACTTGTGGGCTCATTATTTCAGTCCTACAAGCAGAAATAGTCTCTCTTATGTTCTAACAAGGAACTCTGCAATGGCATTACACAAGGATGCTGAATGGTGTACCTTCTTACACAGCCTTAAAGACTTCACACTTCCTTCTATCTTACTTCCAATGCCATGTAATTTGCAAAGCAAATCACTTGCACTGAACAAGGCAGGGGTGTAGGAGGAAACAAGCAGCATGTGATCACATAGTTACAGACTATGTTAATGTAACATGTATATTCATGTTATATATGGGGCAAAATGAGGGAGGGAGAGGCTGCTTTGATAGTCTACTTTCTTTAATTGTCCAGATCCAAATGGCACTGAATCTGATAACAGTTTCTTCAGTTCTTAGGATTCATTTAGGCAAAAGACAGTGTAGCATATGGTCACTGTCAAATACTGAGGAGACTAGCACTATACACACTTTTCCCAGCGTTATCATGATAGGGATTATGGACACAAGAACAAATTATCTCGTGTCAGCTGCTCCTTTGTAACCACCCCCATGAATTCTATCAACATCTGGTTGATGTGTTATAGCATATTCTTCTGTCACTTAGGAGTACACAGCCTTGAATTACCTCGTCACCACTTACACAAGGACAGTTGCACACTGGATAAACGGTAGACTGTTATCCTACTGAAGCCTTCTCTAATTGGGAAACACAAATAACAGATTTAAAATCAATTGAAGTAAGAAAAAGTTCATCTTTGATTCAAGAAAAAAAAAAAATCAATAATAATACTTGTGTGAGTACGCACTCAACTACCCCCTCTTCTTAGCCACTCCTCAGGGGAGTATTATCTTCATGACCCCACTCCAGGTGAGATGAAGGAAAAAAAAGCCTACCTTATTTTATCAGTTACCCTGGTATTATCTACATGGTTTCTTTCATCTTGTAAGGGGCATAGCTCCTGTCAAAGACAGCACAGGGCTAATGTGGCTTGTTTTCTTAAAAATGTTAAAATTAAAAATGGTCAAAACCACCAGAATAGACAAAAAATGTTCATGGTAACAGAAGTTTTAAATACTCTTTGCTTGTAGGACCTTCACAGAACTAGTGGGCACCCTAAGCGTCCTCCCCTTAAACAGAATAACCAATCCACTGCAAAACCAAACTTTTCAAAGGGAGATCACAGCAATAAAAGCACCATTCATGTTGAATGTGCCTCTGCCTTTTAACTTCCAGCACTACCACAAAGAACTCCTGCTAAAGTGTTAAGGATAAGTCAGAAGATAGAATCTTCAGGAAATCACTGATGGGAAGATTAGCAAACAGGAAATTTTAATTCTCATTGGCTCCTATTCCTGTAGACTGTGCTAATACAGCTCCCACCCTGCTGCTTACCACAGCTAACACTGCATCAATATGCCTATTATAAATGTCCAGTACTTACAGCTCAGCTGTTGGTATTTTCCTTCGGACTAGCCATGGAAATTCAAGCCTATATCCTAAAAAGCATGTATAAATGCTCCATTTGCTCACAGAAAACATTTACTGCCAGCTACCTAAACAGAAAGCTGTAGGAACAACAGCTAAAACTTACTCCCTACAATAACCAGCTTTAACCACCTGTTACTGCAGGAGTTTCAAAGTATAATCCTAAACATGACAATAGATCACGCTACAATATAGTCAGATTAGGAGTGACTCTATACATACTTTTGATTTAACTCAAGATTGCTTTTTAGCGATGGTGTTTTAAAATACCTATGATCACTTCAGCATATGATAGCCCACAACAGTTCCAAAGGAGATTTGTAGAAAAACAGTCCTTGACTCGAGAGCTCAGATTAATTTGTGCTGTGGTCACACATGTAGCCACAGTAAATTCACAATGGTCACAGTTGCCAGACACACAACAGAGTAATAAAAAGTGAGTTTTTACATGGTGGTTGCACACAAAGTCCCTGGTGGCTGCGTTTGGGAATTGCTGGTTTAGCAAACACAACTCTTAAATGAGATTGGGAGCCTCAGTTCCTCTCTTGGTTCAAAAGCAAGTTCACTTGGACAAGTCGTCTTTGCTTGCTTATACTTGCTTAACTCACCGGTCTGCTCCTCAGTACAGCACTTCCCTCTGTGAAAGGCTGTGGGGTGAGCATTTTCCATCTATGACTGGAGCTGATGAGAAGCCTAAACACTATACAAGCACCCACAGAAAAAAAAAAAATAAGCTGCCTTTGGAGTTAAATATTTAGTAAATTCTGTATCAGTTTTTTCCCCCCTCTTCATTTGGCAGTTCATGGGAAATTCAGCACTGGTATGAAAAGCACAATTCTTCGTTGAGTCCTAAACAAGTTCAACTCAGGAATGGGTAGTACAGGTTCTAACAGGACCTTTGTCATTGCTTCACCCCAACCGGCAGCTGAGCACCACACAGACACTCACACACACACCCCCCCCAACAGGATGGGGAGGAGAATGGGGAGGCAATGAGTAACCTTGTGGATTGGGATAAGGACAGTTTACTGAAACAGCAAAGGGAATGGGAAAATGATAACAAGACTTATAACTGAATAAAAAAACCTGATGATACACAATACAGTCTCTCACCAAAAACCATACAACTCAGACCGCATGCTCAAGACCTCTCATGAAGCTGAACCACCCCTAAGACACGTCCTGGAGCTGTACTGCCCCTCCCTGACTAGCCCCTTTTTATATTGAGCATGACACCATACGGTATGGAATAAGCCCTTTGGATAGTTTGGGTCACCCCTCCTGACTATGTCCCATCACAACTTCTGATAAAACTAACCTCATCCTAGCTGAACCAAGCACAACTTCACAGATGCATTTCAGCACTGACCTACATACCCCTCACTAAAGGATGGGAAAAATAAAGAAACAAACCACAGCAGCATGTCAACTGGCATCATTTTAGCACCCACCTCAAGAATCTTGCTTAAGAGCCTTCTCTAATCCATTAAATGCATGTTCTCAAATGACCTTTTGCTACTAGAGAAAAATCACCAATTAAAAAAGTGATCCCTGTCTGTTCAGCCCTGGACCTTGTCACTGTGACTCTCACCATAATGGCATTAAATGCTATTTAATACCAAATGTGGTGACAGAGTTTATCATTAAAGTGGCTTTTCCAGGACTGCGCCATCAATTCATTTCAGCAGTCGCCTTTTTTCATAGGACAAATTATCGCCAAAAATGCAAAGTATTTGCCTCTTCCAGCAACAGATGGTCCTTAGACAACAGAGAACTGAGTCTTATCAATAACACTCTCAGATACGCAGGGGAAAGAAAGCTTCCTGAGCTACAGTGTAAAGTACCATTTACTGCCGCAAGGGAATGCTTGGTGGGGCCAGAGCTCCTACAGCACACTGGTTTGAAACAGGAGATACGAGATCCTGGGGGGCCAATTCACGCAGATTTTTGCAATCTATGGAATATGTTTCCATGGGGAGAGGGAGGGCAGGGAGAAAGAAGGAATGTAATTGTGAGTTAAAAAGGAGTGTTGTAATCTAAACAGGAGATGGATAGTGTTTGGCTGATGGTGGAAAGATGAGGGACTAGGGTGCCTTGCCCCAGGAGTGATGTGGTTGGAGGAGCACTACTGTGCTGCAGGGAATAGTGCCAGGGTATGGCTCAAGCGCGTGATAACAGAAAACAGAGAAGTAGCAAAGACTCCAATAAATGAAGAAACTGCTTTTCCCAGCTGTCTCCTAATGAAGGTGCTTGCAATTTCATTCTAAAAAGGGGGAAATGGGAGGAAGAGGAGGAGGAGGAGTGGGCACTCTTTCTCATTAAAATCCTTCCTTAGGCTGCCAACTACATACCCACGCTCTAACTGCCTATTTATTTGCCGTGGCTGGGTGGTTTAAGTACGTAGAGAAAGAGAACTGGCATAGGAAACCCAGGGCCTTTACTTGCATTTCATCTGTGTGGACCACCAGAACTCCAATCCAACACACGCCTGCCCTTCCACTGGCCCTTGCAGAGGGCAGTAGTCCCAGAGACCACAGTGTAAAAAACACGTGATATTAACATCAGTACCAAAAGTATGGTTGTTGTTAGTGGGATTTTACCCTCTTTTGTAGTTCACACCCTGAAGACACTTCCTTCCCCTTTGAAGCAGGAACCCTTCTTCCTCTCCTGCTTCCACGCACTCATCCTTCCTTTAACTCTGTTCCCAGAAGAAGGGAAAGAAAAGGCAGTGAACATTGTTGAATTAGACAGAAAATGTTTCTTTCATCTCATGGGAAATGCCTAGTATTTTTCAGCTAGCCTAAATCTGGTCTATCAAATATCCTTGTTATAGTTGAACTTTATAGAAGAAACTATGTGTTTTTCTTCCAAGGAGTTACTCTAAATCAAGGATCTATTGTCTTACAAAATCAGAAGTACAAGCAGTATCAGAACTGAAGTAGACAACATCTCAATACCCCCATACATGAGAAAAATCTGAAGTTCCTGTTAGTCCTTTCTCTCCTACTTCCCTTTAGCCTCCTTTCCTGTGACTGGCAGAAAAATAGGCTTAGGAAAATTAGTAACTCTTCTTATAGTTTGATATTTATATTTCTTCTACACAGTTGGTTTCAAATCACAGCTCTTTCCAGTAACCTTCTCCAGTAAAAGCAATGCTTGTCTCTTTGCTGATTCAAAAAGTGGGCAAATCATCTGTGGAAAATCTCCTCTTTTGGTCTTATTAAAAAAAAAAAACAAAACAAAACTTTATGTTCTGGGCCTGCTGTAGGTTTCCCCTAGTTCTAAGTACCCAGTCCTGGGCTGCTCATGGCTGCAGCTCATTTTTAGGCACATGAACCTAACAATCCCAACCTCAGATCTCTATTAGTTACTTGACCTTTAATAGGTGGAGAGACTTGTGTCAGGGTAGAAGCCACCATATCCCACATGGTGACAGAAAAAACACTACAATTAGCTGTGACATCTACTTTTTATATGTGCTTTTAGGAAGGGGAAAAGAGCGACCTGCCTTGACAAGTCCAAGGTGCAGTAGCAGGCAAAAAGGTCTCAAGTGATACCAGAGTCCTTAGGATGAAATTGATAGGCAGGGTTCAAAGTGTGAAGCAGCATCTTCCCATGACCAGTTAACACTTGCTGCTACTTGGAAAATTACCAAGTTGGCTGGACACAACAACCAACTGGGTGAGACATGGTGTAGTGGTGAGGTACACAAACTTTTTAAAATTTCAACTGTGATATCACTAAATTGAGTTCTTTCTAATTAAAAAAAGGTGTTGGCTTTTAATTTTAATGAAATTTGAGTTTGTTTTTTGTTGGGTTTCTTTGTTTTGTTTAATAAAAGATCACTTTGGGGAACTTGCTGCTGAGAAGAGATCTAGCTGAATCCAGCATATTAATCAATGGGAAACACTAATGATTGGATTCCTTAATTTCTTTGACTTCAAAAGATGTAGATGTTTGGCTTGCAAGCCTAACTCCTACCCTGGACTACCTTACTTATTAATATACTGTTTCTGCTAATACTGTCTTTTGTACACCAGAAACCAGTAAGAAATTGACTGGCACAGGGGAGACAGGAGTTAATTTGCTTTTCACCTTGAGGTGAATGGAAATGTAAAGGGATTGAGACTAAATCCATTCATAAGAGTCTAGAGTCTGAACTTTATCAGTACTCAATACCAGTATTCAGATGTCTCCAAACCTATAGGGAAAGAAATACCTTCTAACAGACCAGAATTAAAGCCTCTAAGCCTGAAGTGGGAGACATGCTTACCCATGTTATTTCCAGTTAGATTCCAGCTGCATTTGTAGCTAGGAACAAATGCACTCAAACTGAGTTTACCAAGTCTCCTCATACAGGCACATGAGTATCAGCCCACTTCCAGTCACCACAGACATAAATTTGTTCCCTTTTTATTTACTGCTGTATCACTAAAGATAGTTGTTGTGAATCCCACTTTGAAGGTCCTTCCCACTTGCAGCACATAGAGCCTTGACTCCTAACTCCAGGTTGAGGTAAAAGTACCAAGATGCCTTAAAAATTAGAGCTCCCTTGGTGGCTTTAACTCATAGCACTCAGAATTACACGTAAAACCATGGCAGCTATGAGGATTTAAGCATCCCTGATGATAAGCAGTAAAAAGGGGTTTACAAAAATTTCTCAGTGATTGTCAAGATAAATCTGTTATTTTATGGAAGATGCTCAGATAGTCCAAAGGAGAAGCAGGGGAAATGTACATATTACACACATTGTATCTTGTAAAACTAAGCAATATATCTCTCTGGATCTGAAATCATGCAGCTTGGCTCATGTGTGGGATGCTGAAGATGCTTAAGCTATTTAGAGCATTTTTTTCTTTTTATATGTTTTTCCTACATATTTAATCTAACTAATTTTCCTGTTACTGTTGCGCTCAGGTTGCACTTGTTAATGTACATAGTAATTTAATTCATTAGAAGCATATACTGCATATAGAGCTTTGCCGTTCTGTAACAATGTTTGCCACATACCACAACCCCACAAACTTATCTTAGAACTCAATTCAGTCAGAAAGGCATGAAGATCTGTAAATATAAATATTAGCATCCCCAACCCTGTTAGCATTGGTAGCAATATATAACTTTACATTACCATAAATCCTTCCAAAACAACAGCTACACCCGATGCAATAAAAGCAGCCTAAAAAAAAAAAAAGAATTAAAAAACCCCCAAATCACCTTTTCAGCCACTGAATACCTTCAGCACAGTGGTCAAAAGCACTTAGAGCACTTTTAGTAGTTCTTCAGTTGTTGATGCACTTATCTATCCTGAACTTAAGGATATAGCATCACTTTTGCTTTGGAACAGCCCTTGGTGAATGATATTTCAGAATCAAACCGGGATTGTCCTGGTTTCAGCAAAGAAGAGGTCAATTTCCTTTTTAGCAGTGGGCCATGTTTGGCCAATGAGAATATTCCGTACCAATTACATCATGTTCTGTATAAAGAAGAAAAAGCACGGCTCTGGGAGAGGCGCGGCTTCTCGGCAGCGGTCGGTCCCGAGTTGGCTCTGCGCGGCACGGCCTAAGTTGCGTAGTGCGGTGAGAGGTTGCATTGTGTATCACCAGTTTCGTGTATCCTGTGTTCTAAAGTAGTGTTATCACTGTTGTTCTTTGTATCTTTTTCTGCTGCTTTAGTAAACTACCCTTATCCCAACCCGTGGGGTTTTGTTTTGGTTTTTTTTCCTTTCCCCCACGGTTTCCCGCTCGCCCCCCTCCTCTCTCTCTCTTTAAAGGAACAGGTGACTATGTGGGACCCAGTTCTCAGCTGAGGTTAAACCACCACAGGGATGCTGCAGCTAAACAGCCACCTGAAAATAAAAAATAAAAGATGATTTCATAGTAATCTTGTGTTGTCAGACTGTTGTCTCCCATGCAACACAAAGCACATATTCTGCTTTGGTCACCATTCTAAAGGTGGTTTCCCAAGTTTCTTCAACTGCGTTAAAGGCCTTGTTTGTTCACTTCCGCAGAACTGATGCTGCTCTGTACCATAATAGGTCTCTTAAGACACTGAATGTATGAGTTATTGGGAGAACAGTGAGAGGGAGAAGTACATGTGTAGGAAGCTCATATTAAGGCACATTAAAAAATTCCTAAAATTCAGGAGGGAAAAAAGGACAGATGGATTTTTTAGTAAACAACGTTGCTTCCCAATCTCCTTGGCTCCATAAGGGAAAACATTTTCTACTAAAAATAGTAGCTGGACTGAAAAGGTACCAATTTCTCTGAGGGTATAAAATGAGGTGTGAACTATTGAAAAAGGTAACTCAAATTGTGTTTGCAAGAAAACAGCCAGCATATCATACCAGGAGACTGGGGGTTAATCCGGTGGTAAATACAGGGTACATGCCTTGGGAAAAAGATTTGAGCAGCAGAATACTTAAATGATGAAGTGCAAATCTGGTAGCTGTACCTCCAACAACCTACTGAGCACAAAAAAAATACCGGTATTGTATTTCCATTTTTAGCTTGGAGCTCTGCTTGGCTTTTTTGGTACACAACCCTCTCAAAAGTTTCTATCATCTTTCTGCTCCCAGGCCTATCAAAGCATCATCTTCTGGCCAGCATGTTTCTGCCTCAAGAGCAACTAAGTGGCTACACATACAAATAAGCAAGCACACACACACACAAACAAGTAGGCATTGTGTCTCTGCCCGCTATGCAGCTATGCATTTATTCTATTGTGATGGTTTTGTTGTCTACGTTCTATGTGTTAAACCATCTCTGGTGGTATGGTCACCAAGGTAAGCATGGTTTCCTCTTGAAACATGTGCTTGTAAGTTTTGATGAACAAGGTTTAAGGCCCAGAGATGAGTCATACCTGTATTTAAGTGTTAGTGGACCTAAATACTGAAGGGTAGGGACATATTTAAATACAGCACTTGTGGAAATGCAAGGAGTTATCCCTAAATATCAGGACCTCCTGGGGCTTTGACTGGGTGGCAAAAAGATTCTCTCAGGTCGATATTTAACCAAATTCATACATCTTTTTGAAAAGCCAAAACCTCTGCTAGCATCTGTAGAGAGACAACCACACAGTTGCCCCAGAGCAAGCAGTAGCTACAATGGACAGGCATACGGGCGGCTGGCAAGTGAATGTTATACATACTGCTGCCTGTGGTTATGAGAGAATTAAAAGCATTTGCTGTGATGACATTTTCATTAACAAGTTTCCACTTTGCTCACAAGGGAATATAAACCAGTTGTCTCCACTGGAAGGATCGCATCGTGCGATCAGGAAAACATCGGAAAGGAATAGACATAACATGGATGAATTTAATTTTAGAAAAAGTTACATAAAGACTGTGGGATATTCATGGGAGAGGCTGTTCAGATTCTTTCCTCTTCTTGAAAGGAAAAATCTCCCCGTGACTGTAGTTTTAAGGCTCCAGAGGGAACTTAAGTTTGTTCCTTGTTTCTTTAGTGCAATTGATATAACAGACTTCGAGGATGACCGTAGTGGGAGACAAGCGGTGGTGAGGCAGCTGGAGAAGGCAGCAATGACCCAGTGACAGCTCCATCAGTGTGTGGCTGTGCCATAGTGAGAGGAAAGCAGAGCGTCAGCCACCACATAGCCTGAGAGCTCTAACTTCCCTCAAAGTGAGAGAAGAGCGACCTGCAGCAAAAGCAGCGGTCTGTGGATCACAGGGAAAGATGTTGAGAGCCTGGTGAACTATGTGGCTTGAAGTGAAGGCATATAATATTATTGAAATAGTTGCTTTACAAGTAGGTTTTCAATGGCAAAAAGCAGCACTCAGATGTTAATCACAGATTAATTTTCATCTGATTTCTCTAAGGACTCTTCATAAACAAGAGAGATTGATTTCTCATTCCACAGCAGGAGAATTCAATAACGGTGATTTTCACTGTCTAGAAATTGACACTGGAAATAGATGCTGAAACCCTCCCCATATGATTCAAGGCTACAGAGAGCAGGGAAGATGATGTGATTTATTAGAGCATTCTGACTAATGCAAAGCTGCAAGGTGCATTCACGAAATCTGCTTACCCTGGAGGTTGCATTTCAAAAAAAAAAAAAAAAAGAAAAAAAAAAGATGAGAAGTCTGGGGGAGAGCTTTTCCTTTGGAGGTGGTCTGACTAAGAAGTGACTAAGAGCTCTAAAGGAGAAATTAGAGTAAGCAAAAGAGCATCCTAGGGTATCTGCAAACAACTGGCGTAAGTGTAACTTTTAGTGAGGCAGATGACTAACATACACATCACTAAGCACTTTGTGTGGCATGGCTTTTCAGGTCATCTCGTGGTGTGTAGGCTCACACTCTGGAAATCTCCATGAAAACTGCAAAGGTAACGAAGGATGCGCAGGCGGAGGAAGCAATAGATGTTCAGGAGTAGAATATGAGGGAGTGATGGTGGTACAACTCTAATTGGGCTGTATGAGACATTGCTGTCCTAGTGAGCTAAGAAGTTCACACGCTATGAAAAGATAGGAAACTTGAATAAAATTCAGAACTCTAACAAGATATGGCAGAGCTGGGGGAGATAATGCACAGTGTGCCCATGTTTCAAGCTGTTGTGCACGATTTACAAATCTGTGCTACACAAATTGTCCTTCTGGCCTATATGAGCTCACTAACAAAC
The DNA here is from genome assembly GCA_022605575.1 of Laterallus jamaicensis coturniculus. Lineage (NCBI taxonomy): Eukaryota > Metazoa > Chordata > Aves > Gruiformes > Rallidae > Laterallus > Laterallus jamaicensis. Next base: position 2,342,310 of record JAKCOX010000031.1, on the reverse strand, counting down.
TACACGTGCTTTTACCTACAGATTTATCACAGCATTTTTTCATTCATGTGACCAAAACTGATATTTACTGATAGGATGTATCAAACAGGGAACCATGTGTATTGTTTCTTTAAACGTACTATCACAGGGGAAAGAAGAATATAATTTCAAGTGCTTACAACCAAGACTGACTGTGAAACAAGAAAAAAAAAAAAAAGACGCCCACCTTTTTCTCCTGGCATACTTCTGTGAGGAAGATGCATTAGAAAGGAGACGTTATTTTCCTGACAGCTCCATCATTGTTTCAACCGTATTTCATTTGCCCTGCAATTTTGAAAGGATGGTACCTAAGTTTTACACTATACAACTGTGAAAAACATTACCTAAACCTGAGCTTGTAAACCAAATTGCATAGCACTCTGAATAGCACTTTGAGAACTCCACTGGCTAGTTGAAGGAGGAGACGTACTCTCTGGCAGAAATAGCAAAGTTATCACTTACGACAAGAACCTGGGAAGTCCTAGGATATCCAGGCTGAGCAAAATGGGTTCCCTCCTGCAACTTATTCTTTATCTACCATGTATCATCGCCATCCCTCTGCAATTATTTGTACATGAAATCATCATCTGTGCCAAGAATGAAATTGGCATAACTGAGTATGATGTCTCTAACTCACATTTGCATTTCTCCTTCACCTTTAAGCCCACATAAAGTCCTTTTATTGAAGGATGGAAGTAATGAGCATGTTTTGAAAGACAGCCTCAACTAACTCCTTCAGTAACAAGTATCTTTTGAATGATGCCCTAAACTAACCCCTGGAAACAGCTGCAATCAGGACTGAGAATCTGGTAGAAGATATCCATCACCATGCCTAAGTGAGAAAAGTTAATCAGCTTGACTGAAGCCACTGTGGTCTAAAAATCACACAGCTCAGGACCAAGATCAGAAGACCTAATACATGTGATGTAATTCATATTCTTAATTCGTTGTCAAATAGGAGACCAGTAGCTGAGGTCTCTCTCCCATCCTCAGATGGCAAAAACAGCAGGAAAAGCAACCCCCTTTTACTTATTTGTTGGTGCAAAGGTTGGATGCTTTTTGTAAATATTATCCTGGAGAGACTTCTTTAATATTTTGTAAATATTATCTCTGGTAGAGAGACTTCTTTAAGTAGGATAGTACTCAAGTGTTTCCTTTATTCAGTGAAAATTAGCTTTTCACCTGGAATGGTAATCATTCCATTTGCCCTCCATTGTCTCTTGTCCATTTATATTACGAGCTCTTAAAGAACAGAGACTACTCCTTTCCACATGTGTATGCAACATCGTGCATGCTGTGTCTCCCATTTCAAATGGCACCTCCAATTTAAACACAACCAAGCAACAGGAAGTTTAAGAACTGCTCTGCAGATGCAAATGATTACTAAGGCCAGTCAGAGACAGAACGAGAAACAGAAATCAGGATTTTCCACTCTCACTTAATTCACAAATCCATACGCTTTCCAAGGCAAGGAGCAAGATCTCCTTTGGCAGTATGGCTTTGTGTGTATTCTTTAATCTCCAAATGGAGAAAGGATTTTGACAAAGTTCAATTAAGAAAATAAAGTCTATACCAAGTTTGTCAGTGTTGTGAATGTACTAAATAACTGATGAAATGACTGTAAGTCTCTTCATTGACTTCTGCAAACCCCAGCAAGAGCCTTTATGAATTCAAAACCAGACAGAGATTGAGAGCACTGGGGGGAGGGCAGTGGGGAATGGTTTGGTACACATATCCCATTCTGCCCTGGGAATTCAGTTTCTGCAAACAGAGGAAAGAGGGTTCAAGATAAAATAGAAGGGGAGCTCCCTCCCATCACTTTATTTTAACAGTGAGAGCAATCTGAGAAACATTCTTGTATGAAATAAATCCTATCCTCACTTACACCCATGCAACTGAAGGCAGCATTTGGCTGCAAGACAAGTGTATTTCTTCACTATTTTGAGTGCCATATGCTATATGAGTGCCATATGTTAGCATTTCTTAACTATATATAGCCATTTCAAATGGTATACTGAGTTAAAGGAGAGAGCACTGCCCTGATCTCCCCTTAACCTCTCCTCAGATCTCTCCTCCCCCCTTCCTTTCCTTTTCTCTTCCTTCTGCACTCCTCCCCGCCTACACTCAGCTTCCTTCATCACACTTCCTACTATTTTTTATTTTAAAAAACAAACAGTATTTTGTATTTCTAACAAACCTCCTCCTCCCCCCCCTCCCATCTGACATCTGGTTTTATTCTGCCCCCCCCTTCCCCCACGCTGCGTACAGCAGCACGGGTTCCCATTTTGGCAATGCACCACGGCTGTGGTAAGGGCAGGAGCTAAGTGGAAGGTACAGTCAGTGCTCCCACAACCCTCCACCCCATTGTTTCAACCTCTGCTCTCCTCTCTCTCCCTCCTCCTCCCCATCTCTCTCCATCTCTTTGGGACCTCTGGCTTGTTTTTCTTCCTTGAGCAGTTAGCTGAAAGCATCTGCTTCCCATCAGGGCTGGTTCAGCAGGTATTTTCCTATAAACTACCATATTTTATTGTATTTTAAAGCTCCTTCAATTTCTTCCTCTTTCTCGGGTGGCAGCAGGAGCTAGCTTCCCCCTTTCAAAATGAATGAGTGGGACAGCCTGACTGACATAAAAATGCATCAAAGGTTTGAACCTCTACATGCTGCACGTTAAACAGCTTCCACCACACACCTCAGTGTTTTGTCATCTTTAAAAATGCACAACCTGATTGCTGTGGCCTGGTAGTCCTCAAAAGATGATGGAAAACACCCTTTAGGGGTATCTCCTAGGCCCTCCAGAATGTATGCACACTTCTGTACCCTCTGGCAATTGCAGAGCAGGCGGAGTGGGCATTTTCCCTGACAGAATGGCACACAGTATGAAATAGAACAGACCGCATCTGGAGGTTGACACAACATACTGTGTAGGTGTAGGAACGAGCACCAACTGTGAGGGAGGAGCCCACTAATGGGAAAGACCTGGGAGAAAAGCCCCATAACATCTACCTGACTGCAGAGAAAGAGTTGGAGGGATTTTTCACCAGGTTGTGCTTTAGCAGCAGTTCACCTATTTTTGCTGTTGCTGTTTTTTAATTTGGTTATGGCCACTAATAAATAACGAGTATTATTTTGATTGTTGCTGTGGAACAAGCGCTTGAAAATGCTTGTTCCCTGCAATCTGCATCTCTGCAAATCTAACCATGGAAGAAGTGAAAAGGGAATAAACGTTTACAACACAGGGTAAAAGCCAGGTCCACCCTGAAGCAAATGTCCCTCACAGCCCATACCAAGATACCAAGGAAATCTGAGAACATGTGTCCCAAGGGAGGAACACTGAGGCAGGGAATTCATCTCTGCACACAATTGGCCCAAAAAATTTAAAATTTATGCTTTTCTTAGTATAGATTGGGATGAGTGTGGTTCAAGGTACACATAGGCCTTTGCCTATGTTCTGCACAGGAGTGGATGCCCCTGTTTTTACATGAAATGTTTGCGGGCTGTTAGTGCCCTCCAGGACCTCTTAACCCCTGACAACAAACAGGAGCACGCTTGAAGAGGCTGAAGCAGCTGTCCTGCTCCAGCATCCCAGCACAGCTCCATGCTGCTACCAGCCCTTCTTCCCTCTTAGCAGCTGGACACCTCTATGTAAAAAAACGCCCTTTATAAGCAGCAGCTCTGGGATGATTGAAACACCACAAAATGTTGGAACCTAAACTGGCATGGCCTCTTTTCAGCTGACCCCAGTGGCTTTTTATAATATGCCATAGAGCAACAACGCCCATCTGAATGTCGCGTTCCACCAAGGCATAACCTCAATTCGTACCTTTTGAGGAGTGGATAATGTAGCTTATGTATTTTCCAAAAATATTGTAATTTATGATTTGTATGCTTTATTGCCATATAATTATAATCCAACAGTGCCATCCACTGCTTCTCTAAATAATTTTTGCTTACAGTTTCTTCCTGAAGACGTCTTTCGTAAATCACGGCCCTAAAACGGAACAGTTTGACTCTGTATACATATATGGTATATATGAATGTGTGACCAGATTTAGGGGGGGAAAAAAAATTAAAGAGCAAAATCAAAATTGTAATCTGGTGATGTTCATAAAGGATTACAAGAGATGTCAAACAAAACCTTCCTGGGCTGTGCTGTAGATAACACCACGTTTCACAGTTAGAAAAACCACACTCCTGAGTCACACCGAGAAGCTTGTATGCGTAATTGTATAGTACTTTTTGAAGTCGATCCAATAAAATAATGCATTTCAATACAAACTTTCCCGTAAATACAATCACCTAGTCGATGGGAAAAGAATGGCCCATGCTGTGAACTGCCAAGTAATTCTTGCCAACTCTTTGGGATTGCTGCTTTGGATGACAGAAGCCAACACCCCAAAGAACCACCACCTCAATACTGAAATTTTCTGATGCTTCCTGTGACTGATGGACCTCCGTATCTGTGAATCATTTGATGTTTGATAAAGATCCTTCAAAGAAGAAAGTAGCAAGTATGTTCCCAGGACACCACTAATGGTATTGCCTTCCCAGCAGGAAACCATAGAAATGTAGCCTGAGCTTAATCAAAGCATTGCTATTATCTCACATTTTGTATGTGTCTTCATATTATATTACAGATACTGTACGTGCATGTGTATATGTTGGATACACATAAAGATGCATATATGCATATATATATATATGCAAGAAGCCACACAAACACCAACTGCATGTTCTTCAGACACCTATAATAATACAAAGTAGCATTTAGGTGTACATATTTTTTTAAAGCTCCTAAACACAGAGCTAGAAGCAAAATTTTAGGAGTTCAAGTAAGTACAGACTACTTTTATGAGGTAATAATCTTTGACTGAGTTTTGTCAGAACACCAAATACTTAGCTCCCTGGAAAATTTAGATAGCAAAATTTGGAAATGAAAAACAAACAAAAAAAAAAAGAAAAAAACAACACCCCCCTGAAATCTCTCATGTCTTCATTTTTTTGTTTCTAAAATACAGAGAAAGCAGACCAGCCAATTACATTACAAGCTTGATATTTACATACAGTGGGTACAGCTGAATGCCACATTATATTCCATATTCCAGACCCTCAAATCTATTACTTTTGTCAAGCCAGCACAAAGTTAAAACTGATGTGAATGGCCAGCTGAATATTTCTTTTTTATGAGGAACCCTTACCATGTGGGCCTACAATGGTTTTCATGGTATGACATAAAAAAAGGTACAACTCAAGCACTCATTGTGTGTCAGAAAATTCAGCAAGTGACCTAACAAGATTGCTTCCGGCAAGCAAAAGGCACAATAATCTTCCATTTCATCTTCAAATTGGATCAGAGTTTGGGGGCCACTAACAAATGCACCACAAAATAATAACTCCATCCTTGCCATGAACACGTGATGCTATAGTAATGCAGTTGGGCATGATTCATAGAAGGAAGTTTCCAAATCAGGGAGCAGCTCTGTTAGAAATGAGCAGCCAAAAAAAAGATTAAAATTATGATTTTTTGCATTGCACCGCATAAAAACTCCCAGGAAGGGAGCATCTGGAAATGGATCAGCAGTCTTAGAGTAAATAACAAGCAGATATTACGTACAGGTTTATCAACTCTGCATGGATGCCCACAGACAGGCACAACATATCTACTAACAAGTGGCTGATTTACCACCTTAATCTATGAAACCAAAGCAAACATCCTTGAAATGCATGTCCATCACAGTCCTTGAGACACTGAGAACCAGGATGCGAATGCACTGTGTTTAACTTGGTTTGCCAACCCATTTCCTAGCAGAATACAACAGAATTATCTACACTTAAAATCATCCTCTGAAAGCAGCTCACGACCAGAAGGGACTTACCAAACTTCTGGATGTGTGCAACTGGGAGTGAAGTGATTTAGTGGTAGTTTTTATTTTATAACTAAAAGGATCATGTTTATACAAGTATTACTTCTGCCAATACCTCCCACTACAGTAAATTTATCTAACCCTTGAATCATCAATAGCACATGAAAAAACTACAAACATCTATCTGGCCGATACTGAGCCAAAACTCAGGCATATGGACTGTTGTATATTCTGTCATCAGGAATAAAGCATCGCAGTACATTTCTTCTATTTATAGTTCAAAGAAATTAAAAAGAAAATTACAAAACCTTTAGTGTCAGCAAAGGGAGCTACAAAAGCTGCTTGGGCTTACACTGCTCATGACCACAACTTCACCATACGCAGTTAAAAAATAGTAACTCTGATTGACAATATTTATCAGTTTTGTTTATGTGAAACTAAAAGGAAGACTTTTAATACACTGTAGAATGTCTAATCTGACACTGTATTGTATACTTGGAGGGAAAACAGTAACAAAATGTGGGCAAGTTCAGTAGCTAAATGCATGGTTTACGACTGAGAAAACTGTTTCAGAACAAAAGCTCTTTTTTTCCTATCATGTACCGGGGCCATGCTTTTAAAAGATGAAACCCAGCATGTTTATGAGACTGTAAAATTTTGGAAAATTATTCCTCAAATATACAGACGTATGTATACACAGCTAACAACTAATGAAAAGCCTTTTCAATCGCAAAGGTCACGTAGAAAGAAGAAACAGCCTCCCCTTCCTACTTCTTTGAATTCTGCTGGTCAGACAGACTTTTTACCGGTAACACAGATCATCGTGTTACTCAACTATTTGCAGGGAAGACAGTGGCAAAATGCTAACGCAGCAGCAGCAGGAAGCACACAAGTGCAGACATCAATCCACAGGTCAGATCCTTAGATGGCCTCTGCTGGAGCGGCATTGCTGATCTGAATAACAAAAAGCTGAAAAATGAGCCCAACAAATTTCCACAGACCTTCAAAGATTCATGGAAAACATGGCTGGCAGGGATCTGAAGACATTATTCAGTACGTATTACTGACCGAAGGGAGGATCAGATTTCTCTAACCAAAAGTCATTAGCTACTAAACACAATGGTTCGGGAACATTCTTCAGCTCATTCCTAAAAGTTGCCAGAAGCAAGAAGGATGTAATGGGAGCACTGTGCCTCTCCTTATCTCCTCTTCAAAATACACACTGCTCACCACCACCACACTATGGGATAGATGAGGGTCTAGTTCACCTGCTCTGTTCATCTCTCCTGAAAGACTTTGAATTAGCCTCTTGAAGCACACTCCACCCCTCCCCTTGGCTCAGGAGGTTATAATCACTAATGCAAAACTTTCTCTTTCATCAACAGAAAGTGCAATAGAGTCTCAAAGGCCACCAGCATAACAAGATGACAGCAGAGCTAGACTGGTAAAAAGATTAATTTATGTTCAGAGAGATTACAATCTACCCATAATGAGGCATCCAGTGTGCATTCATAATCAAATCCAACAAACAGATGTTGGATATGAAGGCATATGAGAAACTACAGTTTAGAGGAAGAGACAGAAGTGATGCCAAGGAAATATCTTTCTTTCCCTCCTCCCCCCCATAAATATTAATATTTTCTTCCTCTTCTTGTATCTGAGAGAGTACAGTGCAAAAGTCAGCTATGAGGCCCTGTGATCTGGCCTTTATCTTGGACTGGCTCTCCCTCCCCTGAGGTGAAAGGTGATAGCTCAGCCCGCACAGAGGGCTCAGCCTCTAAGGAACATTTCAGATTGCTTTGGCAGGAGGCTCTGCACCTGGCACACAAAAAGCCTGGTCTCAGATGCACCCACATCACTCACAAACCTAAGTCACATTACTCTGTGAATTTTAATCTTCCCTAACCCCAAGAACACTACTTCCTCCATGTGAGGGAAAGGAAAACAACCCAAAGAACAAAAAAGCCCTATTTGTCTAACCGGAAATAAACCCCGTGCAGTGATATTGTCCTTCCAAAACCCACACACACCAGGAATACATGGTAGGGCGAGCCATCTGTCATGAATCTCAGTGGCAGAGCTGTGATCTCATAATCCATTCATTATCCAACCAAAGACCTTTATGATGGTCTTCGTTTGGGGAAAAAGCAATGTCACAAGAGAATCCCCGCACCAAACCGATCCCCAATTTGCATAACTATGCTTTGGACGCTACTGCAATTCAAGGTAAATTAAAGAAGATTGGAAGCTTACACTCTGCCTCGGTGCATGGGAATACATTTTTTTAGGAGTCATCTGCACTCTCCGGGTTGCATTGCACCCCTTTGCAAATGCTGATCTTTCCTTATGTCACAATTGCGTGCTTGCTGTGGAGTTTGCGCTGGGCTGTCACCACTATCCAGCCCTTCTTTGGCAGACCTTTAAGCATTCTCTGATCTAAATTTGCAGTTTCCAGAAAGGCCATATAGTATCTATCACGAAGTTGATTACAGGTTGCCCCTTATTTGTGAGAATGCCTCATGTGATAGCACGATGAAGTAACAAGCTTACCCTCACTGTTAACACTTAGTACAAAATACATATTTCTTCACTTCTGCTGTGGGAAGATTTGTTCCTTTTTTTCCCCCAATATTTGTGCGGATTTACATCTTCCCCCAATATATTTTTCAGTCTTACAGCTGTCAATGAGGATCAAGTTTAAGCTTTATAACAAGCTACTGTACATGCGCCTGGAAACTACAGGCAACATGTGCTTAAGTCCACACCTGTGAAACAGAATGACTCCGAAAGAGTTTTCTTCTCCTCATGACTTTTTAAATGCTGTCCTTTAAGCTTTGGGAGACACACTGCAATTTGTTTTTGCTGTGGGAGGGAACTGTTTTTTTTAATATGTTATAAACGTACAGCCCTCAGGAGTTTGAGTAGTGGAAAAGGAAGGGCAGCCTCTCTTTGCTATCTCAGGAACTCCAGGATCTGTGTGCGTATCGTGCCAAATTTTATCATTTTGCAGAGTGATGCTATAACTTTCTCACACCCAACCATCTTATAAGGCAGTGTTTGTATGGGGAACAGAAAACAAATAATGTGCTCTCTCTCAACTCAATAAAGGGCATACACCTGCCTTTGATTTTGACAAATGTCATCTTTATAAAAGCTTCAATGATAGGAGAACATGATTAATTTCTATCTGAAATATTATCAGATAAGCATCATAGCCAGAAGGAAATCACTGGAGCAGAACTCAGACTTGTTGCTCAGAGTTACAAAGCATAAAATAATGACTGGATCAAACACCAAAGATGGTTTTAATGATGTAGAGAAAAGGATGATAATATTAAATTGGCAAATTTATGAGTTTCAGGATATTTTTGATGGGGGATGAGGCTAAATCAGTGATTAAAACGCGATTTCATGTGAAGAGGAATACTTTTGCATCTGTCACTTAATGAAAAGAATAAATTACATCATATTGTGGCCTTTCACTTCTGGTGTTCTACAGATCCTGCATTAGGAGCATAATCAGCTTCACTTAGGTGTGCAGTTCTAACATGTTCAGTCGGAATGCTAAACATGTTTGGTTACTAGAGAGGGAAGACTCTTCTCACTCCTTTGAATCTGAAAAAAAGTTCTCATTTACTGGAAGCTAATACCATCTTAGATGATTTTGTTCATTGTATGAATACATTATCTATTAATTGTCATAAGAATTAACCAATGGCTATTTCCAAATCTCGGAGTAATTTAGAAGCTCAGATTAAATTTCCCTGAATCAGATTTACAAGAAGACATACACTCCCCAAGGCCTTCAGGTTGTTTTCTAGTTCCTTCCAGGTGTTAAGTAAGAGCATTTTCACTAGCAGAAATGTCATGAAATAATTGGTAGGTTTGCCTATTTCCTCTATTTCCTACTTAAAGTGAGAGGAAAAAAAATAAAAGGAGATAAGAGACCTTTCAATAATATTTGTTTTAGAAAGGTTATGGTTTTAAATATGTATACAAATGCATACACAATCAGAAATAGGCACCAAAAAAATCAGGTGTGGTATACTGCAAGATATTGTTCTAACCTCTTCTTCCTGCAATGACATTTGAAAAAAATGTGATGACATTTTTAAAAAATATGACATTTGAAGAAAAATTTATTCTCACATTAAATGACTTTGCGAGTTCCACTAAAGTTATGAGAACTTGCTCTTTTTTATCAAAATAATGTCACTGACGTCACTAAGGAGGGACTGCAGCTGCTCCAAGTTTAAGATTGCAACAGAGTCCTTGCTGGAATCTCAGTTTGGACCCCACAAAAACATTCCACTGAAAAGGGGGTTTCCCTTGCACAACCACAAGAGGAATGGCAGAAGAAGAAAGAGGTTATACAATCAACCTACCATCATGTTTCCTGTTTGGGTTGGAAAATTCGGGCTTTCTTTTTCACTGTAAGAAGTTACCATCTTCTACTTCCATGTTCAAACCATAGTTTGCATCTTGTAGTGGGGAAAAAAGAAATAAATCCGCAGGACACCAAACAAGGTTAGATGTTTTTGTGTTCTTCCTATCAGGCTTCTGCAAAAACTGAATCCCATGCTGCTTTTCATTCCTCAAATTTACCTTCCGCAGCAATGTTCTCTTGGAAATGAGGATTTAAGACATCATACTGTCATCTAGTCATTTTCTCCTATCAGTTTCAAATTCTCTGTTCATTTTCAGACAAGCCTGACAGAATGGTAAGGACAGGGCGAGTGAAAACTGACACACAGAGCCATTGCCGGAAAGGCTGTAGCATAAATCCTTACCACACATCTGAAGACACAAAGAGGATACTCATGGAAATAAGAGGAGCAAGAGGAATTGTCTTCTAGAGAAGAAAAGCCTGGAAATCAAGGCTCTGTGTATTGTGCTATTCATGTACTACTTATTTTATGAAAGATGGAAATTGACCTGTCCCTTACCTCCATATTAGCGATGTACATCCTCTCCCCTATTCTCTAGCACCATGTATCAGAGCTTTGCCTTTTTTTGGTTTAACTCAATATTTCAAGTGTCATTAAAGGTGAGTCTCAAGCTACTATGTGGTGGGCTTACTGATGTTTAACTAGGAAATTGGCCTGGAATTAACCCTTGCAATACTCCTTCTCAAGGTCTCGCAACAAATGGTTAACACAGGTAAACTGCACAGCCTTTTCAAACCAAGATACTCTGCAACCCTAATACTGGGAGCAAAAGATACTATCAGCACAGAAGTTGTATAAGCAAAGCTAAGACAAGAGAACTCGTAGTTCTTTACATGAAAAACAAGGAGAGCAGGGGCCAGGCAGACTCTGCTTCTTCACATCCCAGACCAAAGCCAAGCCCCGTCAGCATGTCCTGTGTGAACCGGCCCCGGACAGCTCTCTTTCCTCCCTCTCTCCACAAAATTGTTTTAAAAAAATATTTAGTGTCCTTTTGATCTTTTGGCTCCTTGCCCTGGCATGTCTTATGACTTCAGCCGGAACCTGGAAGAAGTATCTTCCTAATTAATAGCTCAGGAATTATTTCAGACTGCCACCCACCAGGACTGTTTAGCTGGATGGATTGTGTGACCTTTCAGCTGCTTTTCTCCAGCCTTGTCCCAGGGTGCTGCAGTGACCAGTTTGTGGCTGTGCCCACCAAAATCCTGCCTACCTCAGGCAACCCCCCTTCTATAGCAACCCTAAAAGTGCCTACTAGGCCACTACTAAACGTTTCCAGTTTATTAGGACATTTTTGTATGTTCTTTTCCCATGCTTCAGACACCATCAATGCCGCAGAGTGATGCCGCAATGCCCCATTCCCTCTTAAAATACTTTGTGTGGTTAGTAAACAGCTCTGCATTCAAGACTTAACATATGAACTCTTCCTAGGCCTTCCTTCCCATTCTTTCAGACCATTACAACTGTGTCAGCTCCTAGCAAAGTTCTTCCACCTACAACATAACCTATAAAAAGTATGTTAACATTTAATTGTAGAGTCTGTATACAAACATGTGAGAGGGTTTCACAGACAGATATAAACCAGAAAACAATGTCCCTAAGCACAACTTTATGGTTAACACTTTCGGATGAAAACTTATTTTGAGAATCTCTGGGTTTTGGTGTCTACCATGAAACATCTGTAAGCACCCTTAATTTTCAGAAGGTTATGGGAAACCGTATGCTGAAGCACATGTCCTTTTAAGGTATTTTTACGGATCATCCAAAGAATAAGACATCCAAAACAATTAGTCACTCTTGAAAAATCTTGACCATTTATGTAACCTTATTTTTCTAGTTGTGAATAATTGACTGAGCTTGTGAACCCACACATTCAAATTCATAGCATTTCTTTGTACTTTTGTCTGTTTGTCTGTCACACAGCAGCTTGGGAATGGTGCATTTTCTCAATTAAAAATGTTAGAGACTATTCCAGATGCTCACAGCCAAGGAAAATGAGCACAGCAGTAATGGGGAACACAAAGAGCCTTCGTCATCTGCTTCGTGTTTCCACCCCTCCCTCTTAAGTCAAAGGATTGGCTGACAACATTCATTAATGCTTTCTGAAATAACAGTATCACTCCCTCATCTCTTTCCATCCCATCTTTCCAAAAGAGCTTATCATGCTGTTCCCCACAAATGTTTTACTTTCCAAAATAATGAAATGGAGGTGAGGGACACAAATGCAGGCTTTCACAAGAAGATGGAGACTGTGGGACACAGGTAGCAGAATTAATGCCCATGGCATATAACTCTTTATGGAAGCATGATTCGTCCTCCTTGTGTGACGGAGAAGGTTGCAGAAAGAAAGTAAGGAGGAAGAAGTGCACATAAGATGTCCTTCCACCAGGGAGGATTAGCAGAAAATCATAGAATCATAGAATTGTAGGGGTTGGAAGGGACCTCGAGAGATCATCGGGTCCAACCCTGCTGCCAAAGCAGCTCCCTAGGACATATCACTCAGATAGGCGTCCAGACGGGTCTTGAATATCTCCAGAGAAGGAGACACCACCACCTCCCTGGGCAGCCTGTCCCAGGGCTCTGTCACCTGAACTGTGAAAAAGGTCTTCCGCCTGTTGGTGCGGAACTTCCCGTGCTCCAACTTGCAGCCATTGCCCCTTGTCCTATCCCCACAGGCCACTGAAAAGGAGCTGGCTGATTCCCCCTGTATCCCCTGCTTAAGATAATTATAGACTTTAATTAGGTCCCCCCTTAGTCTTCTCTTCTCAAGGCTGAAGAGTCCCAACTTACTCAGCCTATCCTCATACAGGAGATGCTCCAGGCCCCTAATCATCTTCGTAGCCCTTCTTTGGACTCTCTCCAGGAGATCCCTGTCATTTTTAAACCAGGGAGCCCAGAACTGGATACAACACTCCAGGTGGGGCCTGACCAGGGCAGAGTAGAGGGGGAGGATCACCTCCTTTGACCTACTGGCTACACTCCTCCGGATGCACCTCAGGATCCCATTGGCTCTCTTAGCCACTAGGGCACACTGCTGGCTCATGGCCAACTTGTCATCTACCAGGACCCCTAGGTCCTTCTCCACTGATTTCTTCTCCAGCAGGTCATCCCCCAGCCGGTACTGATACAAATAGTTGTTCCTTCCCAGGCGCAAGACTTTACACTTGCTTTTGTTGAACTTCATCTGGTTCCTAACTGCCCAGCTCTCCAGCCTGCCCAGGTCTCGCTGGATGGCAGCACAGTGTTCCTGCGTGTCAGCCACCCCTCCCAGCTTTGTATCATCGGCGTACTTGCTGAGGGTGGATGCTATTCCCTCATCAAGGTCGTCAATGAAGATATTAAACAGGACAGGACCCAGAGAAGAGTGACTCCTTGATGGAAGCCAATGTCAAAAGTAGAAACAACACAGATACATATTGTAAGGAGTTCTGAAAGCTTCCTTCAAACTTCAAGTCATAACTGACAGCTTGGTGGACTCGATACTCAAATGTTGGAAGCAGAGGCCAGCATTTAGGGTTCTGGGAAAAACCTGTATTTTCATGCTAGGGTAAAGAGGGAAAGAAGGAATAAAGGAAAGAGGGAAAGAATAAGAAATAAAAAAATCCCCACCAAACCCAAGAAAAAGAAAAAAGAAAGAAAAAAAGTAAAAGAAAAAAAAAAAGGTAAAAATAAAGCATCACATGAAGGCCTACCTAGTGCTTCAGTTCATTGCATTTTTCCCCTCAGTCACTCCAGCTAAAACACACTTAGCCTTGGTCCCTGATTCAGACAGTTTTGAGTTTGCAGTTCTTTCGAACAGCAGGAAACATTTCTTCTCAGGCATAACCTTACCACCTTCAGCAAAGACAAACCAAGGATATTTGTGGCCAGTAGTGTTTTACCTCCTAGCAGGAGTCAACATTCAGCTTGTCATTAAACATTTAGTCTAGGAGACCAAATTAGCCCAGTGTAGAAGCATGGCTACATACTTGACTTTTGTGTGTTTAACAGATGCATTGAAGGAAGCTCACCTAAAGTCTACACTACACAGAAACATACAGAAAACAAATCAACCTGATGGAGCTGATGACTACGTGCCTACAGTAATTATGTTTTCAAACCCCAGAACAGTGTATACACATGAAAAGTTGACTGACAATCTTGACATTTTGATGATGGCAAAAGAGAAAACATCTAGATAAACTTTCCATAAATACTGTGCAAGCCTCTGTTTTGTCCACACAAATCTGATAAGTGTGTGCACAGATGAAGAAATTGCATGTGTAAGCTAAACCATGCAATCAGCAGAGTTTCACAACAAATGGATGGCTTTACCAACATACTTGGCAGATGAATCAGGTTTGGGCTTTAAATTTTTGGCTCTCGAGGCTAATCCCAAGATGCATTGCAGTTATACAGGTAAGCATAATTGTTAACTTAGGTATTTACACGTATTGCTGCAGTAACCTGAAAAAATGTACAGTCTGCCTCTTTAGAGCTATGGGTGTTGGGAAGGACAGCATGAAACTTACCTGAATATCCATCACAAAAGCTAGGAGCTAAAAAATTTTTGTTCCTACCTTCTAAAAAGTTACTAATCTAAAAATATAATGACAATTTAACATAGCATTATGCCCTTCTAAGATATGCAGAGCATTTATTAAAAGATCTCCTGCCTTGAAATGAGCATACTAAGGTGAGCTCCAGATTACACTTACCAAGCACTCTCTTGACTTCAGCTCTCCGTGGAGCCTATGCCTCCTCCATAGCACAAACTGATCCCTCCGACTGTGTGGTGCATCTCAAGGAGGAGCGTGCTAGCCTGGGTAAGATCAGTAAGCCTACCATAACATCCGTCCAACATGGAGAAAGCCTGATGCCTCCTCAACACTCTTAATTCAGATTTCCTAGCAGCCTGGAGGAGTCCTGAGATTCATGGGACAGTGAAAGATGGGCTAGAAGAATACTTTCAATATGTTTGGTTTAATACTAAATTAGTTTAATACTAAATTTAATACTAAATGCTGCAGTTCTGCACAAAATAGGAGCATGCTTTTGAGAGTGGTAGCTATTTCTATCAGTGTACAGGTATACATTAAAGCAGCAGGCTGCTTTACCTTACACTCTCCTCTTCATCACTTCTCTGCAGTGACAAAGGTTAACACCTCGGCCGAACTGTCTTTGCTAGATTGTCCCCCTGACTCATTCCTGGCAGTTCCAATTTTGGCTGGTTTTCACTGACCCTCCTCCTCAGACCATCCCACTCCCCATCTCCTTCTTTGTAAGCTCTAAACACCTGCAGCTGCTTTCCTGCACTCAGATTACTTATCAAGTACTTCACCCTGTGTATTTCACCCGGCACAACTTAAATTAGGTTCTTACCACTAACAAATAGATGCCTCAAATATTATCTACTGCCTTTAAAGTAGGCACTACTAATGCAAAGTATTAATGGACACTGATTTCTAAAGACACCTTAAGTTACTGGTGCCTGCAGTTGGACCTTGGTGGTCAAAGTGTTCTTAGAAGCCAGGTCCACCATGCCCCAGTTTGAAGAAACCCTAAAACTAGCGTCCAGAATTCCAAAATCAGGCTCTTCATACATAATCCAGCCACCTCACTTTTGAAGGAACCATCAGTCTCATGGGCAGCTGAAAGCATGAACCCTCATTTATGATGGACTGATTAGAGGCTCATGTGGGTTCTGACTTCGGATTCTAAAAAAATACAAGTTCGGGTGGCAACATCTTGTGTGCTTCTACATTAGAACTGGCAGTAATGCGTATCTCTACCTTCTTCCATTAACTGAACATCTATTTGCTTGTAATTTATGGCATCATAAACTACTTGCAGACTTCCAGACTTCTCAGTTATATTCATTTTTCCCCTCAATGTTCAAAAGGTTGAAAAGTCACAGGGAAACTAGGCACAAACATCTTTGTGCTAAAAGAGTTAAAGCTCAAGGCTTGGATTTTGACAACATACTACGCTTGAGTTCCACTAAGACAGGAACTGAGCACTTGAATCTCCCGAAGCACACAGCCCTCTTTTTCAAAAGATGATGAAATCGAAGCAGATAACTACTTTTATAAGTCTCATTTCTTTCTAAAACTGTGTGAACAATGATACCATGATCCTGGCACAGCTGAAGGTTCAAGCCCTCGATTTTCCAAGTCACCCTGATTTGGCATGTTGGGAAGGGTTGTTCCATTGAAAGTCCTTGCTGCCATTTAAGTGGCCAATAATATATATGCTAACATCACTGATGCTTTTACCCTATTCCTTCCAGGCAGCTGTAAATAGCGTAAATCTCTGGGAAAGAAGCCTTCCACCTTTTGCCCACAGTTGTATTTGCATACATGCAAACTTTGCCATTTCTTTTCTGCATCCTTACAATGTCATCCATCCAACACTTATTCAATCCAGCCAAATGGAGAAAGTGAAAACATAACGTAGGCTCCTTGCTCGCCTGAGCCCCGTGCGTAACCCACAATTTCAGATTCAAGCAGTAAACAGCCATCGTGGACAGGAATGATTATATAACAGAGTTCATCTAGAGGATGATTTCAGAATCAGGGGAGGGGAGGCACAACAAGCTTTCCTTCATAATGGAAAATGAACTCAGGAAAGGTGGAAATTTTACAAGGAGACATGAAAATGTGAAATGAATACCCTTTGGTTCCCTGCCCCAGAACTCATCCTCCCCAGGCTTTGTTCTGTGGAGAGGAAGTAGGAAACAAAACCGAAAATATTTCTGGCATGAACTGAGAGCTACGAGAAAAGTGGGATGGGGGGGCAGAATGACTGCTAAAATTCCATATTTCCACATCTGCTTTCAATTATAGTTATGTCAAGTCATTTTATTATTTGACGAAACCAATCCAAGGAATTAGGCTTTTGTCAGATGCCTTGAAATGTCATTAAGCGCTCATACACAAACACACACACAAATACAGTCACGTTTTCTATCAGATATAAGTGTGATTACTAGCCTGGAGGGTGACAGGAAGAGTGAGGTGTTACCAACTTGCAAACCATTAATTCCCCGCTCTCCTGCCAGCCTTGCCCTCTCACATAAGGCCAGAGGCAGGGTGAGGTCCCCCTTTCTCCAGCATGACCCAGGGTTCACAAGCTAGGACCAGCAGGAGGAGAAAATGGAAGAGTGAGCATTGCTCAGATTAGACCAGGAAGGGAGGAGGGAGAAAAGTGTCCGTTTACAAGTTATAATTTTGTCAACAATCCAAATCTGGTTTTAAATTAAATATTAGCAATAAACTCAGAGAGAAAAGATTTCCAAAACGCATGACAAAGGAAGTGCTAGGAGCATATGTCTTTTCAACAACTCAACAGATGTCTCTCTTTCCCTCCCAGTTATCCCAGCCCATCTATTTAAGGTTCTCTATACTTTTAAAAGCTGGAGTCCTCCGACTGCTGTTTGTATACTAGCTTCAGAGGAAATCCCTGTAGGCCTTCTGCTTCTTTTACACAACCCGAGGTATGGCTTCAGTGGAGTGGGAAGTGCTCAACACCTTCTGGAAAAAAAAACAAACAAACAAAAAAACCCAAACCCTGTGGACGTGCTTCACTAGAAACACCAAAAACCTATAGCATCAAGGGTCAACTAGCCACTTCCAAAAAATAAAAAGGAGAAAAAGGGGAACAATAAAAAAAAAAAATCCTCATCTCTGATCACCTAATTTGTGGCTTTAGAAAGCAGCATTGCTTTACTGCTCAACAGGACTGTGATCTCTCGTGATAACAGCTGAGGAAATAAAAATCTGTGTGTTTCTTTTGGCATTTTCTCATTTCGGAATCTGCAGGCTTGGTGATGTGTTTTCACTCATCATGCTGATATTACAGCACAAAATGGCCTGGCTTTTCAGTATCTTATCAATGAGGCAGCCTGGGGAATCCATCACTGACACCTATTTGGGCCATAAAGCATAATCCTGGTCCTGAAGGCATTGCTTCCCTGCTTTACTGACTCGCCCATGAACACTTTTTCTTTAAGATTTTTTAGGTGTTTTGGTGGGTTTTTTGCAAAAATAACACCAGAGGCAGTACTTTACTTTCTTGCATGAAAGTCAATGGCTTGCAAAATGAGACTTTTTGATGGTCAGACGGCTTTCTTTTATACATTTGTGTGCTATATTTTTTGTTCATCTTGTAAGTATAGGCTGAAAATTTTCTTAGCCTCTAACATTCACACTGCCAGAGCCAAAGGTCCCACATGCCATTCTTTGCTCTCTCCACTCCATGTGGACCAACTCCAGGTACTACAGCTGGTACCTACACACTCAAAGGACTTTTGTTTTCCCTATCTTTCCATAATGACAAGCTGCTGCTTCCCTTCCACTATCCTAAGCAACACATCTGAAGCCCAAATTTTGATAGACATGTGGTCTACGACAAAGATTGGCGACTTGACTGCTCTGCACGTGCAACAATGGGGTTAACCACAAGCAGTAAAATACATAGCTTAACACATGATCCTGAAACATGTCACAGTGATACAGCCATTGCATCTGTAGCATAAAGCATCAGGATTTATTCAAAACTGATTCAGGTTTTAGCAGAAGTCCTAGAAACCTAGTCTTCTGACTGAGTGAATAAGAAATAAATCTCCAATAAATTATATTCTACTGGCACTTTTTAAAGCCTGTCTTTTTTGCTCTTTATTTCTCTTTTCCCAGACTCCTTTCATAGACTAAAGTGATCAATAAGAGACACCACTTCCCCCCCCCCCCAAAAAAAGTTATAAGTAATATAGGGTATATGATGAAGAATAAGGAGGAAGATATTGTGTTACTATTCATCTCACTTGAGTCAGTAATAGTGGTGTTTAAATAGGATGTAAGAGTTTAAAAATTAATAGTAGTTGCTTCTTGTTTGGTTATTTTTTTAAAATCCTAAACAAGGAGGTGAGAAGAGCTATCCCAAAATATATGCTTAAATACATGCTTATCTGAAAATCCAGGTGGTTCAGATAAAGGACTAAAACAAGAACTTCAAAATTGCCTGTCAATTCTTGAAAATTTGGCCCCAAACTTTAGTCTGTAAAGTGAGCTGACCATCCAGAGATGCCCTGAGATCTTCCAGACAGACTGGAATCATTCATCAAATGTCTTAAAAGAAAAAAAAGAAAGGCACTGCAACACCATGATTCACTCAACAAAGCTCCAAATGGAAAAGGATCTTCCCTTTGGAAGATTGTCACTGTCAGAAGATGCTGAACAGCAGAAAACTGTTGTGGTGCAATGCCCCACCCACTTTTGCTGATGGGTAACATACAGAAAAAAGTACATTTATTTCCTCTTTTGGATGTTTCATATATCCCATCTCTAATTTTAGCATGTATTCTTATTTTTAATTAGTTAATGACACTGGAAAGTTTTCAGGATAAAGAAAGTATTTGCAGTGTGCACTGTTCACAAAAAACACACAGACATGAAAAGCAATAAGCAATTGTTTTAATAAAATTGCAAAAGATTTAGGGGGACCAGGGATTACTTAGACACACAGAACAATTTGAAATCATTTACCATACTTGAGATGTTTGTGTGTTGCATAAGACTGTCTCTGGTTACAAATACTGTTGTTTTTGACTGGAGGAAGAGAGGAGGAGGTAGCGATTTCTAGCGTGCTCTCACTGATAGTGCTCATGCCATTTGTCTCTTTCAACTACTGCGTAAACAACGGTTGAAAGCAAAGGCACAGCTCAGGGTAGCTTTGAGACATTTCAATTCCAAGGTGACCCTGCAAACTGGGACTGCAAGCACCAGCACACAGAAATACTCAGAGAAGCTACTTCTACACAAAGGGGGAAGGGAAAGATGAAGTGTGTGTGTAGGAGGGGGGGTGGCGGCTAGGGGAGGGTAAAAAATTTTTTAAAAACCATCAGGCATAGAGTTCATCAGCAGAAGCCCCAAGAGGAAACATAGTCTGTCAGTGTCTGTTGGGCACTGTGGTACCAAAGCCTTCTTTGGGACCAAGTTGGAGTTTTAAGGTGAGGGTGTGAAGGAGGGGAGGGATATCTTCTGTTTGTGGGTTGCATTCCTGCAATAATAAAGTCATGACTCACTGAATGACTGACAAAGTTATAAATTAAATGGTGATTTAGTGAGTTATCTCACACCTACCTTGGAATGCAGTCAGGAGGAAGAATGTTTTTAAAGGGACGAAAAAATAGCCATTGCATGACTAGAACTAATGGTGAATTAAGTCACAGTAAACATTCGTGGTAAACGCTTCTGAGTTTTGGTATGATCTAGTATGCAATAACACATTCGCTTAGGAGTATGTGAGGGGTAGGAGGACTGGTCTAAAACTCCTCTTATCACAGCAAGGATTAGTGCTCTCACTTCTCAAAGTGAAATTTATTCTGCTAGGCTGAAATGCAGCTGAATTCAAGGACATGCATGAATTCTGCTGTCCTGGAGTGGACTTGGTCTTTAGTTGAAATAAAGCTGCGCAGCTCCACTATAGTTTCAGACAAGAATGCAACAGTTCACCTTATTCCAGGTGTGACCAGGGTAGCCTGAGGAGTCCTTAGCAGATGAGCAGGAACAGGGCAGACACAAGCTGGGTGGAAGTGACCCTTCTGTTTTCTTTTAACTTGTAGCTCTTGTGCACAAAATTAAAGGGTAGCGATAATTCAGGGAGAAGGATAAAGTTGGGGAAGGGACATTTGGAAGGGCTGACAGAGAACAAGTGTTTGCACTAGACAGAGTTGAGATTTTGCAGGTGGCTCTGAAAGGCACAACCCCTATCAGATCAGACAATTTCATGAATCCTGTCCTATCACACCTTCTGGTCAGCATCTTGAAAATGGGCGAGTCTGGGTTGTGATTCCTCTAGCTTCTATTCCTGCTAACTAAACTGTCATACAAAAAATAGGCCAGCAAGAAGAATGTTGCAGAACCACAAAGAAAGTTTTGGGGCAAGACGCAAAATAAAATTGAAAACTAAAGATACGAACAAGCACCTTACATTTAGAAATTGGACAAATTCCCTCGTGCCTGTAACACACACAGGCATCAAAGCAAGCTGGGGATCCCAAATCAAACTTCATAAGGATTTTGCATCCACAATTATTTACATAAAAGTGACTTGGCTGAAGTCACTTCCCACGTTGCTCTCTTTAAGCTACTCCAGTCCTGCAAGGACGGGATCAGTTTTTTCTTTCAAAGAGAGCAATCCATTTGACAAGTGGACCAGCAGAAGCTACCCATGCTATTTTATGGCCTATAATAACATCTGAAGCAGTCCATCTCATTTATTTCCCTAGCATAATGACAACTGCATGCGCTGGCAGTCTGCCTGTCATGAATTGACCTTAACAAGCGCCGCACAGGGAGACACTTTTCTTCTGCGTGTTCACGGTCTTGTTCCCTGCCCAGAACAAACCCTATCCCCAGGGACATATTCACATGCATTTTTCAGCCTGCAGTGCTCCAGCTTATCCAGTGTACTACTCATGCGGCTCCCACTGAGGGCCAAGTGGTGAAAGTTGGAACAATGCACAGGGAGTCAGGTTGATGCCCAGCAGTACGAACCTCCGTCACGGCTGCCTGAGGCCAGTGCCCTGACCACTGAACCAACTTTCCTCTCCTTGAGTTGAACAAAACCCGAATATTTACTTCAGAAGGCAGTCCTGTCAGGTTCAGATACCAGCCCTACAAGCAAAACATAGTCTTTGCAAGTGCAGCTTTATTCTGAGTGTAAAAATAGCACTCAGATATTCAACAGATATGTTCCTGGTTGCATGCACAGTCCTGTCTTCTGTCTTAGGAGGTTTTTGATCTAACTCTAAAAGGCAGAATAATATCTACCTCACCCTATATAAAGTTATTCTCTCTTATCCATTTATTAATTTAATCTGTCCTACAGAGCCCTGCCAGGTTGCCTGCACTTTGTACTGAATAGGAATATACTTTAAATTTTCTTTGCAAAATAACAGACACATAAGCAACAATCAAGGATTAACCAGCGTGCTACAGATTTAAATGCTAACTCACTCAACAGCAACATACTGATGTTCTTATCTACCTAAACACCTAATTTTCTATACTTCCTACTATAAACCCAGGTCTGAATTACAGTTGTTTTTTTTCCCTCACAGTGTTCCTTTTCCTTTATTTCTTCTTAAAGGAAGGCCAGATGAAGGCTTCAGTTAGCCACTGTAGCAATTGAATAATGATGCTGGACCCAGTGAATAGGGATATTTGGGGCTCTGTAGGCAGAACTGAAATTAGAATCCAATTCATAATTTTGTTTGCTGCATCCTAAGCTGTTGCTATGGAAATGAAGGTAAAGTCCTATAATTTTAATTGCCTGATGTCAACATATTGCCTGGTTTTCACTTGCACATACACTTAACTACAAAAATCAGAGCCAGGCAAAGCCTAAAGGTTAAAAATTCCCCCCTGTGTGTTTGCTATAGGTTGTTATGGACTTTAATGTTCCCTAGCTGGCTCAGTGTAAGTATCTTGGATCAAGGTTCTCCCAGTGCTTAGATCCAGGTTTAAAATTATGTGCACTTAGAACCCGAGGCAGGCTCCATTTCAGTGTTGACCAGAGAACTGGGAAGGCCACACGGGATGTTTTCACATGGCCCATCAGTAGCAGCAACAGGCAACTCAGTACCTAATAGTTAAGGTTACTTCGGGTTAAGAAACCATACACAACGGGACACTGCTGGATAGCCAGCACCTAGTAATTCACCCACAGTTACCCTGTTCCAAATTATCTGCTGCCCATGCTTGGTTACTATCTTTTCACATGGGGTTGTGGAACAGCCTCAAGATGAAAGAGGGCAGGTTTTTTAAGAATTTCTTCTGAACATGGTGGTGTGGCACTGGAACAGGTTTCCCAGAGAGGCTGTGGAAGCCCCATCCCTGAAAGCATTTAAGGCCAGGCTAGAAGAGGCACAACCTGGTCTAATAGAAGGTGTCCCTGCCCATGGCAGGGGGGCTGGAACTAGGTGATCTTTGAGATCCCTTCCAACCCAAGCCATTCTATGATTCTGTGGTTCTCCTCTCTCACTTGCACTCTAGCATTAAGATCGCCATGAGCACAGGCCCCGGTGTGCTGCATGGCGTTACGCAGGCCCCATCACCACACCTCCTGCTCCAGATGCAAACATTTTCAGGTGACTGTGTACAAGACCAGCAGCCCCAGGGCTAACAGCAAGCCAGCGCCCCTCTAACCTGAAGGACTGCTTCGTGCCAAGTCAAACAAAACCACGCAATATGAAAACACTGGATATCCATCAGGGAAAGTGAGGGGAAATAGACATTATCTGTCATTCCCTCTCCACCATCTGTACTGCTAATAAGCACATACCATACTAGTTAATGCTCTGGGTCTGTTTAGACATAAGAGGCACCTCCAACTCTAAAGGTGGCTAATGACCCACAGCACCACTCAGCTAGAAAACACATTTATACCCAGTTTCAGGAGGAGATTGCCATGCTAGTGCAAAAAGTATGCTCTGTAGTGTTTTTTTATTATTTTTGTGTTCTTTCACCTCACTATCTGTTTTGCCTGTCTCATAGGGCAGCTCCCCCTCAGATCCTATTCAATTTTGTGCCCCCTGAGTTAAAATTCGCACCTCCCTTCCCTCCACCCTTTTTTTTAAAAGCACCTTATCTTATCTAAAGGAACATGATGTCGCAAATACAATGGCAGTACCATTGTGAGGTTCATTTGGAAAAAACATACCTAAGAACCTTTTAAAAGTTTTCCCTAAAGCCCCAGGAACCTGAAAGATCAAGTTTTCTGTAATTATTTATGTATAACACTTAACACCATAAAATAATTAACAGTAGAAAATCTCAGAAAAGGGTAGAGCTGACTGGGAACATTTGGATAAAACAGGTTTTCATTAAACTGAGCTGTTTTGCTGAATCAGCAAGACAAGCAGCAGCTTTGGATTCAGCAATAATCTTCCCGATTTTGACCAGAAGCTAACACTATGTCCCCAAACAGCACCTCAGGAGGACACCAGGGACCTGGCCTAAGTCGTGTTTGCCTCCTTCAGACCAGAGACACACTGACAGGCTTCATGCACCAGGCAGTTATTCTGGCCACCTGCCTATTCTCAGGCAAGACTATCCGGGTTTCTCTTGCAGGAACTTTTCTGCTTTGCTAATCAAAAATGTGTTTGGTCTCCCGCATCCCAGGTGAATGCCCCACATGACTGGTACATCTACAACAGGAGACTGTAGTCTCATTCTTTGGGGGCAGGGGGGGACAGGAGGGGAGGGGGTGTGGAGAAAAAGGGTGTTTTGATAGGCCTTGTGTACACTCCAGTGAAGAGAACATATCTATCTAATAAACATAAACCTAATAAAAAAAAATTAAAAAACTAACCCCCTGACCATTTTAATAGCATGGAAAACTGATCTGACTTCTGTAATCCTGTTGTTCTGCCTCAGCCAGCACTTTGGGATACATGAAGCTATCCCACAGTAGGATTTTTACAAACAGTATTCACAAAACCCACAACAGAAAGTAAACAGCAGCATATTCTTCTGGACTCTGTAATGAAATTAATACACAAAAACATACTTGTATATAGTATGTCCTAATGATAAAATGCATATGTACAATTCTTTGTTTTCAGGGAAAGGTACAAAATACAGAGCAGAAATTACATTTTTCTCTAATGGAAAACACTGCTTATAATAATCTGCTTGGTAACACAGGTTGCTACGAACACATCAGACCATCACTCCCCTCTCCAGATTGCCTCTTCACCAAGGCAGTGTTCAGCTCAGCGCCTGCACAGTGGACACTTGCTATCCCTTATAGGGCTCAGCATCTCTCACTGTAGAGGTGGTCTCTCTCCCCAGGACATCTCAATCCCCTGTACTTACAAAACTGCCACCCAGTAAAAAAGGCTTGTAAATCTAGGCAGCAGGATTTCATCCAGAGCTGTACCTGGATTTCAGGACAGAAACCCCCTTGCTCCTCTAAAAACACCCCAGAGAAACCAGGGATCTCACCAGCATCAGAGCAGTGGAAAAAATTAATTTCTTCCTTTCCCTTCATCACACTGACACACATAAACCTGTTCTCAGGCATAAAGAAAAGATGGCTTAGAAAAATATATGTACGTATTCCTAAAGATATACTTGTATATTCACACATACAAACACACAAGCAGCACTGAGGTGCTCCAGCAGTGTAGACCCATAGACCCTGTAAGTACCTGTACACGTAGATAGGCCACAACCCTCCTTTAAGTGATGAAGTTGAAAACTTGCCACTACAGAACAGTGGCATGAAACATTATACAAGTGACGTGAGTTAAGGATGGAGTAACTGCCTTTACACTCAATTTCCTGGCTTTCCTTGGTTTGCGTCACACCCTTAATGTTATTTCAACATTGCGTTTTGTCCTCTAAATTAAATGTACAGTAGGTGTTTTGTATTTAATTTCCTTACTGTTTTTTTCCCCTCCTAAAGGAAAAAGAATGGAAGATATTCATGAAAGGTTATAAAACACACATTGTGTGCTGGAGAGGCTGGAGTAGCTCTTTTGGAGCCTTTTCATTCTCCTGGGAAAATATGTAATTAGGTAGTTTTTTAACATGTGTATTATGTACTGAAATACATGTATTTATACATTTCTCAAAGGAGTATTGCTTACACAATAGCCTGGAGCAACTCTTTTGGAGCCATTTGGGTCTATCATGTAATTATGTACTTAAGACCCGTTTATAGTAAATTTTGTTGTGCCTACGTAGTAGCTTTTTATTTCTATTTAAGATGAATTTTAAGTCTTGTGAAGGGTGCTACACTGACAGCCCTGGAGACTGCAGGCTTCTGTTTATTTCCAGAAAGGCAAAGCATGGAAAATGAGGGTGTGGGCATCCCCAGACTACCCCTCCAAAAATTTACCTTATCCCTGACTTCAGGAACAACTTCCCAAAGTAGGTGGCAAATGATTCAGTACTCAGCTTTCTTAGCAATTTGTTATGGCAGGTTTTGGGATGAGGACAGCCATCCGCCTGGAACTGGAATAATACCAAAAAATTATTTCACATGGGCTGCTAAGTATTTGCCATCTGCCAATCTGCAATTTATCTTATTTAATTTTCTTTTCTTATATAGAAAAAACCCCACATTTGGAATCAGATGTCCGTAAGGATTTAGGTGCTGTGAAACAGACATAGGCACTATGGAAAAGGGTATCACATACATTTGTATCC
Organism: Laterallus jamaicensis coturniculus; assembly: GCA_022605575.1. Taxonomy (NCBI): domain Eukaryota; kingdom Metazoa; phylum Chordata; class Aves; order Gruiformes; family Rallidae; genus Laterallus; species Laterallus jamaicensis. The sequence goes on along the minus strand of JAKCOX010000031.1, from coordinate 2,315,790 downwards.
TACCAAGATACAGCTTTCTAAGTTTTTAAACATCAGAAAGAATTTAAAGGTTCTGTGGCTTTTTTTTTCCCCTGGAAAGAAAGAATGTATAAGCCAAAATAGTTTTCTCCTAAAATCATAAACAAACAAACGCCTTCTTCCCCCCAAAATACAGTACAGCTAAAATGACTTAATGTGATGCTGCCAAGAAATCACAGTGACAGCTGTAATGTAAATGTACGGATGGATGTATTTTCACATTATTTACAGCCCGAAGAAGGAAAATGGCTTGCTCTGAATAAGAGGAGACAAAGCCATCAAGCAGTACTGCTGGGCAAATAATAGACTTACTTACCTAAAAATAGAAGTTGATACCAACTCCCAAATTAGTTTGACACCTCTCCTCCAAAACGTAATTTCATTTTGCTTCAATTTTTTATTTTCATAACCTCGTTTAGCCATTTCAAGGGTGTATGCCAGGGTTTTGTTCTCCTTTTTTTTCTTTTTAAAAAAAAGTATTGTTTTAAACAGACTATCAAAAAACTATTTTTCAAAAATGTTGAAGGAATCGCCCATTTACCAAGAAACGCTTCTCATTTAAAGCATGTTGAAAGATACTTACTTAATTTTCTTCCTTTTAATTAAAACATGTTTGGAATTTAGCCCATTATGTAAAGTCTTAAAACTTTCCAAAACTAATTTTTTTGGGAAAATCTCCTATACGTATAAAAGCCTTCATCCCAGTCTCCTAAGGAGCCGTCAAGCACATGATATTTGGCTCCAGCTTATCTTTTCATTACACCAAGCTGTGGGGCAAGGGCATAAAAAAACCCCCACAAAGTTAATGATGGAGGCCAGTACCAGAAATGTTTTCTTCCCCTCTGTCAGAGCAGTGTTTTGCAGAGTAGGAGTGCTGCCCACACTACTTTTTCCCTACTGCAGTCCATCGATGGCACAAAACAGTAGGACCCCACAGGCAACGTGAAAGCAAGATGCACTCCCTTTCCTATGTTGAAGGGATATATAAAGGTGCAAGGAAAAGCAGTTCAAAACCCACAGAAAGTGACTATAATTGACGCACCACTGACTGGGTGCTGCTGTAATCCCTTTTTAAGGTTGTCTTTAGCTATGCATTTGCCAGTTTAACTCTCAGTACAGAAAGTACCTTTGTGCACACGGAGTAAAAATTGCAGCGCGTTACAGCTGACTCAAATCAAAGCTACCAAAGTACTACGTGTCAATCTGCTTCCCAGGAGGCTATTTCTGTGCCTGCTTCAGCTTTTCCTCCACAGCTCCTTCTGCAAAGGAGAGGTCCGCCACAAATTTTGCATGCCTTTACTTTTTAAGTTTTCAGGAAAAGACAGTAGTTCCTAAAATATCATCGATAAATAAAGGAGCAAGCCTGGAATGTTTCAGCTCAGAAGGCCAAAGATTCAGAAAGGAGTAAGTGACAGAAAATAGTGGGTGAAAGCAGAAAGATGGTTAAGTTTTATGGGTACTGTCTTGAGGCAGACGGTGTAATAGAAAACCGTAAGACTGGCACCCTGGCATCATCATGCCAAACTCCATGTAACCAAATCTTCTGCATTTCAGTTCCTTTACCTGTTAAAAGTGTGCCATCGTGCTCTTCTAGCCTCAGCATGGGAAGAAATGTGTAATCACGAGCATCAAATTTATAGGTCATATGAATTTTTAGCAGCAGAAGAAAAATCATTAAGTGATGAAAAAGTCCTTCCCTGTACTGTCCTTTTTGAGATACTGCTGTCATTTCCAGTCACGGAAGCTACTTTTCCTCCTTGGGGTTGCAGGATTGCAAGTCTAATCCTGCGTCCCTTCCTCATGGGAGGACCCTTACTGATATGAAAGTCCTAGAGATACCAGTAGGCACTTTGGCATCAACATAGAATTACATACACAGGCACAAGTGTTGCTGGAAACTTCTCCAGATGACTAAACGATCTTATTGATACAGATATAATTTAACACCAGTGCTTTTATTTTCAATGGAATGCAGCACTTCCTGTGTCAGGACACCACCACCAGTGTCAGGACATACCCATCACCCCTGTACCAATGCACGTAGTTAGGAATTCAGGGCCAAAATAAAGCTGTGCAGCCACAAAACCTAGGTCTCTGAAGGCAGTGGTCTCGTATAGCATAGACCCTCTCACCATCCACAAAACATATCTTTTGTCCCTATTGCTCCTGCTGGAAGGCAGTTTCAGGACCTCAATACACTGAGGGGTGGAAACCATCTGATTTCCAGTTTAAGCTTATGCAGGGCCAAGTTTATGCCCACTTGTTCTTATGCAAATATTACTCTTGGGTTTAAATAGATTTTTCCCCTCTCTGGCATTTAGCCCTGGATGTATTTATAGAGTGCTGTCAAATCCTCTCTCAACATTATTCTGCTAAACTAAACAAGCCAATCTCTTGTAGTCCCTTCCCATAAGATAGGCTCTCCAATCTTTTAATATCCCAACTATACTTTCCAGAGACTTTACATATGTTCTAGCTTTAATTCAACTTTAACATAGTTACTTAAAGAAAAAAATGTCTGCAGTATTCTAAATTAAGCTTTCTAGTGTCTTGTACAATGGTACTTGCGCCTTGCCTGACACACTGGGCTTCTCTACAGTTTCACCACTGTCCCATCATCACCATGTGACTAGCTAGAATAGGTTGGACAGAGTTAGCCTTGGCCTTTTAGCCCAAGACTCAGCCACACACAGAAGTAGCACGTGTAGTTAAGCATGAAGTCAAGAGGGTCTTTCCAGTCCTCAGCATTGCAGTTTACTAACACGTCAGAGAAGGACTCTCACTTACATATGCGGAGCATCTCATTTTTAAGGTGACTGCTGACCATTAAGAGACTAGAAAGTGAGAGGCTCTTTCAAGGTTGATCTTTTCTCCCACCCTCAGCTGTAGCTGCAAGCAAATCTCCATCTGGGCATCCGCTTTTGTTTTGAAACTAGAGAAATGCCAAGTTGCCTCCAGATATTAGTCCCAATTCAACCATCCACATCCACAGATTTAGACAGGAATTGTTTGGTTTACTGTCTTGTCCTGCTGCCACTGCCCCCTGCATGGGGGGAGCAGAACCCTCTGTGCTGGAGGCTGATCAACCTTTCACTGTCGTACCAACACTTCAAAGGCTGTGCACAAGTGCTGCCCAGCCTTCCAGTGTGGTTCTCTTCAAACCAGAGTCAAGCTACAGGCACTCTTTTCTGCCTTCAGCTGCTGCGTGCCAAAGTAAAAACCAGTCAAACGAAATAAAGATCGCTCAGCAGCAGGCAGCACGCTGTTTGTGTTGCTCTAACTGGCTGTGACAGCCGTGCAATAGGAGCGGGGCGGCAGCAGGCGACGCACACACGTACGGCAGCATGATGAGCTCGGGTGCTTCTGATGGGTGCACCCCTTTCTCCTCCCTGCATCCTGTTGCTCCTCAAGACCTCGCAGCATTCAGTTTTCCTCGCAGTTTTACTTTTGCCCTCCCCAAAAGCTGTCCAGAAGTCAGTGCACAAGCAGGCAGTCTCTCAGCGACAAAGCATAGCTGCCCACACACTACAGCTCTTAAGCATCTGATGAGAATTTAGCCTGAATAAATATTTCTTCAAGCATCCTCAGCCACTAACCTTTACAAAACACGTGTTAAGAATACAAATGTATTAACAACATCCTCCAGTTGTTTCTTCTTACTGTTGTTTTGCCTATGGTAGTGACCAAGGATGCTCTTTAAGGAGCTCACTATGTTATGCATTAGGTAACAAGGTGACATCAGGACAGCTGCTATATATCCCGTTTACAGCCTGTGGCTCTGAGAAGATAGACGAGGTGAACAGCTAACAGAGGATGGGATAACATAACAAGAAGCGATAGTGAGGCACAGTAAATTAATAGTTATCCGTGTTACTTTATGTAATCTGCCTACTCTGTGGCCCATTTTTTCTTTTCTCCCTTTCAAGTCCCATACATTGCCTTGGCACCCACACTTGGAGCACTTTATGTATCGCAGTCCTCATTCTTGCCTTTTGCCAGACACAGATTTAAGAAAAGCAGCTATAAATCCTTCTGAAGCACCTTTCCCTCCTCATGAATGGTAAAATCCTCACATTATCCTAAAAAAAGAGATAACATACCACCAGCTGGAGCTGGATTGGTCTTAGAGGTTAAAAATCCTTCCATGTCTTCTCACTGATTTTCACGTACAAGTATCCCACCATCCTCACTCCCATATAAAGATCACTTCCTCAAACACATCTTTTCCTATTTAACATTTAGAAAGAATTCTCGTGTTTTAGTGGCTGAGAAACATGGATTTCCAAAGTTGCAACACCAAGTGCACAGTGGCTTGCAGAACAGATACTTAATATAAAGGCACACAGATCAACATATCAGGTTAATGTAAGAACAAAAAACATCATCTGGGCCTTGGCTGCGTCCTTCTTACCTTAGCACCCTTGGACTTCTTTGGCACATAATCTAACTACAATACTCCTTTGATGTTTTACCCATGTGTCACTGAGGCATGCAAACCCTTTTTTTTTCGTTTTCATTCTTAAAATTAAACATGAAACCACCATATAAGAAACCCAAGGAGTCTGCTGTTGCATCACCACGTCAACAATATGTGAAGGAGAGAGTTCATCTTGAAGTTCAAGTCCTAGCTCAGTTCAAGAAGTTCGAGTTCACCCATTCATTCAAGTAGTATAAGCGCAGAGCTACATCATCAGGAACTTCCTATTTCCACAGCACTGGATGACACTAGTGGTTCTTCGCAGCACCCACAACTGTTGCACGTAGGCTGGATGCTGGGGGTAGCAGCGGTCTTCCCCATGTCATAAGTATATCAACACTAAAATACTACTGTTGGCACATTTTATATGCTCTTAGAGATTACATACAACTCTTCATCTACATTTATTTTTTCAAATATAGTGAACACAAACTTTACAATTAAATTTAATTACACAATAGGTTTGAAGTCATAAAAAAGCATACCTTAGTTAAAAAAAAAATCCAGTTTGAGTTCTTTCAGGTCAAATAACTCAATTTCCTTACTAGTTCCAAGAAATTCTTACTACAGAAAAAAATATGCAGTAGGATTCCACTTTTTCAGTAATATAAAAATGTTAAAATCCCAGATTTGGATGAAAACAGAACTCATGCTCTTGAATAGGAGTAGTTCCTATAGTGAAGGTCATCTCTTATGTTATGTGTGTTGCTTTGGGTGGGTTATTTGGGTTATTTTTTCAGTAAATGTGGTGAAATGTTATTGGTCATGCCAGTGTCTTTCTATTGCCCCAGCAACAGCTGAAGGACCTTTGACGATGCTTTCTAACACGATGCAAATACTTCGCAGATATCTGCAGTAAGAGTTGAAACGCTATAGAAATACTTAAGGAACAGCTATTTCAAAGACACTTTCCGATCTGAATGCTCAGTTCCCTTCCAAAGTACCTTTGAATACATATTCATAAAAATTGGGACTCAACATTCCTACATGAGCAATTTCCACAAAATCATGACAAAGGACTAAAGTTGAAAGACAAGAATTTAAAATTTACACCAATGTAAGATTTATATCGCCCTTCTTAAACACATAAATAAAGCCTGAGAATCTCTTGCAGAAAACTTGTTCTTGAAACTGAAAACCTATGGAAGAGAAACTTGCAACATGCCTGCCCCTGTGGTTTGAACTGTAAATTGCCAGCTGAGAGAAATAGCTCCTTATGTTTAGATCTCCTTCGGATCAGTAAAAATAAAAGATTAGCCATCAGTGTGAGGGTCTTGTACTATCATTTGCCTACATGGCTCACAGTCAAATGCAGGGAAGGATGAAAGTAATATTTTTAAACTAGAAGAGGGAAGATTCAAATTAGATGCAAGGCTTGAACAACCTGATCTAGCTGAAGATGTCCCTGCTCACTGCAAGGGGGTTGGACCAGATGAGCTTTAAATGCCTCTTCTAACCCAAACCACTCTAAGATTCTATTCTGTAATTCTGTGATCAGGTTTTGTGTAGAAAGTATACCAAAACACAATGACATCTTCTGCTTTTAAAAGGCATTCTGTAACTAAATGCACTTAGATGATAAAAACAGGCTCAGTAAAAGTCAACTATGCCTTTAAAGTAAGTGTACATGTCTGATAAGGTATATATAAAACAGTATTGTTGTTCCTTTTCTCAATAGAAAGAAATGTTAACAGGGAGCAAGCCAACAGCAGGAAGGGAAGGGAGGTGCCAGGGATTCCTGGGATGTCAGATTTACTCAGAGTGGGCTCAGTTCCCTAGTCTGTTTGGCCCATAGCAAATGCAAGGGGCAAGGAGGCCAGACAGACTGGCAAAAGGTATGGCTGCTGGTTTACAAGAAATACACTGACAAAGCAGTCTAAGGCTTTGTGCAATACTCCAAATAACCCTCTGTTTTCATGTTTTTCCACGCAGATAAAAGACCGTGCTTGAGCAGCAGTAGTGACAGATAGTTGCCACACCAATAGTTATCATACCAAATCAAATCTGTTTAGTTTCATTTAAACAAGCTAGATTTCTATGGTTTTGTTATCCCTTGAGCTGAAAGAACATCATCTCTTATTTATGTTAGTTGCTTAAGACTCCCCTGTGTTATGTGCAGCACGGTGGTATAAGCGAGAGCGTTCCATCCCGAATCACTTGCCATATAAACAGAAGAGATACGGGAGATATTATTTTTCTTGCTTGTAGTAATACAGACCCAAGTCACGGAATTACTAAGAAGCTTGCTTAAGGTCATATAAGATACCTGCAGCACAGCTGCAACCTTTATTTATTTAAAACTCAGACCTGTCACATCCTGCTGTAGGTGTCTACCAACAGGATTGGTGCCATCCCTTGAGAGATATTGAAGCTGTCATGGCAGGTTCACTGATGCAGTGTTCCCGCTGACTTATAACTCTCCTTTCAGCTCTACCCACGTGCAGCCCCAGGCTTCTTCCAAGCTTCAACCATTTTTCAAAGCTCCAGTGAAGCTGGCTTGCCCTTGTTTGCTAGAAGCACTTGTAACACGTCCAACTGAACCCAGGGTGACGTTTCCCACTGCACGCATAAGAATTGCTGCAAAGGAATACCTATGTATATTCCTTTAACTGTGAACCCAAGGTAATTTTCCAAATATAGTAAGATGAGACAAGACACAGTCAAACACCCAGCACAAACTAGTTACCGCATGCAGTAGGAGGTGAAAGCTGTCCACCAGGCTGGCTGACAGCTGCAACGATACAAATCCTTTAAGCAAACCCATCACTACCCAACCTCAGTTGTGTTCTGTGGGCTTGGAGAATACCACAAACACCACATGAACATTAATTAAGCACAAGGTAAAACTGTAAACATTCTAACAGTAACCACGGCACTCTGGGAGGCCTGATTACCCACTGAGGTCATGTGCTCTGATCTGGCAGTTCCCTCAAGACCATACTCCCATCACACCACTGCTTACAAGCCACGATGACCAACATTTCCAGAATAGATGTATTCCCAATCAGTATTTCAAGGGGCACTCTGGAAATACAGGTGCACCTGCCACTTCTACATGCTATGAGTTCTGAGGCATAAAATAACTGTGTGCAAACTCTAGTATATGTCATGGCATGGGAAAACTAAAGAGTCACTTGGCAAAAGCAAGAATATGTTCAACTGCTTAGCAGAATCAGGGCCTTCATTGTAGACACGGGCAATATAACAGTTGTTAAAGTTAGGCTGGGTTCCATACAGGTCTAGTACACAAAATTTGCTTGACAGAAAGCAAACATTGACTGTATATTCTATAAACAGCAAGATATATATTTTTTTAAACCTATACAACTATTACATACACACTTCTAACAAAAAAAAAAACAACCTGAGCTAACAAAATTCACCTTAAAATGTATTCAAGGATCATTACCACCCTACTCTTAAGAGGGGGACTGACATAAGTGTTAACACAAAGCATCAACAAAACAGAGCATAAATCTTCTGAGTCCGGAAAAGACTTTTCGTAGGTTATTTTTCCTTCTACTGAGCAACAATGTAATCATCAAGCAAACAGACTGAGTGAAGGAATGATTGACCAAAGGCCAGGCTTATTTTTCACTAACATAAACGCATTCACTGCCTGGAACAGCCAGAAAGTTATTCCTTTCCATGGTCTTCCTGTTATTTTAACTTCTGGAAGGAAAATCTATGTGGAAAGATGGTATCTTTTCATGCATACATATACTATTTTTTTAGGTTTCTTTATTCACACTCATGCACGTACATGGGGAGTGGGTGTATTTAGACACATGGCCCCAGTATCCAACCTTCTCTGTGAATAGCAAAAACGCGTGCAGTCAAGGTTTGTTTCTCCATTTTAAAGTTGAAGGATAATAGTTACTGCCTTTAAGTAACTTTGTGAGGTTGTTTTTTGGGGTGACAAGGAAATGAAGGACAAAGAACAAGTTTGGACAATCCCGACAGGCTTTACACTGGTGAAAGCCACTCCAGTAACCTCGCTGTTGAGATGCACTCGTTTATTGAGGTCTCTAAACCCCTAGCAAGCTGCTGTCTTCAAGCCTCCAATGCTGGGACTTCTCCTAGTAAGGACCTGGGCAGCCTCCCTCCAACTAAGGGAAAGAGTGAAGCATGGGAAATTTCAAAGCAGCAGACAGAAAAGGCTTCGCAGAAAACAGGAGACAGATCTTTATATAGGCCCAGACCGAGCCAGGTATGTAAACATTTGCACAGCTATAAGCTGTAGGAGTACTCCCTTTGTAATCAACAAGATCTCTTAAACACGCTTAACGTGAGGCTTATGCTTACATACCTGGCATAAATGGAGACAGAACAAGCAACTGTGGGGCCTGCTTACAGGGGGGTTTCCAGTGCACATGGACCATGAGCGATGGTGGCTGCAGACCCAGCTTCACGTTTTCTTAAAAGTGACTAGTATTTCTGGAAGGCCAGTTAGGGTAAGGCTGATATTTAGAGATATAGAAATAAATATCTAGGAAATAGATCTATATAATAATACATATAAGACACATGGATATGTGCATTTATATCTTTATTTTTTTAAATTTGAAGATAGAAAATCAGGCCACATGATGGGCACTCATGACTAGTGAGGGTCCCAAAGCTAACCGCAGATGCTGATATGAACTGGGACCTAAATGTCAAGTACCAACAGTGTTTAAGTGCTACTTAATTAAAGTAGAAGAGAAATAGCATTCACGTATTAATTCAATCATTCACAAGGTTTTTATACATTCACAGCAAGAACCTAAATAACCCTTCAAGCACTCCAGCAACTTCAGATACTCTAAGTTTTCCCTTAATGACTTTATATTCGTAAAAATACCACATCTCTGCATGCAAATAAAAAGATGATGTCTCTAGCTTTGTTAGGTCAGATATCTAATGTCTAGGTACGCTTCACACCTTTCTCTAATATTCTGTAGCCCAGATCATCATAGCACATTGGTCAGTCGTCCCACAGAAGGGAAACTTGCTCTCAACAATATTCCACCAAGGACACTATTGGCAGAAGAAGAAATCACAAGTTGAGTAGATAGTCTGAATGTTTCAGTGAATCAATACAATACAGTTTAGCATAAAACATATGTGAACACCAAACCAAGTGCGAGTTGATTATCTGTGCAACAGAAGCAGAACTTTGACCAGTGCTTTTTACTGATGGAAACACTGAAGTTCATACTACATAAAAGGAATACCTGATGTATCTCATACCATGAAAAAGAACAAATTAAAATTAATAGATGTATGGAACCCACATGTGTGAGCAAAAATTGAGGGTTAATTATTCATATATTCTTATACAATCAATGACAAGAGTTTAAATGTCAACCTGTGCTCCAGAATTTTCAAATCAGTAGGAATCCACTATTAATCTTAAACTAGATTAATTACATGCACTGAAATGTTCTCATAACATATGACAAGAAAAAGAAAATATGCATTGAGTCACATCCAATCATTATCCATTTCTCAAAAAAAAGTAGAAAAATATCAGTTACATATATGAATTTAAAAAACAACTGTTGGTTTTTCCATATAAAATTAAATTTTCTTTTAAAGAATTTCTTTGCGTCACCAGAATCCACAGTATACAGATTTACTTTTTCAAGCACTAGCTGATTTTCTTCTTGAAAAGGGAACCACGCAACATGCATTAAGAATTTACTTAAAAAAAAGAAATCAACTCTTTCTTCTGCTTTTTGCAAAGAAAGATCAAGACACACCAATCCTCTATTTCAGCATGAAGGATTTTTTCTGCCTCTAACTCCTGCCAAAATCCATTCTTTATCTTAAGCAGATAAAGAATGTGTTTAACATAGAGCACCTTATTCTTCTAAACACTCATGCAGTTTTCTGAAGGTTAACAGATGCATCTGAAAGAGTAACAAGAAACTGAACTTTCAGAAAGGTTTTCAAGGTTTGATCTCTTTGTTATATTGCTGTTAGCTCCTACGCAACCAAACAAAACTGCTGTCATCTACATCAAACTCAGAAGAGTGGAGTTTCATGATTTTACTCCCTTACATGATATGGCTACATCCCTTTCGATATCTTCCAGAGACCTCTTTTCAAATCAGAAATGCATGTTCTTTGCTAAGGGAGACAGGACAGCTACGCTACGTCATCATCATTACACCAGCAGTGTCATGATGACACGGATGACTACTTTTCTAGCAATGGTGGCAAAGCAAGGAGGATAGTGGGAGACACCACAGTGCATGGCTCCACTGCATTTGTGACTAAGCATGCTCTTAAACAACATGTAATTTTTAATTTTTTTTTCACTGGGAGGGTAAGCCTACACCTTTTGAGATCTAAGAAGCTTTACTGGAAGACAGGACTTTACTGCTTAATAGTCAGCGCTATCATGACAGTTACCCAACTAATAGCTTTAACTCTCTAGTCATTGTCTGCCTATGTGGAAGAGCCTTGCTGCACACCCCCATCAGCACTTTGCCTGGTTCCTCCCACCCAGTGGAAGGGCCAAATGAGCACGATTTCTGCAGCTTCCAATAGAGGAGTTGGAAAGCATAAATCCAGCCGCTGGAGCGATGAGCTTGAAAAGCTAGACTTGGTTGAACACCCCACCGTCTCTGCTCTGATTTGGCAAGAGTTAAAGTTAGAGGATTAGAGAAAACAAATGTCCTGTTATTTTAGAAACGTTAAATCCTGGAATGATTGCTGCCAGGGGGCCACAGCAACAGAGCAAACAAAAAGGGAGAGATTCAGGGCAATTCTTTCCTATCAGGTTGGCATACGCCCCGGAGATTGTTCAGCAATTCTTCGGGATCAGTAAGAGAAAGTCAGCTGTGGGAACCTAGCCTTGCCTTTGCAAGCATCAGCAACCTTGTAAACACCCAGTAAAAAGGCTCCAAAGTGAGCAGAAACATGAAACCGGGCTGGGTTCCCAGCTGGTGTAAAGGGGTGTCATTCCACCCACGAAAAGCCAAGGTCTGTGGTTTCAGCTCTCCTATTGAGACTGGGCTCCCAGGTACCACGGGCCCTTCCAGGCTAATGTTCAGCACAGAGCAGGCTTTGCATGCGAAGGCTCCGAGGGGATCTCCCTCTCTGGCCTGCGTGGGCAGAAGGCTCACTCCCCAGCTGCTGCTGACACACCTTTTTTTGGGCCACATGAGGGATGAGGGACTGCCTTTAGATAGGGCGCCCTCAAACTGCCTCAGTAGCACAGTGCCACGTGCCACCAAGGTCAGAGCACTGAAAGGAGCTTATGTGCCCCTTATCAACAATAAAAAGGTGGCAAAGGAAGATTAGCCTTAAGCTAACCACATAGGACTCCCCTGGGCACCGTTAGGCAGAGCTAAAAGCCAGGACAGAAACGGAACAGTTAAACTGCATTCCTCTCAGAGTACCCATTAAAAGAAAAGCCCTTGTCTTTAGCCAACTGCAAATCCAGTATTCTGCAAAAGTGAATTAAAGTGGCTGGAACAGAGCTTTTCTAAAGCAGTTTACATTGGACAGATCACAAGAACAATAATCACAAAACATGCTTTCTGTGAACCTTCCAAATTATCACATTTCTTCTTTTGACAACAACAGAAAACATTCAGAAAGGGAAGAAAGAAAAAAAAAAGTCTGAAATCTAAGGGGCAAGTGCAAGGCAACTTGAACAGTTAAGGACCTGAAATAAGGAAAAAAAAAAAAAAAGAGAAAAATAAAGAGAAGAGTCAGGTCTTTTGAGTGTAGTCCAAGCTCACAGCAATGGAAGAAATCAGATACTTTCTTGGTCACAAAGTCCAAAAGCACAACAGGAAAGATACCCAATTTTCCTCTGAATTTATAGCTGACGAGCAAAATACTAGTTATTCATATCGCTGTAACATTCAAAGAAAATCAGTACCTTGTTATGCTGGTCAGCCACGCAGAAGGAGGCAGTCCTTGCCCAAAGAGATTGCAAAGAAAACCAGACAGCTCGAGGGAGAAAAGTGACCAAAATAAACCCTCTATGCAGCAGGTCAACAGATAACTGAGGAGAGCTCAGGAGCCTTCAATCAGGAATAAACCACCTGATGTAAATTTCTGAGCATTAGTTTCAGATGGGACTCCATCATTGCACCTTGGTCTTTTTACACTGCAGTACTGTTAATGTTCTGGCAGTTTTGCTATCTTCTTTTCTCCCCAGAGGCAAGCTTTCTGTCAAGCTCAGGAGTAAAGTAAATCAGAGAGCAGTTAACACACAGATTAGCATGACAGAGTAGCCCAAATCATATGGCTAACAGCCAGGAGCAACTGCCCAGCCCCACAACCTAGCAGCTCCCCTTCATCCCTTTACAAGGCGTCCCAGTCGCATCAGTCTGAATTTCTGGGGACTTATCCTCTTTCCATGCAGTAGGGACCAAGACACCTTTCTGGTTCTAAATTACCCCAGAAGGCCCCCCCCCTCCTTCATCTGGTCCCCCAAATTGTTATTCCCCACACTCTCTGCAGACCTTCCTCTTTCCTCACCCAGTGTGAGCACCTTGAGCCCAAGCTGCCTCCTAACCCACGGTGCTGAGGGGCACATCTGTCCATGCCCCCTGCCAGTGCCCATCACAGCCTTCCTTGCAGAAGGATGGAGGACACCCATGGACAACCCCAATGACCCCTCATTTCTGCCTTAATGTTCTGGTTTGGTCTGCTCTTCAAGGAATCAAGCTGCCAATCCACTGCTAGGGCACCTGTACCCCACCTATGGAGCAAATACCCTCTGCATTGGCAGCATGGTCTGGAGATGTAAAAACAAGGACATTTTCAGATACTAATGTCTAAAGTAAGCATCTTTTGATCCCAAATACTCTTCACATACTTTCAGTGTCTTCTGAAATTTTAGCAGGAAAAAATACGATTTCAGCGTGGCAGGTCGAAAGATGAGCTACTGACACTGATGTTCAAACAACAGCCTGAGTTGCTGATTTTCCTTCCTTTGGAAGCCGATGCAATTCCACACATGGAAAGTGAACTAGTTTCATTTAAACTGTAACATTTGACATGATAGTATAGGTCATTTAATTTCTCTTCTTTTTTCAGTTTGAGCGCAGATTGCAAAACTGGGTATTATCTAAAATCAAATGGATTTATTTTTTTTTTCCCCAAGTGGATGATTTCAGTAACTAATCAGCAAGGCTTCAATGACAGGCTTAGCAACTCTTCAGCAGTCTTAAATTTCTTCTGTACTTGAACGTGCAAGATTTCAATCCACTTTTCATTGCTCTCCGTTCTTCTGGAGTTCAACTATTCCAGTATTTCCTGGAATGCATATGAGCATTACAAATATAATCAGGCTGAAATTCACTTTCAAAACATTTTGGCATTACAGTTTCAAACCTACTTTTAAGCATAGGCCAGATTTCACGTTCATGTCCAGGAAGTTCAGAGGGCTCCATGCGCACACCTTGAAAGCAGAAACAAACCATCTGAAATTAATGAGATAAGTGTGGGTCCCATCTTTCTATCTGGGAAAGGTGGAGTGAAAAGTTCAAACCCCAAAACTATTTATAAAATCAAGACTATTAATTAAATGCTGAGCCAGAACGTATCAAAGGCAAAGGAAGTAATTCCATGTGCTCCACTTGGCATGGGATCAGGCCCTTCGTTTGAAATTTTGCAGGGTCAGGAACATGGAAAAGAACACAGTGTTACCTTCTGCTTTTCAGAAGGCAGATCCTCTTGTCCACCCTTCTAGGGAATTTTTCTAACTGAGTGATCAGCACATACCTCCAGACCAGGGTACTGATCATGAATGACTGCCTAGTTCATTTAAGTATATTTTCCAAGACACGGAGAGCTTCTGTTTGCAGTCAGTCCTCCCTGGGTTCTTCCTTACCCTTGTGGCAGAGGTAGCTCTCTCCTCCCATGCTTCGTTTCACGCCTGTGCTTAGTAACCACCATACACATGGCAGTGACTAAACCACACAGTGCCTAAGGCCTTCCTGCATCCCTACTGAAATCCCTCGACTGCGCTAGCCCAGGTTGCTGCCAGTGCTTTCCACCTTTTCATGGCCATGATCATTCACCCCAGCTTTAATGCTATGTATCCCTAGTATAAGTAACAGAAGGATCAACCACAGCTGTATAATATATGCTACGTTTTTCTCAGTATTCTAAGGGAATCTTCCTCTCCCCTTCCCTTCCCTTCCCTTCCCTTCCCTTCCCTTCCCTTCCCTTCCCTTCCCTTCCCTTCCCTTCCCTTCCCTTCCCTTCCCTTCCCTTCCCTTCCCTTCCCTTCCCTTCCCTTCCCTTCCCTTCCCTTCCCTTCCCTTCCCTTCCCTTCCCTTCCCTTCCCTTCCCTTTTTCCTATTTCCATCTCTTTTTCTTTAATCGCTTCCAAGACTTGTCCTCTTCTTTCTTTTTGCTTTCTTCATTTTTTCTCTCTTCCTTTCATTTTCCTTTTTTGCTTTTACCTTGCCTTTCTTCTTTTTCTTTTTTCCCCCTTAGCTGTAAAACCATCTTTGTTTTCAGCTTCTTCTAGTGCTGCCAGTAATTCTTCCTGGGAATATATGTTGCAGTTAATCTCCCTAACCTTAAACTCACTATCCAAGTCAGAAAATGAGATTAACTTCCTGAACTTTTTGCAGTTGCTTCCAGAAAGGCCAAACTCTAAAAGTTTGTGATCTCAGTTTTATACATAAGCAACCACTAGGTACAAAGATACTATCTGTTTATACCCGAATGATCTGTGGAGGTCTTTCACAAGCCCTTTGGGGAGGCTTCTCTGTGCTTCAGTAATAGGAGATTGGGAAACTGCGGTTGTTCATATTCGTTTTACAGGAAAAATAGAATGTCCTCTCTTTGCAAAACAATTTAACTTTTCTGCTATGCTGCAACACATGTATTTTAAAATCAACACAATGGCTCTGCAAAACAGACAATGGATTCCATCTGTCTAAACAGAGATGGCCTTTGCTATCAGGTCAACTCACAATCTCTAGTTTGTCCTTCTGCTTGGAAAGTACCAAACTACATCCAGACAGCTTAAAAGAAGGGAATGGGACTTGCCCAGCATCAAACAGGAAATCCGTGGCATGCTGATTTTCTGATAGTCCTTGGTTAGCCCAACAACCAGTGGATGGGTCTTCTTCATATGTGAACAAATCTTTAAAAGCTATGGAAGCAAAGAAAGCCATGAAAAATTCCACCTTTTTGAGACACTGCAAGTGTTCATATCTAAATTATTCAAATACATGCTAAATTACATAAAAGAGCATCTATTTCAATTTCTCAAGTGACATCATCTTGATTTCAGCATTCAGCTTCTGATTGAATGCCCAGGTATTACTATCAACCACCAGCTATAACCAGCTATTTAAAAAATAGTGCCAGTAAAATCATCAGCAGAAATCACTTCCAACAATTTCCTAAAATGCTCCTAAGAAAAGCAGCTCCCTAAAGCCCAGAGAACCAAGCTGTGAAAATTCCAGACCTGCAAGGAAACCAGCAATGGCCTGCATTTTTTCCACAGACATGTATACGTAGAGATGATGCCAGCTTTATCAGCTTTATCACCCACCTTGCTATTGCTTCTTCTCCTTTTGGAATCTTATTTAGGTATATTGTTCTATCACACTATTTTAGACCCCTCTTTCGAATTTTTAAACGGCTCCTGATTTTTTTAGGGCCTGATTCTGGTTATTTGAGCATTTAAGGTTGTCAGTAGTCCACATTTCTCACAGTAAGCTGCTCACAAAATAAGTTAGGATTTTTCCCTTCATCAAACACAGTTCAGTACATGAGTCTTCTACTGATGTCACCTATTAACATTGCTAATAGCATGATCATTAATGCAAGTACAAATATTGCATAAAGCCTCATGGGGCATTTGATTTAACAAACACCTAATTTTTGCATCATTATTTTTAAGTGTAAGTGCCGTGACAAGAGAAAAAGAAAACACTTTAACCCTACCAAAGAAATAAAACCCCTGAGAATTTAAGGTTTCTGGATGAGAGCACAGAAAAAATATGAAAGCTTTTCCCACAGGAAGTTAAAGGAATGAGAGTTTATGTACCTGAAACATCTCTAACTATTTTAGAAGATCTCCAGAGAGGAAATATGTTAATAGCTTGTCTATAAGCAAATGACACATTCTGGCATATTCAGAAACATTAAAAAGAACAATTGTGATGCTTAGGTTCAGACTCAAAGCCCACTGAAATCAATGTGAGTTCTCCTTCATTGCCTTCAAAGGGCAACTAGGCTTTTAATTCTCCAACGCTTATGGCACAAAATAGATTGGTAATGTTTTCTATTAGTTTCCATACTTCAGGAAAATGAATTCCTTGGTCAGAGGTACAATGCTGCGGAAATGCGTGTTCTAAAACTCCACAAAAACCCTTGAAGATGTAAAGGACAAACAGTGCATTTCAAGAGAATTTTAAGACAGGAAGTCCAAAAAACTACACAACATGAGTCAGCAAGCAAGAGAGAACTTTCAAAAGTAATAACAAATGAGAATTTGATAACAAATTAACATTTCTTGCCAAATTAATATGATTGACTGAAAGTAGGAGATCCTCACACCTCACCAGGTCTAAGGTAGTTAACACTAGCTTGAAACCAGGATCTGCTGTCACTCTGTTTGGCCATGTGAGCTCTTGACACGGCTGCTGCTGTTACAGTCAGACCTGTTCTGCAGAGGTATGAGGTGACTGAGGTTGCACACAATGGACGCATATAATGCATCAGCCTTACTTACCATACCGCAGAATCTGGAGTTTTCTGTCAACACAGATGTAACTGAGTATAAGTCTCCAGCATTGTTTTGCCTTTGATCTTGGTTATTCTTAAGCCTCTTTCTCTATCTCAAGCTGTTCCCCAGCCAGTATGTCCCCTAAAGCACGGAGAATTTAGTAGAGTGGATATGTTACACCAAGCAGGCAGTTGGACAACGGGTTTTGTTCATAAAAACTTGAATTCAGAAAAATGGTGCCCCAGTGACTCACGTATAGTTTCGAAGAGTGACTGTTCATGATCCCATTTTCCCCTGACTAGACTGCATTTCCCATTAAGCAGTACAGTATACGCTCATGATAAACTTCTGTGATATATCACAGGAGTCCTCTGGCCACCTGGCCTGAAGATGAAAGGGACATGAGATAGTTGAACTGTGATTTGCAGGAAGCTCCGCAGTGGCGTTGCTGAATCAGTATTTCCATCTTTCAGCTAAAAGCCTTCACTTTTGGCTCTGGGAGAGAGAAAGGGTTTTGATGAAAAGACCAAAAAAATTTATCAGAGAACTGTCATTTTTCTCACGCAACATTTGCTTCAGTCAGAGGCTCGGCCTTTTGGAAGAGAACGTCAGTGGGAAATGTACACACTATTCTGAATTTTTTATACACAGCTTTTAATGTGAACCTAGCTTCTGGATCTGCAAGAGATGAGAGCTGCATATGCATCCCTCTGCCAGGTTACACATCTTCGAATTCCTTCTTATACTTTAAAGCTCATTTGGCCGGTTTGGGGGAGTTGTTAGGTAGACAAATAGTGAAGCACAGAAGCAACTGCAGTGAAGTGGTCTCCTCCCCAGCCTGCTTTCCCAAACACCTTGTAAAAAAGCAGTGCAACATTGCTCACTGTAAATTAGACCATCACGAAGGCCTTTTAAGGCAGGAAGTTTAGTGTTCCCTTTACCCTATGATTTTTAAGCATTTCTTGTTAACTAAGGGCTAATTGGGGCTTGCTAGCTCACTTCTATCTGGAGAAGAGAAAGAAACCCCTTAAAAATTAACAACTTGTCCCCATCTCAACCCATGCTTGGCCCCCCTTCAACACTTGACAGAGCCCGTGCCAAAAAAAGAGATCTTTTTGCAAAGGTTTCATGTATCCTTGGCATACGTGATCCCAGGCATTTTTCTCACACGTCTGATCCAAATTCCAGTCACAACAGAAACATACAGTAATTGACTTGATTGGTTGTCAGCTTTAAAAAGGTGACTGTATCACTGTTTATCAGTGTATTTTTATCACAGCGACCAGTATCATGCAGCCCTCTGTGTAGGGAGGTTACTCGATCCTGCAGGAACTGCTCTGAGGTTGGTTGTTGGGGTTTTTTTCAGCAGCTAATAGCGTTTAGCGTTTCACCAGGCCACATTAAACTCAATGTACAAGCAGTTAAGAAAAGTACTGTATCTGGCACTGTTTAATGTCACTGACATGAAATGTGAGCAGCTGTGCCAGCATTCCTGAACTCTGAAAGTACTTTACCTTTCCTCTGTCTTTTGGCAATTAAATACATTTTAATATATTTTGGGGGGGAATAAATACATTTTAATATGGTGCTATAATGTTTGGAAGGTTAAAGGATTAACTATGTACTGTCATTTAGATATTAAAAGAAATGATGACAATTTTAGTCGTAGAGATGCCTAGCTGCCTTCTGCCTTTGGGTTCACCATGCTGAGGATTTACGGTGCTCTGTGAGGGCAGAGCTGTATGACAATTTAATGAAAATGATCTCCCCAGCTATTCCACATGCATGCACATTTTTATTGCTACTTTAGCCTTAGCACAGTGTCATTGGAAGAAGCAAGGCCAAAACTCTGATTAATACCAACAGGCATCAAAAGCCTCTATTTCAATGAATTTAAAAATAGAGGGCCGTTATATATTGCAAGTCAAGAATTGGGGTATTATGCTTACCTCTGCTTGTTTTCATACAAAAAAAAAAGGAAAAAAAAAAGACAAAATAACATATTTTATTTTATTTTGATTTATAAACCTGGGAAGAAAATGAGTATTTGCCTTCGAGCGCAATTAAACAATCATCATTTCCACAGATAAATATTTGCATGAATATGGCTACACTGGCCTTTGCATATAGGCTGGAAAGCTGACGAGATTGGTGAGCTTCTGCCAGTGGGTAACTTGTATTTCCTGGCCACTAATTAAAAAAGACCTACTTCTGAATGTCAATTCTAGGGTACCCATTGCAGACAACCATGCAGGAACTTCCCAAGTGTGTGGGAAGGTGCTGGAAGAGGTAACAGGAACAAGATCTGCACAGGAGCAAGAAATATCCATCAGTATCCATTTGCCTGTTATTTGATTGGACTTTTCATGTTGTGCATTAAGATATCTCTCAGCGAGATTCTCAGGCTATGCAAAGCCTGACTCCACCAATTTTGCACTCTTCTGGGTGATTTATACCTGATGAAGAACCTTACTAGCTCTCTTGGAAAAGAAAGGAAGACAGTTATATGAGGGGGCTTTAGGAAACATTTTTTTCTGGTCAAGACAAGAACAACGGGATCTCTCAACACACAGAATGGAGCCAGAGGGACCATGGAGTCAGAACGGATGCCAAAATGGAAATGTCCATCCTGACAAACAGCTATAGGTGGGTTCAGTTTTGAACCAGACAATAAGTGTGTTTTATTTCTCTTTTTTTTTCTCTTTTTTTTCTAAATACAGTGATGTCTAACTTAAGCCAATACCACACACACATCATGGCAGCACCAGCAGTTTCCTTTCCCATTTAAGCAGAGAAAAAAAAAATATTGCCAGAGGCAGCAGTGTAGTCATTCCTACCTACATCCTTTCCTTGAAACTGGAGAGATCTCAGTTTATGAGATCGAGAATCCCATGTGATGGTTGATTTCCAGTTTTGTAGTACAGGATAAAACCTTTTTTGAAATTACAAGATTGCCAAAGCACAAGTGAGGTCTAGAGATACGTATACCTGAAGAACTCTTGGGAAAATGTGGTAAATACTCTTTTGCTGCATTTATTTGTTAATTTTTAAATGAAAATGGTACTATAAAAGCTTAGATGTTATCAAGACAATTATTTAACTACACTCCAAATCATCAAAAAATCAAAGGACCAAACCTAGTGAAAGGGCAAAATTTCCCAATCAGACCTTGGAAGCTACAGGACATTTTAGGGTTCCGGACTCCCACTAATTAAATGACTTCCATTTATTCCTGACTTGAACAACAGTTAGCATCAATTTGTGCGTGAGTATATGGCTTAAACACTGGGAAGTCAATGTGTCTGGATTTCTCCTACTGCAGTAAGCACTGGAGGTGAGACAAAATATTGTCTCTGATTATCCCTTTAGGCATTTGACTGTCAATATAGCAGAGAGGAAAACACTAAAAAAAAAATTTTAAAAAAGGGAGACATTGCATGTGAACTCTGCATGAAATATGTTAATGGAGTTAATAGCCTGATACTCAGATGATTTAAACCAACATTGTTACGTTACAGTCAAAGAAGCCCTGCCAATTTACTGTAAGGATGTGGTGATTAGCTGTTTCTATTGCTTGAAAAAGCACAGAAAAAAAAATTAGAAATTCTTGAACAAAACTGAGCAAAAACTTACTACATCTTACGTATAGGTTTCTTCGAAACTGGAAGAAAAGAGCCCTTAACAAAGTAAATCCAGCAAATTTATTTATGAATGCTATCTGAAAGTACGAAATAGCTTTCACTGACTAAACAAGGTTCAGTTCGATACCAGATTACCCATTTTGTGTGAAGCTGAATTCAAATTGCTGCTTTTCTCGTTAAAAGAGGGCTGTTCCCCTTAGATTAAAAGGAAAGTGGACTATATCAAAACCTCTTCCAATCCAGTTTAAATTCTTCCCCTATGGTGTTCCTATTCTCAATTCAGACTTATTTCTATATTTATTTAAGAAGTCACTCTTCCAGGATCTCTTGATGTCTTTAGCACATGGACAGAGTATGGAGTTTGGTGCCAGGAATGCAGTGGGGAAGGGGGTGCAGTGGGGGGGAGAAAGAAAAGAGAGATCTGGGAAAAAAAAAATAAAAGAACACAAAAACACAGAGAAAACAAGCAAACAAATGAACCAAAACACACTGGGCTTCAAAAATGAGCAACCACAGTGGGGTTCCACTGCAATTTGATTATGTAATAACCTCTTTTCTTCCCCCAGAAGGTAATGCAGAGTTGTGAAGTTCCAATGTAATACAGAGGATATTGTTTGTTGGAAGGGAAACAAAGTGACAAGCTAGTTATAATGCCAGGCCTGTTTCCGATACTTTGGGAGAAATACGGACGTTATGTGTTGAGTGTCAATTTGAGTTAGTTTTATTTAGTTCTAGGAATAGAAAGGCTTTGCCTGGCTCCCAGGGTGCACACAGCAAAGGTTAGACCCTTCCCATACGCTGAGTTTACTTTAGCTGTAAATTATATGCTGCGATAGAGGAGCATGGCATTTCTTCTGTGAGTGAAGTACTGCCAAATTGGTTTGTAGAGAAGGAACGGCTCTTCTTTTATCTTCTCCTTACTGTTTGTCATGGATCAAATTTTTCCACCTTCTCACCATGCACAGTACCTTACTCTTTAAGACCAACCCTACTGCAGGATATGGTATTGCTGAATTTCAGGAAGATCTGTCAACTCTCATCGTGTTTTAATCATGGGGGGAAGGACAGGAAGGGCGGCAGGGAGTGAGTAAAAAGTTTTGCATAGATCTTAACCTGTGTTTTATCCATAGATTAAGGTGCTTTGGACGGAAAGTGAGTCAGAGGTTGGAGCAGTAGCTCCCCACAGAACTACATGGAGAAGTCTGGCGAGTTCTGGTATTTGACATTCAGAATGTGGGTTTGTGTGGATCAATGTTTAATTAACAGTACCTTGGGCCTTTCTGAATAAAACTACAAAAGACTATTCAACCATGGTTTGTCTCTCAACCAGTCTTGGAATAGGCTTGTTGCATAATGGAAGAACTGTGCCAAATTCAGCTTATTTCTGCCAGCGTACTGGGATTGTCATGACCATGCAATGTAATATAAAGACATATCAGTAATTGGGAATACCAGGGAACAGAAGTGAGTTTTGAAATGGTTACTCTCCCCATGATTTAAAATAGAGATGAACAAAGAATCCATGACAGATGATTCTGTTAAAAATCAATCAGATCGACCACCACTTTGTACGTAACTAATTTTCTACTAAAATAATTGTACAAGGCAGGTCTCTGCAAATGGAGAGTCTAGTATACAGATTTTTAAGGGTCTGCTTCTTTTCACTAGCATGTCTTTCTGGGGACAAACGTTTAGGCAATTACTGTAATTATGATAAGAACTCCATTTCCCATATGAAGTACAGAAAATGAGTAGCCACACAGGACTGTATAATTACATTTACCCCCACCCCCGCCAAGAAAATCTTTCACTCAGACAGTATGAGATTGTTTATTTGATACATCAGTGTTAAAATCATACAAACACACATGGAAGAAAATTAGGAATTAAATTATGTCTTCTCTTTGAGTCCCATTAGGGGAGCTGAAGGGAGCAAAGAGAGGACAAAGTAATGTGAACTCAGTGTGAAGGAATGTAGCTAATGTTCCTTATCTGACCTCATGCTGAGCCACAGCACCAGTGCGGAGCAGTTCTTCTATGGCATCATCCTCGTACCCCAGCATGCCCTTCAGTATCTCCACTGTATGCTGCCCAACAAGAGGAGGTGGTATAGTATGTGACAGAGCAAATTCACTGTATCTGACACCTGGTCCTGTTAAAAAAAGAAAGCAGACAGGAGAGAAATTGTTTTCAAATTTTATGTTTATATTGAATATTTGTGAATATATATTTGTCTATGCTAGTTTAATAGAAAGTATCTCATTTTCACAGCAGTCTTATCAAAGTCCTTATCACAGAAGTGTTGCATTCTGGAATTATAGGGAAAAAAAAGTTCACAATTATGTATCGATAAGCTAGTTTTAAGTAGTTCAACCAAATGCAGAAGCACTGAATATTCACCTATCATTAAGAAAGCCTTCCCCTTGTTGCCAGTGGTATGTATACTGGGGTGCTCTGAGTCACACAGTATCACAGGTCTGCCACTCTCTACTAGCTGAACAATGCCCAGGTAGTGCCCAGCCCACAAAACGGGATGTGGCGCAGAAATCCCCACGATCTGTCTACAACAGGAGGCAGGACATCAGTAAGAATGGGATGAAACGTCATGTTACCGTACTGTTACTGATGTCGGAGCAGTGCACCATCCCCAGTTAGCAAGAGCTCAAAGGTGGAAATCACTTTGGGAAGCTGGAAACCATAGGAAGACTTTATATCTATTGCAGGTAGTCAAGATCTCACTATTTAGCAATCCTCTGTGGTGAACTGGTGAGAAATTTCACTGTAGCTCCCTGCAGACAGGTCAGCATCAGAAGAGAGAATGGGCCACAAATTTACTCTAGGATCTATGTAATATGAGATAGGGAGCCTGCTTTGGCAGGGGGGTTGGACCCGAAGATCTCTTGAGGTCCCTTCCAACCCCTAAGATTCTGTGATTCTGTGATTCTGTGATCCAAACTGAGGTATATGCCTAGCATATGTATAGAAAACCTAACGGGTTTATAGAGTCAGTAGGACAGTAACTTCCCAAATTGTGTTCTTTAATACAAAATACAGCAAGCTTTGGTGCTTTGAACATTTGGCAAAAGGGTTACTCTATTCATAGTTATGGCTTTTATTATAAAAAAGGAATTTACTGAATTAGTTATACCTAGTCTTTGCCTATGACCCAAAGCTTTACTTAGAAATGCAAAGAAATACATAGAGCATTTTAATAGGCAGAACAGTTTTTGATTTATTTCTGAACAAATAGGATATCAGCCAGTAAGGGAAATGAACCACAAGAAGAAGGAACCTGATTTGGCAGGGGGGTTGGACTTGATGATCTCTTGAGGTCCCTTTCAACCCATAAAATTCTGTGATTCTGTGAAGTCATCCCATAAGGGCATGTGTGAGTAGGGTAGTCTGCTACCTGAATTACTACTTTCTTGAGAAGAGATGCTGACAAGGGTAATGCAGTATGCCAAACTAACACATTTTTTCCAGTCCTGATCAACTGTGATCAGATGGTTAATACAGCAAAGGTATCTACCTCCAAGCAAAACAAAATGAAATAAAGGGTGCTTAGAACAACAGGTTATATTCAACCTGATTTGGTACGTTCCTGATAAGTATGCTCCTGGAAGATGTCAGCTATGGTTCCTGTGTTTAAAAAGGAAAGGAAGTAGAACTGGGGAATTGCAGACAAAATAATTTATCTTCAAGTTCCATCAAATTCTGGAAGAAATAATCACACTGAAAGTACTTAGAAGATGCAGAACAGCCGACACATATCTATTAAGTACAAATAGTGTAGACCTGATCTCCTGTCTGTCTTCTAGGAGAAGGACTGGAAGTGATGCACATCCCATCTAACTTTAGATGCCAATAGACTAGACATAGATGTTTAGTGGTGTAAAATCCCTTTCAATACACTGCAGATGAAAAGATACACAGTGTAACTCTTCTGAGGTAGTGGCAAGGGTCTAAACTGACCAGATAAATTGTGATCAGCTATGTTTAGGTTTAGATTAGACATTAGGAGAAGTTCTTCACTATGAGGGTGATGAGACACTGGTTGCCCAGAGACATCATGGAGACCCCATCCCTGGAGATATTCAAGGTCAGGCTTGATGAAGCTCTGAGCAATCTGATGTTGTTAAAGGTGTCACTGCTTACTTCAGGGGTGTTGGACCTTTAAAGGTCCCTTCCAACTTAATGTATTCTGTGATTCTATGTTTCTCCATAAAGGAGAGGCTAGACAAGTACCTTGGATGCAGGCTTCTAACATCCAGACATCTGAAGTCAGGTGAGATGACCCTCTGACTGCTGTGATGCCGAATCGGGACTTGAGTTTCAGAAAGAAAATTATCTGCTATTTTCTATAAACTCACTAAAGAAACGTGGTCTAGCTAAATCCAAGGCCAAGTGCAATACTGAGAGAGGAATCATATCCAGAGAAACGCTATCTGGGATCTTCTAAAACAGAACATTTCAAGTGAGCTCCAGATGAATCTGCTCAGGATGAAGCACTAATCAATATATTTTTAGTAGGTTGGCTGATGGAACTCAGGTTATAACTGCTCAGGTTTTCGAGGACTTCAAGCCAAAACTGACTATGAAACAGATTTCACAATGACCTCTGTGGAGGCTATGCTGGAGAAATGTTCTGATAAAACAGGGTGAAATTCAACAAAGTCATGGGGAAGGAACTACATTTAGTCACATAAATACAGGGCAGGGGACAAATGGCAAGGCAGGAATAGTTAGGGGTCATTCTAGATCATAAAGTGAACATAAGTCAACAGCATCACGCTGTTGTGAAAAATGCAAGCAACACACAGAGATGTACAAACAAGAGAGAAGCCCACCAGACACGTGAAGTTATCTTTTTGCTCTAGTTAGAGCTAGCAGATCACAGTTGGAACAGTGTCTGATGTTTGGTCCCCACTGAACAACCATCTGCAACACCTGAAGAGGTTCTACAAGACAGCAACCAAAATTATCAGAGAAAACGTGACAGTCTGAACAAAGCGGGATTGTGGGCCTAATGAGAAATTTCAAAAACTGTCTTCAAAAACTGTAAAAGCAACCACAATAAAAAAAGCAACCCTCCACCCCTCCAATAAAAAGCCCAACCCAAAACAACAATGCTGTGACTGTACATACTTTTTCACAACGATGATGAATGAGAAATAATGGAGTTAAACTGCAACAAAGGAAACTGAAGGTAGGTACTAGAAAATTAACCTTTATAATAGTAGGGAGAGCAAAATGATGAAACAAGCCATGTGAGGAGGCTGCAGAATTCCTCTCACTCAGGTCTTTCGAAACAAAATTATTCTGGCATAGCTTGATCCTATGAGTGATCCTTGGGGCTTGCTGATGGATTGGATGATCTCTCACAGACCCTTGCACCTACTAATATTCATGAAAGCTAAGAAACAGCTCACAACAGGGATAACTTTTCTATTAACTTATTCCCCTAATTCTCACTTTGAACATAGTTAAATTTTCAGAGGAAATCTCAAGTGAGAGATCAGAACGTTTTAAAAGGACAGGTGACATCACTAAGCAGTATTTGTATTAATTCCACTTCCTAGGACTGACTGAGGGCTGAATGAGCGCTAGTGCAAGCCACAGGAATGATCCATCTGTGCCAACAGAAATGCTTCTGAAGATAACTTCTGAGCAAAAATGCCCCTTAGAGACCTATTAGTCTAGAAATTGGACACAGCCACAAAACTATTAGGCCATTTCTATTAAAAATACAATAATATATAGATATAAAGAAATATTATTTCAGGTGTGTGTATCTGAGAACTCTTTATGCCAAGAAATCAGAAAACCCTCAAATGAACTAGTTTAGAAACTCTACACTTTTCACTGGCTTGGGCAAACTTTTGCTACTATAAAAATTGTCTATCTCAAACCCTGGGAGTTTTTGCAGTGATACCAAAAGACACAGAAGAAAACCTCTAATGAGAGAAAAACAAAATTGACATTAAGTGTACAACAGGCATAGAATGTTTCACACTTCCCAAAGAAATTAATCTTTCAAACTAGAGCACGCTAGAAAATTGCACAGCAATTATAAAACCAGTGTCTTTCTTGAGCTTTTATTGTTCGATGCATCATTCATCATGCTACTTTTCACTTTGATAGAGTTATAAAGTTATCTACATTCATTCAAAGGAGCTACTTGCTAATGATCCATCATTAACGATTCTCTGTTCTTTCCTTGTGTAACTTCTACTTGGCTTCTGTGTCAATTAGGAGGGCGCAAAGCTTGCCAGTCAGGCTTCAGCAATCCCACGCTCCTACTGAACAACGCTCCCAGAGAGCAACCAGCAGAATGCTATGCAAATGCTAATTAAACACAACTGCCTTATGAGGAAACCATCCCTTGAGGCACAGAGAGGTGAACTGCTTTAATTAAGGTCAGAAACATTTGCATGTGGGTGAGTTACAGGGAGCCTTGCAGATGAAAACAGGCCTTTGCTTGGGTAGAAGCAGAGCTGCTGGCTAGAGGAGGTAAGGCACCTATGCATCCCGGCTGTAAGTAGGGCAGTGCACGCAACTCAGTCGTTAAAGGGACACATATGGGCACCTGAAATAAAAGCCATGAAGGGATGAGTGGTAGCTGTGATTTATTTTTCCCCTGATAAATTAATAGGAGCCCGTTTCTCTTCTTGTTTTGACTATTATTGCCAGTAAACCAAAGAGCTCTTTCACCACGTTTAAATTCTAGGCTAATCTTCTTTTATTATTGTTGTTATCACTGTGATTTTGGCACACTGCTAAAATACATGCTGTGTGCACCACATAATGTACAAGAGTTAACAGTGTAATAATAAATCAAAATCTGTATCAGTTACAACCACAAGAACTGTACCAAGAAATCTCGAAGACTTCCCTGGAACTTAAACTCAACATCATCATCATAAATCCTATTTCTTTGGCGCCTGGCTATTATAGTGTCGCTAGGCATAAAACCAAGCTATTAGGCTAAGAGACACAAAACATGTTAAAGCACAAGACAAAAATGAGGTCCACAGGAAAGGCCCTGCAAGAATGAAATGCCTCTGAACGTTCACCCTGAACAGGTGAAACGCACAGCAGTCTTTGCAGTGTGTCATGGGGCATCGCTGAGGTCTGGCGCTGCAGAAGCCAAGTCAGTTTCACTCTACAAGTAGCAGAAATTAAAGTTGAATTTCAATTTTACGAAAGGTGCAAAGCACAGTATATAAAAGTGGATAAAAGTAATAATCTTTGCTTTGTCCTGACAAATCACAGTCCCGCAGCACTGTGCAGCACTCACTGGATAACACTTTTTCTACAGCACAGGTTAGAGCATATTGAAGCAATCTAACTCTCAAAACTATGTAGGAGGAATCATGCCTGGGGACAGCCAAGCTCAGGGAAAAGTCGTGATTGTTATTATTCAAGTGGGACAAGGAAAAGAAAGGGGAAGTTTGGGCTAATGTATGTGTACACATTCTGCTTGCAACATACCATCTACATTTGCAAAATAGAGCAATGAGAAACCCAACACCACCCATTATTTAGTTCCTCCCCGGTTCACAGTGTAGTTTATATACATGTAGGAATCACATGAAAACAAACCAAACACTTGTGCCTCTTCCAATAACACGGTGTTGCTCCATAACAGTTTTGCAATTCCAATGAAATATCATCAACAGTCAACAGTGATGGCCTGGAGCCAATACATTTGCACCCAGATCCCATAAATGCTACAGGTCAAGCACTTGGAGCATGCAATCAGCTGCTTATGAAACTGGCCTAAAGGAGGATCAGCAGGAAACAAGCAGTGACTTTTAAGGTAAGGAAAAGGAAAGCAATACAGAATAAGCTAGGTAAAGGGGCTTCATGGCTGCCATGAAGGGTATTTGGGCATTAGACATGATGTGTGTTGGGATATGTTACCAGGAATAAACCAGGGGGACTTCATTTTGAGTTTCTGGTCTCTTCCTTTTGGTCCCAGACATGACTTCTGTCAATCCATTATCCACTGCTGAGAAGATGGGGTTCCTGATCACACAGTACAGCCCAGTTTGGCTACATTGCCTTTACACCAGGCTTCTTGCTCTTGATGAAACACAAGTAGAAAAGTACACACTGAAAAAAAAGCTCATTGTAAGCCCTGCTAGTACGAGTACTGCACACAGGTTTCAAGGAAGTTTTCAGAATTAATGATCTGCTCCATCTTAATGGGGAACTCCCACATTTTTTCATTTCATACCACAAATCTGAAAGTTCAGGAGCTTGGGGGACTTTTCAGGAATCTATGTAACTGCTGGGAAAAAAATACTTTGCTTTTGCATAACATTAGAGCTGGCATAATAGATTTGAAAAAAAAGCAATTAAGGAGATAATTTTCAAAGATTTCTTCTCCTTCCCTCACTGCAGCTTCCACTTCCTCCCCCACTTAAAGCACAGCCACACAAAGTGTTCTCTTGGCACCCAGCAGTGTGGAGAGGATGGAAAACTTTGGCAGGATGAATAGAAATGAGGAACCGAGAGCAGAGGGGATGGACAAACTTTTTCAGAGGGTAACAGAAAAAACTAAACCTTGTTCTAGGTATACAAACACAGATACAAATAAATCACTAAACAGTAGTAGGAAACAGTAAAATCAGTAGGGTGGTAAATAGTATCAATACTGGAAATATGTACAAGCCACATGTTTACCTTTTCTCATTTGATCAATGCTGACAGCCATGGGAGATCTCTGAGGTCTGACCAATGCAACAAGGGACAAGAATGTAAAAACTGAAGCATTGTCAGGGAAACAAGTTGACCTGAAGAGCATAGGCATAGTTTACGAGTGATAGCCATAGATGGGTGTCTAAAAATCAGGCCACTTTTAAGCCCACACTTAGGCATCCGAAGCATCCATTACATAATCCTTAAAACCCTTCGCTAAGCGCATTTATAAAAGTACTTTCTTACCTGAAGCTGCGTATATAGAAATGCATTTAAAAACATTTTATGTATTTCCTATCAACCAACATCCTGGATATAATCATTGTAAATACCACTCAACATTTATATAACGCATTTTCAAAGTGTCACCATACTAACTGTACCTAATTAATCTTGCATGACTGCTGGAGTAAAGGAAATAATTTATCAGTCATTCTGGTTGCATATTTGAGAGTAATCCCACATAATTACACCATTCAAATAACACAATTTTGTGAAAGGACTCTTGGCACCAAAAAGCTTTAAGAACATTGCAGTAAGGTAGCATCTACTGCTTTGTGCATGTATCACCTCACAAGGATGAAAATTTGGCCTAACTTTTTGTACAGACTCCCCTGGTCCCACTCCTTCCCAAAACCCCCAAAGAGAAGATTCAAAGACAGACAGGAAGGAAGATAACTAGTAAGAATACCCAGAGGTAGCAATTGTAAAGAATCATAAATTCCCTAGGTAATAATATGTAGCTCCATTTCCTAAGGAAACAAATTTACGTGTCTGTGCTGTCTTTCTAATCATCTGTGTGCCTTGTCCCTGCCACACATAGTAAGTTCTGAACATGTCAATCTCAGCAAAAGCGTAGAAATCCCAAGGAAAATTAAGTTCTTACCACTGTTGTGAAAATTGGCAACTGCTGAAGGACAGGCACCCAAATTACTGCCCTGATGACACTAGAAAAGCCCAAAGAACTCAGCTGTTATATATTCAGCTTGGCTGTGAAAACGCTTACCAGTAAGCACAGACATAGCTCTGTAAAAGTATATACTGCCCTTCACTGGGGAGACAAGCCATAAAGGACATGAGCGAAGTCCAGGTTATCATAAGGATTACATATACGGTTTATTAAAAAAAAGTGAGTCTGAAGGAAAACAATATTTAGTTCCACTGTTCACGGAACTTCTTCTAGGCACCTTTTCTACAGTACTGTGGAAAGTGTACTCAGGCTGTATAAGTCCAAGGTTAGAAGTTAGAGACTTCCAGTTTAACATAAATTGCTCTTGAAGGAAGGAACTGAAGAACTAGGTGGCAAAGAAGAGTAACTGGGAGAAGCCCTGCAAAATTCTGAAAGGAAAAGCCTACAGAGGCGAGCCTAAACTACTGAAAATCCAAGATAAAAACGTGATTTCTCTCAAGTCATAATCTGATCAATACAAAACTAGATATATAATCCCACCATGGGATGTGGGTTAACCACGGGACATGTACCTAATGCAGAAATTACAGGGTGAGGTTGAAAGGCTTGTGCTACGCAGGAGGTCAGACTATACGATCATAATGGTTATTTCAGGGCATAAAACATGAATTTCTGAAATGCCCATGAGCAAAACTGCTTCCACACAACAGGTTTGGGGTTAAGATGGCCTACCTGAACCTCCTCTAATACATAGGAGGTCAAGCTACATATTGTTTCACGTAGACATCTCTACTGTACACCCAAAGGCCTTAATTATTGTATCTTAAAGACGGTAAGTAGTGAGAAGAGTACTCCTAGTATGAAATAGGAAAAATCAAAACACTACCTGAAGTGAGCCTCTTTAGGACAGAGAACTGCCTAGTTGCAACATGCTCACATGATCCTGGAAGCTGAAGCGTGCCCCTGGCTGTGCAGGAAGGCAAGAAGCTCCTTGGGGCCCTCCTACTGAGCCTGCTGAAAACTATTTCCAAGTCCCATGCCTTGTGGTTAGTGTGACCCCGCACATTGGAATAAGACACGCCAGCCAGCCCAGAGAGCGCCTGTATCTCCTCAGCACAACAATTTGTCCTTTCCTATGTCCTGTCTCCAGCTATAGGTTAGATTCTCTGGCTCTTCGGAAACCCCAAAAGTAATCCTCTTGGCCAGCTGTGCATCATCAGAGTGGGAGCAGATGAGCTTTTCCTTGCAGATGAGCTCTTCCTTACTCTTTAGGCAACCAGCTGAAGCCTGGATACCTGAAGTTGATTCTAGTCTCTTAATTCGGGGTTGCAAGATGATGCACACTAAAAAATATACACACCCTGAGCCTAAGGCTGGGTATAATTTTCTTTCTAATCCCTTAGTCACCTAACCAGCACTTTTTCAAGGTAGGAGGCTTTAAGCTTTTTCCAAACAACTCGTAAAAAGAAATAATAGTTTAAAACATTTGAAAATGCATTTATCTCTCCCAAACAGCCTGCAAGGTTTACAAATCTGATCATTCAGCTCCTAGGGGACGTTTTTCTACCGCCTATTCTTGAAGCCTTTGTCTACATATTTCTGTGCCATTCTGCATGTGAAGACATCAGAACAGGGAACAAATTACTGCACAGAAGAAAAATAATTTTTCTATGTCCCCTTTTTATACCTCTAAAGAACAGACCAGCTCCCAATTCCTTGTAGTGGGAATGTGAAGATGATACCTGTAACAGCTTCAATGACGCCTCTCTAAGTCTCTTTCCAAAACCAGAGGTGTCTGGTTCCACAGGTCTACCTGGCATTCCTGTCGGATGGTATTATAACCCACTGTAACAGCTCCTTTGGGAGCAATAGCTGGTAGCCAGAATAGAAAACGAACTGGGTGGCAAGTGGTTCCTGACAGAAGCAGTCTGTCAAATTGCTTTGCTTTAGTTCCCTAACCTCACCACAAGTCATCTGTATATCAGTACTGATGATTTATTCATTTGCTTATGATGATTAATATCTTGTGACATCCATCTTAGCCCATTAAGAAAAGGAAACTGAGAAAGGAAAGCCTTCTTCAGTCCACCTGTAGCAAAATTATTTTCAATAAGACTTTCACATTCACTATTTTTTCCTCAAGAATCCCATGCTTTGGCCAAATGATTAAGTCTCAAAAGGAGTATATTGTTATAAAAAGGCAAAGATCAGACAATGAATTAGATGTCAAACCATGTGCCTGTCATGTGCTGTATACATGTTGCCATGCACATTTATTCTTCACATTTTTACAGTGTTCCTCTGTGAACACAGTACATAGGCCTATATAAACCTTCACATTTGGAAAATTCAAGTGTCAGTCAATACTTTCTCGCCTGGCTAGTGACCCACACCAAGTAAGTATCTGCTGAGTGAGTATTAAAATAATGGAAAAAGCCATCAGCTGCAGGACAGCCAAGGAAATTTTGGTGGTTGAAATTCTTTATCACAGGCGACAGCCAGGTAACTCTATGTTTGAGCACCATGGAAATATTTGGAACTCAGTTCTCAAGCAAGGCATCTGTGATTAAGTAGGGCTGAGCACTATGCACAGCCTGATCATTCTTCCACAAGCTCTCCCACTCCACCCTCCATTTACTTCTGCTGTCCCTTGTGCAGCAGAATGAGGCCAGTTCCAGCGCACAGGGACTTTCCCTGGCGAAGGAAGATGGGAAGGGATTTGATATTTTGTTTTAGATTACTTGAAGAACTGCAAATTACATTTTTAGCTCTTTTTGGGTAAGATGCCCAGACTCCTTGAGGCATAGGCTACTAAAAACGCTGGCTGAGTTTTGAAAAGCACTGTGCAATCTGGGACAGTGCTGTTTTGGAGTGTCATACTTGAGACATCTTTAAAGGGGCCCAGTTTCCAGAAAAAAAAAAAAGAAAAAGAAAAAGCTGAGGACATCTGAAAATCTTTCTCTTTCAGGATGTCTCAATTTGCCTGCACAAAGACATCTGGTAATCAAAGTAGGCAAGACGAGTGAATATCCCTTCACTGAACAGGAGAAAGTAAAACTTCAGACATATAACTCGTCTTAGAAACTTTTTTTTTTCCTATTTAAAAGCAATCATGAGTTAATCTTTAGTTCTTTAAAGGGAAACACAGTGCTTAAGTTTGAGCCTGGGAGTGGGACTAGAGAGAGGGCACACTGCAGATGAGGCCTTTTTTTTTCCCACCGATTCATAAGTGACAATTTGATCAATCCTGTCTCAGTGTGAAGGACTGGGAACAGCTTTTTGTCTTTCCATTGTCTGCTGCCAATGCTTGACATGTGATATTCAGCTCATCCACTTGCAAGTATCAAAGCAGTATGGGGCAGGGGAAACAGCCATTTCAAACCAAGCAGCCTCCAGTTTGTTTGTTGGTTGTGCGGGTATGCCGACGTGAGCGTGTGTATGTCAGTTAAGTATAGGCTGGTTCTGTATCTAAGTTCTTGTGGTTTCTAACATTAGCCAGCTTCTCCTCCATCAGAAGAGGTTTCAGCACTGTGTTCTACCCTACAACGGGCAAAAGAGTCAGAAATCATCTCTCCTTGCCCACAAAGACTAGAGTAGGATTAAGAAACAGAAATTTAAGTCAGACACACCCATGAAGAGGAATGAGGCACAGGGTTAGGAAGCCATCCAAAACTCAGTTGCCTATCCCCTTACTAAACTAAACTAAAAAGTCTTTTTTTGCTCAAGAAGACAGCTGAAAAGCTGGGGAACAAAAATTAAAATCAGATTGAAACCAGCCATGTCTGAGCAATATCCCATCTTAAATGTGTGCAGATCAGTTTCATTAAAATCTTTCCCCATTCTCTCTTTTTCCACCTCAGAATACTTTGGCTGTTTCCTTTTGCTCCCCTTTAAAGTGCAAAGCAAAATGCTTTTACTGACGTCGTTTGTAATTTTGAAGCCCTAATCTTAAGCAGCAGGTGCTTAGTTTTAATGGAATTTTTCCATCGCTGAATGTCTGGGAGCATCAGTAGCACCTCCCTCCTACACAGCGCCTCACCTTTGATCCTTTGCCATTTGTACTTGTGGGTTTTCATTTAGTGTATTTCTTCTGCTTTCTGCAATCTGCTTTTTCACTGCAAACCCTTCGACCTCTCCTCTCCTTTCTTTTACCTCATACGACTGTCTCCTAAAAATCCATATAAAATATGAAGGGCCTTGCTGCCTCTGGCCTTGCAATCTCGCAGCGCTGTGTCTCCTTTACACTGCACTGGCAACTTAAGAAGCCCTTAGAATGGTTCTAAATATTTGCATCACAAGAACAATTATATTTTAAGTGCCAGAGGTCCCAGGGCTTCTCCACACAAAAAACTGGAACAAAAATTAACAGTTGGTTTCAGTTCATACAATTAGTTATTTTGGAGTAAGTCTCTGTGTGGGCACTTTTGTTCCATACTAACAGCTTTTGTTTCCATTTATTTTTAACTTTTTGGTTAAGCTGATTTTAGTTAATTTTCTCTTATAATTTCTTATTTTGAGTTAATGTAAATGATTTTATACAGGCATAATCTCAAGCAAAATACAGGAACAAAGCATCCATGCTCAGTTTGTAGTGACATGTCTAAAAGCGTGGATTAAAAGTAGCTGTGTCAATCCCAGTTTGTAGAAACTATAGGACTCTCATCCTAACATGAGAACTAGGGATGCTGTAGCAAGCAAATTCTTGTTTTGCTTTGCTGCTGGTAGATTGTTCCCAAACACAGTACAATTTAACGAAGTCTAATCATCAGCTGTTTCTCGTACCCAGGAATGCATCTCCCTAGCTTGTGCTTTGGTCAGTCTTCCAAGTGCATTTGAATTTGGCAATTAAAGAACAATTTCTTTTTATCTTCATTTCCCTTTCTATGGCTTGTCAGATACAAATACATATTGGTATACAGGACTTGCTCAAAAGGCAATGATGTGCTGCAGAAATGACCATAACCTTATTCCCTAATAACCTGACACAGACTGAAAACTCTGTCTTTTAAAATATGAATCTGCATTGCGCAGCAGTAAATCACAAGGGCTCACATAGCTTTCTCATAACTAACTTTTAATTGAGTTTTCCATTCTTAACAAGGGAACTCAATTCCAGAAAGTCATACCAGCCACTTCCTTAATCCACAAAGCTCAGAAGCTCTCTTCTGCACTGACAGCATGCAAAAATGTTTAATGCTAACACAAATACCTTTCATACATTATTCTGATTCTCAGGCTGATTTCTAAGCCAGCTGTTCTCTGCCTGATTCAATGTGCAGATTTCATTTTAAAACACAGAATATTCCCTGGTTACCTGCCATATAAGTAGATCTTACAGGTGTAGGGCATGTTTGTAATGCTTGTTCATCTACTTGGATGAAAAAAAAAATATCATAAACTAAAATACTTCTTATAGCTTTCCTGGATTCTAATGTTTTCTCCCCAACCTTCAGATACCATATCAACTGAAGAATGCCAGGAATTACTTCATGCTTTATATATGTACCTGTTACAGATTATATTCATTAATTTCATAGCCAGCTGCTATTTTTGTTTAAAGTAATCCTTGATGGCACACTTTTTTAATAAAGATATAAGAAGAGCTGCTTGCTATGACATACAAACATTTAAACTTACTTTGATTATAGATCTGTTACTGTTTTGTTCTTTTTTCACATATTTAGGGTAACTAGCTTCCTGCTCCTCCTGGGGCTTCTTCCCTGTACAGCAATTTTGACACACCAATACTACTAAATACACCATGAACATACAAGAAGCTAATAATCAACTTATAGTAAGGTCAACCACAGAATCACAGAATCATAGTGTGGTTGGAAGGGACCCCAAGGATCATACTGTTCCAAACTCAGTACAGGCTGCAGAGTTGCAAACCTAAACAGTTGGACTTGTCTCCTTGCTCTATCACCAATCAACTCTGTAATCACAGGCAAACCAGGTTCCCTTGCCATATCCTTATATTTCCTGTGTGGTTTTGATAGCCTTGCCTATTTAGATTATAAAATGCTAGGAACTGGAGTTGTCTCTTACTCTTTGTTTATACGGTGTCTGACACAACAGGCTCTGTTTTGTATTGGAATGAAATACTAATTTTCTGATATCCTCTCTCCCAGAGCTGCTTCAGAGGAGTATGAACCATTGTCCCAAGTTATATCTGATAAATTGTGCATTACTCTGTTGTGGGAGAGATTTCTTTCTAATCCGAAATCCATCTGTCTTGCTGTGCTGCAAGTGATAGTTTCTGGGCAAAGAGCATACTAATTGCGGGATTAAACTCTTAGCTAACTCTTGGGTGGAAACTCTTTCCCATAATGTGGTAGAAAACACATGTTGGTTTCTGTCTGCAGATCCTTGAACATCACAGCACTGATCCTGACTGGGATATTTAGGTTCTCTATTGAAGTATGTCTGCGCAATATAATTAAATTAAAATGAAATAATAACTAGCTATCAAAAAGCATTATTGAGATTTTAGTGGCTCCAGTACTGCTTAGCCAGTTTAGTTGCTCTTTGAAGGCAGAGACAATTGTGCTGAATGTAATGAATTCCTCACCTTCTCCAAATAAGTAGCACACAATCTTAGAGCTGAAAATGTAACTCTAATTTTGGTTAACTGTCTTAGGATAGTTGTTATTTTTATAAACACATATGTTTGTATGTTTTTATAAAGACATGAAATATTTTAAATCTAAAGTGCATTTTTATATAATGTTGCACTATAATATCTGCCATTTCTGTAGATGTGCACTTTATTTATTATTCACTGAAGTGAATGACTGACTTTATTGATGTGCCACAGACCCCACAGGCAAACTGCAATAAACAGCTGTTTCTTTTTTTCCCATAGGTACATAGAGGAGGCAGATACCAAACTGCCAGCCACAGATGTGAGAGA
Organism: Laterallus jamaicensis coturniculus; assembly: GCA_022605575.1. Taxonomy (NCBI): domain Eukaryota; kingdom Metazoa; phylum Chordata; class Aves; order Gruiformes; family Rallidae; genus Laterallus; species Laterallus jamaicensis. The sequence continues at coordinate 2,278,425 of JAKCOX010000031.1, read as the reverse complement.
AATCTTTCAGAAATTATTCTGCTTCCATCTCACTTCTTAGGGCTCTCCAGTCAAAAGCCACCTTGCCAACAAAATGCTAAACTTTCCATACTGTTAAAATGTAGTGAAAGTGCTGGAGACCACCCCACTTTTCAAGAAAAGCTAGACTGCCAGACAAAGTTTCTTGTTGGTTTAATCTAATTTTTATTGTGGTTCCAGTACAACCATGAGACTTCACAGGCAGTACCACCCAATCAAGACCTCTCTACTATATTTTGCAATATTTGAACCAACTCCCCATGCCGTAAAGCATTAGTAAACATCAGGGCAAAGTTATCTGGGTGAAGGAGGTGAATGGAGCAGGGTAAGATATGCTAGAGCAATAGATACTTCTCATGCTGAAGAATTCAGAAAAGCAGATTTGCATTTGGGAAAACACAGTTTTTCTAGATCGTGGGATTAAGGATGCTAAAGCAGAAGCTGAGGATTCCCATTTCTCGTTACCACAGCGAGGTCTGCCTTTCCAACTAAACTATTACCACATTTCTTTGCCTAGCGCTATTCTTTGTTCTCCTTTGCCAACTAACCACAAGCTGGCAAACCTTCACCCTTTCACAGACACTATGAAAGTTAACATAAAAGCAGAAAAGCACCCACAGTGGCTCATTACACTAGACCACTCGTTGGCAGTGGTCAAAAGTAGATGCTCTTTAAGGAGTACGAGAATATGGCAGGAATATCTAATATTTCCCTGTGATACTTTCCCAGCCTTCAACAATTCACCATCTAGCTCCGGTATCCCACCCTCCTCTTCTGCATACTCCCATGCTCTTCCCAAATCCCTCTCCCTAGTCTCCCATTAACCGACGCCTACTCTGACATCCTGAGGATAATCACCACAAGGAACTTAATACACTATGAGATAATATATCCCATGTAGCTCAATTACTCATCAACCTTCAATGATCTTTCTTGTTCCCAAAGCCCAAAACTCCCCAAGGCTCCACTGAACCCTAAGCCCTATTCTCCCTCACTCCTTCCGCTCCTTCTCCAAAACCTTCTACTGACCTTAAATATTGTATGCTCTGAATGCTTGATATTCTTCACAATCCACATTTTTCCAGTTCCTTCATTAATCAGTGCACTCCCTCACCTATTTCTTAAATAAGCTGACTAGTTGCACATTGTACAGTGAGAGCAAGACTTAAGACTGAGAAAGATTAGCAAGTGCTTCTGACTAAATAGAACATATTTGTCGAATTCTTCCTCTGGATTTGTTAGATCTTTGCAGCTGGGATTTATCCTTAATGATAAGCCAAGTAACCCTACTTCTCAGCATGCACTGCAACCAACATATTTTAAGCAGGTGTGGGAAAATTCAGCTAAACAATAATGGCTCCTCAAAGTGCTAGCAGAACCTGAATTCAAGCTGAAAGATGTAATGCCAATTTAATAAATAGAGTGAATTTTTGTAATTTCTGTGCCTGGGTTATCCAGTCTTCTTAGAGGCCAGCCACAAAGAAACCTAAAAGCAGATTCAGATTTTAAAAAATCAAATAGGGTGGACTTACTTAATTTTACATTATTTAGAACTTCTGGAGGAAATGTGTCATTTACGTACATCCATCAGCAATCTTAGAGTACCATAGACTTCTGTATTGGATAGGAGAAACAGCTTTTCTCATCAGAGAAATCCAAAAGCTGGGGTTTTGGGTGAGTCAGAGGAAAAAAATAACCATGGCATCTTCATTCATTCTCCTAATTAACAGAAGTGGACACTTTTATTTTAAAAAGAATAGATACTTAGCTTCTTAAGTATGGCACTATGACTGGCTAATCCAGGTGAGCCTATGCTTCCCCTCCATCTCTATTCCCAACCAGCTTCGACTCATAATGTGACTAGAGAGAAATAAGGCCGCATTTTTCACAAATGACTGAGTGGGAACTCAGGATGCTTTTACTTTTGGTACTGAGCTGCTTGTGGTAGCCTTAATTTAAAGAAAGTGCACTCTCCAAATTTCAGCCTTTAATCTTCATCTGGGTAACAAAATTCAAAAACAAATCCCTTTCCAACTTTGAAAAGTTCATCTTACTCAGTATTTTTGTGCTGTAGCTAACCTCTTGTGTAAAACCTTCTGCATCCTTTTGAAAATGTTTTACAATGTTAGTCCAAATTCTATTAAAATATATATGTCCTGTTTGGCTTATAGAAACGGCGTACATGGAGAATGAACGTCTGCTTTATATGGTGTGCTTTCCGTGACATGTGGAAACTGCTGTTGAAATATATGGCAAATGACAGCACGCAAATAATCCTTACATCTTGTGTACAGGCAAACCCACAAGTTCCACAGAAGCTGCTCACATTGGATATTTTTAAAGTGAGAAAGACAGAAAAGAAAATCACGTTATTTCTCATTAGTTTTGATTAAAGCAGTGGATTATTTTTTAATTCCCATTTATACTAAGGTGTATTTTACAACTGGAACAGTTTTTAATAGGATTCAGATCCCAGTTTTTAAATTAAACTTTGACTCTCACTATCCACTACATTTAATTAAAAGACCATAAATAATGCTACTTTCAAACAGAAAATTTAGGACCAGATTCAACAAATATTGATTCCTTTAACCATAGCATAAAATCAATGCAAAGGATTGTAAGAAAAAGTTTAGGAACCAATGTATTTTGATGAAGCTAGGCTATCTTTAAGATTTTCCAGGCATTTAAGAAATCAGGTTGTTTTCTGAGAGCCCACAAACTGATAATATAGGGAAAGTAAACTACTGATCACTTAAAATTCTTTCTGTTATTATTTCTGGATAAAAATCACAATGCATATACACAAATAATGTGCTATTTTCATTGCAGTTAGCACCAAGGTAACAATAACCTTTCAAGGAGAAACTATAATTAGAGGAAAGATCTTAACAAAGGAAGGAAAAAGAAGAGGGGAAAGGAGAAAGCTACTGTGAATGGGGGAAAACAAAGAAAGAAAATGGAATTAAGCTTTTAGAAGGACTTATGTTCATCCACATCTGAATCCTAATTGAAATATGTCAAAGTCAATAGTAGTAATAGCACTATGACCATGTGGAAAAGTTCTTTGACTGCATTATAGCATCGTAGCAAAGGAATAGTAAGTAACATATTGAGATCAGCCTTTTTCCAGGATTCAGAAATTTTAAATTAAGTGATCGAAACAGAGAAGGACTGAGGTTTACTAGAAGACTGAACTACAAGGTGTGATAATTCCCTTAAGTGCAAATCAAACACTCTCTGTTACTCTCAGTAACATGCTCTTTAGAATAGTTAAAAAGGGGGGGGGGGGGAAGGGAAGAAAAACCCTACAGAATTGTGACACAGTGTGCATGAGTACTTGTAAAAACCATGACTGTCAGTGTAACTGTATTTCACATTCATTAGTGAACAAAGTTTGGAGAAGAAATAAATTCCATACCAGAGCATCTAGATTTCTATTTCAACTGCCTACATGTGCATAAGCATCCCATTTATACATCCAGATATACTGATATTATATAGATGCATGTACTTGCATTCATACAATGAGATGGTTGTGAGATAAATATAATTATGCAGCACACATAGAGTCACTTCTGTTAATAAAATGCTGAGATTTTTAGATCCAGCCTGTCCACACGGAGGATAGTATTAATAAAAGTAAGCACATAGTTTCAGGTTGCTTCCTTCTAACAAAAGCCTGGCCCTTAGGAAATGACATCTTGGACATTCCCAGTGCAAATCTGATGGGGAACAACCACTGGAAACAGAGCCATAGAATTCTGGCACTTTCACTTACTTGTTATACAGCTTTACATTAAGTAGTTACTGCAAAGGAGTTACAAACCATTTCAACATGTGCTTAAATTACCCAGTCTCCTTGGCTGTAATACAGTGACAATGGGTATGTGCTGACATCTGTCAGGATATTGTGAAGACCTAGGTAACACTTGCCTGGAGCACTGACACAGAGCAGCAGCTAGTATGGTAACCACTATGACTACTAAACTTTCCTTTGAAAAATGATGCTAAACTTTTTCTCTGATGCATGCCAATATGCCTCACTGCAACAGACTTGAGAACTTTAAACTCAGCAGGCATGTTCCCTTCACGGTATGTCTACTCCCTCTATCCTAGTCCCCTTACTGTCCATGATCAGGAACCTAGCTAGGCATGGCACTGTCTCCTTCCCACTGATACATCCTCTTTTCTTTCTGAAAGAAACTAGGGAGGGGAGAACGAGGCACAATGAGAGTCCAGATCACAGACAGGGAGGATATTTGGCCAGCTGGATCTGAGAGCTGTGACGGTCCCTGGGTTGCAGAGAACAAACTCATGGACACCAGGCATAAAGAGCAGGGGAAGAGGCAGTAAGATACTGGAGCCTGGAACATGTCATTGCTTCACTGCAATGAGGGAAAAAGATGGCTCTGTGATGAGTAGGTACTCAAGGACTGCAAAGCATGAAAGTCATCTATTGTGACCTTTGGGAAACTGTTCTTTGTCCTGTTCCTGGGAAGCAAGGATAATAGTTCTTAAGCGGTTCTCACAATGTTATGGTTTATTATTTTATCTGTTGTTTTGATGCAATGATAAAGACCCATTGGCATATCTTAGGCAAACAGGGACCGTAACATCCAATTAAATTTACACAAAAAATTTCAATATTGGTAGAAATCAAAAGTCAAACTTACTTTTTAATTTTGTATGAGTTAAAGTAACTACTACTTGAAACAAAAATGAAATAGAGTGCTACAATTACTAAGGACATACTGCAACACAACCATGGGCTTTTAAATTCCTTATTTAAAAGAAAGAGAAAAGAAAGGCCACTTTTTCAGCCTCTGTCACATGACTCAGAAGACATTAAGCTTCTCCTGTAGTGACACAATTCTAAGAGAAAATAGGACTTTATTACCCATACCCACTGAAAGTGCTAAACTGTTATCTCTGTGATGCAGGAACCTAGTCAAGTACCTGCCTACTACCTACCTATTAGACCACAACAGAGTCCTTGAAGAGATTTTATGCAAGTAGCCTATAACAGCTTTCGGATGTATCTGACCAAAGATCTTTGAGCCTTTTTCAAAGATCTTTGATCTGACCATTCAGATCTCAGTGGTAGTATTTTTGTCTGTCGTCCATGATGGACTTTGCCTTGAGGTGAAAAACAGATAGTCTGTGTATAAGTGGTCTACTTATCAAGTTTCAATTAACACCTTTTTTTAGCACAACTTACTGTCCTTGTCTCAGTTTCCTCTCAACATACAGATGATAAATCTTGAAGAGGATCATGTATTTTAAAGTCTTCCAAAGGACATTTTGTGCAAAGGATGAAATATGAAAAGAAGAGAAAATGAACCTTCATTTCAGCAGACAGTGTGCCTTTAAGGCATTAATAACAAATGCTGAAACACCAACAGGAAACTTTTCCAAAATGGTTATGATTAGATGTTCTAATTCTGTATACTGCCCCGAGGAATTTGAACACCCATTGAAACCAAGGATCTTCCTTTACACAAGGAGACATAAAACATAATCCCATCGACTTTAAGGCAAGTAACTTCCAAGGGATTTGCTACAGCGATTTATTTGCAACAGGTTTGCTGCAATAATAACTTTTCACTGCAAGTACACAATGTCTGTCTTTCGCAAAATACTTCCACTTCATTTTCTATCAGAGGGCCACCAATCCTTCGTGCCAGGATTTCATAAAATTAATAAATCTACTTCCATAATCCTTGCTGCTTTTACTGACAAATGTAATAAACTACAGGATGCAAAACTCTGGAAGCCTACTGGGATTTATTTTCCCTTTTTTTTCCTTGACAAGCTTTACAGAGTAGCACTTCTGAGACATGCTCATGTGCTGTAAACCTAATCCTTAGCAATTTCCTCTTTTCTCAAATAACCCAAATATTTTATGAATAGTGAAGGATTTCCTTTATCAGACAACACTTGCTTTTTTTTTTTTTTTGCATGTGAGTTGTTCTCAAGGAAACACACTTGGAGGCAATTGGATGTTCTCAAGTGGACATTTATAAGATGCACAAGATACACTCCTAAGTAAACAGGCAAAACTTGTCAAAGAAGAAATTGTCCTGCAACTTAAAGGTAGTAAGAGTAATTAGAGAAATGTGGATGACAGTGATGGGACTTGAGACCAAGAGAACATTATTGGTTTTTTACCCCACTGTGGAAGGCATTTCAGTGCTACTTATGCCCATTTCCAAAATATTTGCTTTTCTAGTGCAGCAAATTACACATGGATTGACTTTTCAGAGTTGATGAGCCAGTGAAGTCATACAGGCTTCTGACATTTTCTGCTCTTAGTCGTCCTCTCCCCAAAACATAGGTAATGGCCACTATTTCATCTATAAGAGAAGGTTTTGCCATATTCATAGAAAAGTCACGCTTATGTCCCTGTCTTCTTTAGCTAGGCCTGCATGTCTGCCTCCCTTCTTTAAACTGACACCATCCTTTTTGGCTGCTGTTGTTTTAGTTGGCAGGTGTGTTAGTGCTCACACACCCCTGCCTATAGTGATATCCCGTGCCCTTGCAGAAACAATTCCTCAGTGCAAAGGTTACTACAGCTCTGATTCATCTGCTAAAAATTCAGATTTTTGCTGCAGGAAGAGCAGCGTGACTGGAACAGAGCGCTTAATGAAAAAGCCATCACATTGGTTCCTATCACCTTCCCACTCCCCCACACAATGGCTGCAATCACAACTCTACCTCATCCTTCTGCTGCTGAGAGACACCCTTGATTTGACTGGGAAGTGGGGAATAGGGCAATGTAAGCACAACTACTTCATTATTTCTTGTTTATTCTAAAAGGAACAATAAAGGGATAAACACAAATCTGTGCTGAGAGGAAAAATTGTTGAGGATTTTTTCTTTTTACATTTGGTTACCTACAGGAAGTCTTAAGATAGTCTCAAACTCATTCCTCAGCAAGAAGAAAAACACCTCAAAATTTCCATAAACTGATGAGCAACATTGAAGAAATTAACCAAATTGAAACAATTTTCATGTTGTTACACATCCAGTTCCAAATCAAATATTACAGGAGCACTGAAAACCTCAAGAAAATGCCTCGTGAGGCATGGAAAACAATTAGCGGGCAAAAAAGGACAAGTATTCAGTACACCCCTCACCCTAGAAGTCCAAGCCAATTACAGTAGAAATAGTCAGTGATTCAGCACAAAGGTTCCTTGGCAGACTAGTGAGGAAAAGGCAAGACTCCAGCTGGGTCACTCAGAGAAAAAAAATGCAATAGTGCATCATAAGGGCAGGATTTGAGTTTGCAGCCCTTAACAAGGGGGACATTTAATTCAGTTCATGTCATTCTTAAAAGGACCTTCTTCATTTATATTTGCTTCTCAAAAACACAAACCTGAAGTGTCCTTTCAAAACGGTTTGCTGTCATACAGTCACAAAGTTCTGCAAGCATCAAGGGTCTCTGCTGTAGCTTAACTCAAAGAACGATGCAGAGTGGGGTCAAAGAAAGGTGCCTCAGGTAATTTCTCTGAATAACATGTTCAAGGAATCTTTAACTTAATTGAAAGAAGAAATAATCTGAAAAGGGAGCTTGGGGTTGGGTTTTTTTTGTTTGGTTGTTGCTTTTTTTCCTTTTTCTTCTGACAGGGGAGACAAAACTTTGGTTACTGCCAGAGACAAGACAGGATGAGACATAGATCTTCTGTCTGCCCCAGGCCGATCACTCTTCAGTTCTTCAATATGCATGAGCCATTCTTATAATGAATCTGTGGAGAGCTAAAGATAAGGAAAAAAGATAAGGGGAAGATAAAATAGGGAAAGGAGTGACAAAAAGCGGAGAGAATACAGAGCTATGGATAGGGAAAAAAAGGAGGTCAACTTTTAGAGCAGAGAATTAAATAGAGAGGAGCAGAGGAGTGTTTGATATAAAAAGTAATGAAAAGGTAACTGAGATGCTTATCAGTGAGATTCAGAAGAAATGCTGCTGGAGCGAGAAGACAGCAGATACGAAGCAGAGTCATCACTTGTAGCTGAGAAAGTTCATATGACCACAAGAGTTTTTCATAACTTGCTCGGCCAACTGTAGTGGACCCCAGGAATAAGGCAGTTAGGAACAGGGGTGAAATAACCGAGCTAAGGGACAGTGTGGCAGGAGCCAACAGCTGATTTGACAAAAGACAGCAAAAGGAAAAAAAGCTTATTTGAATGGACAGTGTCTGAAAAAAGCCCACTGTATAGGCATGAGCTTCACTGATGGACAGCATGATAATGACAAGGAAAACAACAACTTCAAGGTAGATTCTCACCTTCCTCTGAAATCAAAAGGTCTCATCCAAGAGAATAGCTTTTAGCAATATGTTTATCTTAAAGATAAAGCTGCAGACAGTAAAAAAATATATCCATATGTATGTATAATCTCACTTACTTGAAAATAAAAAGATAAAGTTAAAATAAAAGCTTTTGTGCTTTTTTAAAAAAAAAGCATATCTGTGTCTTCCAACCCTTTTCATCATTATAGAACCACAACTACCACAATACAAACATTGTTCATGCAAAACTATTGTCCATACAGTGATACCAATGGTGCCAGAAGTGTGAGATTCATAAATTTTACTGTACAGCTGGAAGTGTATGTGCATGTGTTGCTGTTCCACAGCACTCATATAAAACATTTAGAGAATAATAATTTTAAGGTGATACTGTCAATTTTAAAATAATGCTAGATCTCTCTCTTTTTTTTTCTTTCTTTTCCCATAGTATCGTTTCAGATAACACCTGGCAATACCGTAATTGAAAGAGAACAAGGGATTTATTTCCTACTGCTCCAACACAGACTGCCTTCAGAAAGCAGGTTTCATGAGGGTTTTCAGATGAGGCTGTGGAATCTCCATCCTTGGAGGTTTTCAAGACTCAACCAGACAAAGCCCCAGGTGACCTGATCTGAATTCAGTGCCGAGCGTGCTCTGGCCAGCGGGATTCTCGGATGTAGAACATCCGGTATAGACAGTTTCAGTATTTCTCTCCTGGCAGTCAGTCTTAGCAATAGGCCCCAAGTCAAACAGTGTGTTTGTGACTCATTTAAGCAATTAAGCTTCAATAACATGTAAAGGCAAACCTGATATTTGATCAGCTTCACTTGATCAGGGAGTTAAAGTGGGAAACTCAGTATCTGACACAGGTAAATGGGGTAAAAACTGACAAAAACTAGCAGATGGGATCACAAGTAGGCTTCATCAGTGTTACATCTTCTGTATTACTCAGTATTGCACTTGTCTTTCACATCAAAGTTTGTAAACATGGAGCTACATAAATTTTAGTAAGATTCAGTTCTACCTGCAACATATGAGATTAACTAGGCTATAAAATGACTTTTTCAATCAAATCTATCATAAGGGTCTCATTGCTTTCATCAGGGGAAAAGGGCTTAAAGGTTATTGAGGTGTAATGCAAAGATGTTCTCCTGAATTCCAAAGGTTTAAAGTCTCCGGGGAGAAATCAGAGCAGGTGAGGCATCTTGCTAACAACAAAGTCTGTGGTTCTGGAGACCTCCTGGATGTCTCTTTCTTTTCCTTCATGGTATGTTTTAGGCATGTTCTGACTTGGTTTCAACAGCCCAGTAAGCAGTATCTAAAAATCAATGCCCCAAAATCAAGCACCTCAAATCTGTCATGCAAAAATCACTTCTGAAAACCCCATGTTATGGTAAATACTGTAATACAGAAATATGTAAAACATTTTAAAAAAAATTAAATTCTGATTTTTTGTCTGCCTATGGATTTACGTTGGCCCTGCATTATGCCACAAGCATTAAGCTTTCGATTGGAAGCAAATGAGAACAATTCTCAGCCACCTCTCTCATAAAAACTCTTCAATCATTTGTAATGTTTTTTGACCAGTAAATAATAGAGCCGCTTCACTGAGCTATTTAAGTCATATTACTTACAGCTGCAGAAAAATGAGTAACAGTCATTTTCTAGGGAGGCCAAAAAATGCGATACACTCATGCAAACTAAATTAGATTAGGATTTTTTTGCCATTGGTTTTAGAAGATAAAGGATAACCTTTTCAACTTTTACTTTGCCTGGCACTGCATGTGTATCTTCAAATGAAAGATCTTGAACACGGAACTTCATGAGTGTTAATAGGTTTCAGTCCTATCTCCAATGTGCTGAGGCTACATACAGATGGAACTACTGAAATAGTGCTGCAGTTGGAATGTCCATGCTGAGTCTTTTAAAACATCATCCAGTGGCACTTGATTTTTTTTTCCTCTCAATCATAGGGTGTCAAATTATACGCCACTGTGCAAAGTCGTGTTAAACAGATTCCTGGGAAAGCATCTTCACAATTATTTTTTTTTAAGCAGGCTTTGCAGGGGAGCAGAACATAAATCTGCAGCTTTGACATTTTCCTGGTCAGTCTCAATGACGTCCTCCAGTGTGCCCTAAATACCTGCACAGTCTCAGGGGCCGCAGTAACAACAGCAGCCAGACGTGGAGAAAGGAGATGGAGCTTGGACTAGGCAAAGGTCCATTGCTCATGTTGGTGCTGCACAAATAGCTCTTCTCAGAGAGCACTGGGCAGAAAGACATTTCAGCTACCTGCTTATAGTATTCTTATTGCTTTTCAAATCCTGCTTGTTGACCTCACACATATCGGATGAAATCCGATCAGTGCACAGCGTGTCTCAGCACAGTTTCCCCACAGGCAATGGAGCCTAGTTAATAAACAAACAGGGCTACTCTCCAGTAATGGTCAATTCCTAAGCTGCAGTGCTTGCAGAATCACCACCGAGGGGTTCAGGAAGAAAAAAGAAAAGTTAAATAAGGGAAGCATAGTGGGTCCATTGTATTCTGAACCTCCCGCCATTTTCCATCACTTTCTCATTAAAAAATTGAACATTTGAAAGCATATTCAGAGAACACACTTATTTTGAGTGACTGCTATGGTTTTTAACCTAGTAGAGGCTCAGCTGAACCAAGAACTGCACAGACAATCAGAAGAACACAGCCCTTAATTTGAAGACTTTACAGGCTGAACTTACACTATTGAGCTGCGTAACAGCTGAGACCCTCAAAAAAACAACACAGCAAAAGATATCAAAATACATTTATTGAAATGTGGAATAAGTAGATAGGAAATGTTCAGGTTTTTCAGCGTAATCCAAGACCTATGCTAAACCCCAATCAGACAAAACCTGCTCTTTGCACCTCAAGACAATTCCCAAACATATAACTTTATGGGAGAGAGTTTCAGAATAGATTGACAAATCACTGGGAGCTAACAGACAGACATCTAACCTTTCTCTGCTGCAGCTTTCAACTTCACTAACAGAAGCAACTCAGGAGTTTCTCAGAAACCTACTCGTCAACGAGGATCTAAAATATTCATAATAAATTTCACCAAAAAGCTGCAACCATTTGCTGTATGCTGGCTAGTATTGAATCAATGCTTCTTCAAGCTCTCCTGTCCAATTTTTTTCTTCCCATACTGCACTTAAGGTTCCGAACTCCCTGGGGAAGGGTCTAAATGTCTATTCTGTTTGATTTATGCTTAGGGAACACTGCGTTAAGGGATCTGATCTCCAAATTATATCAGAGAAACTATAATGAATATATGAAGAACTTAACTAATTTGTCCTACACAGAATACAGATTTCTAAGTTAACTTCCTCACCAATTTCATGTCAATGATCTAAATTCTCTAATTGTAATGTTTCATATAACTATATTTAAGAACAGACAGCATCTCTAAAAGGTTTAAGTAATGAGGGGTGAGGGAAGCACAGGGAGGTTACTTACTGCATTGTACAAAGTAGCTGACATGTTAGAAGAAATATCCATCTTGGGCTAACAATAGATAATCAGTTTTGGGTCATCTCTTCTGGGCCTTCTACCTCTTAAGAACTTACAGCAAATGAAAAGTGTGAATTCATTAAACATCTGTATGTCTGAGGACATTAACGGAGGAATGTTTAGCCCACTATATCTTAAACGAATAACTAAAGTGTTTTCTCATGAGTATCAGAAATCCAAAGTACAAATTATGCCGCTCTCATTTAAACAGGAGAACATCTTTCTCTGATCAGGCAACCCAAATATGTTCACGCAACAGCCCTGCAACAGTCACAGTGAGTCTCAGTAGTTCTCACCTTTGTGTATGAACAATGCTTGTAACTTAGTTAATAATACACAGTGTATATGAAACCTCAATTAATTGTTTGCCTAGTAACAATTTGGACTATCAGGGAAAAATAATATCTCTCAGCTGTGGTGCTGGCTGTGGTTTTAGTTTGTTTTGCTTTTCCATTAGGAATCTGGTATTTGTGGCTGACATTTTTATTGCATTAATGGCAGGAAACAATATGAAAAGAATGCAGACAGAAGTGGAAAGCATTAAGAGAAACATTTAGACCCATTGCAGGGACATTCTAATTATGATGGTGAGTAATAGACATGTAGCAGAAAAGGCCAGGTTCAATACATGTTCAAGCTTCACACTTTAAATTTGAGTTTCAAGTCTGAAAATCTGAAGAATTGTAAAATGTTAAAGAATTGCAAAATGTTAAAGAATGTTCTTTGAAGCACTGTATTGGATATGGCCACTTCAGTTCTGCAAACTACAAAGTACAGCAGCATGAGACAGCAAAAAAAAAAAAAATTAAAGTTGTATCATCACACAGCTTCACTGAAAAGTCTGATTATTAAAAAATACCTAGGGCTAAATCTCCAATTTAAGGTGCTGTTGGTTGGTTGAAGTTGTTTGTCTCTGCAAACACAGCTTGAGTTTCTGGCATCTGCAGTAAAAGGCTGAAGCATGATGAAAATTTGGGGTCAATGTGTCATGCTCAATTTGTTATTATAGTAAGAAGCACAGTATAGTCTGTACTAATTGTATTTACTCATTGCCATATTTACTTCCATTAAAAAGCAACAACAAAAACAGCATTGCTACTTAGTTTTACTCAAAGACGCAACAGATTTTCCCATTTGAAACTGAATGCATAAAAAAAAAACTTATCACAGAATTTATGTACAATTGGAGATATATCTAGCTTTGTCTTATTAAATGAGGACCAGATCTAACCACCAGTGAAGTTAACAGAAGACTTCCCCTTACACTTCAGCAGGCATTGGATTAAAGCATTGTTTTTTGGTGAGTCACAATTTGCTACAGCTGTCATTTTATCAGTGTTGCAGTCTTTATTTGTGAGTTTCAATACATGCTTTCTTTTTATTTTGAACTTTGGACATTTTCTTCTGCACTACAAAGGATGGCTTTTGCAGGAATTGATTTTTTTTTTTTTAATTTTTTTTTTTAAGATAACTGAATGTGAAATGTATTGATCTAAATGAAATTGTCTCCAGAGTTTGGCTGCGAAGCATAGCAGCTCAATGCCATATCAGCCACTGCAGTTGGGTCCTACAAATGTTTCTACGTGTGAGTAACTACGTATTGACCAGCTCTATAGGTTCAAAGGCACTACTCACTTCAACTGTTACTGATGTGCACGGGTGTTTGCAGGATCAAAGCCTCCCGAGGAAGCAGAAAGAAAACATCTCCTTGGAGGGAGCTACCAAACAGAAAATACATGAGGGGTAAGGAACAAAGAGATATTTCAAGATGAGGTACTGCACTGAGAATAGATGAGTCATGGAAAAGATGCTAAGTGATTCATTAATACCAGAAACTTAGCCAATAAAGAATGCCCAAGTATGAAACTAATGACTGTGCTTTTGCAATGCTACCAAACTATTTGCTTTTGTAAACTTAACATAGGAATAATTTTCTCCCATTTTGAAAATTTATTATGCAATTAGTTGTCACTTTAATAAACTGTATGCATGGCTGTGATAACGCTTGCTCAAAATACTGAGGACTTTACAGTTTTTGTTTTAAAAAAGAAAAACACTAGGAACTTCAAGTCCTGCCAATTTTTCCTCCCTGCCAAGTCCTATTAGCATAAATGAACGGTTTATTTTAAGAAATGCCTGATAAATTACTCTACACAATCAGTAATGAGGGTACTGTCAGCAAAGGAGAATCATTTCCAAAATTTACTTGGCACAAATGAGTGGTTGACTAGCTCACAATCATGTTACATGGCCTGAGGCCCTGTTTTATTCCATAAATCTGCCTGACCTCTTCAGGGCGAAAATTAGTGATTCTACAGAAAAGGTAGCTAGGCAAACTTGTGCTGTTTGTCCATTTTATTCTTTTTTCAAAGAACTAATACATTTGTCTGTAGGGCTATTCCTATAGCTTCATCTTTTTTTGGCAGACTGAACCCGCATCTTAAAATACAGTCATAGGTTGTATATTAAAATTACATATCTTTTTCCTATTTCTAATTATAAGAAACAAAATCATAAAGCCAAGAAGGATACAATCTCTTAAGAAAAAATGAGAGGCCATGAGTCCCTGTCCTGCTTCAGTTAGTCTCTTAGCACGAGCATGTTATCTAACAAATCAATTCTCTTTCCTTTTTAGAATATAGTTTCACAAGTTGAGAGGAATCCCTTGGCATGGATCATTGTGTCAATTAGCAACTGAAGCCAATAATCATTCATCATCTCTTCTAAACATTCCCTGGTAAAAGTCCCTAAATGCTTTACTCATCACTGCTATGGAATTCATTACATTAAAGCAGGGGGAAAACTTTTCAAAGAAATAATTTAAGATTATAAGATTAAAAGAAAAAAAGGCCTATGAAATCATTTATGCTCCTCTCTCCCACCACTCCAAATTATTTCCAATTGTTATTCCTTTTTTATTCAACTCCATCATTAATGCTTTGTTCGGACAACTTTTACAAGTCCCAAGTGATATTTTTCCAACACCTCCTTGAAAACTGCTTGAATGGTTAAAAAGTTTTTTACTAAAATTTTCAGAATTTCAGGTTGGTTTGCTCTAAATTAGAATCCTAGATCAGAACCTTCACTGTCTCCTAGTAGGATACAAAGGCACCTAATATAATTTAACCTGCACATCCCTCATGAATCATGTGCCAGGTTCTTCACGTCTAACCAGGCATTAAATGTATGGTTAAACATTCTTACGCAAATACAACATTTAACACAATACGAGCACATAGGCAGGCTACATAAAGTGCAGATGAAGAGAAAAGGTCCCACCAGTCTTGTGAAGTTTCATAGTAAAAGGATATGCCACTAACCCGAGAGGCCTGTTGCGAACCCCGCTCTGCTTGTCAATGCACAGCTGTGGTACTGTCAGGGAGACGTCAGCCACCTTTCGATAACGTAGCACAGGGCTTGGAGAGCTGAGCAGCCAGGGAGAGCTGTTCAGACTTGACTTACCTCTGTGTGAGTATAACAGTGTGAAACAGCAAGGAAAGACATATTTGAGTGACTCTGAAGTCTCTCAAGCTTTCTCGCTTTTCCATATTAAGATGATTCCAGGCAGCTGCCTAATGAAATGCTTCTTTCTCCAGAGAGGGGTTCTGAACACAAAAATTTATTTAACCCACGTGAAGCACATACCACATGCTTTCTGCCAGAAAAAGCACTGAGGACCAAACAAAGCAAACTTGCCAGGTCAGACACCTTCCTGGAAGAAGGATGCATCTCGTTTCTTGGGCCTATGATTTGACATCAGAACTTAGAAAGGTTTTACACTTTGGAGGGGTTTATTCTGATGTTCCAAAAGGTACAGGGGGAAAGCAGAAATAAATCTGAAGTTCCTCTAGGGATAAATTTTTTCTCTATTTCTGTGTGGGACTCCTATAAGCAGGTAATGGATACCGAAAAGGGGGGAACACATACTCTGTACCAGTGTTGCATTCTCCTGCAGCTACAGCTGTACAGACACCAGTCCTGACCACAGAACACCTTCAGAACAGCCTGCAGAACTATTCTGCTGAAACTCAGTGTATAAAGAGTGTAGCTTAACAGTGTTTCTTGCCACGGCTGTATGTATTCTTATTTTACTTTTCCTTCAAGCAAGCTAGTTAATTTTCTGCTAGCATCAAGATTACACCAACTTCTTTATTTTACTTCCCTTGGTATTGCCCGTTCACTTTGATTTTGACTGGGTACTGTCTTCAGATTTCCTTCTGCTACTAACTTGAGCCTTTAGTCTTTGCTATTGTTGCAAGCAGATTTGGGGCCAGACATGTTCTCCTACACAATGGTATCAAATCATTCACTTTTTTTCATGGATTTTTACTAATTCATTGGACTGTCGATTGTCCCCTTTTGCACTGCAGACTTGGTTTAGCTGTGTCAAGGTAAAAATTAGAAAGGGAAGAGATGGTAGAGAGAAAAGGGGAAGAGGAAGAAAATATGGTAATTGAACAATGCAAAGTAGGACTATTCACCTGTACTGTTCTTGTTAACAAGCTTTTCATTGCTTGTGTGACTTTCCCGTTGCTCTCTGAGCATCCAGGCTAATGTGACCTGTTCTGTGCTAAACTGTTTGAGATCTCCTGCCAGGTATATTTAGTCTTCAAACAGATTCTGGTAGTTGAGACCTTCCAAAACATCCTTTAAGATGTGTGTTGCCTCCTGTACCAGTCTTTGCTTGTACATCCTCCCACAAGCAGCTGCAACAGTAAGCTTCTCTGACCATCAGAAAAGGTTTTATTCTCTTTTTATATTTCTTTTGCTTTGCATTTTTACCAGGGGTGATATTTCATGAAGGTGATCAGTGTCCTGTTGTCAGTCAGAGGTCTAGGCATGTTAGGTTTCTCTTTCTTTGATCCCACATGGGCATACATGCTCGGTTGACAAACTACCTGGCTCATTTCAGGCAGAAATCAGTAGGTCTGAAGTATATTTCAGGCTCACTGTAACACCTGGTAATCCTTCTGTGATTGCTGGTCAGTCCCCTTCAAACAAAATACTATTTTGTATGTACAGCTCATCCCTGATGGAGTAAAACAGAGTAACCTCCTGCCATGGTTGGTACAGAAGCTGATTTACTGCCTGCCCTTCAGAGGCCTGCCTGAAGCCTGTCACTGGACATGTACTTTTTGTTCCATTAAATCACTGGAGGACATGTCCTGTTTGGTGCATCTGCCACTGACAGCAGTTTTCTTGGGAAGTACCTTATTTTTCATATCATACTGCTAAGGTTTTAAGAAAAAAAACCACCCAAAACCAACTGAGTATATAGCTATGGTTTTGTCCAGGTTCCTTCTAGAGGATTTGAGGCAAAAGTAAGATATTTGACAGCAGTGCTAGCTAGGGCTGAAAGGTGAACTGAGGGAACCGGATTTCAGAAAGCATGGCTCTATGTTTCCTTTTTATTTCCTGTCTTTAAGTAAATGTTCTGGGCTGCTTGGTTTGCATTAGCACTGCTCCTAACCTTCTTCAAACAAAACGCCATTGCTTTAGCTACCCTATGGAGGCTTAGGGGCAGTCTCTGCTGTCTGATTTTCCTTGCTCCTTTAATGACCTCTGATAATTCTAAATCAAAATCACTGTTGCTAAAAATTATTGGACTCCTCTCATTTTGGGTGCTTTCCTAATTGCACTAACTTTTCCAGGGTCTTGCTGCCATCTCCCTTGGTTGTCAACTATCAGAGAACACCAGGTTTTCTTAAGTCTATATGTCTACATTCAATCTCATGTTTTGCTTATTACATAGTAACATTGACTGTCTCTTTTGTCAGCTCATTAATTTTTAATAGCTTTGTCGCCAGCTTCAAGCCACATGTCTGGGAGTCCTTCCCAGCTTCGGTATACACTGGAACACCTTAGAGGTTAGGCCCAGGCTCTAAGCATTTAGAGCAGACAATTACCTTCCAAAAGGTGTAGGCAGTCTTGTCACATGGCTCGTGGACTCCTTTACCACAATGTGGTAAAACTCAGTCTTAGCCTCGCAAACAGGGATGTTAAACAGATGATAGATTATACAGTGTATTGACTATTAGTGGTGGTAAGCAGCAATTTCTTTGCAATTGTATATTTAGTGGGTTGGCTAAACTTCAAATTATTAACAAAGCATTAATTAGGCAACTGAGTCATTCTCTGAAACTTTCAATGGTTATAAAAATGCCATTTCTTAGTAGAGTATCAACTTTTGATCATTATTCTGCCATTATGAACAATAATGAATTTTAGTCATCTCACTAAATGGGGGCTTATTTCTGCCTTCCACTTGATTTTTGCATGTTTGACCCGAAGTAGCCAAAGGGATATTTTCTGAAAATGCTTGAGAAAGCAGACAGCGGCCATGCTCTCTCCTCTGTCATGTGCAGGAAATTATGATCTTGCATATGTAACGCCTCTCAATTTTCAGGATTCTTCTCTACAGGCTACATTTGTCTTCAAATCCTGCATCATGAATATCTGATTCTAATCCTCCAGATTACAGCTGCCACTTACCATATTGGCTGGATTAGGCTGCTGATGGCTTCACCATCCAATTGGAGTCAACTGATTAAGGCCTGATAGAAAGCTCCAAAAATAAACAGAATAGCTGCCATCCTTTTTCTGCATCCTTCTGTGCGATTAATTTCTTTGGATCTATGCAAGGCAGCCAGAAGACATTTATTTTTTTTTTCACTGTAATGTCTATGTTCTCCATCTCTATTACAACTTTTTATATTTCCTGAGCTGCAATATGCTGAACAGAATGGCTTGGTTTTCACATGGTTTTCTAGGAACCTGACTGTTTTCTTTCTGTCTTCTGAATTGTTTCTCTCAGGACATACCCTGCACTATGAGCCTGCATTCCTGGTCAGTATGTCTCTGTCCTGCTTCCCAATTTCCTTCAGTTTGACCCTATGAACTTGTTCTGCACTAATAACATTGTTTTGATCCTTTTCCTAGACAGTTCAGCCTGGCCATTTGAAGAAATGTTTCCTTCAGCAGCTTCTCCTGTATGCTAGAATCATTTGCACCATGTTTGTTTCTGTCTCTCATTAAGCAATCTTTTATATCTCCAAAAGTACATGTGGATGCCAGAGACTGTGACTGTAAGGCAAGGATCTATTCCTCTTTCTGATACTTGGGTTCAGATAAAAACACATTCACATTCCTTCTACGGTCACAGTATATCAAATATTTTTATCAGCTGCTACAGTGTTTTAGGTATTATTAGTACCAACAATGTATCATTCACTTTTCCATCAGAAGCAATAGTAGAAATGTTTTGTCATCATTTTCTTATCTTTACTCTTCATAGTCAATTCTTTATTTAGTATCTATTGGTCCTTTTATGTTCGAGTAAGGATTTTTTTGTAGGGATATTCAGCTTGCTTAATGGAAGATACTCTCTCAGTGCTACTCATTGCCTGCCTCATGGCTGCTTGTTTTACACAGATTCACAGAACACCAAGGGTTGGAAGGGACCTCCAGAGATCATCTAGTCCACTCCACCATGATAAAGCAGGATCACCTAGAACAGCTTGCACAGGGATGAATATATGAGGGTTCTAAATATCTCCTTCCACAGAAGGAGACTTCACAACCTGTCTGGGCAGCCTGTTCCAATGCTTTGTCACTCTCAGGATAAACAACTTTTTTCTAATGTTCAAATGGAACTTCCTGTGTATCAGTCTGTGCCGATCACCCCTTCTCCTGTCACTAGGCACCACTGAAAAGAGTCTGGCCCCATCCTCTTGATATCCACCTTTTAGATTGTTATAAGAGTTGGTAAGTTCCCCTCCCAGTGTTCTCTTCTTCAGGCTAAACAGACTCAGATCTCTCAGCATACAAGAGATGCTCCAGTCCCCTAATCACTTTGTAGTCCTCCACTGGACTCCATACAGTACTTCTTTGTCTTTCTTTAACTGGGGAACCCAGAACTGGAAACAGTACTCCAGATGTGACCTCAGCAGGGCAGAGTAGAGGGGGAAGATAACCTACTTTGACCAGCTCTCTACACTCTCTTAATGTACCACATGAAATCATTGGCATTCTTGGCCACAACGGCAGAGCACTGGCTTATGGAGACCTTGTTGTCCACCAGGACTCACAGGTCCTTCTCCAGACAGCTGCTTCCCAGCAGGTTAATCCCTAACCTGTACTGGTGCCTGGAGTTATTCCTCTCTACGTGCAGGACCTTACACTTGCTGAACTTCATTAGGTTCTTTTCCATGCCACTCTCCAGCCTGTCCAGGTCTCACTGGTGTATGAGCCACTCTGCCCAGTTTTTTTATCATCAACAGATTATCTGAGGGTACACTGTCTCCTCATCCAAGTCATTGATGAATATGTTGAACAAGACTGGACTAAACACTGACCCCTGGGGCACACCATTTGCTACAGGCCTCCAACTAGACTCTGCACCACTTATCACAACCCTCTGAGTGTGCCATTCAGCTGGTTCTAACCCACCTCACTGTCTTCTCATCCAACCCACATTTGCTAAGCTTGCTTACAAGGATGTTATGAGTGACGGTGTCAAAAACCTTGTGGAAGTCAAGGCAGACAATGTCCACTGCTTCCCCTTCATCTACCTAGTCCGTCATGCCATCACAGAATGCTATCAGATTGCTCAGGCATGATTTCCCCTGCTGAATATTGTCCACTCCCAATAACCTTTTCCTCCACATGCTTTTATTGATGACCCACAGAATGAGCTGTTTCATCATGTTTCCAGGGATGGAGGCGAGACTGCCTGGCCTGTAGTTTCCTGGGTACTCCTTCTTGCCCCTTTTGAAGACTGGAGTGATACTGGCTTTCCTCCAGTCCTCAGGCACCTCTCCTGTTCTCCATGACTTTTCAAAGATGACAGAGAGAGAGAGCAATAACATCTGTTGGCTCCCTGAGCACTTGTGGGTACATCCCATAAGGGCTCATGGATTTGCAGGTGTCAAGTTTGCCTAAATGATCGTTACCCTAATCATCCTCAACCAAGGGAAGGTCTTCCACTCTCTAGACTTTCCCACCTCCAGGGTTAGATTCCTGAGGGCTGGCCTTAGCAGTAAAGACTGAAGTAAAGGTGGCATTCAGTAACTCCGCCCACTCTGCATCTTCCATCACCAAGGCATCCACCTCATTCAGTTTTATCTCTTTAAAGCTCTTGTGTTGTCTTTCAGAATGCTTTATTCTTGTTATCTCACCCAACTGACTGCTTGGTCACACTGTTCTTCACTGAATGAGAGGTAACAAACTGAAAGTGCCCCACATTTTTAAAGTCCAGTGGCACTCAGAGAATTACCTGCAGAGATCCTTCAACTGCTATCAACACCTGAGCCACAGGCACACAAACCAGCTCTTCTTTGACTTCTCCAAATCTCTTTTTCCTCCTAAGATTAGTGCTTCTCTTTTCCAGCTCCACATCTTGCTCAGCACAGATATACTTGAGAAAGTGTCATGGTTTAACCTGGCCAGCAGTTAAAACAACCACACAGCTCACACATCCACCTACACCCACAGTGGGATTGGGGAGAGAACTGAAAGGAGAGAAAAAAGTAGAACTTGTAGGTTGAGATAAAGATTGTTTAATAGGATAGAAAAGATCATAATAATAAAAATAAATAATAATAATGTAAAAAAAAATATACAAAAGAAGTTTAGCATAGCACAATTTCTCACTACCTGAAGCCGATGCTCAGGTAGTTCCTGAACTGCCCTGCCTCCCAGCCAACCTTTAGTTATATACAGAGCATGATGTCATATGGTATTGGAATATCCCTTTGGCCAGTTTGGGTCAGCTGTCCTGGCTGTGCCCCCTCCCAGCTTCATGCTTGTCCTGAGCCTTCTCACTGGCAGTGCAGTGTGAGAAGCTGAAATGTCATTGACTGCTTGGCCACAACTAAAACATCAGTGTGTTATCAACATGATTCTTACCCTTAATCCAAAACCACAGCACTGTACCAGCTGTTAGGAGGAAAATTAACTCTATCCTCACTGAAACCAGGACAGAAGGCTAGCAAGAATCTAATTAATATCTCTATACTCATAATGCAACAAAAGACAGCATTACAGTTAGAACACAGGAAGTTCCGGAGAAGCTTTTTCACAGTGAGGGTGACAGAGCACTGGAATAGGCTGCCCAGGGAGGTGGTGGAGTCTCCTTCCCTGGAGATATTCAAGACCCGTCTGGATGCCTATCTGTGTAGTATGAGCTAGGGAGCTGCTTTGGCGGGGGGGTTGGACCTGATGATCTCTTGAGATCCCTTCCAACCCCTACGATTCTGTGATTCTGTGATTACATCACATGCTCTCTCAAAACAGCTGCTGTCTTTATTCCATGGAGGCTGCCATTTCTCTCTTTAAGAATGCAAGTATTCCAAACATTTATTTTAAACTATTTGCTGATAAAAATGTTTTAATACTTGTACAAAGCACTGAAAACTGAGCATGAGACAAACTGCAGAACATTTTCCCTGCCACAATAAGACAGTTTGTGCCTTTCAGGACCATGAACACTGCTGCCAGAACCAAGGGGTGAAGCCAATGTACAGTGTTATTGACTGGTGACAGCCCCTAGGACAAGCAGAATAAAAGGGAGGAGGGGGGAACACCCGAAAGACTGCTTTCTTTTTCAGCTATTTGTGCATGAGCTATTCTGACTGCCCTGTAATTTCTGTGACCCTCAAGCCTCCCTAGGATTATGAATACCTATTGTTGACTTAATTGGCAGAATAACAAGAAACATCTGCCAAACAAACCCAGTTTCTTAACCTCTGCTGTTCTTGGACACATTATGACTATACAAGAAAGAGTAATGTGTTTTGTCTCTGTGAACCAGCCTGGACCGGATGCTTTCATAGTTCAGGCTGTAAATTCCAGTGTACATCAGAGAACCAATAGTCAAAAGATTTCAGAAAGGCTGTGTGGTTGTCAGGTGAACATCTCACATGGCCAATAGAATATATCCATAACAATAACGGTAGAATGGAATGAACACAATTAAATTGTTGGAAGAAAAAGATCTTTCTTGACAGTAAATACATTTAGAGAAAGCTGGATGAACACACAGATTGACAGAAACAACAAAAAAGATGTAAACAAAGATTATTTTACAATTAGAAGGTAATAAAATAGAACAGAATAGTTTAGTTGGAAGGGATCTATAATGATTACATGGTCCAACTGCCTAACTACTTTATCTGGCCAGTGGAGGGCTAGACCTGCTAGCCATGACTGCGTAGAGCTGGACTCCAGGAGGCTATGGGTGGGCAAAAGCTCCCTTGACACATCTCTCAGGCTCCACCCTTCCTGTGTTGCTGTCATCAGATGGAGGAAAGAGTGACGTTCATGGTGGCGTCATCTGAATTGGGGCTGCAGAAAAAACATCCCTCAAGAAACACAGGCCTCTTGTCCACATCATCTCCTAGATGTCATGGCATCCCCGAGGAAGAAAAAGCTCTGTCTCATGATATCCTTCTACAGCCTTCCTCCCAACTAGCTGAAGCTCTGACAGAAGAGAGATTCCCAAGATTGGAAACCCCTGTGTGAAAAGGGGAGAAAAAGGTACCATGACATCAGGTGGAGCACCACAAGCTTCTGCTGCTGTTTAGAAACACTGGAGTAGACAAATGTCCCTGGAGGCATGAGTAGGTCATGGGGGGACTCTGCACCACCGATGCGATACAGGCAGAAGCATTCTGGTGTGTCAGGAGGGAAAGACAAGCAGCATGCAAAGCCTTGGCGAGCACTCCCCTGTACTGCTGTTGCCACCTGGCATTCCTTGCGTTCAATAAAGGCAGATTCCCACATTGTGGGATGAAGGCAGAGAAAGACTAAGCACTTGCTTAGGGCCATGGCAGGCCTCCAGACTGGAAGGAGCAAGCCAGAGGCTGAGAGGGCTGCCATGCCTTTCCAGAAAGACATCAAGAATGAAGGCCAAAGGAGGAAAAGCGCTCATGGAGTGCAAGGGAATATATGCTCAAGAAGAGCATATATCCTGATGGATTCAGGATTTCTCCCAAGAAGACTTCACTGTAAAGAGTGTAGTAGCAAAGGTCCCTTGGCACACTGACAGAGAATGGTGAGGCACCAGGACACACTGGGAAGCCAGCCCCTTCCTTTCCCCTGGAGCATCACCACAGCCAAGCGAATGTCGGTGGTATCAAACCCTTCCTTATTGGCGTAGCCTGAACAAGCCGAGGGGTTCACAGGGGTGCCCAGCCAGCAGCTGTGCCTGCTGCGTGGCCCCTACGGGTAGCGAGAGGGTCTGGGGCCTGCTGGGCAGAGGGACTGCCTGGGGGCCAGCACCCCAAAGCCTTCCTCCCAATGGTGCTGGGCCAGAGGGGGGAGGTGGGGGGTTGTGTGTGGGGGGTGTGGCAGGTGGGGCCTTGGTGGGTGAGGCTTTGGTGGGTGGGGCTTAGATGGACATGGCCTGGGTGGGTGGGGCTCATGTGGGCAGGGCTTATGTGGGCGTGGCTCCCCCACTATGTCACAGAGCCATCACCTGGCAACCCAGCGGTGACAGTGTCCAGGGCAGTAGAGAGGGCAGCAGCCTGCCCTGGCCCGCAGACAGAGCTGCTGCTGGGGCAGCCTGAAGCAGACATCTCAGAGGATGTCCTCAGGAGCTACTGCTGGAATCCCTCAGGGAGGAAGGCCTGGACCAGGCTATACTGGAGGTGCTTCACTGCAAGGGATTCTGCAGCCGGGCTACGCTGGAATCTTATCTGATGGATACAAATCCTGCTTCAGCCTTGGGGAACGGGCAGAAGCTCTTCACAGCATGGGAACCACCACCTATCCCTGGAGGTGCCTGAGGTTCTCAGGCCTTTTCTGATGGAAAGACATGGCCAGATCAAGGGAATGCCTTCTGGAGAAGCACTGCGGAGCTCACCATCCTCATCTGCCATGGAGCCAGGGGCAGCAGCACAGCTGTAAGAAATGGGATGTAGAGAAGTGGCACGGGTCCTGTTGCTTTGCAGCACCTCCTGGTGTCCCCAGCAGGTGCAAGGGAAGGACACTTTCCCCCAGGGTCCATCAGGCTGGGGGCACCTGGCCACTCAGGGCAGCCCCTGAGATGGCTCCAGGCTGAGGGAGAACAGGGCTAGGGCATCTCCTGGGAGGCGTGACCAGCTGGTGGGAGGAGGGAGCCGGTCTTGCTCAGATGCTCAGGGAGTAGCCGATCGCCAGCTCTGCTGCTGGGGTCAGGAAGGAATTTTCCCCCGGGCGGATTGGCACTGGGCCCCGGGGGTTTTTTGCCTTCCTCTGCAGCACTGAGCAGGACCCCTTGTCAGGGCCCCTCTGGCCTATCTGGGCTGGCTCACTGCCCGCTGCTGCTCGTGCACCACGAAGGTATCTCCTCGTGCCCTGCAGCTGGGGGGAGGAAGGCTTTTTTCCCCCCTGGCAAGCTACAAGCTGTGCCTTGGGGTTTTTTGCCTGCCTCTGTAGCACTGAGCACAGCCCCTTGTCAGGGCTCCCCCGCACCGTTTGCGCTGGGTTCTCTCCTGCTGCTCTGGCTCTCTCTGGCTCCTTGCCCCGTGCAGGTTCGTAGTGGGAGCGAGCTCTGCTCTTTCCTTGGCTCCATTTCCCCAGCGCTTCTTGCCTGTGCCCAAATGCCTCTGCTTGGAAGGGCTCTGAACTCGCTGCAGCATCGGGCAGTGGCTGCCCCTTTCCAGCTATCCCTGCAGGCAGGGGAAGCACAGGGCACGCACAGGGGCACTGTTCACGTGTCGCTGGACAAGAAGTACAGCCCAGCAAGTTCTGGAATACAAAAAGGATGCTTTTTGTCATCAATGGCTGCCAGATTTGGGAAAATATGTCTCAGGACCACACAACACCCCCTCATCTTTTTTGGTCATTTTTATAATCTTTTTCTGCTTCTTTTTTTATGTATGGTCAGACCTGATGGTCAGTCTTCATGTTCTGGCTTTGGAAGGAATGGGCACTGTATAGCCTGGATGCCTGCGTCTGCCTTCTGCAGCGCTGGGACTTGCCTTTGCCAGGCTGCCAGGGATGTTTTTTCACAACTGAAGACTACATCAGCCTGCTCCTGTCTTCATGATGGTGAGCACTGTCTGTGAACAGACTCAGAAAAATAAAGCATAATCCTACTTGTATCCTTTGTGTGATGTGTCTTTGAAAGGGGTTTTGGAGTTGGAAAGCTCCTGGCCTTTGAAGCAAAGGGCAGACTCAGCACTGGGTGATGCGTGGTGAGCATGAGAGATGGGCTATATTATGCCCAAAGAGCTCTGAACTGGCTCTGAGGGTGCCAGCCAGGAGACAGTGGCAGAGCCAGACACAGCTACACCAGGGCTCGGGCAGGGCCAGAAGGCCCCAGGCCAAGCAGAGACACATCCCTGGGGCCCCGGGTGGGAGACGGTGGGAGTGGGAGTCCCAGGGGAGGGGAGGCTGATCCCAGCCAGTGAGGACCATGAGCCCCCCAGCAGCCTGACAGGAGGAGACCTGCACTGCTCAGATGGTCTCCTGTAGACATTGATCATTGCCCACTCCGGACACAAGAGTGTTGTGCCAGATGGACCTTCCCTCTCACGCAGTATTGCTGTGCTCAGGCTACTGTGCTTTAGCACAGGGGTTTCTTTAGCTTTCTGCACTCCTTGCTCTGGTTTTGCAAACTAATCAGCGCACATGTGCTAGAAGGTTGGTTTTCCTAATTTCATGGATAGAAATAAAGAAGGGTGGGAGATGGTGGGAGTGAGTGTCCCAGGGGAGTCCAGCCCCAGCCAGTGAGGCCCAAGAGCCCCAGCAGCCTGACAGAAGGAGACCTACACTGTTCCAGAAGATGATAAGGTCTAGAAGGAGTAAGACAAAATCTGAGAGAGCTGCCATGGCCTTCCAGAGAGCTATCAAGAACAAAGGCCTGTTCCTGTCTTCATGAGGGTGAGCACTGCCTCTCAAACGATTCAGAAAAACAAAAAACCCCACCTGTTTAGACTTGTAACCTTTGTGTTACATGTCATTAAAAGTGGTTTTGCAGCTGAAAAATCCACAGCATTCAAGATAAATAACAGATGGGGAGGGGAGGCTATGCAAGCTGTGACCAGGGTCGGAGGGCATTGTCCAAATGACTCTTAAACACTGACAGGCATGGGCATCAACAGCTTATTCAGGAAGCTTCTTCCAGGGTTTGACCACCCCCTCACTAGAGAAACATTTCCTCTTGACAAGTCTGAACTTTCTCTGATGGATACAGCTTGGAGCCATTCTGTGCCCTGGCACTAGATCCCAGGGAGAAGAGATCACCACCTCCCTCTCCACCTCCCCTCCTCAGGAAGTTGTAGAGCAGGGAGATTGCCACTCAGTCTCCTTCTCTCCAAACTAGACAAGCCCAGAATTCTCAGTCACGCTGCAGAGGACATGTCTGCCAGTCCTTTTGACATGTCTGGTGCCCTTCTTGGGACACCTTCGAGTACCTTAACATCCTTTTTAAATTGTGAGGTCCACAACTGCACACAATACCAAGTTGAGGCTGCACTGATGCTAATTACCACTGGATAATCACTTCTTTTGACGAGCTGGTGATGCTGTGTCTGATGCAGTTGGCCCTCTCAGCTGTCAAGGTACACTGCTGACTCCTGTTGAGCCTCCTGTCAACCATCCACATCTCCCTCTCCCTCACCCTCACCCCACCCTTTCCTGCAGGGCTGCTCTCCAGCCACTCTCCTATTCCTTTTCCAATCAGAGTTGTGTCACATGTTATTCTGTCCCAGGTGCAAGATCCAGCATTTGTTCTTGTTCGGTGTCATACCATTGATGATTCGCCAATGCTCCAATCTATCCAGATCCCTCCACAAAGCCTGTTGTTCCTCAAGAGTTAACAGCACCTCCCAGTTTAGTATCAGCAGACTTGTTAATGGTTCCATCAGCTGGGGCCTTCAGATCATTGATAACAGGATTGAACAGAACTGGCCCTAGAACTGATCCCTGAGGAACACTGCTGGCGACTGGTTGCCATCCACATGAAGCCTTGCTCAGCACTTTCAGCCCTGCCCTTCAAACAGCTCTGTACCCATCACACTGTCAGTCTACATAACAAAAGAAGCAACTCTCAAGAGAGATGTATTGATTATATCCCTTCACATTAAGCTCCTTCAGTTCAAAATGACAGTGTGAATGACAATCTGACCATGTCCTCTTGCCCAGTATCTCCATTAGTATATATGGAGGGCGTGTGGCCCCATTAAGAGATTTCTGGCACAAATTACAGTTACTGAAAAAAACATGCCAAAAACCCCCTTGGTGGAAGTGAGGGCAATAAGCTCTAGTACAGAAGATTAGAAAACAAAATATTTTAAAAATATTCATTTCAAATTACCTGCTTTATACAGAAAAAAATAGAATTCAGATAATCTAACCACAATACACAACACATATGGCTTAAACCCATCTTTTAGGCCTAGGATGTACAAGTATAAGGGAAAGAACTAGTTGGATATAGTTCCCTATTTTTGTCAAATACGTGCAATAGAATTAGAAAATACGGTTTATATCATATCCTGCAGGGTTCATGGTCAAATAAGAGTATTAAGTCCTCTGGTGAATGTACATTGTCTTAATAATTTGCCTTTTTTTTTTTTTTTTTTGCTATTTGCTATTACATAGCTCTCATAGCTACATAGATGTGCATCCATTCAATCATCATGGTTTTTATTACATGCTGAATGTTTCCAGTGGGAAAAAGCCACTGGCAAGTGAACTTTATATCCACTATACCTTAAAATTCAGGAGAAAATTGTTTTCTCTGCCAGCATGCCTCAGTCATGTTTCACAGTTGCAGTATTTAGTAAAGACTGGAAATATGAGACCTGTGGAAGAACCCAGCACATAATCAAAACTCATCTTTGTTGTATACCAGTTGCATCCTCACACAGAAACAGGACCTGAATAAAGTATAACTGCATTCCCACCTGGATTGGTGTCTTTGGCCCATACGTACTGCTAGTTAATTAGCTAAAAGCAGCAATGAAGTGGAAATTAGCTATTATCTCAGTATGATGGATACCTGCACCTTGAGTACTGTGGTCACTTTTGGGCCCTGCACTACATGAAGGGCACTGAGCTGCTGGAGTGGGTCCAGAGAAGGGCAACAAAGCTGGTAAAGGGTTTGGAGCCTAAGTTTTTATGAGGAGCAGCTGAAGGAACTGAGGTTGTTTAGCCTGAAGAGAAGTCTGAGGGGAGAGCTTATTTTTGCTCTCTACAACTACTTGAAAGTAGACTGTAGTGAGGTGGGAGTTGATATCTTCTCCCAAGTAACTAGCAACAGAATGTGAGGAAAAGTTATCAAGTTCCATCGGGACGGGGGGGAGGGTGGTGGTGTAGGATATTGAATATTAGGAAAAAAATCTTCACTGAAAATGTTGGAACAGGCTTCCCAAAGAGGTGGTGGAGTCACCATCCCTGGACATGTTCAAAAAAATGTGAAGATGTGGCACCCCAGGACATGGTTTAGTTGACATGGTGATACTGGACAGACAGTTGGACTTCATGATCTTAGAGGTCTTTTTCAACCATAAAAGATTCTGTGATTCTATGAACAAATACACCGTCCTTCCTCACAAAGGTG
Organism: Laterallus jamaicensis coturniculus; assembly: GCA_022605575.1. Lineage (NCBI taxonomy): Eukaryota > Metazoa > Chordata > Aves > Gruiformes > Rallidae > Laterallus > Laterallus jamaicensis. The sequence continues at coordinate 2,249,022 of JAKCOX010000031.1, read as the reverse complement.
GTAGTTAAATGTCTCAGTCACTAGGAACAGGATGGGTTTTGTTGGTTTTTTGGTTGGTTTTTTTTTTTACAAAACAGTTGGTAGTAATGGTTACATTACTGAAATATAGAGGTAAATTTTGAACTACTAAGTATCTTCAGGTAGAGACATTAAGCACTAAAAGACAGAAATTTCCTAAATTATGATTGAGGTTTTAATCTCATTGCTTGAATTTCAAAAGCGCTTCCACAAATGGATACTCTTAATAGCTCTGTGTAATTATCAGTCAATATACTACAAAGTGTACTGTGAATTAGAATGCTTAAATTTTGTCTTGCATATATTAAGTTCCATATTTTTTCATACATTTAAGTTGATTACTGATCATTACTTCTCATTAATTACAGTAAATTTAGAAAAATTATGTGACAAAGCTCCTGAAAATAGAAGTAAAGACTTCAAAAAAGAGCAGAGCACTTTTACTGAGGTCAGCTTCACTGTAAATAAGACAACATTTGTTCAATTCATTCATCCTGAGTTTAAAAATTATCCACAACTTTCTAAGGCATTTAGCTTCCACAATGTAATTGCCATGAATCATCAGAGCATGTAAATTCCCTGAATACATCCAATACTTTACACATATATACTGCTCAAAGATTAATAGATAAAAATGCAATATGATACCAGGGATTAGCTGGGGTTTTTTTAAGTTAGAATAATTTCCATCATAAAACATTTTGTGAAAAAGAATAGCTAATATTTGAAACACAAAGCAATCAGATGTCTGAATCTTGTGCATAACCTTTGCTTATGACTTATAACACTGAAACTACTTAATTTTTCTCTCATTAAAATTTAGCACCATGAGCATCATGACTGTTATAGTCCATAACAGTATATAATATGCTTTCATATCTGATATGCAGGTATAATACATAAATATGTTATGATGTATAATTATTTCATATATTTATATAGATTATTATATTTCATTTGAACCAGTATAATACTGTTGTCCAAGTCAGATAAGCCTTATAGGTTTTAAATACACTCAATGAAGCATTTTTAGTAACGTCTGGGTAGACCTGGGAAAAGAATACCCATTTCTGAAAATACCTGAGCAGTAGCATTGTATGTACACCTCACAATATAGTAACTCACTGCAAACTTCCCTAATTTAAAAAAAAACCCAAGCAACTGGGACTTGAGGACATGTCACAGAAAAATCTTGAAAGTAAATACAAATTCATGGAAATTATAACAATTGCACATGGAGGTTGGTGGTAGGTGACGAACCATCTAGCAGTGAGAAACTAAAAGTCATCTTAAAGTAGTAAACCTGGTATTGCTTGCTTTTTTAAAGTCATCTGGAAGGAATGCTCCAAAGTAACTCCACACTAGCCAATATCTTGAAACATTATGTCATAGGAAGACAAGGGTTTTCTATTGAATTCTGAGATACTCTTCCAATTTCTCCTGTTTCTCCCCAGTAGTTTTCTACACAGCATCAGGATTTCATAAGCACTTGAATACAGAATCACAGAATCACAGAGTTGTAGGGATTGGAAGGGACCTCGAGAGATCATCGGGTCCAACCCCCCTGCCAAAGCAGGCTCCCTAGCTCATACTGCACAGATAGGCGTCCAGATGGCTCTTGAATGATAGGTTAAAATAGTATCTTCCAATCTAACCTTGCTATGCAGCTATATCTAAGTTAGACTTCACCCAAAACCAAGGAGTAGGAGAGCAGGTTATTAAACTGTGTTTTAAGAGAAAACAACTATTAAATCATGCACTGGGGACATTGATTCATGAGTGGTGAGGAAATACGGAAGTAAACATTCCCTTTTAAGACTTAAAAGATAGTTCTTATTCTAGAGTGCTGCCTTGGAAGCTAGCAAAGGTAAATACTACCGACACAAAAATCTATACCCCATCTTTATCATCTCAATTCCTCTTAAGTATGGATTAATGTGAAAAGAGCTTCCTTTTCCTAATTTACTCATTCCTGAGCATCCCCCATTGGGAGGACAAGGCCAGATTTTAAAATGCAGACATATTCAAAGGATACAACAGAACGGTACACTCTTCCTTTATTCACAATAAACACCTGGCTTGCACATACAAAACAGTAATCTGTTGTCCTCATTTTCAGCTAGGATAGAGTTAATTTTCACAAGAATCTGGGAGGAGACACAGCCAGAACAGCTGACCCAAACTAGCCAAAGGGATATTCCATACCATGCTTTATGACATGCTCTGGACATAAAGGGGTTGGCCAGGGAGGAGGGGTAGCTACTTGGGGACAGGCTGGGCATCAGTTTGGGTGAGGAGAGTCAATTGCATATCACTGCTTAGTATGTTTGTTCAGCCCCAGGCAGTGGCTGAGCGCCATGCACTGCTTGCTCACCCACTCATCCGACAGGGATAAGAACAGCTTACTGACAACACCTCGAAAGGGGAACAATAGCTGAGCCCCCTGGCAGAATTCACACACACACACACACACACACACACACACACACCTGGTGATTACACTGAGCACTTTAGCAATGATAACACTGAGCACTGCACCAACAAAACAACTGGCCCAATGCGCAACTGCACTTGAAGTGTCCAGGAGCCACAGGTACCCACCCCTCCCTAACCAGCCCATTTTACAAGGGAGTGATGTCACATGATTTGGAAAACAGTGCAGGCCAACACTGCTCACCTGTGCTGGCTGCTTGGGGAAGGTAACTCTGTCCTGTCCAGAAGCAGGACAATGTTCTAAGTATTGTTGTTATTTTTTTATCCTCCTTCCCTGTTCCAGTAAGCCATCCTTTTCCCAACCCAAGAGTTTTACTTTTTTCTTCTGATTCTCCTCCTCATCCCACTGGGGAGGAAGGAGGGTAAGTAAATTGCAGTGTGGGACTAAACCATGATAGCAGTGCATTCACATGATCAAGTACATAATTCATTATACTGGTAAGGAAATATCTGATAGAATTCTATAGAAAGAAAGCACCTTTGCAAAGAGGTTTTTGTTTTTCTATATGAAGTAGTCTAAGCACTTCTACAAAAAACTATATCCCAAGAGACAAACCATACATCAAAACAAAAGAGTTTCTAGTCATTACTTTGTCTCAGATCAGAATGCAATTTCACCTATTGTTTTGAAGTTTTCACTGAACCACAAGAGAACTGAAATATAACAAGTACTACAGAACTTCTGAAATTCAGAACACTGGGTTGACTAACCACTGACACCAACTAGCAAGAATCAATGTAAGGATGGAAACTGTCTGCACCCATTGGTGCAGGTCTACTCCTATCAACTCCTTCCTCAAATCAATCCCCATGTTTTCTTATCAGTGTGGTACTTGAGTGCAAGCCTTCTCTTCTCCACCCTGACACTATGCTGTTTGCTGTGAACCACTTTTCTCTTGGTCAAAGCTGTTAGATGTTGCACCTGCCTAAGGTGAACTCCTGTTCTCCTGCAATGGTCATGTGTGCTGCAAGTTCTGGTTGAATTTCTCTGCTATCAGCACAACTCCTGATCCTTGGCACAGCACAGATACCACTGATGTTCCATGGGCAGTGCCCCCGGATGTTTAGCTTTAGGTTCTCAACTTAAGATTCAGGCAGCTGAGAAGACAGCATAGGATTGTGCTGGTATCCCAGATGACCATTAGGTTCTGGCAGAGGAGTGAGACCTGAAAGCTAAGAATTCTCCCAGTATGAAACCCATATTTGAGGTGTGCCCCCATCATACAAACATTTTCCATTTTTAAAAAGCATGTTTTCCAGGAACAGAAGTTCACTGACGATTTCAGTAATCCAAAATAGTTCAGGCTAGGTGACACTGAAAAACATACTGCATGGACAATAAAGCTAGGAAGAAATGGCTGCATGGCATCACTGGAACTTAACCTGGCTCAAAAGAAAGTTCACTAGCTCAGCTCCAGATGAAAATTGTACTACCCAGTTCTTTGAGAAAGGGAAAGCAATTCCCAAGAGTAACTCAGCAAACAGCAGAGTTTTCGTCACAGATTTACTCATATAGGAATCCACATCTCATAGTCAAAGCAAGGCAGTTTAATTTTGTAGTGCTAATCCTGCCATTTCTTTAGAATACTATCAAATTCCTATGAGTTTATACAAGCTCGTGTAAGTATGTCTGTGTTCACAGGCTGGGAATAGCAGATGCATACATGCGGTTGTGCTTTCAGAATGTGAAGTGAGACAACTGCAGTTCGGTACTTGTGCATGGTCAGCTTTGAAATTCTGTTTGCCCCACATGTTTGTTTGTAAACTGTGCTGTCTCTCTTCACAAATGTGCCTGATTTTATGTTCCTTGTGATGTTTCTAAAACCAGCTTTCAAAGAATATTAAAAAGCTTGTTCCAATCTGCGAGCCTCTGCTTTATTTCATCTCTGCATCCAGTTCAAAACCCGCGAGGAACACTCCACTTACACACAAATCAATATAAACTTTTTATTGGTCTGCCAGAGGCACAATCTCTAAAGAACATTAATTTAAACCAGTGAACTGACACCACTGTTTAAAACTTATTAAGTTATCAATCGCTTTTAATAGAATGATTATCTGATTTTTTTGTATCATAAACTGTTTCTATTTACTGCTATGTTCAGTCTAATTTTAGACTTCCAAAGAAAAAGGGATTTCAAGTCTTCTTAGGGGAATCTGTTCAGTAACTTAGTTGACTGTGTGTTAGGAAGATTTTTCTAATTGTGTCTTGATCCAATACCTAATGTTTTCAAGAGACCTTGGACTACACTAGTTCACATTTGTTCTGTCTTGGTTTAAACCTTTTGCAGTGATAGGATGGACTAGCTACTTCTACTTGGAAAAAAAAAAAGTTAAAGCAATATTTGCCAGTTTAAACAAATTTGGTGAACAATAACATATAAATAAAAAACTGGTTAAAAAAATTACATGTAGTCTCAAAACTTTTTAAAAACTCTTGGGAATTTCCCGCCCTTCCACAACTCAAAAAAATCTCCAGAATAGTTAGCAAAATGGTAGGGGGTAGAAGAGGTGGCAGCAATGCTTTACTTTTGATAGCTAAATTATTAAGGCATTATTTGGAATATTGAAGGCTCGGGTCCAAGACACTTAATGCTTGCGTTTCAAAGCAGAACTTTTATACAGGGAAGATCTGCTGGTGAACTGTATCAAAACTAATAGCAGACACAAATTTTAGAATAGGTGAAGAGGTCCTTGGATTCAAATTTACCCAAATTGTGTCTTAATTGACTACTTAAAGGGATCTAGAGAGATAAGAAGCATCAAAGAAAAACCCCTCAAAACTTAAATGAAGAAAAATAACCTGAAACAGTCTGCAGGATTAAATCAGCAAGCAAATTAGATACAATCTTGAAATGCAACATAACAGCTAAATACATCAATATAATTTTTACTGTACGGGCAGACATCTCATATATCTAAGTGAGGCAATACTCTTCTTTTAAAAAGAGATGTAGATGGAATAAGATTAATTTCTGAACATTTCTAGAAAGGGTTGCACAATGTACAAGGAAGAGAAGCAAAAATAACTGAAATTCACAGTGGCTAGAACTTCAACATACCCTGCTCTTCAGGAACTACAGATAAAAAAGGTAAACATCAATTTTCACATACCATCATTATTATAATTTGGGGAAAAAATGAGCATATTTACTTGTGAGTTCTATTATCTCTTTTTTTTTTTGGATGAAGAAATGAGATGCAATTTCATGGGCTAAGGGACTTGCCCAGAATCAGGCAGGAGGTAACTGCAATTTTTTCCTGTAAATACGCAGTACAGCGACTGCAATAAAAAAAGGCAGAGTTACAAAGCTGATGCACTTTGCTTACAGAATGGGCCTGAAAAGACCTGGGCAAATACCCTGACACAGTCTGTCAAAAAGTCATCTAGATGTGACTTTTGTCATGTAAGTACTATCATGAGGAGAAAAACAAAGTAGTTAAAGCTCATGAAAAACATTTTAAAAAATAAAAATTGTTGCTCTGTAAAGCTAGGCAACACTGAATTAGAAGCATGGCATGGGTTTTTAAAAAGTTAATCTGATAAGGTATTTGAAGAAAGAGGCAATATTTGATTACATTTTCATCTTTTGAGAAATTCTGGTTAAGACAAATTGTGGGCAAATATACGTGAAAGGAGTAAATCAGTGAAATTCTATGGCCAATGTTGTAAGAATACATGATCTAATGCCCACTGCTAACCATAAAATTGTTCAGCCTAGGTTCACAGAAAACAGTTTAAGTCCAGTCATTCTTTCCATTCAGGGGGAGGCAGGGCTTGGGTCAAGACGACATGGCGGAAACACAAATGAGGATTAGTATACTCAGTATCCCAGAGATTTCGTAAAATTGTCCGAATGTTTAAAACATACTTTTACATTTAATGAAACCAAACTTTTTTAGCTGACAGTAGATTCCTTTTCTTATCCAATAATTATTAAAGATCATAAAGATATACTTAAAATTTATGGGTGTTGAAGTAATTTGGCTGTTTTACAATGCACCCGAGGCATGAAGATATATCTTTACAATCACACACCCTGAACTGCGTGAGCACCTGGCTGTGCTTGTTAGAGCGTGAGGGTTAAGCAAGTGCTTTCTAAGTTACTATTACTTACAGAGAAAGTGGAAAACACATTTAAACAGGAAAAAAAATAGTTTTAAACAAAGCTGAGTTCTAGGAATATCACCATTGGTGGGAATAATGAGTTTATTTGGCTATTCAGTTAATACTTAACTTTTTTTCCCCTATGTAACAGAAAGGTGATACTGTTTGGTTTATTCTCCACGGGAAACTATCATGTCTAATTTAAAGGAAATCCTAGTATATCTTAGGACACATGGAGGAAAATACAAAGAAAATATTCTCCAGTAAGAAGTGTAATTACTGATCAACATTCAGCAAAATGTTCATCATTCAACGACCATTTCACTTGCCTTATAATGCACAGTATAGGAAAATGTCCCTGCTTGTCCACTGAAATATTTTTGTTTCCCCTCCCAATATGGCAGTGTCAAGTCCTGGAAAGGGAACACGTGATGCAAGAAACAAAACTTTGATTGCCACAATTTTAAGAAAGACAGAAAAACCTAGTGTCTGCCCAGAGGAGAGCCCAGCTCAGAATGACAGACCTGGAGCGCCGCTGCCCGAGTAGCACACAGTGCTGTTGGTCCCACTTGGTACTGCTATTCGGTTACCCTGAGCCTGATGGAAAAGGCTTCCACTATTTCTTAACTTCCCCCAACAACTGAAGTCCCAGAAGTAGGTAAGAAACAGATGGCTTTTATTCCTTAAAAGTTAGCTTTAGAAGTATTAACTGTGGCACTAAGACCATTTCTGTGAGGTACAGCAAATTTTAAAATATACAGTAGAGAAATACTCTGGAAACATATGACAGAGGAGCAAAAATATGAAAAGGCTTGTTGCTTATGTCTTACTTTAAAAGGAATCTTAAAAGATTCCAAATTAAAGTATCATTCATTAAAAGCATAGGCTAGCCTTTTCTACATAATCCTGAAGCTTATAACATATTCCTTGCCATTCCCACCATCTCTTTTCTGCTTTTGCAATCAGTATGAATATATTGTTTATATATTTATGAAGATTTTTTTGAAGCATTTTGAGGATAGCTAAGTGTGCTGTCATACATCATTTCTGCCGAGTTCCTGTAATGGCCCTGAATTCCTCAAAATTGAAATCAGCTCTATGAATGTAAAAGACATAAACAGTCAGCCCTGATGACTAAAAAAGGCGAGTGAGGTAACGCAATGCCGGTGAAACTGTTTGTCTCCAATGTACCATAAATACTGAAGTGAAATTAAAATTTTTCAATCAACATCAGTTATGCACATGCATGCATGCAACCACGTGCACGCACACATGCATATGAAAAAACTGCCTGATGAGAAGCAGACAGAAGCAGAAGTTCAAGCAGAGGTTCTTGCAAAAAAAAAAAATTGTTGGGATTTCTTATGTTGTTGTTGTTCCTCTATTGTGGGATCTCCTAGCTGCAGGAAACGATGGATTGGAGTACAGACTTCCTAAATTTCCTGCAAACCTCCCCCATGAAGGAATTGCTTTTCTCTGCCATATATCTAGTCCTACCGAAGCTTCCCCCGCTGCTCTTACATTTAATGATCAAAGAAAGACAGCATGTATCACTAATAGCCACACCTGCTCCCTGTATTGAAATGTAGTGATCAAGCATATAGATACCCTGCTGTTACTTCCTCACCTATAACTGCTCTTACCCATACATGGAGAAAATAAGTATAAATGCGCACATACTAAATAGGAATACGTATTTAAAATAATGAATAAAGTTTTTCCAAGAACTTTAGAATCCAAGTATTTTTCAACTATTACCTAAGATCTGAAAAACTTCAGATGATTTGTAAGGTGAGGCACAGAGAGTGATTTGTCCAAGATTAAGGAAGAAATCTGTGGCATAGTAAGGAAGTCCTATTGGACTTCTTGCCTCTTCATCTTGTTCCTTAAAACCATTCTTCTAAGAGATTGATGGCAATTAAGTCTCCATGGAACTACGACAGTATTTAATGAATCATACAACAGGAAAAGCCTATCTCTGAAAAAAATGCTCTTTCCTGTTTTAGTACTATATTTGTAATGCACAGTGACAGGAGAAGACCGGAAAAAGGGACATTTCTCCTGAGTGGGTTGATTAATTAACACAGATTGCCTGAATTCATTCCAAGAAATCTATGCCAAGGAGGAATCCTGTACTGCATTTCCTAACTGAGCTTGAAGCAGCCCCCCCCCCCTCAGTTTCCCCCCAATCCTCCCTCCCCCAATTATCTCAAGAGCATGAAGCCAGGTATGAAGTTTTTCTTTCTGAGCAATAAAGACATCCTTGATCCAGATCATGGGCCAAAGGACAGACATAGTGTTTATCATCTCAGGAAATGGTGATGAGAAGAACGTACAATATAAACATTATCAAAACTAAGAATAGTTGTTTTGTCTGGAAGAGGTGCTGTACTTGATTTCTAGAGTTCTATTGTTTCCTGTTTGATGAGAGATGATTCTGAAGGGTAGACTTATATCCAAATCACCAATTCACTAAGGCTTAAAGGGGTCAGAAACAAGGTTTATTTCACAGAGGTTCCTGTTAGTTAATAAATTCTACAAAGGTTAGTTTGTTAGGGACACCTCAATGCATTCTGTTTTTTCTTTTATTAAAAAAACCCAACAAACCATCATATCACAAACATTGTTTCAACTATAAAAAAACCTCAAAACAACTGTCAGCTTTTAAAAGTCTAAAGCAACTAGATAATGCAGAAGTTGGGAATATTATTATTTAAGTTTCCTAAACCATATAAAATAGATGATAATGGAAAAGGTTTAGGCAAGACTGCATTTTATCCCTTAGCTTTTGATCCATAGTTAATATGGGTTGGTATCCATTATGTTCCACATTGCAACTCAGAATAAATTGCTCAGTGGCTCCCAGAAATCTACAGTCTACCACTTTTCAGAAAAAGTCCATTAGTCTTTGGCAAAGTAGTTCAAGACTAACCCAGATGCTACCGCCTCTTGAAATTTTGTTCTTTCACTTCACTATATTGTCTCTGTGCCACCCAGCATCATCTGCAATCATGCACTCTATAAGACGTCTCTCCCCTATAATTTTTTGCCCTCAAGAGTACTTTCTGTGCTATACATTCCTCATTTTCTTAAAACTATATAATTTCTCCTCCAGATCTCTATGGAATGGGCTAAGCACAACAGAGCTGAGTGAAGAGATACTGAGGTTAATCACAGACTAAACATAATCCAAGCTAGAAAGGATTTCAGGAGATCTCCAGTCCAAGCTCTTGCTCAAATGAGGGTCGGGTGTGAGGTCAGACCAGGTTCCTCATGGTTTTATCTAGTTGTTTCCTGGAAACCTCAAAGACCAGAGCCCGCACAACCTCTTTGCAACATGCTCCACTACCTGGTTATCATCATGAAGATAAAGGTTTTCCTGATATCTGGTCAGAATCTTTCTTGTCTCTCATCCTCTCACCATGCACTGCAGTGAAAAGTGTGGCTCTTCACATTGATAACCTCCTTGTCAGTGCTGGAGGGGCTGATGTTAGGCTCCCCTGAAGCTGCTTTTTCCCCAGCCCCTGTTCCTCAACCTCTTCACTAAGGTGCTCCAGCTGGTAACAATCTTCAGAGCCCTGCCCTGAACTAAAGATGGTAAGCTAACTTCAGATACGGAGCCAGAAGAGATTCATCAGTACAGCCAGGCAAGGGTCTCTCACAGTATTGAAACCTCTGTATATTTATACAAGTCAGCTCTAGAATAACTTCATGACATGAATATACCGAATGGCATATGTGAAACATCCTAATGAAATCACTCAACTATCACAGAACCAAATTTTTCTTTAAAATGGTCTTACACTCTTTTATACAGTCACTATTGGACATGATGAACTCCCTTTCTCACATAATATCTTTCTAATAGTAATAGCAGCATATATGTGCAAAGACATTTTTCAGTACTTGAATCAAGAAATATTACAAAAACAGGGTATGCATTTTGAAAAGGAAAATTAATAGGAGTATGTTTTTTATAATGTGACTTCTACCACTCCAGTTCCACCAGCAGTTTACAATGCCTATCAGCACACATTATATCTCAGGATGGGAATTATGAAAGAAAGGCAAGGAGTAAAGCACTGACTAGGTGTAGAAAGAATCAAATTCAATAACCTTATCAAAAATATTTAAGCAAAGAAGAGGTATGAATCACCAAGCCCAAAGTTAAAAATGTAGCCTACATTAAATTCAAAGGCAAAATCCCTCAGAATTTCAAGATACAAGATCTACAAGTAAGAAATCATATACAGATTTTAACCCACTCTCAAAGTGGGGGCATGCCTGGAGAAGGACTACTCCAAGCCAGTATGCTAGACACAGAGGCCAAACATGATACTTGGAGCTGAAATCTGTCAGCATGCTCTCACACAGAATATGTCACTGCACTCACAACTTTACTTGGCAGCACATCTGACCTCTGTCAAGAGGCTCAAGTGTGATGTCCAATTCTCTTACTAAAAGATGTGTAAAAATCTGGCTTATATGTTTAAGAAGGAATAGTCACCCTTTTTATTTTGGGATCAGAGTCTCTCCAGTCTCTTCAAGGAGGCACTTTTTAGTCTATTAATTTTCAACATTTACATTAGCATCTTTATTAAGCAACCTTGAGCCAAAAACCAAGATCTCAGTAAAGCTGTTCTCTACCAAACACAATACACTCAAGAATCACATTGGGGGAAAAAGAAAAAAAAAAAGAAAAAAAAGTTGTTACTATTTTAGTCATTGAGATACAGTTTATCTACCAGAGGGCTTCTCTGCACATTCTTCCCTGATGCCTACAGATACATTATTGACCAGGATGACTCCAGGGTGCTTCCATTACCTATCATCAATAGTGGCCAAACTCACTTATACGTTGTGATTTTCGGACAGAGTAATGCACTGTCTTTCCACTGATATCAATAGGTTCATTCTGCTCACACTGAATGTGTGTCCTTCACCCTTCCCTCCCCTGCCTCCCCCTCCTTATCCTCCCATGCCAGGAAAGGAAGGAATTCTCCTTTTCCTGCTCAAATATCCAATAATCATTTCAGCCATCTGCTTCAATACAAGAAACTCTTCATAGAATCCCATCTAAATGGCAAACCATTAGAGATTAAGATGATTTATTCTAGTTTAGTGCAGTGTCACTGGTTTAATAAAATAAAAAATAACTAAGGATTTGGGAAGTACTATGGCTTACCTATGTAAAAATTCACTCTCTTGCCAATACATTCTATCGCTGCTGACAGACATTAGAACATTCCTTTCATCTCCTTCCTCTTCTTGCAGTTTAACCTATCCCCTTAAGGAGTATTTGCTTTCTGTAAGATAGATTATACATTGTATGTGACATGAAAACCTTACGCACCTTCTCTACCATCTGCAAGGCTTTTCTGCCCACTTCTTTAAAAAGAATTAAATCAAACCCCTTATTAGTCTTTTCATTTTGGATAAATAAACCAGGATTACTTTTCTTTTAGACACTAAACCAAAAGGATTACTATTTCCATATATACATGCATCTAAATTAGAGAAACATTTTTTTAATACAATCAACCAAACATCCAAGCCTAGTGGGACCAAATGTGGAACGCAAACTGTGATAAAGAGCAAATATGAAGCATACACACACACACAAAACACCCCCTCTATTCATGCAGAAAATATGATCTAATGTGGGATTGATTTCTTTCAAATAATTCTTTCTGCATCCCAGTGTGATTCCAGGATGTGCAAATTAAGATAAATTTTATAGGTCAAATTCTTCTTACCACTACATGTGCTTGACTCAACTGAAATTGATGACAACTGGATGCTGTGTCAGAGGGTGGAATTTGGCACAGAAAATCACAATGTAAGGAGAATATGTTATAAAAATAAAAATGACATGGTGCTTTGAATGAGGGGGGAAACAATTCTCAATATGGCTCAGGAGAGAGAAAAGCATAGAGAAGCAGGAAACATTGACCCAATAGCTAGTAGATTATCAGATAAGACTCAGTTGTCAAAACAGAGCCAACTGTGAGGATCTGAATGAGAAGTTTTATAATGGCTCTAGATGACCCTAACCCCATTCTATAACTAACTCTAATGGAAGTTAAAGCTACAAAAGTTACAAGTTCTGATCCATTTAAAGCTGAATAGAGGAGAGACTCCTTTATTACTTCTGTACTCTTTAAAATAGCTATTTTAGACTCCATCATTGCAGAGTTTCACATCTAATCTCATTAAACAAAATAGTGTGATGAAACCTTCAGTGTGAACTTCCGTCTTTTTTATTCTTTTTTATGATTTTACAATAGAAATGTCCCTAAAGAAGACTGTGCAACTTGGAAAATAGACCTAAATCAGAAACAGACTCACATATTCGTGTGGATGATTTAGCAGTAATATTTCTAGCAGTGGGAGTTTGCAAATATTATCAAATCCATGTTCATGTTTTATGACAACTGACCGATGAAAACCAGAAGCTATCCTGACATGCATTTTAACCCATTTTTCTGCTACTGGAATGAACATGAGCACAGAAGTCTTCCTGGTAAAAATTTTGTTCATTTGAGTGAAATGTGAAGATGTGTCATGTCCTCATCTGAGTTCCAGAACTACTTGGGATGTCATGTAGCATTTGATTTCAAGGTCCATTAAGAAAAAAGAATTAAACATCTAACCTGGAACAGCAATCCTCCCAGCTGTTGGATGATTCATTTCCATCACAAGTCCATTATGTAGCACCTAGAAAAAACACCCAAAACATGTATATAATAAAAAAAATAGAAAATCAGTTCCTAAATTCAAGAGGAAAAAGAGAGGTAAATAGTCATGTTCTTTCACAGAAAATCTGAAAATGCAGGGAGCTACAATTCAAGTTGCTTAATTGGTATAAGAAAAGCACTGATGTTTGACCATACTCTCTATTTATGCATCTAAATAAATGCTGCAGTAAAACCTTAGGTGTCTCATCTTTAAGCTCTTATATCCAACATCAAACATAAGAAATTTAGCTGCAAGCATGCTATGCTTTCAACCACCAACAGACAACTGGGACCATTATGGAATGAGAATTAAAACCTTCACCCTCTTTAACTTTTAATCTGCAGTGTTTTGAAGGCCTACGCACAATTTATGCTCGCTAGGGTTTTTTTTTCACTGTTTCACTCTGTTGCTTTTGAACCTGTGATGGATCACACTATGATATAAAGATACTAAGATCTTTAGTAGACCTTACAAGCATTTAGGAAACATGCCATAATTTTGATGTTATTTCTTTTCTTTCAAGTTGATATGCTATGCTTCAGCCCTGTGCGTTTCTGTATGCAATGATTATTCATCACAAATTCCAGTTCCTCATTATTAACCTCAACCAGAAAACAACATATGAAAAAAAAACCCTCAAGTAACTGAGCAAAATAAATTCATAATAGCAAACTCATTGCTATTGTTAATCAAATTCTGCATCCAAAGCCAATAAGTAATCTTTATAATTTCCTTGACTATTATTCCACCATCATTCTAACACTCTTAACCACATAATCAGAATTCTTAAAAGTTTTTTGTTACTGAAGTATCCTCTACAAATGAAAAGCCCTCCCATTAACCTGTTATTTTTCATACCAAATGTAACAACAATCTAGAGTGCCTTGCCAAATGTATCAGCTATAGAAAATGAAGATGGGCAAAGTCTGTTAAATGATCATATACTACATCTACCTATTCACCTTGCACTGTGAACAACACTAGCAACTTTGTCTATTAATGACAGGTTGTGGTCTAATTATTATTGAAAATTTCCCTTTAATGAGTTGACAACTTTCTTATGTAGTCTGCATCATTGTCTATTTCCCCTCCCTCCTAATTCATAATCTGAATATCTTTGCTTTGTATTAAACATCTTTATTCTTGTCTTTTCCCCAACTGGACACAGAAAACCAATCATAGCATCTTTATAACATTCTTTTACGTACTGGAAGATTGTAATCACATCCTCCCTCAGTCTGCACTTCTCCAGACTAAACAAAACTAATTACTTTAACCATTCTTTCCAGGTCAAATTTTGTGAACCTTTTATCTGTGTAGAATAGCATGCTTAAGAAATTCCCATTCCTGAACAGGTGGTGTCAACAGGTCAGGTCAGCTTTGTCTTAGCTTGTGGGGTGAGCCTGTTTAGCTGACATTTAGAAATCCAGATACTTCCGATAATAGATGCTGGTGGAAGAATATCTGTTCACTGGTCTAATTGTTTGGCACTGTACCAAATCATTAGCTCTATTTTGGAAGGTTAACACCAATTTTGGTAGACATTCAAGTGAGACATTCAGAATTGTGTTTCAAATGACAGAACTGGAAAATATAGTTGCTTGTTTTAAATCATATTTAGAATCTTTCCAGTTATGCCCTTAATCAAACAGTATCCAAAGTTGCGCCTCCCTTCTCTGTAACTTAGGTACATAGGCTTTCTTTGTACATTTAATGGATTATTTGTGACCTAAATGCAAGAAAAAAACTCTGACTAGAACGTGAAATCAACAACACTTAAGTGCACAAGCATTTTTTTAGATGGCAAATTAAAGGCTGTACCTAAAAGTGGCAACATTTGGTAAAAGAAAAACATACAAATAATAGCTACTCAGGAATCCACAAAATTTATGCCTTCCTGTGTTCCAGGACTCTAAATTCTTATCCAGATAAGGGAGGCTTACATTACTTTTAAAAGATTCCATCTCCCTTTACAGAACGAGCTAAGAAAAGCCTGCAGTATCTTTGAGAATCACCAGTCTAACTTCTATTCTCTTGAAAGAATTGCTCAAGACACAGTCAAGCATCCTTTCCATTCTCATTATAGGTATGATGTTCGTTTTCCCTCTCAAATACATTACTTTCTTGAAAATCCTGCAAATGCCACTACTGTTATTGCTGTTATTTTCTAGTTATTAAGCCTGTATTAGTATACTCAGTTCCATCATTTCTTTTGAAGAAAACAACCACCAAGCAGTAACACTATTTAAAGGAACTGTGTCATTTCCTGTTTCACGCGTTCCACTGTTCAGATTCTCAAAAAGAAACTGAAAAAACAACCTCACTAACTCCTCCTCATAATTGCTGCATGCTAGACTTTGGGAAAACACAATGTTCATGTCCACAGGCCTTCTCCTCCATGTCTTCTACCGCTCACATCATTGTGATCTTTCCAATGTGGTAGAGACCTCTACCCCTTTTATTCTGCTTAGTTCAGCATAAGGAATTGATGAATCAAGAAGATCATGTAAAAGACAATGACCACCAGCAGACCTTTTTTTTTTTTTTCTTCATATGGCTTTCTTGCCAGGCTAGAAATACTCTATTACTGTACTATGTTACCATTTGAGATTTTGTGAATCAAATATATGGTTGGACTTGATCACAAAGGTCTTTCCCAAACTAGTGATTCTGTGAAATTAATGTTTAGGTGGCATTTTACACTCATTATAATTAGAT
The DNA here is from genome assembly GCA_022605575.1 of Laterallus jamaicensis coturniculus. Taxonomy (NCBI): domain Eukaryota; kingdom Metazoa; phylum Chordata; class Aves; order Gruiformes; family Rallidae; genus Laterallus; species Laterallus jamaicensis. The sequence continues at coordinate 2,232,947 of JAKCOX010000031.1, read as the reverse complement.
CATTGTAAGGGAATCAGAAGCACAGTCCTCAGTCTTTCAGCAATAACCTTTTCATGCCATTTCATTTTATTCCAAATGTAGTGATCTTGTACATAAATGAAGGAACCTCTCTTGTCTATCTATTGGTTAATGAAAAGAAATTCTGATTTCACCATTTTCCAATCATATCTAAACAACAGTTGTCTTGATGTTATTTGTGACATGCTTGTGTATGGGGGTTTTTTTCTGTTCATACATGTTTATATCTTTCTTCCTGACACTTAACTGTACAGGAAAAGTCCCTCCTCTTTGCAAGAAAGAAAAAAATACACAAGAAATAGTAAAAAAAAAAAAGATCTGCGTTCTACTGAAATCAACAGAAGAAAGGATTGCTCTGATTTGTGCCATGTGTTGTAATGATTACTGCATCAACATAATTTTTTTTTAAAAATCGTTTCCTTGAATTTTAAAATCTAAATATATATTATGTATACAGTACAGAATATGTGCAATTGTCTCTCATTAGTTGTTATAATTGTACTTTGGGATTACTTACTGTATATACAGACAAGACCAGATTTGCCCATGTTACAAAAAGAAAATGTTGTTTGGTGATGGACAAAAAAGGTCACTGTATTTAGGATTTGTTTAGCCAGGATAGGTTATTACATTACTTTATTCAAACTACAGCAAATGGAACAATTAATATGATTTTGTCTTCTAACCTCAGAGCATTATTTAATTAAAAAATTACTTCATTGTTATTTTCCCAATACTATAGTAAGTATAGTGAATAAGTCCACATAGAATATTTTAAGCAAAGATCTTAATGTTTCACTTCTGTAATGCAAACCATGGGTAATTTAATGTATTTCAACATACATATTCTCAGTTGTTTCACCATTTCCTCTTAGCTTGTCATGAGAAAAACTATGGAGGATACCTACATCAGTTGCTATGAAGCTCATAGTAATTCAGATATAATAACTTCAATGATTAATTTTGTTCTTTTCCCTAATGTTGTTAATAACTGCAAGTTAAAAGGTGGTTAAAATTTTTATAACAGATTTAAAATCCCTTAGCCATCTGCTTTCTCAAGGAGGATCAAGTATTAACTCTAGTTATTTCTTGTATTCTCACCTTGTTCAAAACAATTATTCAACTGACACTATTTTCTGTGTTAATATTTATATTATCAGTGGGCATATTCAGTTCAATACTGTAATTTTTCTTTCAGTGTTCGAGTCTCTTGAGTCTTACTTAAAAGCTAAGTGACATATAAGGAAGAAAACTGGAATAAAATTAACTTCAAAAGAAATATAATTATGATGCAAAGATACAACATGGCTGTATAAAGTTTCATCTTCATATAAAACACTTGTGAGTCTGAAAATCTAGATTCAGTCAGAGGGACAGTTCAATCCCAGATTCAATCTTTGACCACCTGGGACATGAAGCTCATGTTTACAAGATCATGTGGTACACACAGTAGCACAAGAGACTTCTTCAACTTTCACAGATCCTTCAAGGGAAAAGGTGAAAGTCTCAGTTTTCCATGGCTGTACTGTTCCTTAAGGAAGTAAGATGTAGACAATTAACACATATGGTGGCTTTCTTTGGCACTTCTATGTGCGTACCTAGCTATCTATCAAAAAAGAAAAAAAAAAAAAGCAAATATCTCCATGTAGGATATGGCTTCAGGTTGATTTGATTTGAAGAAATACGTTTTTTCTTGGACATTCCACCAGTTATAAAAATATTGATGCTTGATTACAGGTCCCTTAATAGATAAATACAATAAAAATGCAACAGACTTCTTTTTATAAAAACACTATATAGCAAAATAAAAAAAATTGTGAAACAGAAATAAATTGTGAGTATTATTATTAACAAGCAATAACCTACCTTGCATCCCTGAATACTAAGGAAGTAAAAAAAACCTCTTTGTGTTATTGATACGGTGGGTAAGAGAATCAGAAACATCGTTGCTGGCTTTTTTTTTTTTTTCTCCCCACATGGATAATGGGGTGTTTGGCCACCTAGCAAACATCTGGCACATTTTGAAATTACTGAAAGTCTCATTTATATGTTAGTTCATTTCAACAGTAATTTGTAACTGATTATGCACATAGCCAGTCACCCATGACAATGTGGGTTATCTCTGCAATGCCAGCAAGGTTTCAAATAGGTATTACAAGGTACTACATAAAATACTATCAGCTTCCAAATCCCAATCAAAGGAATATCTAATGTTGTCAATCATCTGCCCTCCTCCCTCCCCCCGCCCAGTTTAAAGAAGCTCTATTTAACGTAGAGCCATGCGTTTGAAATACGTGTTCGTACAGATACCACTTTCCCAGACTTTAATCCAGAGTTTAGAAAAAAGGATTTTCAGGGCCACAAAGGAAATGATGTAACCATTTTCTCTATATTTTTGTAGCCACAAGATAACTGGCTCTTGGTAAATGTAATTACTACTCGTGCCTCCAAACCACAAGAAAATAATAATACTGTTTTTCCTGTACATGCTGAACATAGAGCTATGGCCATAATCATCCCCTAAAGAAGTAACAGCGCATGTTGTGAACACAATGCCATACTGGAATCACATTCCCACATCCTAAAAGCATCTCTTTCCAAATAAAAAGATGTTAACTCATTTGAAATTTGGAATATATAAAATACATCCCTATCTGATGCCGTTTGGTCTCACATTTCCAGAATGATGTTATGCAGCAGAATGTTTTGTGTATCTGCATGTCCCAGGACTCTTTGTTCCAATGCAATAGTTCTGGCATTTTTAAGTCCTATTGCCAAGGAAAGTTGACTTTTAGCACTAATGACTCTATTCTTCTTCTTTCCAAACACAGCTTCTAACACACAGGGCTCGCCTGGAAAAGGTAGTTTCATCTCTCTACTGTATGAGGGGAGATAAGTACTGTATTAGTGAATCATATCCATCCCCACTTTACCTGCATCTACACATCATATTTGAAGTATCTCATCATTTCATGCTGGAACAGTACTTAATTTAAACAAAAGTAATGTTCTTTGCAAAATCCTGAATGAGTGAAATCTGAGGTTTCTTTCTGTTTCGGGTTGCTTATTAAATTCTGCTAATTTACCTCTTTATTATTCCGACACGCTAAATGCTGTATGTTATAGTCCCTAGAACCACATTTGTCATACTAAAGGAATACCACAAAAGAAAAACCACAGCTCTCTGGAAGGTCCTTATTCTCCTTATTCTCTTATCTTGTGCTTTCTGCTTGGCTCAGGTTGGTCGCTCTGGTAAACTTTTCTTTGTGGGTATGAAGCAATGACTTTGACAAGGTCCTTTTTGCCTCACAGTTTTTTTACATACATGATGTAGACAAAATTACTTTTTACTGCCATCACTAGGGATGGGGTTTTGATGCCTGAAGCATTTATCATCGGTTCAAAAAAAATCCTGATCCATTTAACCATATACTTGTTCCATTTAACCAAATACTTGTTTTCTGCTGTGTCTCTCATTCTACTACAGAACACCTCAAGTAGATTCCTGATTGATTCTTAGAATTTAATTTCCTTACTTTTTATTTAATATAATTTGCCTAGAGTTTTTGATTCTCCAGTCTAATAGCTGTTTTATAAACCAGCTACTGGCTCTTTAATGCTGTATTAAGTTTTATAGTGCCCATGATTTTAACCCAAAAAGCCTGCTCTGATACAGAACTTCTTACCTCATACCTGTACATCACTTAAGTCAAGAATTGCCATTCTGTTTGCAAGCTCTAGAACTAAATGTTTCAAAAAGGCAATCAGAGTGATGAGAAATTGCTTCCCTTATGCTTTATCCCACTGCAACATTTAACCAGCTGAAGGTAGTTGAAGTCACCTATTATTACTACCTCATTAGGCTTAGTTGATTCTTTGATCTCCTTCAACATTTTGGACTCAATATCCGTTTCCTGATCAGAAGGCTCAACAGTACAGCCCTAATACTGCTCCCCCAGCTCTATGACCTAATCTGTCCTTCCTGTTCAGTTTATAGCCAGGTATTACACCCTCCTATTGATTTTTGTCATTCCAACATTCTTCTGTAATGGCTACTATGTCAAGATACTCTTTCTTTGCCAAGAATTTCAAGTCACCTATTTTTTCTCTTACACATCTCATGTTGGTATACAGATCTATATAAGTTTTGTGTGCATTTGGGGAAGCAGGGAGTTGGCCACATCATTTTTTATTTAACTCCTAAGTTTTACACTCCACTAGCTTTCCAGATTTTCTCAGTTGTCCTTCCTTCGCTGTTGCTGTACATTCCATTCTTGTCCCTTACACCTTTTGTATGACTGACATCATTGGCAGATGTCTTTAAATGGTGAGAGCCCTCATTTGTCAGCTTTTCCTCAAACTCCTATGTGAGTAACCTCACTTATTAATTTACCACACCAGTATTCTGTTTTTGTTATGGTTCTAGACAATCCCTTCCACAAAGGTTCTTCCTCCTCCTGTGGAAGCATTCCACTGAAATACTACTTCTTGTCAATCATTAACTGAAATACCTAAAGTCTTAACTTATGAAATCTGCACATTAGACTAAAAGAAGGGAGCATAAAGATGATGAAACTTCACCAACCTTCCTAGATAAGTTTCCAGGATTCTTTTGGTACTTGGTAATCCTGGCACAGAATATATCCACCACAGCGAGCTCCTATCAGGCAGCCTATGAAAGTCTGTTCTTCAAGTTTTGGCCTCACCCTCTTCCTCCCTGAGAATCTATTCAGAAAATTGTTTTTGTGCCAATGTGACCCAGGTAATTAATGTTTTTAGTAATTCAATTTCCTAAATGATCTTTCAAATTCAACAACTGAAATAAGATATGACCCTGATACTTAGAGCAGTTCTTGTATTAATGTTTTACTTCCCTTAGCAGCTATTGCTACAAAATAAAAATTAAAAGCTAAATATCAGCCACAGTACAATGCACAAAAGAGAGACATTAAATAAGCAAGAATATATTAAACAATGAAAACCATTTGTGACAGAGTAGGAACACCTTTGCCATTGTCTAATTGCCAAACACATGCATATTCTTGAGGAAAAAGTATTAAATTCAATTTATACCTCACAATCTAGGTAAATATGAGACAGCTGCTAAATACGTCTATATAAATCTCAAATGTTTTCATCAGATGTATTGGAAAATAATGAGAGTAAAAGAAGGTACTTTTATTCTAATAGCAGACCATATTCCAGTGAAGAAACAGTTCTTTAACTCTTGGGGAGAAGCAAGTATTTCAGAGGGGTTTATTAGCATACAGTATAAGTAATATTTATAATGACTAAGAGAAAAAAGGTTTACAACTCAGGCCAAATACTGAAAAATGCAAGGACACAAGCCTGTAATTAACTGCATAGATTCTCTGATTTTCAAGGTTGCAACCCTGGCCCTGACTTCAAGGGGGCTTTCTGGGTGCTCAAAACTCAGACACCTTCCCTCAGATTCCAAAGTATAGCTCCCTGAAGACCTCTTGCACCATCAGTCTGGAAACATGGCAGAGAAGAGCATCTGTCCTTACTAGTTAAAAAATACATATACTTTTCAGATGTGTTTTTCTTTTCCCTGAGAACTGAAATGTGATTGTAAAACCACATTTTTGTTGGGTTTGAATGTGTAAATCCTCAATTCACAGAAATATTTAAGCAAAGATGGTTGGCTGTACTGCTCTTTGGATATGGGACCTGGCTCATCCTGATAGCAAGATGGGGTGAGGCTGCATTCAAAGCACTGGCTCTGGGATCAAAGAGCCTGTCTCCAGCTGCGGCATACCTTTCATGTATGACATCGATAACTCCACACTGATCACCTGGAAGGCACTACAGAAACACATTGATTTTATTACTGCAACAGGCTGAAATACTGACTGATTTTGCTTCTTTCAGTCAGAATTGCAAGTAATATACTGCTGGTAATGTTGTTACAAATAGCTGCTTTTGATAACATTTTTCCTACTTTGAATACTATATTCAGAATTTAAATAATATGTTTCTAGCTCAGTTTCTCTGATCAAAAAGCATGGGCAAATGTAACTACAAATAATTTTTGAAAATGTAAGTGAATTAAAATAAGTGTCCTGGATTGTACATGGGTTATATTAGCTTGGTGTCAACAGTGTCATGTGAAAGGCTTATTTTATTTTATTTCACTATGACTTATCTCCTATAAAAACCAAAGTTAGTTTCCAGATGTTTTCCTTTGTGGAAACTCACTTATAAATGCAAATGAACGTAAGTGCATTCCTACAACGGTAGTAAGGTAGGACCGCCACACCTCCAATTGCTGTGTACCATAAATGGGAGACTGGTAAGGAGGAAATAGTGAGAACATTTCCACTGCCATTGTTCTCTTAACAATTCTGTAGATATTCCACATGCTCATTATATTCAGGGGTCATATCCAAACTTGCCTACGGAGCTGCTGCTGATGAAAATTCTGGTGGTTCTTGTGGTGCTTTGTACAACTGAGTTTTCTGAAGTACCTTTTTGCCATGTAGTCTAGGAATAAGTCACAGACAGTTGCAACTCTGGACAGAAAAATGTACTGAGGTGTTTGTTCAATACGTAGAATGTATTTTTATATATATCTTCACCATTAAAACTGAATAATAAATACAATTTGAATAGTTCTGTTGCAGAAACCATGTTTTCTCAGATAGGCATGTGTCTCATGGCAAGAATACATTTACAGAAGGAAAAGAAATCTTGACAGTCAAGAAGCCTCAAATACTTACAAACTTAATGCTGGGCTAATAGTAAGCAAAGGAACCATTAACAGCACAGTACCATCATGCTAATGTATCACTTGGTTTTGGATGGTCCTCAGGGACCTCACCTGTTTCTCACAGTACAAAGTACATAATCAGTATAAGTTTTCCAATCTTGCACGCCACGCCGAGTTCCCAAGAGCCCTCTTTTAAGTACTTCATCCATCTTTCACCTGCCATGTAAGTGTTGCGGTTTATTTATACATCACTCATTGTTTTGTTAGAGACAGTCCATCAGCCCAGACAACTCACCCCTTCCTGGGACCACAAGACTTGCTCATCCACAGAGGAATGCCACTTAACACTGGCACCTTCTTAGTGTCTTAAGGTACATTCAGATGGGAGTATGTCTGTGCAGACCCTCAGCCTGCTGCCCTAAGCAATTTGCTAGACCTCTTCTCCTAAGCAGTCTCTTCCTGTATACCCCTGTAGCCCTTTAGAAAGGGAACTATGAGTGTGAACTAAAGCATTTTAACTTAAGTCGAAGGAGTGCTATGGAGAAACACAGGCAGAAAATATACGGGTAAACGCTACTGATGAGGTTCAACAAAGCCAAATGCAAGGTCCTGCACCTGGTTCAGGACAATCCCCATTATCCATACAGGTTAGGAGATGATGTGCTAGGAAGCAGTCCTGAGGAAAAGAACTTGGGAATACTTGTGGATGAGAAGCTGGACATGAGCCACCAATATGCATCTACAGCCCAGAAGGCCAACCACATCCTGGGCTGCATCAAAAGAAGTGTGGCCAGCAGAGTGAGAGAGGTGATTCTGCCTCTCTGCTTTGGTGAGACCTCACCCAAAGTACTGTGTCGAGCTTTGGAGCCCTCAATACAAGAAGCACATGGACCTGTTGGAGCACGTCCAGAGGAGGGCCACAAAAATGATCAAAGGGCTGGAGCCCCTCTCCTGTTCAGACAGGCTGAGAGAGTTGGGCTTGTTCAGCATGGAGAAGAGAAGGCTCCAGAGGACCTTATAGTGGCCTTCCAGTACCTGAAAGGTGCCTATAAACAAGCTGGGGAAGAACTGTTCACAAGGGCATGTAGCAGTAGGACGAGGGGTAATGGTTTTAAACTCAAAAAGGGAAGATTAAGGTTGGATATTAGGAAAAAGTGGTAGATCACTTGAACACATTGCCCAGAAACGTAGTGGAGGCCCCATCCCTGGAGACATTAAGGTCAAGCTTGATGAGGCTCTGAGCAACCTGATCTAGTGAAGATGACCCTGCTTACTGCAGGGGGGTTGGACTAGATGAGACCTCTAGAGGCCCCTTCCAACCTTATACATTCTATGATTCTATGTGGTTCAGTTTGAGCATTGGGTTCTTCTTTCTGGGCAGTCAAAATAACTTTCAACAGGAATTCTACCACATGGAGATCTTTCCTGATTTATGCTCTGCCCCATTAACATTGGCCTTTATAATAAAAGCATTTCAGATAGAGAACTCCTAATTATGAGTACACCAAGGAATTGGGATTCAAGAATGCTACTTGCAAGACACATGGAGAAGCACACTTAAGTAGTAAATAAGCTCTCACTTTCTATCAGTATTTACCACTCCTTTCTAGCAGTTCAGCACTTACTTATTTTATCCACTTTTCCATTACTAATGTTTAATTTCATGAGGTTTATTACACAAGCATGACCTTTTTCTCCAAGTAGCAGTAAAGCGAAAAAGAAATCTAAAGCCAGACTGATACGTCAGAGATATCAATGTACACATGAAAGAGGTGATTTCTTTCAGAAAATATCCTCATTAAAAATTACCCAAAGCATAGTTTTGAAAAGACTACATTTAACAGTTTCCTAGTCAATAACGTGCATTAGATATTCTGTGAGATTTAAAAAGGAATTATTATTTGAATATTGTATATGTAACTGTGAGCAAACAAAAAAAAATATATATTAAAATTTATATACTAATATGTATTTTTGTATATATAAAAAGCAATATAGGTGTTTAAATACAAAGCTTCCCACAAATTTTGCCGTGCTTCCAGACTTTTCTTGCTTTGAAGTTAATGGTAATATGCTATTAAGCATAGCAAAGAAAATGCAGGATCTACATTTGTGAATCACAATGGAAACATCACAGTTTTGGGTGCTAATATACAGCCATAACAATACCTTGCAGTAATGTCAGTGGCTATTATACTACACATTTGATTGATAGTCCCATAATGAAATCTCATTCAGCTGGAAAATATCTCCCAACTGCTTAAAGGAAACCAATCTTAGGAAAGCCACAGAAATATTAGAAAATTAGAAAGTTCTAGGTATACTACTAAAACCACATCTAACGTGATAAAGCATTACATTTGGATTTCTGCACTAATCTTCCATGCCAGTGGATCCCAATTGTGGTCAGATCTGGCATATAAGAAGGCTGAACTTTGTTTTGTCCTGTCAGGTTCCCAATGAAGACACCTCAGAAAGCAGGTAACAGAGCTGAGCCTCAACAAACTGATCAGCAATTCCATGTGGAATTACCACATGTGAATGTTATCCCTGAAAACTTATATTCAGGAAGCTACATGCTGAATACAAGCCCTATCAAGTCCCTTATGACATGCTTTCTTCATTTCTTTTCCCAGCACAATCATTAGCAGAAAAGTTGAAAGTTCTATAGAGTATAGAATTATCTATAGAGACAGAAATTCTCACATGCTCTCCAGAAAAACAGCTTCATACCTTTTACAGATCAGTTGATAGAGCACACATTGGTGAAAAAAAATATTATAGAGTGACCAAGGCCAGTGAAAGGGGCCAGAGAAGGCGAATAATAAAGATTGATTTTCCCGCTTAAAATTGTAAACCAGTTTGCATGAGCTAAGGCATGAAACAGTTCACCTGGGTAAATGCACATCATCAAATGTTCTGAACTATTCTGAAAGTTACACCCAACTTTAACTCCTCAACTTTGTTGATGGTTTCTTCTACCTCAACAGCAGTACCTGTTATGTAAATTACATAATACTAGGATTTGATAGCATTAAAAAGATTAATGATGATAGAGTTAATATCTTCTGATGGAAGAGTATTTTTTTCCAAACATTTAAATCTAAGCAGATGTTCAGTGAAATTGGAAACACAATTTGTACATGTCTACAGACTGAGGCATGTCAGGGCCTTCACAATACCATCAATTTGCAACACTTCACAGTATCTGAGTGTATTCGAAGCCAGAAAAAAAATCTCTTGTGTCAAACCATAACCACTACTGTGAATATTCTTTTTGTATAAGACCTTTTGTTCTAACCAGTGCTATTTAAGCAGGCAATGAGAATGAAAAGCAATCAAACTGCACCAAATGTACAGAGGTGACAGTTAATAATTTTTTTTTAAATACTTTAAAAAAAAAGGAATTTGCTGAGGCGTGCAGCAGCTTTGTGAAACTGGATCCAAAGTGGGTTAAAATTAACTGTAATACAAATGCAAAAAGAATTAGTGTTTGGAGCCTTGTGATTAAAATTTCATTAGTTTGTTATATAGTATGTATTTCATACAAAATGGCAAATCTATCTAATGAACGTCAGTCCTGCAAAAGGATTCTTCTTTCAGAACTACCTTTGGATAGCAAATGTCAACTCCTTGGTATTCCATGCAGGCCACAAGAAAGTTGTGTACACAATCCCAATTTAGTATCAATCCAAATACCTACTATAACACTAGATTTAAAAAAAGGTCATTAAAGAATGCCTCACAAATAAAATTGAATACAACTGGGCTTGTGAATGAAATCAGTCCATTAGTATCATTGTGTGACTATATTCTGAACTTACACTCATTTGTCATCCAGTTGATCGCCTGCTGTTGAAGGCATCAGTTGGGAGATTTTAGCATTAAAAGAAAATGCTTGGAATTTCACACCAAAAGGGAGAGTATTGCTATGTTTGACACGTTAAGATCGTTCGAAAACAATATTGTGCAACAATCCAGGTGTTACATAACCGTAAGTCATATCTTTTAAGTAAGAAAGCATTACTTCCTTGTATTAATACTTATGTATACCTTAAATACAGTGCAGTGGAGAAAGCAAGTTTCATTATGTTGTATTTCATTATTCCATAAATATCCCTGTCCAGATTTTTAATTTACCTAAGCAGTTTTTCCTCCACTGGTCTGCTTAACTTAGGTCAATAAAATGCAGAGCTTGAAAGAGATATTCAAAAGGCAAGTGCAAAAGGTCTTTCATTACTTAACAAAGGCACATAAATATTGAGATAAAATGCAAATTTATGAAGACTCCCACTCCAAAACCTAGAAGAACCTAAGTAACTTTTGTATTTCTTTAGTATCATGATTTCAAATTTTGAACTACTTCAGTTTTGTGCCAGCCAGAAAACACGGTGCCAAACAAAGGATGTGGATCAGAAGTCCAAAAAAAAAGGAGAAAGAAGAAAAACAAGAGACTTACAATAAAGGGAAGACCAAAAAAGATTACTACCTTTTTCTCTGCTAAATAAGTGTCATATAACAGAGTAAGACTATAATAAAACTATCAAAGCATAGCACAATTCAGTTAGAAGGGACCTAGTATTTATGTTAAAAGCCCAATGGTATTTCTCCTGAAGACCAGGTAATGTTAGAGACCTACTGAAAATACAGTCTTATAACACTTCTAACTTAATTTACCACAAATAAATATCGATTGGCTTCAATTAGACAGGCTTTTCTTTTTTCTTCAGAACTGAGTCTGCGTACCTGCAAATGCTTGCTCATCCAGTACAAGAATTTAGTTAAGATAAATAAGAAAAAAAGTACGATTCAAATATTTCCCCACCATCCCTCTACTTCAGTCATGTATCTGAAGAAATATTCTTTTGGAGGAGCTAAAAGGTTCTGTCTCTATGTTCATGTATTCCTTCATCTCCCAAAGACACTGCAGCTGCCAGTATTTGAACAAAAGCTGCTTTTTGAAAGAAGAATACTGTTCACTGCACTCAGCCCATCCTCCAATACCTGGGAACCAGAAATGATCAAAACACAATTGCCACATAAAATTAATTTACAGTTACTACTGATATGGACTGCAATGGCATATGTAACCTGGCGAGGTAGCAAAGACAGTCAAAGCAAATGGTGTGGGATTTCTGGCTCTGCTTTCCATAGATGGGATGATTTTCGAGATTAACCTTATTCACCCACATTCACCTCAAATACTATTAGACACTTGACTGAGAACTACAATATGGTAATGATCATTACAGGCAACAGAAAGACACTTCCAGAGGGTGATTATGGCTCTGATATTTGACTGCGACTATGATGACTTCATATGATTATATTACTCCATTAACCATGGAACAATCTTAGAAAGAGAACGCAGCTATCTCAAAAGTCTCATTTAAATGATTAATTTTAGCTGAGATGTATTCAGGACTGTGTACATCAGTTCCTTATCTACACAACAACATGAGAAACAGTATTTCCACAAATTTTGAGAAAAATATAAGGCATGCGGGACACTGAAAGGTACATAAGGAAGGTAATGTGGGGCTAATTTCAGATAAATATATGTAAGTCATCTGTGTAATGATTTATAGCAGCAGAGATGAGGCAGGCTGCCCAAATTAATTTACATTATGTAATAAAATCCTCAGTATTTCTGATATTCACCATCACATCCATTATCACAGATGCTCCTTATCAGTTCTTTTTACATATAATATCCAAAGTCTTTGAGTAAATAGTTTTGTAGGTTGAAGGAAAAAGCAGCAATGTGTTCAGGAAATGTGACTTGAATAAGTGGCAAGTGTATAAAGTATAAAAGGACAGCTCGGATGTGTGTATAATCCAGTCGTCCTTTTAAGCACAGACAAATGCTTCATCTTTAGTCAAGCCTTTTTGCTTAAAGGCAGTTGACAGTTAAGGCCTGCCTGCATTCTCCCTTAATCCATTCACACATATTTGAAAAGAGATACTCCATCGCCAGAAAAATCTGGAGCTTTTTTCAAGTAGGGCTCATGGAGATAGCTTACTTATTTGTCTGGTATAAACACATCTCTCAAGAAGACAACATCAAAGACAGTAGAGCTGTCATAAGTCTGATGCTTGCTTTTTTGTTATTATTAGGGCCACAAAGATGACCAGGGGGCTGAGGCACCTCTCCTATCAAAGGCAGGGAGAGTTGGGCTTGTTCTGCCTGGAGAAGACTCCAAGGAGCCTACCAGTACTTAAAAGGGTGCTACACAATAGTGAGAGAGGGACTATTCATCAGGGAGTGCAGTGATAGGACAAGGGATAATGGCTTCAACCAGAAAGATGGTAGGTTTAGATTAGATGTTAGGAAGAAATGCTTTACTATGAGGGTAGTAAGGCACAAGAACAGGTTGCCCAGAGAAGCTGTGGAAGCCCCGTCCCTGGAAGTGTTTAAGACCAGGTTGGATGGGACTTTGGGCAACCTGGTCTAATAAAGGGTGTCCTTGAAGTGTTTGCTAAACTTCATGAAGGTAAAGCATACTAAACGAACAATTTTCAAATGTAAGAAATGTGGTAGTACCCCCTCCCACCCACCCCCCCAAACAACTGAAACGCCAACTAAATCCAAAACAAAACCCAAAAAATCCCTACTAACCCTTAAAAATTAAGTTCCACATATGTAACTGATACCCAAATGCAGCTACAAGATATCTAGCTTATATTTACCCTGTCTTTGATTACTAAATTGTAGGTGCCGAATTTAGATTGCAGTTTATTATGGGAGAGAAAAGCAAATGAGGTAGGAACTCAATCTGGTCTCTCTGAGGTAGCTCCACAATATGAACCAAAGCACAATAAATGGAGATTTGCTTAAAAATGCTGAAGCAAACACACCCGTAGTTGCTCAAATGTTCACTGCAATTAAGCAGGAATAATTTTACAAAGAGAAGTATGTTAACCAGGGACCTGGACAAGGAGCTGTGTAATGTAACCTGGGGTTGTATGTTGATTAGCTAGGAAGACAGATCCTGCTTCCATTGACGCAAACAGGAGTCAGAGCAAAACCCAAAATGTGCTGGGCTACTGCTGTACAGTCAGGTTTTGAGTTTTAGCCTGTTAATGATGAATCCCAGATGGACATTCAGAGTTGTCTCTTGAAAAATTAGAGTAGTAAATACATTTCATTTGTTATCATTCATCGACTTAGGTGTAAGTTCTAAGTGACAGGCTAAAGACATCCTTCAGGCATTCAAAATGTTTTTCTCTCTAAAGCTAAGCTAGACATGTTGGACTAATGTGATTCTGTAGCTGCCTGAATCTTTCCCCTGAAGTACTCACAGTTTTCTTTTCGTAAAAGCTGTCAGACTTTGGAACTGGTATTAAGTTCAGACACAACTGGCCCTTCAAATTCCAATTAAAATAATGTGCTTGAAAATAAAGCTTGAAACATGCTTTAAGCCCAGCTGTTTCATCTTAGAAAAATATGTGTAATCACCGAATCATTTGAGACTGCAGAGAGAACAGAGAAACTCCTCAAGAACCTCATCTTAGTCCATTTCTCGTTCTCGTCGTAAATTTCTAAGAGGAACCAACCTAACAGCAAAAAAGCTCTTTCTTCTTTTCATACCAGCAGAAATAGTACAGATTTATTTTTCAGATTTACAAAACATATTGTTTTTGATGGATTACGATCCAAAAAAATGTTATTGCTGTATTTTGCAATTAGATGTTTATGTACCAAAACAGACAACACACAATAGTTCATCAAACTTATATTACTGTGTAATACTTAGATGTCTTTAGAAGTGTATTTTCTTCTTTTGTTAATTAATGCCAAGTTTTTAAAATTAATTTGAGAACAACATGAAAACCATATGTTAAAATTTAACAGTTGCTATCAAATGACAATAGAGATCTGTTAGTTCTCCCTTTAACTTTATAAATATGTGTTAAAAATGCTTCTCAAAATCGTCACAATGATTAACAAAACACTTTAACACATTCAGAAGAAGACAGAAGACTAGAAAACAGCAACTAAAATTGCTATTAATAGTGTTATCAAGGAAGAAAAAGAACAGAAATAAAGAACGATTTGATAGCATCATTCACATTTATTAATTAAAAAAATGAGCTCAAATCAAAATTTTAAACCAAATCTCTATCCCTACTTCCATTTATTATGACATTTAATGGAGGCTTCAGAATTTGATCTTTTATTTTTAACATTTCCTCTTAATCTTTAGATATCATTAGAGAAACCCCAATAGCTTTACAATCCTATCTTCTGCTGCTTTGCACTGACATCTCCCAGCAAGAATTCTTTTTAATTTTTTTTTATGATGATGGAAGATTATTACTCCTAACTGCCACCACAGATGGGAATGTACAAATAGCATTAGGGACATGGTCCTCATAGCGTGAAGGCATAGCTAAACTTTTTAGTTGAGCCAGAGCCTCACTTTAAATGCTGATCATAATGAAAGACAAACTTGAGAGTGGTTTTCTCATTGGGACATGTTGGCAATCCGAGTGGAAGAGCTCAACTCCATCATGTTTAAATATACTTGTTGATTAATGGTTTCTACCAGATAAAAAACTGTTTCTGGAATCCTCCTAAAAATTTCTTGATACTTTTATCTTATATACTTAATTGTTTTTAACTCATATGCAGTTTTTCAGATATGTAGCTTTATTGTAGAATATATCCTTGAAAAAGGATTAAGTAGAGCTATCATTCTGAGAAAAATAGTAGCTGTCACCTCAGCAATCTGAGGAGCCAATAAAATGTCTGTGTTGTTTTGCAGCACTTAAATAATGAAGTTGACTGCCAGTGGTGGCACTCTCTGAGGAACAGAATGAAGATCTAGAGGAAGGGCAGACATCCCCATGACTCCTGCTTCTCCTGCTTGCTAATGCCTGCCGGTAGTTAGTTTTATGCGTTAGCAAGCTAAGGTCATGAAGAAAGTCTATGGTTGTTCCAGAAAAGGTTTCCTCTTAGAGAAGTCTCCAATGACATACATCAGAAAAAAAAAAAGCAACAACCCAAAACCAAACCCCCTCTGAAATTACTTGGAAAATATGCAATGAATGTATTATTTCTTAAAAAAACATAGCATTCAAGTATTCTAGAAGATAAATCCCCAAATCAAGACTTGTCTTCTTGCCCTAGATCAATTTAGCTAAAAGGAGTGCTTATTAAATCACACTGCTTTGCCTATTTTCTTCCTTACTTAACCTAATTTCACTACGGAGAAAGAAAATCCTAATACAATTTTTGAAACTCCATGAATAGAGAATGTACATACGTGCTTTTTAACACTTTCCACTGCCATACACCCATGTCAATTTGCCTCTAATTCATCTTGTTTAGGAAGTACTTGTGCTAATGTGGTCTAATTGGTAACAGCCAGAGCTAACTCTGCTATTTTAATTCTAAGAATTCTCACAAGGTTCTTTAAAGCACTGAGGGTTGGGGGTGTGGGGGGCTTGGAGAAGAGTAAAACATCCAGCAGGCACATGGTTTTCATTTTGGGGGAGGGAGTCTGTTATGAAATTTACTTGACTGCTGCAGGCAATATTGGAGGCTTAAATGGAAACTGGCTGAACCTTAGCTTCCAGTTTATAAAGAGCATTCACTCTATAAAGTTTCCTTATAGCACCTTTTTACATAATGAGCTTTAACTAAATTCTGTCAGCACGGAAAGTGGTTCATATGGTTTAAGATGTGTCTTACTTCAGGAATTCAGAAGCTTTTCCTTTCAAAGGCACAGAAGCGGCTTTAAAGGAGGCCTTTAGTCTTGAAGCAGTGGAAGATGCTGTACCTTTCCCACATCTCATGCTTTCAACTACAAACTTCTACAAATCTACAGCAGGATATTCATTTTTGTCAGCTGCAATGATCTTTTATGTGATTATTCATATGCAATCTACAAAACTCTCTATCCCTTCAGATCAGTTAGCACTGTAAATGGTAAGAAAAGTACAAAGGACAAATACAGACCCTGATGCCATTTATATTGAATTTTCTTAAATTGCAATTTGTTTTCTTTATGTCTGTTCTGGGCTCAGAAAAATTTTACCTTTAATGGTCCTTTCTGAAATCTACCTGAATCATCAAGGTAGCTGCCATTCCTTTTCTTTCCTGATTTCTCATCTTCAAGAATTTCCACCAGACATAGTCCAGCATCAAGATTTGAAGTGACATCCTCCAATGTTGGGGGTTTTTGTAGTTATTTTGAGCTAAATTCAGCTAATAATTATTTCAAACAATTATAAATGAGACTGTGTACAGTTGGGCTTATAGAAATATTGGGATATGTTGTTTCAGGCATTGTGCAGCTACAAAAAAAAAAGTAAGTAGATGCAAAAGGTTAACCATCTTAATGAAAGCACTTCTGAGAAAGTAAGCAGCTTTATCAATGCACAATGTTCCTGGGAACTCAAAGTAGCTATGCTATTCACATATGCAATTGGAATTGAGATTGTATTTTCAGAACACACATTTTAAAAACAGTACAGTTAAATCCTATTTTTCCTAAGCAGGAATTGTGGAGATTTTGACATCTTCTAGAAATAAAGGATTGTTTTTAGCAATGTCATCCTTCTGCAAATAATTCACTTTTTCAAGCTGCAGTTAAAACCAAAACGGTAAAAATGAATGAATTCTGGGGTCAAATGAAATATTTGTTTCAATTCAAAACTAAGTACTGATATTTGTGTTTTGATAAATTATAAGTGAAGTTGGGCTCAAAGCAGTACTTTGAGATGAAAGACTGAAAAAGTTCCAAACTCCCATTCTAAATGGTTGCAAAGAAATAGAGTGCTTAAGTTTTTCTTATTCACATGAATCTATTTAAAGATTTACCAAATATTTCAGGTTGAAAAATACCATCATTTGGCAAACTACCTATTCATTTGAGCTTTACAAAAGACTCTCCTTGTAAGCACTATTCAAATGAAAACACTGAAAGATTTTATAAAGGTTAGGTACTTAATGTCATTTGATTAACAAATCTATGAACACCTTTGCACAAGCAAGGAAAGACTATGATAAGGTGCAATATAGACAAATCTGATTCATTTTCAATCCATATAGAAGAATGAAGCAGAAATCAAAACTCTATTTGGACAAAGTGGTTGCAACAATGCAAACAGGTGATAGTGAAAATAGAATCAGCCAAAAAAAATGTTATAATGATAGATTTTTTTTGTTGTTTGTAATTATAAGCCTTAATTATCTCTTTGAACTCCATTGCACAATTAACACAGTTTCTATCATACTAACTCAGCAAAGGGGGGAAGAATCACTTTACAAGTGTAATATAAAATGTGATATTTATACTGTTTTCCGGTAGTAATCAGCACTGTCTGATGTGCAAGTAATTTGTTGAATGCCAAAGACACTCATGTCTGGCTAACAGTTGTTGGCTGATTTTGCTGAAAGCTGTGTGTCAGGACTGGAATCTGTTTGCGGTAACATGGTTCGTGCAGGAAGGTAGGCAGCCTGCTTCCACATACTGCACTAATGACGCCTCTTCATAGCAACCACATTTTCCATTTTGGACCCCTGTTCTAAGAAGTCCTAAAATCTCCACTGCTGCAACATGGTGGGGAACAGGGTATATACCCTTCCTCAAAGTCTCAGTTCCCAAATTCATAAATTAACAAAAATGAAAACAAGATGAAAAGTGACACTCTCAGCTGCTCTAGTAATTGTTTATTTTAAGCAAACTAATAACCATACTTACTTTCTTGCCCAAAGATCTCAATATTCTTCACACTAGATAAACACATCTTAGATAATCGAAGTATTAACTTCTCCAAACATTTCTATAGGTTTATGAGGGAACAGTGAAATGAAGGGCTGTGAAAGAGAAGAATGAGCTGCCATCTGGGCTGCTTTACAGAAACTCTGGGAAAGAGCAATGGCACTAAATTACAGCTGCCTCCCGGCAGCCCTGTAACTGGGTGGCGGGTCAGGATGCACGGTGGAAAAGCACAGCAAAGTTGGTCCTGACCTCCTCCCAGATCAACTTCACCTACTAAATCTGAAAGAGGAGAAGTACCAGTCACAAACCTCTTGTCTTCCCCTTTCCTCTGATGCCCAACCTGGAACAGGGATGAAGGGAACACTAATATAATCATCCTGGTAGGGGGGAGGTTTTATACTCCACAGGAATGGAGTGTACTGCAATCCAACCCTCAAAACTCCACATCACAAGCCACACAGGACTAGTACGGCACAAGCTAGAAATTACCCATAGTTTCCCAATATAGCAACATAACTCTTGATCGTAAGACTATCGTATCTTCTTTCCTTAATCCTTTATGTTATTTTCAGTAACGTAATAGATTCTAATCTACCTCGTAACCCTATTAGTGCTGCATGCCAGTCCCTTGCCCATCTGCAGCAGACTGCCCTACAGTCCTGAAACCACTTCAGATGGCACTTTTTCAAGTCACACTAATCAAAATAAAGTATCTCTCAATTAATTATCCCTCTACAACCTGCATTCCAATCCCACTCCATAATTGACAATTACTTGCCCATTCTTCCTCACAAAGCCTGGAGTAAATTGGATAATTTTAGCATTCGTTTTATTTTGACTGTTCCTAAATTTAACGTGGGAAACTCTTTGCACCCACTCCTCCTTCCTGTTTTGGTAAAACAAGTTAGTTAGAACCCATGTCTTCACAATTAAATTTTCTACAACACGTCGGGAAGGTCACTGCCTCAGCTGTTTATTGATCTCATTACTACAAAAAGCATGTGGTTATGGCTATGTCTGGCCCTTTATCATACTTTTTCTCATGGTTTTTTAAAAAGTATTAAATAACATATTCAAAAGATCATATTTAATATAAAAATTACATATTAAGGCCTCCTCTCCAATTTCTTCCAGACCAACATGTTGCAAAGTATTTCCTAGTTCATATTAAACACACATGAGAACATTTGCACTTATGATTAGGAATCAGCTCTTGACCTTCTAAACTTGTATTGTTCCCTGATGAATGCTCTGGTTCTAATTCCCCAGAAGGCCACGACCTGCTGTGTATCCAAGGTCAATTAAAATGAAGTCCTTAAAGCTTTTTCATATGAATTCTAACATGTTTTCTAAGAATTATAGGCTCAAATTTAACCCTCTGCTGTATAAGATTTTTCTAATATGAGTTTCTGGCTATTCCGAGCAGCTGAGCGTGTTGCATTTTCTATCGCACATTCACTGCACAAAACAGCCCTTCTGGCTTATCACCTTCCCCTTAATCACTCTCTCCTGGAATCACAAGAATGAGAAGCATCAGAATCAGGTGAGCCATCAAGCCCATTCGCTGACTTAGGCCCATCTGTTTCTTACAGAACCATTCATGCACAAGTTTTACCAGTTCCATTTCGGTCTCCTATGGTTTTGTCCACCAGGTAATGGGTGATAGTCAACAGCTCTTCTCTTGGTATTCAACTAGTGTTCTCCCTTTCAAAACCCACTGTCATCACCATGACTTTACTATCTCCCATCTCATTTACACTGCTGCTGCCCAAGAGTTTTGCTCCTCCTGAGCAACAACCCTACTCATACAACCCGAGATGACAAATAAAGTCAAAGAAATTAAGACAAAGAAAAGACAAATAAGGAAAATATGAAAAACACAAGACAAATAAGGCACTAGGGAATGTCTAGCTGGGTGACTTCAGATGATATCAAGGGAGGAGAAAAAAAAACACACCTACAACCAGAATTCAGACCAGAATCAGTAAGCGCAGCCAAGAGGGGACTGCCAGAACTGATGTAAATGGCCCAGCTGGGAAATGAACAGGTGATGTGAAAGGAAAATAGTCAGAGGCCTGTGGGAATGGGCTGCGAGTCTTGAAGAGAGGCAGCTGGAGCTGGGAGCTGCAAAAAGAGGGTATGCAAGGCAGAGCTAGCAGAGAGCATTGGAAAGGCCATAGCTTGGACAATTCCTATCAAATAGCAGAATAAACAATCTCCACTGAGTACACACGTGGAATGCGTCAGCCAGGTGAAGCTGAATTGGGAAATGCTATCAGCTCCCCTTGGCGAAGTGGGAAGGAAAGAGATTTCTATTATCCTAGTGAGATTCAAAGGCAGAAACACTGCTTCAGACTATAACGTGCTCTTAGAATAACAATGAAGAACAGTAATTATTACATGCAGCAAGACCTGCAAAGAGAGGCAAAATCTTTTATTAGCTCAACTGATATAGCTAGAAAAAACAGACAAGCTTGGAAGTGTACAAGGCCTTCTTTTTTTGATCTTATTTTAAACATTAGATATTTTAATTGTTTTATGAATACTTTAGTACAACTTTCTTTCCAGTCTTATATCTATTATTCAAAAGAAGGCTCCTTGCTTGATAAAAGTGTTACTTGACTCATCCTCTTTCTAGTTTTTGGTGTACACTGTGGCACCACAGAAGCTGATCTGAAAATGCCAATGATTTCAATGTGTTTAAAACTTAACCCACTGGCCTAACATTTTTAAACTAAATTTTCTAATTGTATATGGGTTTTTCAGCTTATTCAGATTTAAAAAAAACCCATCTTTTGAGTTAAGCTTATCCTGGGCTAACTATCATCCAGAAAGGCAACTAGAACAGCTTTTCACAAAGTGAAATCAAGAGGATAAAGAAGATAAGCAGAAACACTATATTTTTATCAGTGTATTTAATACTGTGTTTTACTTGTAGCGCACTTAAGTACTGAGGATCTAATAAGCTAGTACTTTAATAAGCTAGTACCGTTAAGTACCAGGATTTATAAACTTTTTTAATCTGCAAATTAATAACATGGGAGTAAGAAGAATCTTACTCTGCTATCACACTGCAATTTTATTACAAGTTAGGCTGGCAATAACACTCCTGATATTCAGGAATGTCTGTACATACTCAGCTGGCATGCAGGTGTTCAGCTAATAAAACAGAAATAGAAATTTGACAGCTAGGCAGAAAGCTACCAGATGTTTCTGAGGAATAATTAGGAGAAGAAAGTGGAAGATGCACTGATATAGGTAAAAAAGAAACACCTACAATCTTTTCTTGCCCAGTATTTTGAAGGAACAGCAAGAATAATTTCTCTTTACATTTTAAAAAAGCAAGCATGGCATTGTATTTTCAGCATACTGTATCCAATTTTAGGGATAAGAAACCTAGAAGACCCTTATAAAACATATTAAAATAATTGCAGAACTGTGGCACTATAGGGGAGGTAATTTTTTAGATGGGAAATTGAGATGAACGGAAGTTAATGATTCAGTATGAAATGTGCTGAGTAATGCTGACTTCTTTTGCTGTAAATATTCCGCCATGGTAACCACAAGACCAGTAGTGATTAATTACAGTTTTCATGGTAAATCAGAAATAAAGGTTAATAAAACTGGGGTTGAAATCTGATCGCATTTATACTCACAGAGCACAAGAATAATCCATGTGATGTTATCTCTGAACTTACCCTAGACTAGGAAAAACCCCACAGTTGCAGGTCCCAAATCTGCTTCAAGTACAATTTGCAAGAGCATAAATTTTTTATGCAGTAGCTTCACCAAGAAGATCTGTATAGTCTATAACTATGGTCCCCCAAACACTTCTGTTGTTTCAATAACCCTGCCTTTATCAGTCTCATCAAAGCTGCTGTCCAGCATGAGATTGATCGCAACTATAATGAAGTGACGATGCTGTAGATTTCCTTCTAGCTAAAGATTTTCCACTGCTAGGCAGGTGACTGCAATTTCCATCACATCAGGACAATTACTTTTAAGAACGGAAGGAACCTTCGCCCTCCCTCCTTTTCCTCTACCCCTCCCAGCTTAGGTTGCACATCACGATCTACAAACTTTCAGAGAATACTTTGCTTGTGATTCTCAACATAAGAAGTACTACAGGAAATTGAACTGTAAGACAGAAAAGTATTTTTTAAAGGAAACTCTATTTGAAAAACTAAGCCTGGGAAAAAGATCATGGAAAATACTGTGAATAAGCTCTTGATTTTACCTTTTGAACAGGGACATGATACTATGGGTTCCTGTAAAATAGGTTTTCAGAAACAACCCTTAAAGTGTGTAAAAATAAAAAAAAAAGGGGGGGGGGGTGTTCTTGTAGTAGAAGCAAAAGTTTAGAAACAGATTTTAATCTGTGCATGCTGCAAATCTCCAGAATGTTTTCATTCTTATGGCAAACTGAAAACATACAGAATAATTCTCTTTTATATTGTAACTCACTAAGCAAAAACTTGAAAGAGCAAATCCATAACTGAAATTGTATCCCTCATGAAGAGGAAAATGAAGTTGAACTGTGAAGGCATATGAATCCAAACTCGTGCCAGGCACACAAGTGTTCAGACTATCAGCTATAACTATTGTCATAACTCCTTCTTTTTTAGTTGACCTATTGAACCACATCAAGACTTCAAGAAATATAATGCTGGCTATACAAGAATGGTTAGAACAAATATGGTGTCATTCATCTGCTCTGTTTTCATATCCTGTTCTAAAGAAAAGGAATTACAACAGCTTACATTACTGAAAGAGATACGTTAAGGGCAATGCAGCATTGCAAAAACAAACATTACTGCCCCATAACACTGCAAAAGTATTCTCGGTTTCAATTTTCATCACAAAAGTGATGGCCTCCAATTAATTACCAATGGGCATAAGTGAATTTCAGTAAAACATGCCACACTAAGAATAAGCTACCAAAGCAGAGATGCTAGGTTCCTGGGTAAATACACTGTCTTTGAGATTGGGCTTGATTCCCACTTGGAAGCAAGTCCCACTGAAAAAGTTCCTTTCAGTTGTTGGGTTTTTTTGACTGCTAAATCATGTTTTATGTAAACAGGGCCCTTTTTGTCAAACACTGTGTCTTAGCCACTAAATTACTTATTTTGAAGAATGGCTTAGTATGTGTGGCTTACAAGTCAATATTAACTGTCCCATTTTCTTTTGTTCTTTAATGTAAAAATCCATGGCATAATTAAATTTAAAATTGATCAAAAAGCTAGGAATACTGCTGGACATCAGCAGAAATTATTATTTTATGTAACTGCAATGTTTGTGTGATTCTTTGCAAACTGATTTATCTCAGTGTTTTAGGGAAAGTAATTGGAGGAAATGTATATAGCCTGAGTTATAGAGTTGAGATATCCAAAATGGGGTGCCATAAAGGGGGTTAATTTCCAGAAAGCAGTTCCTCGGCATTTTCTTATTCTTTTTAACTAGTGTAGTCTATGAATGAGACATCGAGGATCATTATCATACTTCCATCTCTTTCCTTTTTTAAAAAAGGGGTCATGTTTTTGGGTTGAGAGTGTGCTTTTATTATGCAATTAAGAAGGATGAAATTACATGAAGTACATATGCATATATGCTAAACATGGCCTATGGTTCGAAAATAATGGAGTTCAGCCATTTTAGGAGGGGAAATCTCTCCAAGTATATGAAGATTATGTAAAATGACAATTGTTAACACTCCTCTCAGAACCAACAAAACTTCTTTTTCTAGGTATTAATCAACCACCGAGGCAACCTTGCTTGAATTTAAAACTGCAACCTCCTAAAATTATACTTTTAAAACTGTAAAATTCCAGATCCTGGTAGTCAACAGCAAAGTGTCCAATGTCTTCAATGAAATCAGATTTTCACCTTCATGTTCACTTCATGCTATCACATGATGCGTTTCTGGAGGACTGTAATTCTGATACACCTACTGAGACCTGTTTCTAAACATACCTCACTTAGTAATACAGCATTTTGAAGAATATAAGATTACTACATTTTGGACCGATATTCTTCCTGTTTTACGTCCTGGTTTTGTGCTCATGTAGTTAGTGAATGCTTCAGCTATTTAGAGGTTTTACTGCTAAACAGAGCGTATCAGCTCCTCTGACATTAGAAAGGAACAAAATGCTTCTTTATTATGTGGCAACTCTGTATAATCCATTATGAATCTACTTTAAAAATTACTTGAATCCTGTTTTCCTGGAAAGTGATCAATCAGACGATGTGACAGATTTTAAAACCCATGTTTGCCTACAGGCTGAAATGAAAGCAAAAGGCGGAATGGCTTTGCCTGCACCAAGAGAACATTCAAAAGATGTTTTGTTGTTTGTTTGGTTGGGGGTTTTTTTATTAAGGTGGTAATGTTTGAACAATGTTTGGAAGACATTAATAGCATCTTTTTTACAAAGGAACTCGCACATTTGTGAAGATTAAAATCATGTGAAGTATGTGTCAAACAGGGACTGCGACAGTAATGAACAGTAAAGATTAAGCCAGCAAAAATAAAAATGCTCAAAGCTGAGATTGTTTTTGAAGGATGGGAGCACATGAAATGCTATTTCGGTAAATCAGAAATTTTTGCTCCAGCAGTAATCCATTCCTTGAAGCATATATATGAGGAAGTGGAACAGAAAAGGTCCTACCAGCATATGTCAGAACAAGTCCTTTAGATGATTCAAACCCATTTCCTCAGAAAGCAGTAAGACATTTGCTATTGTGTTGAGGTACTGAGCTGTGTTCCCAGCTTTAACTTATTCAACCAAACTTCCACTGGAGGCGATTATAAAGCACATGTGAGAAAATAACTCAGGTACTGACCTCAGACCTAACCTTTTGGAAAAATGATTCAGGATCCCTGACTCAGTGTAATGATAAAACATTACTTGAATGGGATCCCAAACTTTTTCTTAGTCTTTTCAGTTTTTGAATATGATTATAGCATTTAAAGTACAATTTTAATCTGTGACTGGTCTTTTTCATACTGTGACACTAATATTTTACAATGCTGGAAAAAAAATAAATAAGCTTTTATATTTTTCCTTAAGTGGGTTGTTAAATAGCACAATAATAATAGCACAATAATATAATTTTTTTATCATCACTAATGGTCCTATCACTTAAAAACAGCCACGGTGGTAAAATACAGATAATAACGGACACAAATTCCCTTGTCTTGAGTTGTCAACTTTTGATCTTGCCAAATGTCTTCTTCTTGCACACAGGGAGAATGTATTGGTATAGCATGGGGTCGGTACAGCATAGTAGCAGCAATGAACAGTTAACTTTGTACTAGATAATCATCAGCTGCCATGACTGGGGTTACCAGATGTAAAGCTCCACTTCTACAATAAGCTGTAAGAAAACAACTTTTCTCGGTCCAATTTGCTTTGACACATAGAAGATGTGAGAGCAAGATTAAAATACCAGTACAGTATCAGTCCCTTCAGTACATCTGTGATTACAATGAAAACCCCAGTTCTCAACTATTCCATTGACTAAAGAAAGCCTCTACAGAAAACCTGCTAGATTAAGTTAGATTAAGGACTCACTCACTGCTCATCAGGTTTAGTCAAATTCAGGCTTAGTGCCAAATGTCCATACTTATTGGTAGTAGTATGTATATCAAGCACAAAACTATATTAGACAGCATCCTAAAAAATAAGACCAACCTCCAAGTAGTCTTGTCAGGAATAAGAGCTGTAAAAAACAATCAGAACTTACACTTCAGCTTCAAATATTATCAAATGTATTTCTTAAGCAAAACTAAAGATTCTGCTATGAAAATGTCTGAATACAAAGAGATTTCACTGACACTAAAAGAGATACAACCATAGTAGAAGCACCAGAATTCGTGAATTTAACATTGTCATGCACTAAAATTACAGGACCAAAGCAGACTGTAGGAACGGGCTGCACATTTCTTTAACCCATGCTTCTTCATAGTAAAGTGAACAGTAGTCATATAAATAGACCAGATAGGTAAGACTAGATAAATCAGCTGAAATACTGCAGTTGAAAATATACATTAATCACCAATAGGCTGGAAAATCCAAAAAGATTGCTTTGGTAGAATATTGGACCTCTGTAATAAGAAGAACCACCTTCGACGACCATAAGTGAATTGAGTGCAGAAGATGCCAGACTCCTGTTCCTGGAGATACATGTGCTCTGTTTATCTACAGAAAGGAAACCCACCCTGAATACACTGGTTCTAGCCAACTACCGCCCACTATCAAATTTCCCACAGTTAGTCCACAGAGAAGATAGTCAAAGGCCAAGGACATTCTCATCTAATGGAAATTAACCTTTTAGACACAACATAGCCTGGAGTCAAGCCAGGACACACAACTGACACCACCTAGGAGACCGATGAATATTCTCCACCCATCAATGGGCAAAGGACAGACATCCGTTCCCATCATCTTGGACTTCAGCAGCAAGAGTAGCGATCTAAAATTATTTGAATCCTTCCTGGAGAGGTACGCCCTGTAAGCAGTGACAGGAAACTGTCCCTATACCACTGGACTCCTCAAACTTTGTGGGCAATTACAGAAGCCAAGAACTGTGGAAATGACATTTATCCCAAATATCACATTGTTCACACACTTTTGTCCTATACCTCTACCCCACCCTACCCCTGCTTTATTTGGACTGTGAGCTCCTTAGCTACTGATGATAGTCACCTCTTTGTTTACCCAGCACCTAGCACAATCAAGGACTTTGTTGGCAGTCCTTTGCATAATCTACAAATACCCTTAGCAACAGCAGTTTTCATGGGGTTTCAAAAGCACCAATTCTCCCTTGGTTTATTTTCGATAGCTACACGGAACAAGAAGCTCAAACAGTACTGAATCAAGCCCCAGTAACACACAGACAATACCTGACTTTATCAGTCCCTACCCACATTGATCATGTAACCTCTGCACAATCAGCCCCGGCGTGAGCAACAGCCAACTACACTGGCAGAAAAACAGGGAAAAAACATTCAGGAGTCTGTAGGCACTTTACTATTTCTATGCATGCTGATGGTTAGTCACTGAATCCTGGAACAGTACACTTTGTTTAAACTGACCTCTGTTTTGACCAGAATCACCAGCAATATTCAGCCAGCTAGGTAGAAGACTACCCCATAATTACCAACAGAGTCAGGGCCCTTTAACTCATTAGCTCAATTAACAGCAAGACAATATACCTGGACATGGATATTTCAGAGACCCTAATTGATGCAGCCCCTGGCATATCTCCTCAGAATCACAGCTGTTACACTAGATTTCCACTTAATTTCAAATCAGGTTCAGATCTCATTATTTTGTATTCAAGGCACTTAATGTTTTGCGTCTCTTCAGCACTCCTTTGCAAGAATGCACTGCTGTTACGTGTATACATGTGTATACCTATAAAACCAGTTATACATAGTCTATTCTCAATATATATCACTATGTTATTCTGTTAAGATACCACAGGTACTAAGCTGTTAGTGTAAATCATCCATGAAGGTGAAGAGCACAGCACAATAATTTATATAACAGAAAATACAGTCAGTGACAGGATTTCATTATTATAATATGGTAGGATAGTATTCTATTATCATATAGTAAGATAGTATTCTACCCCTGCATTGTAACATTTCCTTTCAGCTGATCCTCAAATTTATGTGCATTTCTTTAATCAGTATTTAATCCCCATCCAAAAAAACCCCACAGCTGTTTCCAAGTAATTTATTTCAATAATGCCATGTATATTTCAGGTGACATTTGATTACACCCTGGAATTTTTAAAAGTCTTAATTGTGTCTAGATTTGGAGTGGACTCTGCTTCATCAGTTATTTGCACGAAATGTCTTCATTTATAAGCTTATTTCTAAACTATTTATTTGTGTCTGTACCACCATGAAGACACAAAGATCAGAGTGAGAAACAGTCAGTTGCTCCTTTTCAAACATAAAACACAAAACTAAAAGAATATGGGGAATAGATAAGTAATACCTGAGCCATACTATGTAAACTTCAGCTAATCAGCCTGGGGCAGTTGTTGATGAAAGCTAAAATGATAGAAAGTGTTTGGAGCATTAACATGATACATGGTATTTAGAAATGCAGCAATAACACCGTTCAAGGCAAACAGAGGTAAGATTATAGAGTCTATATAGGTCTTCTATCACTTGAACACTGAAATGCTATGTAGATTACTTTGGCTTCTTTTGCAATGTGTTTTATTTTCCAAAGATACTGGCAAGAAAAATGAGCAAGTATCATAACATTAATATTAGGAGTTGTTGTGGTTGAATATTTTAAACGTTACGTACATGTGTCTATTGTGAGAGCACTCCAAAACACCTCAGGTGAACTTAGCAAAGATTTAAACTTTAGGTTTTGCTGCTCTGCTAGGAAGAACATTTAAATCTTTATTTTATAAAGGTGACTTCTACAAATAAAGTATATATATTGGAATTTTGCAACATCTGGAAACACCTCCTGAGAACAATACCTGACAGGAGGAGCTGCAGGGCTGTCAGGGCTGGATGAATTTGCATGGGAATTTGGGAATTACTGGAGAGCATATCTTAGAGATTATATGTATAATGATACTGACATCATGAATATAGCAGAGCTGTGTGAGTTCCTGAGGGATTTGGGCAGGTAGAAAGGTAATCTTACATGCAGTGCTGTTTGTTTGTAGTCCTCTGGAACTGCAAAGGAAGTAAGAGAAGGGAAGTGCTTTAGATGGACATATTGTCTTGATCAGCAACCTATGGATCTCTGCTACAGTTTCTAGGAGTAAAGATAAATGCTCAAGACTTCCAGAAAAGAAAAATAAAAAAATCCTGCAGTTGTCTCTAAAAATGACTGCCTAACAGCCATTACAGCCCCTTCCAACACTTACAGGGATGTCTGCATGATATCAATCAGTGCCTATGTCTAACTTTATAGCTTTCTGTCTTAGGCTCCATACAACTTGTAAGCAACAGAGTAGTAAGTGGTAAAAAGTAGTATTTTCTATTTTTAGGGTATTCTATTACAACAGACAACAAGTAATAAAGTGGAAGCTTTAGATGTGGCTGTGACTAGAGGGAGATACAGCGTTTTCAATAGTAAGCTAAAGGAAAGAAACGAATGACGGAGAACTAATGTGTCCAAACCTCAAGTATAGATTGAAAGAGGTTTTGTGTGATCCCTGCACAACAGTAAGGACACTCTCCTGTTCTTTGACAAACACTAGATGCCAACAAATACATGCAGCTATGTCATGAAGTGCAATGACAGCCAAGCCAGAACTCCATTCGTCCCACACGGATACACTATCATGATCACTTCTGAAAGTGTACTTGCAAGAATGCCTGCAAGAATTCCATGCAGGTGTGAAAGTAAGTAAATGAAAATTTAATATGGAATACTACCAAGCAGGATCTAGCTTACCTCACAATATCTGGTACATTTGCAAGATTTATTTATTTTCCTTCTCCACTCACAAAAAATCATTCTTTAAAATGTCAGCATGATTAATAAGAGATTAATGGACTCTGCTCAGCACTATGTCTGCTCAAATGTCACCTTTCGTGGTGTTTGGTGTTTCTCTTTTCCTGAAAGACACAGAAGGTGACAGTCTTGTTCAGACAAGACTTGCAGAAGTGCACTTTTTGGGACACAAACACAGATGTTAACAGTTTTCAGTTATACAAGTTAGCGGAAAAAAACTGGTTTCATCCTTTCTGGAAGGATGTGTAACTCAAACCTTTCAGTGTTTGTGATGTTACATTTGGCTGAACACCATTAATTTGAAGGACTGTACCTGTTGCACGTTGGGTGATAAAATGTATTTGTGTCAAAAGTCCTGTTAGCAATGTATGGAAAGCCTTTTTTCTTCCTTCCTGCTGAAACTTTACCTTCATTAACCATTCACATCAGTAAAGAGGACATTATATATGAATGTCTGGGCAAAGAGAATATGTCTTCTTTCTTAAAACCTGCATATAGTGAGCTATCAGTGGATCATGGCCTCAACTCTAATCTCCTATCTGTAACTTAGGAAAACAGATAGCTACCAGTATTTCTTATATCAGAACCGTCTTTTAAAAGGCACACATACCTCAGAAAAATAACATGGCTAAAAATGGAAGGTTTTCATACAAAATTCAAGTTATGTATGTGGGTACAATCAGAGTTCATAGGATTTAATGACATCATTATTTTAATAAGCATAATTTTGAAGGGAAAGCATGTCTACCACCACCAAGATGAAAGCCAAGAGTAGTCAAAATGTTGTTCATGTTGCAGTATGGTATGTAAGACAAGAGGATAAAATGGATCTCTATTGATCTTTGGACTTTATCCATATTATTCTGAAGTCAGGGGAAAAAACAGATTAGAAGGATCAGAAGTGATGACAGTGAAGATGACAGCTCCATTTCAAGGCAATTTTGAGGTTTCATTAAATTCTTTTATTCTGTACTGGAATGAGTGCAAAATCCTTTGTGCATTTTTGCCAAGATTATATTCTACTCCCTTTCTGATCACCACAGAGAAGCAGCTGCTATATAGCATATTTTTTTATATAAGTTGTATTGGCTAAAAGATCCAGATTTAAACTCCCCTTATGTCTTACTCAGAACATAATTTCCAATCACTAAAACATCAATCAAGGTTAAAAGTTTAGACTGATTGCCAAAACTGAGAATTGAAAGGTGCGACTTTGGTGCTCAAATTAGAATGGGACCTATAATGTAGAGCAGACATAAAAAAATGTGCCTATTTAAGGTTGATAATACTCTAAAAGCCTTATAATTATTATTCAAAGAAGAATGTTTATATACTACACATGCTAATTTACATCCATAATGGTTTGCTGGGGAAACCGTAACAGGAAAAAAAATCAACAGCTAGTTTAAGATGCACAAAGTTGCCTTGTTTATAACTTCACCCGGTTGGGTCCATGCTAGGTCTTTTACTAGGGATGGCCATATGTCAATCATATACAATATAATTCTGATATCCTAATTGTCAACTATCAAATAATTGAAAAAAGCTTAATTTTGAGCATTAAAAAAATCTATATGCAAGAGGCATTTTCAGCAAGCCAATGAGTGTGTCCTCTCAACAACAAGGGCAGATGCCCTTAGCTTGTTCCATTAAAATTATTTACAATATATATTAAAAGAGCGCTGTATTACTAAAAATAATTTGGTTAAGTTAGACTAACGAAAAACATGATCAGTAAAGGCAGAAAATGAAGAATAAGGAGAGATACATTATCAATGTTATACTTTTAGATTTCTGTTTGAAAAATCTGTAGGACCAAGGTTACAGCTATAAATGGGTCAAATTCTTCCTAAGTGGAATCTTTCATTTTCTCAGTTACATATTTGTGTATGTACAAGAGGCCAGACTGGAAAAAGAAACAGAATGTGTTATAATACAATAATCAGAAAGATGGCCAAAAGGGAGTTATTCCACTGAATTAACCAGATGGGTTTCCACATCAAGCTATGGTGTTTTTGCCTTTCCTTCACTCAACAGTAAGGGATCAAATATAACGTTTCCTTCTTTTCCATAGCTAACCCAAATGGGTAGAAGCATAAAGTTCTTCATGAAACAATTTAAACAAAAAATTAAACACTGGAACTGCAGTTTATATGGTGACCATATGCATTAATCCTTGAAAACACAAAGCAAAAATATTAATTTCCTTCTCCTGTTGGGAAACATTTGATTGCTGACATAAGCAACTATTAACAGTTTAGTGGTAAATTACTGTTTAAATATGTAGAGCTATGGATGCAATAAATGACAGATGGAAGAAAACTGACAGAATCTGCAGACTTAACCCTAAAATCTTAAAGGTTTGTTTCTTTGGGGGTTTTGTTTTTGGGTTTTTTGGGGTTTTTTTGTTAAAGTTCCACAGGCATGCTGTGTGAGATTTAATGAAGGAGACTAAATCCTTGTCACAGAATTTATAGAAGAAAAAGAAACAAATTTCTTGTCTCAATCCAGATTGCTGGTACTTACTGCTTTGGGCAACCGCGAGTCTTCACTAAACAGTGTCCTTTTTCTGACACGGGGGGATGGAGTGTTCTGTCATGTGAGGATTTCATCTTTATTATGGGCCAAGAGGTTGTGCCAGTAGGAATGTTATTTCTTCTAAAGCTAGCTTTTCTGCTGAGATTCCTACTCAATATCTTTTTCCTTCATTCCTACTTTTCCTTCATTGCTGACACTTTATATAGAAGCCAATCTTTTCTTTTTGCAAGAGAGCAGAGTTCTTGGAAAGACCATATAACTCTTTCACTAGGAAATCTGTGTTTCCAGGCTGACTAGAGACATAAAACAGATATAAGGAATTAAGTATTCATCCAACTACCCCAGCCCTTCTTCTCCCTTTAGACAGCATTAAGTTTTCTGGGTACACCACTTGCCATTCAGTGCACATCTAAGGCTTCAGCTCCAACAATGAAGTCTATGCTAGCTGTAGCTGGATTTTCAATTATTCAGTATGCTGAAGTGAATAAAAACAAGGAAAAATGCAGCACAGAATGATGGAATATGTATTAAAGTAGTTCATGGCCTCCATCAAATATCCCATTTACAATGAGTTTTAAAGAAAACTTGAATTTCTGTCTCAGTACCATGGAATAAAAATAGCTTATTTTTTCCCCTCCTGATTGCCAAATGCAAATAAAACAAATCCTATATAAAAATCACATTTCAACATTACTAACCTTCAAGCTTCTTTCAAATAATTTTTTTTCACATCTATCATGTCATAAATACTCAGACTGTTCAGTAACATTGCCTTAAAATTCTGACCTTGGGGTTTGTGGGTCTTTTTCTCCCTTATCTATGTAAAACACCTATCAAATATCTATTCCTACCCAAATCCCCTAAATTTAGGGTTTAATTCACTTTAAAAAGTCAATACTTCTATCATATGAAAAACACAGATCATATTTCATTTGATTAAATGAGCCATTCACAAAGGTAAAAAATGTCAGTGGAGAACTGGATGCATCTGTTTTAAAGAACCTGTTTGCTTCAATATTAAAAATCATCTTTCTGTTGCCAAGTAAAGACAGACAATAATCTGTTTACATGACTAATTCATGATGAGGACATTTTTCCTAATAAAGTTATAATTTAAGGATCACAGGGAACAAATGAAGGTTCTTAATTATTTTGATAAATTCTATGCCAAGTCATTAAACACTTTTTTACTCAATGTACCTGTCAAGAGGAGAAAGGAGAAAGCTGATGTCAAAAATCCAAATCCTGCCAATATTTGCATTGGGCTACTTTAACAACATAGTATCTTTTACAGACTTTCCCTTTTTATTTCTGAGTAGATAAAAAGAGTTTTCCATTGGGTGATGAACTGAACAAAGCTGTCACATAGTTCTCCGAAAAAATTAGAACAAGCCTCCCCAGATTAAAAGAAAACTTATGTTTTTCCTGTTAGGCTAAGTTCTGTATCATGGCCTGCTCAGCTGTTGCACTGCATTGGCTAGTATTTTGTGTTCAGATCCAGCAATCTAAGATGCAGAATCTTTTCTCTCTCACTATATACAGATACATACATATATATACACACATACACGCAAATACATACGAGGTGCTCAGAATATTTGGCCCCTTACCAAAACCCTTTTCTCAGTAGGATTCCTAAGATTTCATAGCTTTGACATTCTAGAAAGTACTTGCTAAAGTAATGACTTTAAAAATTAGAATTGCATAAGTTAATTATAGGAAAAGGGGTGGGGTTTTTTGAGGTAACATGATTTGCAATCCACATACTACTTAGTCAGATTACGTTGTTTCCTTCTGTGTTGACAAGACGGCTCAGAATGAGATACTATCTGACACTATAAATCTGTATTTTAAACACAAATGGGTCTGTTCACAATGGCCTTTTTTCTAACTACTGGAAAATGCCAAGAGCCTCTGTGGAGGCAAGAACTATATTTCTCAGTTTCCCACTTTATTGGAATTGAAAGATAGATTTTATTTTATTTTTTTTTCAGCTTAATACACAGAAGACTTAAAATTATTGTTACTATGAGACTTTTAACTATGAAAAAAACACTGGAATATGACCAAAATCTTTGCTAGCAGTCAGGAATAGCCAACGGCATGGAAAACTAGTGTTCTCAATATGGCTTATGACAATCTATGTCAATGCCAATGCTGTTCATTGTGCCCACTTCCATCAGTAAGAACTTCCTATGGTGATCTGTCATTACTCTCTCTGTTAGTTATAATCTTTTAGTCATCCAAGATTTTATTTTACCAAACATGCTGTTTTATGTATTCTATAAAAGATCATCATGACATAACTCCTGATGACTAAGTGAATTAATGAATATCCCATGAACATTCACCAACTCATTGCCTCGTTCCACTGAAATGTTAATATGAAATCAGTTTAAAATATAATTTCTTTGTGCATTTTACAGTGCACAATGTATATAACACATCACTTTCTCTTGAGTGTGAAGATGATGACAAATTTTGTCTTGCCAAAATTCTTCCTGAAACAGAATGTCAATTTGCCCCCAGTTATCACTTGGCAATTACAGTTTTACCCATCTAAACTAAAAATTCTCAAGTATAATTCATATATCTATGCTGAAGTTATGCACCTACTGTGTGCATGTACAGAGCCCAGACCATGTTTAAGAAAAGCATAGGGATGCCGCAAGAGATACCTGCTTTGTCACAGTTTATTCAGCAAAGATAAAACTTGGTCCTACAATAAACATTCTATGAGACCAGATTGCCCAATCCCCATCCAACCTGACCTTGAATACTTCCAGGGACTGGGCATCCACAGCTTCTCTGAGCAGCCTGTTCCTGTGCCTCACCACCCTCACAGTGAAGAATTTCTGCCTGATATCTAAATCTACCCTCTTTCAGTTCAAAGCCATTACCCCTGTCATATCACTCCACGCCCTTGCAAACAGCCCCTCTCCATCTTTCCTGTAGGCCCTCTTTAGGTACTGAAAGGCTGCAGCAAGGTCTCTCTGGAGCTTTCTTTTCTCCAGGATGAACTACTCCAACTCTCTCAGCCTGTCTTCACAGGAGAGGTGCTCCAGCCCTCTGATTGTCTTCATGGCCCTCCTCTAGACCCACTCCAACACGCCCACGTAATTATGTTCCTTCAGTGTAAGCACATATACTAATTCCTCACCTAAATCCAGACCTAGTTCTGAACAATGACAATTTTTAAATAAATTGCATGACTAACAGGACCTCTAAAACCTTTAGGGTCAGCTGTAACAAAATAACAACTTATTCCAAGGCTGTGACACCACCCTGTATCCAAAAGTTGCTCTTGCATTCCTTTTGAACAAGAGGGTGTCACTGGACCTTTTGTCTGATCAATCTTTCATTCTTGGGACATAGACAGCAGCTGTGTATTCCTCGCTATCTCCACATGCAATGAGTGTTACAGAGAAGACAAAAGAGCAAGATGTACCAAAGAGCTGAACAACTATTACATAAACTGAAAAACTAGTCTCTCTTATTTCAGTTGGAAAATCTACTGTAAGTGTAGCTTAGAAAGGTGGTGACATTTTTTTTTCACCTCACTATCTGGGTAGTGCTGGATAACAATAGGACAAAATGTTATCATAGACCTTCTGCACAGTCAGGTTTACCAGACAGAAATCGTTAGAGAACTTTAGCAGAAATATATCCATAATGCAGTTCGTGTCCTAGTCACTGAAGAGATGTAGATTTGTTTAAATACTTGAGGTAAATTCAGTTTAATTTTTTAATGCTCCTAACTTGCAAATGTGTGAAGCAGGACTTATTCTTGTCTAGAAGTACTGGCTATTTTTCCCTAAGGGCTGTTTCAAAAGAAATACAAATTTTATGTTCAGGTAAAAGCCTACATTTTTGAGAAATTATTTCACCAGGGCAGAAGCGGAAGAATGGGTTTTATGTTGTTCATCCTCAAATTTGAACTGGAAGCAAATATCGGGATTTAGTATGAGCGTATACTTGACTGTGGATATGAGTGCACCAAGTGCGCACGTGTGTTTCATGAGTGACACAACTGCCACCAGATTTTACTCTGTTTCACAACGTGGCAATCCATAGGAGTAAAGTGGCACAGCAAGTACGTCCAGTGGGGGACCTGGGTAGTGCTGACAGATATTCACTCATGCCAGAGATTCTTCTTCCTCAAATCACAGGAATTAGGTCCAACATAACCATTGAATTTCAAGGCAAGTACGATACTGTGCTGCCACCAACTCCATCTAGTCCAGCACCTGTCAGAAATAACCTCTCATACTTCCTATGGGAAGGTAAGTCCTAGTGATAACAGTGTGGCTCCATTTCCCCTGTGAATGTTAAGGTGGTCTTGAAGAAGGAATGTGGCACAGAGAAATCTGAGTTCTCTCCTAACTTTGGACAGTCTTTCCATGACCCCCTTAAAGTCCCTGTAGCCATTTCATGCCTCAGCTTCTCAAACAACAAAATTGTCTTTCCTTATGAAATCTGCACTACGCTCTAAGTGTAGTAAGTGAAGCAAGAAGATAAGAGATTAGAAGGTCTACTACAGCAAAGAACAGTAAAAGCATGTAATAGCCTCCTCTAACAAGGAAAGGCATTCAAGTGAGAACTAAAATATCTTGCAATATTTTAATCATTGTTAGATTAAGACCATTAACTTGAGCCAAACAAACCCTCTAGTTTCTGGGTACCTGAAACCAGTGCAGAGATCAAACTTCTGTACTCTTAAAAGCATTTGATGAATATCGAA
Organism: Laterallus jamaicensis coturniculus; assembly: GCA_022605575.1. Taxonomy (NCBI): domain Eukaryota; kingdom Metazoa; phylum Chordata; class Aves; order Gruiformes; family Rallidae; genus Laterallus; species Laterallus jamaicensis. The sequence goes on along the minus strand of JAKCOX010000031.1, from coordinate 2,195,693 downwards.
CAACTTGTTTTTGCTCTGAAACGCTTTCCTGTACCACAGCCTATTAATTTCTTCTGTTAGCATGTGTCCTTTAAAGATATCTGTGGATGTTTTAAAGCCTTTGAGAGTATGTGCGCACGCATACATGAACTTTCAGTATCTTCTGTAACATTTGGCCTGCATATGGAGAAACCTGTGATTTAAAACTAGCTAAAGATTACCAGACAGGCCTGTAAGGAACACACACAGATGAATGTGCCAAGGGACAATTATTAGAAAAAAAGAAGACTTCCAGCACTCAGTCAGGGGTATGCAGTTTATTGGTAAAGTAAGCATGTATTTCTTTGGTCAGGAGCCCCATCTTTTTTTTTTTTTCAATTTTAAGCAAAATATTTAGTTGTTTCTATTTTCTCACAGTGATCATTTTTCATCAATAACCACTTACTTTGAATGCCTTCATTTCAAACATCCTCCTTCTACAATGGATATCTGACCAGCACTTACTTTCAAAGCAGGAAACAGCAGAAAATTATTTTCATTCACAGTCTTTGATACATTGCAAGCTGGCACTCTTTTCCTGACTAGGAACAAATAATCTAACTCCCAAACAACACAGGTATTTGGCATGCAATTAGGGACTGAGTGCTTCAGGTTGGATCCAAGGCACTTGGAGGAGGTGGTATCTACAGAATTCAGAAGCAATTATGCATTGCACAAAGCTTTTCCTTCTCTCCCCAAGATATTTCATGGTGTTTTCAATGAATAATGTGCTAGTTTTGAGCCCACCTGAAAATGATTTACAAATTCAGGTTGAAATCAGCAATAATTCGACTGAAAAAACCCCAAACCTATGACATGTCACTTAGATTCCAAAGTGATTGCTTCTAAATTACACTTCTATTTTGCAAATGATCTTTAAATAGAAAGAAGGAAAAAAAAATGTATTTTAAAAATCAACAAAACGTTTTTATTTTGGGTGACAGAATTACATCTAACTTACTGTGGGAAAGCACCAGGAAAGGATTATCATATTTGTTTTCACTGAAAATAAATAATAATAATTTTTTAAAAAATTAGGCTCACCAAACAATACTCCATCTCCCTCTGGGAAGTAAGCCTCATTCAACTTCACCAGGATCTTGTTACTTCCCAAATTCTTCCCAAATCCAACCCTCCCTCCATGGAAATGTGAAAAGGACCAATCCCACCCTACACTTCTGACTACATTTATTCCTCCACTCATTTTCTTCATCCGAGGCCTCTTGTCCATCTGTCCATTTGCAGCAGCTGGATGTCATCCTTTTTTTGGGGCTGCTCTATCAATCTGGATGGATCCTGAATCCTTGAGTCACATCCCCTCCCCTAAATCTTCCCTTCTTTTTTCTCTTTTGTTTATCTGTTTCATGGCTCTTTCGTGCAACAAGGATGCTACATAACAATTACATGGTTCTGTAACTGCCTATTTTGAGATAAAGCATTATATTCAAACTCAGGCAATGAATTTGTTCAAAACATCATCTGCAATCCCGGTTTGGTTTTTTGTTAAGCCACTGTTCTATGAGGGTGGTACTAGCTTGCCAGTTAAAACCAGCAACTGCAGCTGGCAAAAATGCATGCATCTCAAAAGGTCCTTAGCTTATACACACAAACTCACTGCCAGCATTGTTTTTTCTCAATGTAAGACCACTGCAAAACGTTCCAGAGAAATAAATACAGAAGGGTGCTTCAAAGTTGAAAAACGAGCTCTCAAAACACACATGAATTTATATAAACAAAGATTAAACCAGATTAAGCAGGAGCTACATTTAAAAGCCTTCCTGTAGGTGTATGGCTTTCTTTTTTCTTTTCTTTTTGAGGAGTTAGTTTGTAATTACCTGTCAAAGAACAAAATAGCGACAGTGGAAAGAATGCATTATTTAGAGAGAGTGGCTACTTAAGAAAGAAGCTTTCATCATAGGATATATTCCATGGAAACACAGTTTACCTTGTACCACGTGCTATTTTACTGCAACTTGACTCCTGTCTTGACACTTGGTTTTCAACAAAAACAGGCAATGACTACCTGCCAAACAAAGCCTCCCCCAAAAAGCAACCTCCTCCCCTCCCAAGAAAAACCCAGAAGCTCTGAATGAAATATTAAAATTACTAAAAAGAAATCCTGGAGCTATGTTTTTATATTGTCTTGAATTAAACTATAATGTAAAGCTCACAACTGATCATTTTCCAGTCACGCCACATTATGAAAAAACTTACTTGACAAGATGGATTAACATTAACATGTATTTGGGGACTTTCTACTCCCAGACATGGTGATATAAAAGCACTTAATAAGTAACAATCACCACAGTACGAAGGTGTGAAATATCAGTTTCCAATAACAGTTTCTTGAATACAGAAGATCAATTAGAGAAAATTCCCATCAGCGTAAGTATCGACATTTTCCATTACAGAGGTATTGTTAACATAACTTAAATTGTTTGTCTTTCCACTTAACGTGGATACGTGAGACCAAACTCTTAATTTGAGTGCAATTGCTGAAGTATGTTAGGTCATTCCCATTCTAAGTCATTTGAGTTACTGCAATGAGCAGCAAGAAGTGTTTCAAGGCCAAATCCGTTGCTTTTGTGAATGCTATCAGGCCAGACACTCCCCGGTGCAGAGTTTTACTTGGAGAAAGCAAGTTGGGAACTCTATCAGGAAACCATTTATAGCTCCCTAATTCTGTGAGCACCTGGTTGAGTCACTGCAGAGCACAGCTGCAGCACGCCCTGACACCCTTTCCCCTCCTTGCCTCCAGTATGCGGATCAAGGGGTGTTGGGACAACTGGGCATGGTGGCAAACAGCTTCCCACACCAGGAGGATTCTCAGGTGGTCAGGTACAAGCACACTGCAGTGCACACGTGTGGCAAAAGTGGGTAAGGTGGTCTCAATGAATTCAGTGCATCTGAATACGTGCATCTGAAGAAAGAGGAACAAATGCACAAATAACATAAAGCTTCTTGAGAACACTTTTTGTTGATGTTGTTGTTACAAATAGCACACAGGAAGCAATTAATCCTTGGACATTGCCATGGTACTGTTACAAACATGAAGCTTCCAGCTTGAGGGCTATATACGGAACACCTCTTTCCCCTTGCATTTAAAAATAGGGTATTTACGCCATGTTAATAGCCATCTGTCTTACAGATTTTCCTTTTCTCTCTGCTTATAGCATTGTAACTCACAATGTACCTTTTCCCTAACGCCATAAACACACCTTCAGATTGTTCTTTTTAAAAAATAAAAACCACCTCAACGCCCTTCCTCCAAAAATACAAGAAAACAACTCCAAGCAGGTGCAGTCAGAAAAAAAGCAAATTATTTCAGGGCTCTTTTTATTCAACCTGCAATATTCCCCCAACACAGACGTCAAATTGCAGGTGCATACGAAATACTTCTGTTATGACAAGAGCTGCGTATCTTCGTAACCAGCGCTGCTCATAACGATGTGTGAACTAAATGCTAACTGGAATAAAATGGACAACAGCCAAAAAAGAAGTCCCAAGTGGCAGTCACGTACAGAAGAGGGACTAAACCATATGAGAACAAAAGGTCATGTGGCTAACGGTCCAAAGGGAATCACTATTTCCCTTTCTTCCTTAAACTTCTAAGGCTGCAGGAATATTGTTTGCTTAGGAACACGTTTTGAGCTCACAATGCTGAGGGGACACCGGCTGGCATGACAATCATCATAGTGAATCATCACAGTGAAGCAGAGGACAACAGACACAGGGTAAAGGTTCAAGAGCAGAAATTGGAAGGCTCAAAGATTGCAGCTAGCAAAATTTACATCTTTGTTAGTTCCATTTCATAACAACATGCCACAAACTATCAAAAAGACATTTCACCCCAAAATTAAGAAGACCAAGACTTCCTGGAAGAAAAAAACCCAAAACATCATGCTGTCTTTTACCTTAGGTGTCCAAATCCTAGCTTTTATACTTCGAGACCACAACCTTTCTCCACAAACCTATCAAACTTAATGGCAGCTAGAATGCTTGCATCCACTACTCCTATGGAAATGTTCTAGCTTGCTTTAGTTTTCAGCCTAATTAAATTCATGAACAGTTTCACTATGCCTTTAACTTGCCACAATGCATCTTCCACTCAGAATCTTGCCCCTTTAATGCATTTACAGGGAGTAAAAATCACCCCCTACAACTTCTGTTTAGCTAATTTAAACAAGACACACTCTTTGCAAAGAAAAGAAAAAAACCTAAAGGAGTTAGCTATAACAGAAAGGAAAGCAGACAACAGCACATAGGTACAAGCATTCTTGGGACCTTAAAACAGGTGCTCTAGTTTCTAATCCGTGCTGAAGACTTTGCTACTGTACTTTCACTGCTTGCTACTTGCTTTAGTGAGCATAAAGTGGGTAAGGGTATCCCTACTTATCTGTCAATCACACAGCTCTGGCAAAACAGACATGAGAAAGGTTAAGGATATAGGGTCATAGTTCCTCTCCTTGGATACTAATAACTTTTCAGCTAAGGCAACACAGAACTTGGAATAATATTTCTTAGAGGCATCACTTGCATTTAGCCTCTCAGAAAATTTTGGTTAGGGCACTAGTGATACTTGGTAATTTAACTGATTCTGTTAGATATATGGAAGAAATTCTTCCCTGTGAGGGTGGTGAGACCCTGGAACAGCTTGACCAGAGAAGCTGTGGATGCCCCCTCCCAGGCAGTGTCCAAGACCAAGTTGGGCTGAGCTCTGGGAAACCTTGGGAGCATGGCTGTGTCCAAGGCAGAGGGGTTGGAACTAGACGGTCTTTGAAGTCCCTTTCAACCCAAACCATGCTGTTATTCTATGAAGCCTACAGTAGCCCATGGAGAATTGCTGTCCCAGTGGGGTGATAAGGGCAAGAACACAGAATATGCAAATCATGAGGCCCCTGATCAGAAATCACATATTAATGCATCAGTCTCCTCTTAAAAATGTTGCCAAGTCATTTTTCACTATGAATACAATTTTGCCTATTTTCACCGGGTATGTAAAAAGAAGTTAATCCAAATCATTTAAAATAACCTTCCAAATGTAGTTAGATGTGTCTTATTTTAGGATTTACCAGAGGTTCACAGTGCATTGATAAAGATGGCAACTTCACTAAGTAACAGTTTGCAGTCCTTTTCTTCAACCCTTTTTTTTTATAAGGATAAAATCTTCTACCCTATTGACTTGAAGAACTAGGAAGTAAATCTAACTTCACTGAATTGTGAAGCACTTTGTGCTGAGTAGTGAAGGTAAGATTCATCTTATCTAAATTTAGTCAGGTGAAAAGAAAGCACCTGGTCTCACCTAGACAGGTGGGATGAACTGCCACCTAGAGGTACCCCTGCTCCCTTTCTCTGCTGAAAACAGACTACAAAATCTTACTTGACTCAGAGATAGCTAAAATTAAGCAGGATTACACCCCCGCCTCCCACCTCATAATATTTATAATGACCCCTTGCTTTGGGACTTCTTTGTGAAGCCTCTGCAGTTACTTCTACATTATTAAATTTGTGTCTTTTCTCTCTTCTGTATTATTAGATTTGTATCTTTACTCACCTACTTCTTAAAGCATCCCATTCACTGAATGCTGCAATGTACTGACAAGAACTTCAGTGAAGAATAACAAAATACCCTGATTACACATTCCTTTTATGCAGGAATGACCTTTCCCTTTGTCTACTTAGATTCCTTAACCTGTAAGCTCATCTCAGACACAAACTATAAAGCTCCTTAACTAGCTAACTGTGAAAATACACTCAATTTACAAGTCAAATGTTCAACACCTACCAGAACTCGTGAAGTGGGTTACAGTCTTTCCTTCCTGAGAAACTGCCCTGTGACTTGAGAAAACTAAATGCCAAGACTGGCATATCAAGTTAATGCTACCAAGCAGAAAGTTCTAAGTAATCTCTTCTGCAAGAGACACTTAATAACACCTTTCCACTGAATCAGCCCAGAATCTTAGTCATCTTCCTCATGAAAATTGTTCTGTATATTAGTGTTGCCCCATGACTCTGACTTGGCTTTCTTGTTAATTTAATAAATACTTGAGCCTATGCAGACACTATGCCTTAACTCCCTTTTGCAAGATTTTCTACAGATTTCCTTAGAAATTAAAGTTTCTTGTTATGCTGGGGTTAAGGTGCAGTGGGAAGGGTGTGGGCAAACGGGGAAGGGAGATGACATTTTAAAATGCTTTATAAAACACCAGATGTTGCAGAACCAACTGAGTGGAACAATGTATTTGCAATTATCAAAAGAAGAGAGTTGTTTGTCCGCATTTTTAAAAACTCATGGGATACTTTTAAGTCACTTAGTTGTGGTCTTTCTGTGTGTGAAGAACATAGCAAACGCCCTTATAGATTTGATATTTAAATGACATGCACAACAAGGGAACCACTTGATGTGGTTCAGCATTTGCTCTTGTTACACTCTGTACTATGCTGTAAACATTCCAGCTGTGTGAATAATATAAAAACTATGCAAACGCATTTTGCCCTTCTTAGTGTATCTTTCTTACACATATTTGAGTTCTATAAAGTTGACATGGGCATAATACAAGGCAATGCTGGAAATTCACTACTGTACAGTTCCAATAACAGATGCAGGCACAGCTGACAAGGAGATCCTACTTCTGAACTTACACTTACAGTTTCAGTTTAAAGAAAACTTTTTAGCTGAAAGCCTAAGAGATACATAGATTTTTCTATCCCATAGTTATTTGCAGGATAGTTTCTATATTTTTTTTATTAGTGGCAGAAGGAAATATTTAAGCACTTAAGCATCCCTTCTAATCACTAAAGGAAAGACCACGGTCATTTAAAATCAATCTGGTTTTGCATGTTTAAAGAGCTGTTGCAGATATTTTATTCAACCTGATAGATATTTTTGTTTGGAAACCATTCTGCTTGCACATTCCATCACTTTTACATTGCTCTAGAAATGTTCTGGGGAGTCTAGGAGAGAGAATCAGAAATCCCGAGCTCTGCGTTCACTCCGCCATTAACCAACTGCTCCTTCAGATAAGTTATTTAATCTCTCTGTGCCTTGGTTTTCCCATCTGTAAAAAACAGCAGTTACAAATATTCAGCTGTCTGACAGAGGTGTTGTGAATGCCAAAATTAGTACAACCCTGAAAAGTGACTATGCAAAAAGGCATCTTCTGACTCAAAGAGCCTCTCCCTTGGTGGAAACCACACATGAATTCACATGGCCTATACACCACACAAGCCCCATTTTGAGCACTTAAGAACATTGCTGTACAGTGGGCCTGTGTAGAGTGGTGGATTTCATTCCCTAGAGGATACTTAGCCACATGTGCTGACTTCAGTGGCAAAAAAATACATTTTTATTGATTTTTCTCCCGATAGTCATGCATAACGTAGTTGAGATTGACGCAGCTGCAGATTCCATTCCACCCCGTACTGCTTCGATACAATCATTTACTGTTCTTTCACATAGAGCAGCAACAGTGAGGCAACACCATTGAAAGTGTTGGAACTGCCTACAAGTCTCAAAGGGAAAGAATCTGAAGGCAGAGGGATAAAATGAGCCTTGAAGCAAATTGGACTGCACAGGTGTAAATAACTTGGTCAGCAGAATCGCTATAACTAGTGATGATGAGTACATTGGGAAGAATCCAGTCAGTTCTCAGAGCAGAGGCTCAGTTTGCAAGGAAAAGCTTATTTTTAGTTGCAAGCAACAACGATTTGATCATGAGTTACTGAGGACAACTAACATGGAAGGTTTCAACACCATTTCTGCAGCAGCTTCTCAAAAATCTTTAATGTATTAATACTTGAGAAGTACTGTAAAATCCTGAGATGAAAGACAATGCAGAAAGTATTATAATGCCTCTCCTTAGGGTTTTTTAGTCATTTACAGGAAAACAAATCTCTGCTTCTTAAGAATTCATCTGCTCCTTATATCCCCATTGTTTGTGTTTATGACATAATCATTTCCACAGCAACTAATTAGGAGAAATCAAGAATTATGGTCTGAGATGAGGCCTGCAAGGAGCAAATGAAATCATACAAAACACATAGGAGATTTTTTTTTTTTTTAGTAGAATCTAGCTAAAAAAAATTAAATGGAGAAGCCACAATATAATATGCAAGTGAACTTGTTTAAACAAATGACCTGGATGCAATCCTGTTGAAACTGCTCTGGATGAATGTGCTTTAGCAGGGAGTTTGGACTAGGTGATCTCCAGAGGTCCCTTTCAACCCCTACCACTCCGTGATCTGAGAATGAATTTTCATCTAAAACAAGATTGTGTCTTTTATTCACTGACCCATTTCCTTCTTGCACATGTAGTACACATTTAAGAAATAGGAATGGCTGGACCACATGAGATCAAAAGTCCATGCAGTTCAGCAGCCAATAGAAGAATATCTGGTTGTAGAGAAGAGAGAATACAGAAAGACACTTTTCCATCATACTCTCATACTAATATTCAGCTAGGGAATTCCATCTGGAACTTCGTCAATCCAAGAGAATCAATCCTACTTCACGTAATGCCCCCATACAAAAGCAGACTGGAGTATTCCTTTGCTGACTCTCCTGGTGGTGGGGTATAAAGTGAGAGGAAAGGGACCATTAATCCCTAATGTTCTTTGTCATGCTTTATCAGTCTTTGGCTATTATGACAGAAAATTGCTAAACATCATAGTTATGAGCGTCTGAGTAAGATTTAAGCTAAAACTATTGATCCTACGCTTGGGTGGAAGAGGGCAGAGTCAGGCTAGAAGGAGCACACAGGCAACTACCCACTGAACATCAGTTTATTGGCATCTAAGAATGTTTGTCATTGCAACTTTGGCCATCTCATGGCCCACTTACCCTTTCAGCAAAAGGTCAGGGAGGGATACTGACAAACATCAGTTAAGGTGAAATTAGGACTAACAGAACTGTACTTTACCACATTATCTTTAAACCATTTTGGCTCCCTTCATTAAAAAAACAGTATTCTCCTCCAGAGTAGCAGCTCTCTTTCTCATAGTCTGAGTCATAAAGGCGTCACTTTGTCTCCCATATGACTCTGTGTCTCCAACAAGCTTCAAGAAGCTCACACGTAAGAGGACTGTTATGATCTGTCAAAGAAGAGCTCTTATTTGTCAAAGAGACCACTTGAACAACAAGAAAGGAAGACAGAGTACAGGGGATTAAGCAGGGAATATACCACCTTCTAAGGATAGACAGTTTGTAGCAAACTCTACTTTCTTCTTCCTGTCAAAAGTATTCTCCTTTGGGGGCCATGGGGAGCAAAAACAAGAGGTCAGCACTGCAAATTAGCCACCATGCTATGGGAATTCAAGGAATTATCTTTATTTTCCTCTTGTAAGATGTGCTGTACACACATAGCAAAAGGAAAGGGGACAATAAAACAAATAGAGTCTCCTTGCCATCTATTATAGTGTTTGGCCCTCAGAATGAGAAGGGTGAACATCAATAATAGATAAAACTTTACTGTACAGGCTCTGTTTCTAAGGTTAAAGGGAGTTTTTATTAAAGTTAATTCAAAGTTTTGCTTACTCACTATAAACATTTCAAGGATACATTGTGTCAAACAGCTCCTTATAAATACAATATATGACACTGATGTTTTCTATAGTTTATCATCAATACAACTGGAAGTGTAATAGCAATGGATTTTAACTTTCTGGGCAGGCAAAGTCATTTTGATAATGGTGGCCACCAGAGACAGGAAGAAATCTAAACAGTCTTGATCTCTGGGGTTAGTGGGAATTCAGATGACTGTGGAGGGACCACACATGTTCTCTTGGGAGAAGGGTGCTGGCAGCCTTGTGTAATACACAGTCCTTTTTTTGGCTCATGCACAAAGAAACAGGAGAATCAGCTCTAAGAAAGTCACACTTCTGGACAGATGCAAGTCATTGCAACTGTGCGTACCATATGTGGGGAATGGTAAGGAAGGGACTGAATGCAGAAAGTGAGAGAGAAAGATGAGAGAAAGAGAAAGTAGATCCCTCGGCAAGCAGTGAGGGGCTTTAAAAACCACATACCAAGCCAAACCAGCTCAGAGAACTTTCCCTGCTGCCAGCTGAACTCTCAGTCAGATGAAACAAAAATTAACAATAAAAGGACAGGAGTCAGTGTTAAGATGCAGTGAAATGAAGCCTTCTATCTGTCGCCCTGCTCTCATTAACCTAACTTGAACTCCCCACATGACTACTTTGGGTCAGCAAATGGCTTGATTGCAAGTGAAGAGCTACTGCGCCACACTGGGCAAGCAGCCTTCCTCTCTGCAGCTGTGCTCCGTGGGGTTGGAAATGAGAACCCTGTTCTGAAAAGTGCACTAAAGCATTTCACATTCACATGCAGATCTACCACTGAGAAAACTGCCTGCTGAGCAACTAATGTTGCCACCAAAAAAGACAGGGTTATAAGAAATTCCTGCCACAACCTGCCAGATCCTCAGATGTAACTAAAAGGCTTAGATTCACCCACTTGGGCCAGAGCAAGCCTTTGCCCACCTGTACCTGCCAGTATCAGTCAGGATCATGGAGAATAAAAGCCCACCCCTAGCTGACTTACCCTTCTTAGCAAAAGTAGATGCAGTTAAGCTACAAAATAAAATTCTACTTTTTTATTGGGGAAACATTGCGTGACCTATACCAACAAAAACTGAAAACTCTTTTTCTTCAGGAGGATTTGTCAATCTAGTTCAGCCAGGAACTACTTTTCAGTGTTAATAAACTTGGGAAACATCACAAGATATTGCACCAACAACATTAATAGAAATTGGAAAGCAAGAAGTTGAGTCCCACTTATTGGTTGGAGTTTTGTCACTAACTTTATTTGGGGTAGGTTTTGCGCCCATACATCCACAATCAATACAGTAACTTTTAGGATACCTCTGTCTGTTAGACACAGACACCCAGAGCTATACACACACAATTACACATGATAAAAACAACTATTTTGTGGTCTCCATTCTACATATACAAATGTATAATGTTTAATATCCGATACTGGATACTTATGTTTCTTATCTTGTTTTTCATTTCGTACAGGTCTCTAGAGATTCTTATTATTAATCATAAAACCAATGGTATACTTAAGAGATAAAAAAAGATCCTGGATGTTTCACAACTGCTCATGGATTACATTATAAAGTAAGGTTTCCGTTTCATCCCTCTGTGATATCGCAGCAGGATGCAACCCTTTTCCCAGTGAAATCAATATTATATTTGTCACCAGCTAACTGCCAAAGGGCTATACACTTGGTTTAGTGTACTGTCATCTAAAAGTTAGTCGATCCTTCTCACATCACAGATAACCTCAAACTTATCAGATCTTGCCAAAAGAGGAAAAAAAAAAAAAAAGAGCTGAAACATATTGAAATAATAAAAATATCAGTTTGGAAAGGATTGTTAACAATTGAATGAAAGGTTAACAGTGGTTTAAAAACAGCTGAAGTCTTCAAAAATTTCAACACAGTATCCTGGCAAACCAAAATATCATTAAACTTGCCCTAAAAAAAAGAAACATCAAATATCAAACAATAGTAGGCATTTATCTTCAGAGCAGCACATTACAGGTGACCTCTACAGATTGGAAATAGGATTACATCAACAAACCTTTCACTCTGAAGTGGTGGATGGTGCGAGATGAAAGGGTACTCTCCCTAACATTTTGCAGCGCTACTGGCTCAGGTTTAAAGGAAGTATGCAACCAGGTATTCCCTGTCACATTCTAATCTGCAATACTGACATGGACGTGAAAAGCAAAAGCCTTTGAAAATGATACTTTCATATGATGAAAAAAACCTGGAGACCTTTGCGCAAATGGGTGAGAGAAATATGAGGGGGAATACAGATAAGGAGATAAAGAGGAACCTTTACAACGAACACAGTCACATCCTTATGCCATCAACAATAACTCATGGCTGTAGCACTGAGGATTAGCTTCAGATAAAGTGATATTAGAGTCTGAGGTTTAAGCTTAATACTCGTATTTGGTGTCTCCTTTTTTCTGTAAATATTTTGAGTATGCAGCTTTTTTTTCACAGCAAAGCATAGAGCTACTTTCCTGGACTGTATTTGAGAAACAAAATAACTATATATTCACAGATTTAGCAAACAAAAAAATAACACAAAAGTTAAAAGCACCTTCAGTCCTGGTACTCCCTTCCAGGACTTAGATGGTCTCTTGGGCACACTGAGTTGGCTTGCACAGTCCCTGTTTACTTAAGTCAGAAATTCCAATTTGCTTTGTATTCACTATTTTTTTTCCACCATAAAAAAAAATGTTAAAAAAAAAGTAAAGAAAAAAAAGTAGGAACTGCTGCCCAACTGTGTTATACCATAATAATTTATATCATATTCATGATGTGAAACTGGTGGTGAGGAGCCCTTGAGAGGACTCTGTGACCTTCTCAGCACTTCTTTTTAAGGGTTGGCTGCTTTCCATGAGGAAGCATTCTTATTTGATAGACCTGAGCTGAGTCTAACAGGGACTCAATCATGCCATATGTCACAGTACACTTAAAACACTCATAAAATCCTATTTCCATAAGGTGTTATTTTGGAAACCAATAGAAATTATGAGAGGAGAATCTTGAGCCACCAGGCTTCAGGTCCTGATTTAGCACTGTTAGGCTTTCTTCACTATTTCTGCCCAAGTACTAAATTATCCCGTCAAGCATTTGAATAATTAAGTACAATCCAAGTAAGTTGTTTAACTCCCTGCAGCTAAACTACAGTTCTGCAGAACTAACACAGGGTATGCCATCAATTTCATTGTCCAAAAGAGTGACTCTAACAAAATGATCCACTTTTTTCTTCTACCACTGTGTAGCAGTGGTACAGGATGGGTTAAACATGTCCTCATAAAATCATCGCATGTGCCTCATTCAGTGATACTTTAAAAAAAAGTTATTAACAGTATTTTTACAATATTGTCCAATATTTTTAAAGGCTTTACAACACCCCCTTAGCTCCAGGTTTGGTGGTACACTGACTACAAGCCAGTTGCTAGTTCTGTATAAAGGAGGATACCACCCTCTGTTGCCAGACACTTCCCTCAGTCCTCATAATTTGAGTTCTGCTGGAAGAGATTTCAAATCTGACCACAACAGTTAAGGAAAAAAACTTGCACTCCGGTATAAAATATACAAATCAGAAAATATATACAACTAACAAAAACAGTCTCAGTACCACTTGATGAGAGGTATTTGTTTTCCCCTCCAACATTCTAGTAATGTAAAACCAGTGTGTAAGGTAGAAAATAATTTTTCAATTTCAGGAAACATCATTACTAGCTGCCAAAAGTCTATCCATATAATAAGAACTATTTGCTAAAGCTGAACACCTGCAGTTTTATAGAAGGCCTCCAAGGACAGCTGTAAGTATTCCAGTCTACCGATACAGCAGCCAATCAAAACCTCAAGGTTTTGTCCCAGAAAACAACACATTTTGCTAGCTAGGGCTACATGTGTGTATACAGATGTTTTCTTTAGACAGGTAGATAGACAGTGATCTTCTGAACATGATATAAAGCCCCATATGCAAAAGCCAAGGTTAATGAAGGGCGTCTTAGTCTAGTCCTAAAAGTACAGTTTCCTGCTCACAAAATGCTCTTGGAAGCAGTCCAGGGAGCTGGAAGTTCGCATCGCAGCAAACTGTCACACAAATATGTGTGCATTAGTTGCCTTCCCAAATACAAGGCAATTGTTTTGAATAGTTCATAGAAAGTGAGCAGTACAAATTAAACATATTCATCATAATATGTATAAAAATATGTAGAATACATACTATACATTATATATATTAATACAGCATGTATAAAATATGTATACACAATACATCCACCCCACTAACTCTGCTGGCTTCCATGGTTGTAAGTGCTATGATCATTTCAGGTATTAAAAAGATGCCCTTTTCATTATTTGGCAAGTTACTTCACTAACACAGTTTTCCTCTTGCTACTTAATAACTGCCAGTCTGTTACTATACAGGTTATACTTCTTGAGTGGAAGTTTGCCTACAAAATATTCAGCCCCCTATATTCAAAAGCCTGCGCATGCTTATGAACTACCACTCTGATCTTAATTAAGTTGATGTGGATCTGGTGGCTACGACAGAGCATAGACAGTTCAAATATGGAGCAGCAGCAAGAAGTATGACTCTTCATCGCAGCAGCGATTATAAGTATTTCCCACTATTTGCCGCCATCCTCTACAGCTGGCGCGGGTTCTGCCTCCAATCTGTTTGCTTTAACCACTGCACTACAAGTGGTTTATACATATGTGGTACACTCATAAATGACCAGTACCTTCAGAAATGTTACAACAGAGATAAACTGGCACCCAGGTAAAAAAGATATCCCCTTAAATGTTTGTCCTGCTATTTGGAGATGAGCTGAAATGACAGATGCTGCTTAACTTGGGCTCCGTCCTGCTTCTTAGCTCCTCCACAGGCTGAGGTCACGAGCACAGACATATGCAATGCAGAACTTTTTTATCCCCTTTGCAGTGAGCAGAGAAAGCAAACATGTTTCTGAGCACACCTGTTTTTGCCAACTGCCAGCAAGGCTCCATGTCACACAAAGTGCACGTAGCATGAATTTAAGGGAAACTGGCATTTAGACTTCTAGCAATCCGCTATGTAGAATCTCCTGCAAAGAAAAGGGTCTGGAAGGCACGTACGTGCACACACAAGAGAATCTGAGATGGAAATAAATAATAATAAACAAAGCCAAGGTATGAAACTCTCAATGATTTCAACAGGTGTTTACAAAGCCAGAGCTAGCATTCATTTCTGAATTAAAACCAGAAATACTTTCTGATGTAACTCCACGTAAACAAGACCAGCTCCACTCTTATCTGAAGGTAAGAGGAACACACCATCTCCTAAACTTGAAGGCTGAAATGAATGTGGTTAACTGCCCTGAAAAGCTTAAACGTACTCCCTTGTTGTCTGGGAAGTTAAAAATTCAGCTATTATGTGATCTCAAGTAGCTCTCCATGGGGTCACTGTATGTTTTGTATATAACAGGAAGATGTGAACATGGAAACAGTTCCAAGGGAAGTTTCAATAACTGCATACTCTGACAGAACCTCCATCCATGCCAGACTTCTCCCTAAACCATTAATACAACTGAATGACAGCAGAATGATGGCTGTCCAGAAGATCCACAAGTTTTAATTCCTATCAGAAAGACTCGTTTTTACAAAAAGGGGTTATACCAGATAAACTAATCCACCTTCTCAAGCGAAGTTCAAGCCATATTGAAAAGGAAGGTCTAAAAGCAGTTGAGAAACTTGAACACCCACTGAAACAATATCTTTTCTTATTTCTCTTGGTATGGGCCAAAACCTGCAAGCTTATATATAGCATCAAATGGCTTAAAGACACAGAATCTGAATTTCACAATAAGCGTTCTGCGTGAAATGCTAGTCCCACCAAAGTCAGTCACTACTGACTACTTTCCTGAAGCCAGATATCATCCTTGGCATCTGGAAAAGGCCAAATTCTGCACCAAATACCTGAAGATACAAGAACAACAAAACCCAGGACAAATAATGAAGTCTCTGTTAAATAAACATACTGGAATTTGGTTTGGGGTAGTTTGGGTCTTTTTTGTTTGTTTGGGGTTTTTTTTAGATCTGTTTCCCATGAGGTCTATGAAGACTGTTATTTCCTCTTCACTCTGCTGGAATGTGGTCCACATCTCTTACCCTGTGTCCTAAACTCCATCAATAAATATGTATCATTAGGACTTCAAGAAAGATTCACAGAATTTAACAGAAACTATATCAGTAAGAAATAGGAAAGCTGCCTGTGCTGCATATACATATTCATATTACCTACATTATCAGTAACAGCAGAACCCCACTGTACAGCTTGGAATTTTGCAAACAGAAAAGTGACAACATCCAAAGAAATCGAAACAGTCATTCCTAGACATTTTTTCTACTTCTTTATTTCAAGGAAAGAAACCTAATAACCATACCCCTACTACACAGTGTTGTGTACTGCTTTAAATATAGGTTTGTAAACCTACAGAACAGACACAGCTTTCCACAGCAACCCATGGCCCTTTTTACCCTGTAATTTTAAATTGGAAATGTATGGCTCATAAGTATTCATTAATTCCATTACTGCTGACCATTTATTTTCTCCAGCAAAAGTAATAACATATTTCTTAGGTCCAGGTTCAGCAAGAGCTCAGAATGATGATATTATAAATAGAGTCAGATAGAAAACCCTTTAGATTGCACACAGGCAAAAGCTGACTGTTACTGAGGCACCTATGTTTAAAGGGTTAAGTTTAACAAATTATTCTTAATTACGTTAAAAAAATGTTAAAAACCTATCATTAATGAAACATTTCATTGCATAGTTTGATCACAGCGAAAGCAGGAAATTCAGAGTTGACATTCCCACAGCAACCTTAACTCTATCCCGTCGTGTATATTCATTTCAACTGAGTCTTTATTTCTATGACCTCATAACACGTGTGAAATGAAGGAAGGTGCTAGGAAAAAATCCTAAAATTCATATAAATCAGAAGTATGTTGTTAAGTTCCATTACTCTAGCAGTAGCATTTAAGTGGAGATAACATTCTCAGTTTTAAAAAAAATATACATGTTGACTTGTTTGTGCATTTATTGAATGTTACATGAACATTTTCTGGTTGCTCATCTTTCACATTAGGATGGTTACTTTATCTAAGCCTGAATACAAGAAACCTGGAATTTGAAAGACTCTGTCAGGTATGGGGCTCTAGATAAATATTATCAAACTGTATCTGAAGTTGACTCCTGGAGGAGTACAATAATTTCTGTCCCAACCCAAACCTAATAACCTGCCAACCCCAATTTGGCTCCGTGCATAGCTTGTCCAAAATGTTCCTGCAGTGTGTTCCCCCAGAACCAGATAACAAGGAAATTCAGCACACAACTCACCGGTGCATCAGGACAGGTTCATCTCAGCCTATGAGCTCTGGCTCTGCTGCATGAGGACCTGCCCTGCACCCATTTCCCCTTGCTCTGGATTTCATGTTAGACTGGATGCAGAGTCGTGCAGACACATGACTATCACAGACCTGATAAACATATTCTAATAAAAGCAATTGCTGTATTAAAGTTAAATGTGTTGCAGAGCCTCCCTTGGAATTTTTAGGGAACTGGCCCAAGCCCAACAAATCCAGTGTTGTGCTGCACCTCATAAGTCACTATTTTGTGTTAACCATCAGACCTGAACAGGGTTTGTGTATTTGTTGTTCAAACTGGCCTGTGCTGAAAGACACTGCAAAGTCTCCACATTTTACTTCTTATGATACATAACTGCCCTTGGTACTTTCTGAAACTTGAGGGCAAGAACCTCCACACCTCTATTTAGGCAAACATATTCATATTGTGCTGAAAGAAGGCCTTGGTATCAGTATCTAGAATTCAAGTTTAAAACCACAGTGGATAAAAGCAATGAAAAGCCTATCTAAAGGAAACACTGTCAGGTACAGTATACTGAGTATCTCACACCTGAAAACTCAAAATTGCACCTGACAGCACCTCACAAAGCAAATCAGGCACAGGCCTCAGAAACGCAGAAATATACTCCATCAAACCTAACCACCAACGAGGAAAGGCAATACCACAGATTTTGTACCTCTCTGTGCTGGCAAGGGAGGGGAGTGATTTGGGTTCTGTGGGTAACTCAGATGAATCTCACAGCTCTCATGTCACAGTGAGAACTGCTGCTCTTCAGAGCAGAATAGTCAGTGAAATTAATGAATACCAGCATGGCTCTGGACATAAGCCAGGAGATGAATACCTCTTAGGTATAGTCTGGGTATTATTAAGAGAGAAGATATGCATCACATTAAATTTTGGAGACTCTTTACTGGAATGATGCATCAAAGGCCTCTGCACGTGCCTAGAACCTAAATCCTGTTTCTCTTGAGAAAGTCAAGATGCGAGTCAAGCCCAATCTTTTCAACTGGAAAACAGAAATTAATCTATGTTCTACCTATGTTTAAGTTTATGGAAACTTAAAGAGATACTTTTAGAGTGAAAATTCCGATGCCACTTCGCACAGTGCTCTCTGGCGTCTGCAGTATTGAGCCCCCGCTTTGCAGACCAAAGGAGGGAGCCATTTCTTACCCGCCAGTGCTACAGGAGAGAATCTCCAGTCATGAACTGGTTGTCTGTCTTAAACCAAATAGATTTTTAAACCAAAATATGGTGGGTGGTGTACCATGAAATAAATCACACAATGAGATGCACATGAAAAATGTGCTAATTGCAATTACTTCTGCTTACTGAGAACCAGGTAATGTATTTTTCTTGAACTAAATATCTATCTCCCCCCTTCAATGATGGAAGTACCTTGAACAGATGGCAGTTGCATGTTGCTGCAATATTGCCATTTCCATTCCCTTTCAAAATGAAATACAGCTTACATAGAACATGGGAGCCACTTAAAAATGTTTTTGTTTACCTCTGCATTCCAGCACGGCTTATTGCCTTGCTCATCTGCACAAATACTAAGTATTATTAAATGTATTGGCATCATACAGTACTACAGGGAAATAATAATCTCTAGGCACTGGGAGCTTGCAATGGGCAACTATGCAGCTTTTTAGATGGCCAGTGCTCAGAAATTTTTATTCAGTTGCTGCTTCTTAATCCAAAGATTACAGAAGACAAAACCAACATGTTTTGGGAAATGGTTAGGATTAGGTTCAACAGAGAATAAAATCTGATTTAAGACTACTGCAAGCAAGTATAAGATTCCCACCAACTTTACTGCCCTTAACAATGTACTGATCTTGTATAATACAGAAATTAGCTATACTCCTCATCATGTTATGGAAGACATGCTGCTCTTTTTCCCCCTGATACCTAAGCAAGTTTATCTATCTCTGCATTGCATCACAGTAGCAGTGTAGGCTATTGATACTCAGGAATGCAAGTCTAGATGTCGAAGATGACAGGAGTAGAAGAAGGATGGAAGGTAAAAAACAACGTGTTAACACAGCTAAAAGACAAACAAGTCTCACATAAAATACCTATGTATAACCTGTTTTCCAATTCTTTCAGAACTTAACTGAAAAGAGGCATTTTCTCAAAGTATTAAAGGAACTGTAAGAAATAACCATCAGGTTTCGCATTTTATAAAATCATCAGATATTGTCCTATAGATGTTGTTATAGAGATGTTATACAGATAATACACTGGAAGCAAGATGCAAATAACATTTATGGGTGAAGCATGCAGAATTGGTCCTCCTAACAAATCAAAATTAGCATAACCATTTACCAACACAGAAAACTATTTCAAGCTGAAAGGAAATGCATCCCATTTGCTCTGTTTCTTTCAGATGAAAAAAAAAGGATAATTATAAAATGGTTTGTTTCCTCTCTCGCATGATAGGTAGTTAACACAGAGTATGTGGACACTGCCTATGTAAACACACATAATTTTTAAGCTATGCAAATGTATCAGCACACAAGTCATACCATCTTTTCAGATCAGAAAGGCAGCCAGCAAAACATAAACCTCATCAGAATGTAAAAGCTAACAATTATGTATAAAAATGTTTTACATATGTGATAAAACAAGCATAATAGAAGTTGTTAATAATCTTCTGTAGTGATTAAGGAATGTTTTTTGGTAACATTACAAAGTTAGTGAGGTACTGACTGTAGTTATAGCACAGAAAATTTAAGTCTTTATTCAGTATTTCTTTACAGAATTAGTACAATTGAATAATGGCCTCAGACTGGGCCAGAGGAAACAAACTAACATTAAATTAGTTTCCTTGAATTCTGTAAAGACTATCATAATGGGATATGTGAATAGTGTGAAAGTTTAAGAAAACGACATTTCAGATGTCTGCAGGAAAAAAAACAGTATTATTGGGACTCATGTCACTAGAACTGACAAAGAGCAATAAAGAAATTGGATTTTATCTCTCCATTCCAATAAAAAAATGTTTGGAATTGTTTTCCAAAATGCTAAATAATACCCAGGAGAGTACTAGCAGTTGATATAAAAGCATTTCTATGTGGCATCTTTGGGCACATTTGTTCCCTATTCCTATACGTCGAAGTGATTTTTGTTACTGTCCTATAAAAACTAGTGCAACATACATTAAATAATATGTCTTAACAAAGATCATAATTAAAAAAAAATATGAAGGGAGCTAGAAAAATATTCCTAGAAAACAGTACATACAAAAGCAGTGCCAACAGAATTCCAATGTGTAAATAAATGGATTTATAGGTAGGAAACTAACTCAAAGATACAGCAGATAAGATTACAGTGAGATTTTTTTTGCCACAAGCATAGTGGTTTGGTTATTCACTTCAGTGTATTTCTATTAAAATGGCCATTCTTTAATAACTTATTTCCTTCTTCATCTCATAACATTCAAATTAAGAGGCATAATAATACACTAACTGGCTTGTCCTCCTTTTGGACTGCTGCGGTGAATCAAGCACTTGGACTACTAAGTGACAACCACTCCACTCCTGACCAGTGGCCTCAGTGGTCATTGGACTGAGTCCAATGGAAATTCAGGCAAAACCACACCAAGTTCTACCAGCCAGCAGATGGTAAGTGGGGTAAAGAGCACACTGGTTGAAGCCTGGAAGCAGAAAGTGGTGAATGTATGGCTGCGGTCTGTCACCGAGTGCCCCAGTTAACTTCAGCCTAAATTTATGAACTTTCCAGGAAAATAGCTTCTGTATTTTTCAGAAGCAATTGTGTGCCCAATCAGCACTGTGGATATCACCTAACTTCTTTTAAGACTTATTTCTTCACTGTAAAATAAGGAACACAGCTTTTTCTCAGTTATTTTAGGAAGATGAGTAGACTCACAAAAGACAGAACAAGGAGAGACAAAGAAATTTTTGATTCCCAATTCCCATACAAAAATCAATTTAATCGTCTCCTAACAGAGAATTAGGTTATTCTAAAAATTTATATTGGCAACTTTCTTTTCTTAGGTAATTTTCCAACGTCAAAAATAAACACATGAGGGATTTTAATTAATTTGCATACTTTTATAAAAGGGAGAGAAATAAATGATTATACACGTGTCACTTCCTCGGGTTAGAACTGCAAAATATCTGAGATCATAATTCCGTAATAAAATCAAAAGTAAGTATTTTTGAGTATTTTCCTGAAAACCCTTTTTCAAAATAACTAGTTTAGGTACAAACTTTCTTACCCTCTTAACTTTCTAGAACAGGAGATGATTGGACATCCACAGAGAACTCATGTAAATTAAAAAGTCACATTTTCACTATGTGAAAGGAAGAAAACACAGTTGCTTCACTCACTATTGGGCAGTAAGAAAAGATATGCAAAGAGGAAATTAGCTTGTACAACTACCCTTGTGCATCAGTGTCAGAAACTGAAGATGCGCAGCTGAATGCCACAATACAGTTTGCAGATGATATATTTGTGTAATGCTCCAATGTCCATACTATGCCTGCAATGTCGTTATACTTGGCTATACACAAGTGAAAAAAGAATATAATCCCTGCTTATAATAGAGTCAAAGTCTAAAGGCTGGAAAAGGGAATACCATAGATGGCTTTTCCAACCTCTCTACTGAGAAAATCCATATCCCCAAAAACCCAATTACAGTGGCAAAGTAATATTAGAATCTATCAACTAATTAACAACCTGTTAATACAAAAGGTCTAGGTATTTATAAAAAACATTAGAAACTCCCTAACTGCTACAAATGTTCAGAAAGATGTGGTGCTTTCTACCTTTAAAAAATTGTCAGATTTTCTCAATTCAATAATGACCTTCAGTGTACATAAAATCATTAATACAAAACTGATTCGAAATGCTTTGAATGTAATATTAGTGTTAGTTTCTAGTGGTATCTCAGTGTACCTTATATCCAAGCCTTGAACAAATTCAGACTTACTTGAGCAACAATATAAAGGAAAAATACACAAAAGGCGACAAAAATGAATCTGTGTGCTCCGATATTCAGCCTTTTTAACAGGGAAAAGAAATAACCGCTTGTCCTGTCACTGGTGGACTCTGATGCACAAACAGAGAACTTTCTAAGAGCATGCGTTCTACCTTCCTGGAATTTATTAGATTCCTGTGATACTAACTGGTGATCACAGATCTGCTTCACCCTCAAACCATATGACTTTTTGTAGTTATTTAAGCACTATAGTAAGTCAAAATATACGTCTACTGTGTAGCCCAGAGATGGGAATGAAATGGAGAAAAAAAACCCACAAAACCCCAAACCACAAAACCCATCCACTCTAGTTATTGCTTTCTTTAAAAGACACTTCAGAATGCTAGCACTGTACCATCTAAGAAGTGGTGAAGGCACAGATTTTCTTTTAAATAAATAAATAGATAAATAAAATTCCCACACAGACATAGGCACAAAATGCAGAGATTCAGCAGAACAAAAAAAAATTAGCAAATGTATCCATTAAATGAGGACTACAGAAGAAAAGGAAGCTAACCACAACAAAACATTATGTTTGCATATATATTAAATGTTATAAGTGACTAGTTAGAGCTCAGTTATGTGTTAAGCAAAAGAAAGTAGGACTAAATATGTATGTATATATATCATCCATATAGTGTACTCATATTCTACAAGATAACCATCTGAAATTTCTTAATATTATTGCTTTAATATAAAAATTTGTGTGAAAACGTACTTCAGCTCTTCCATTCAGTCCATTTTCTAAATACTCAAGCACATTTCATTCAGCTATGGCTAGAATGAAAGTGAGGCAAACTAGGTTCTGGGATGCACTCTCAAACTACCATGAAATCATCTGAAACACAAAGAAATGGAGTCTCTTACAACATTTTACATACATTTTTCTTTTGTATAGTACTGGGCATCTATGACCATATCCATCTTTACCAACGCAGAATACGGTTGGTTACATCTCGTCCTTGTCAAATACTCATAGGGAAGGGGTGGTTGTGCTATCTGTAGTATATCAAATCACAGAAAGTTCAAAATAGTAAGAGATAGCTTCATAAAAGGTTCTGCCAAAGACTTCACAACTAACACATCACTTTCAGGCACCTTAGTGGGCATATATTATTAAGGAACCTAGTTACAGCTGGATCATGAGACCAGGAATCCATCACATAGCTATCCTTAGGAGGCAATATGCCAGCAATTAAAAATAAATAAATAGATAGATAGATAAATAAATGGAAAAAGTGGGTTGGAACTGAGTGAGGGCTTTCACATCAGCCAGGTGTAGATAACCTGTCAGGGGCAAGAGGAAAAGCTACAGATGGGGATGATTTTAGGAAAAACAACAAGACTTGTATGTGGAAAGAACATCAAAATCTGCAATACGGATTTACTTGCAAGAATGTGTGAAATAAAGCAGATCTTATTAAGGGAATGAATGCAACCTAAATGAGTCTAGGTGTATTCACAAGAGAGAAACAGAAGCAAAACCAATGGCAACAAGTCCATGATCCTAATGTGGAAGGGGATTCTGTTACATCTTCTTCTTACATCTGCCTAAATGAGATTTTGGCTGAATTCTGACCTCTGTCAGCAATAAGACAAGGACAATAAGTGAATCTATTACACACTTACTAGGGCTGGCCAGAGTTTGTATTTCAGAAGTGACTGAAAATAAAGCAAAATTCCAAACTGAGGGAACTGACACGTGGAAACCAAAAGTAAATAATAGGGAACATGGCTCAGTTTAACACACTGCCAATCTTATTTAAAAAACCTTAAAAGCTTGATACGGTAAAAAGGAATAACCTGTCTGGGACAGGTTGGAATGTAAATGTATAATAAAGCACTAGAGGAATAAAAAGGGAATTTAGTTAGAACTCAAATACAATATATCACTCAAAGAGCAGCGAGCACATGGAGAAAGCTGCCAAGTGAAATCATCAAAGTAAATGATCTAGATGAACTTAAAAGATACTCGGACATTTTTATGGTGAGACAGAAAGAGAAAAGGGGATTGAAGGATACAGAAGATACAAACCAGGCAGGAGGGGATGTAATAAACAAAGAATCACCTTCTTGGTTCAGAAATCGTACTCTTCCGGTTCAGAAATTCCATTTGTCTATACCTGTGATTAAATGAATCTAACTCCTAACATGTTAAGTATCTGCTAAGCACCATAATCATGGCCCCAGAAGTTATGATACATGGCTGCATGCAGAAAACTCCAACAGTTTCCCATTCCTTCTGGCCACAAAAAGCTACTGTGTTCAGTGACCAACAACATAACACATATCACTAAAAACAGAACCCATGAAACTCATACCAAAAACCATGGCTTCCTTTCATCTGGCTTGCAAAGAAATTCTCAAGCAAGTTGGACACATTTTGACAGGAGCACCCTCAGATTCCCACCCAGTAACATGACAGAACATCACAGACACATAACAGCAAATACATCATGGCAAAGACCTTGACTTCTATCAGTTTTAATTAAGTAAAAGGACAGAATGGACACAAAATTGGGAAAAGAGAAAGAAGTCAAAATTACTAGCTTCAAGTAGAACAAGTCAACATCTCACACAGGCCTTGCAATCATGACAACACAGAAACAACAGAAGCTGCTGAGAAGGCAATTATATGGTTATTTCAAATAACAGCTGTTCTGTGTTTGCTTGTTTAAAGGATAGGTGCACAGTATAAAACTCCTCTGGGCAACCTATGCCAGTGCCTCATCACTCTCACTGAAGTATTTCTTCTTAATGTCTAATTTAAATCCATGCTGTTAGGACAATTTAAATTCATTACCCGTTGTCCTATCATACTCCTTGATAAGACAGTCTCTCCCCAGATTTCCTGTAGGCCCCCTTTAGGTACTGGAAGGTCACTAAAAGGTCTCCCCAGAGCCTCCTCTTCTCCAGGCTGAACAAGCCCAACTCTATCAGCCTATATTCATAGGAGAGGTGCTCCAGCCCTCTGATAATCAGTGTAGCCATCCTCTGGACGTGCTCCAACAGCTCAGTATCTTTCCTGTACTGGGGACCACAGAGCTAGACACAGTACTCCAGGTGGGGTCGCACCAGAGCAGAGGGGCAGAATCACCTTCCTTAACCTGCTGGTCACACTAGTTTTAATGCGGCCAAGGACACGGTTAGCTTTCTGGGCTACAAGTGTGCATTGCCAGCTCATAGAATCATAGAATGTGTTAGGTTGGAAGGGGCCTTTAAAGGTCATCTTGTCCAAAAGCCTGCAGAAAGCCACTAGTTTGGTCAGGCAGGACTTGTCCCTAGTAAAGCCATGCTGGCTGTCTCAAATCATGCCCCAGTCCTTCATGTGCTTCAGCATAGCTTATAGGAGGATCTGTTCCGTGATCTTCCCAGGCACAGAGGTGAGGCTGACAGGATGCTAGTTCCCAGGATCCTCCTTCCTACCCTTTTAAAAATTGTTGAGCTTTACATCGATCAGCACCCCCAAGTCCTTCTCCTCAGGGCTGCTCTCAATCCATTCTCTGCTCAGTCTGCAGTTGTGCTTGGGACTGCAACCACCTATGTGCAAGACCTTGCACTTTGTCTTGTTGATCTTCATGCAGTTCACATGGACCCACATCTCCACTCTGCCCAGGTCCCTCTGGATGGCATCCCTTCCCTTCAGCGTGCCTACCTCACCCCACAGCTTGGACAGCAAACTTGCTGAGGATGCACTCAATTCCGCTGTCTGTGTTTCCAACAAAGATGCTAAACAGTGCCAGTTCCAGTACTGTGGAACACCACTCATCACTGGTTTCCACTTGGACATTGAGCCACTGACCACAACTCAAATGCAATTGTCCAGCGAACTCCTTATGCACTGAGTGGTCGGTCTGTCAAATCCCCATCTATCCAGTTTAGAGACAAGGATATGATGTGGGACAAGGTCAAATGCTTTGGCATAAGTCCAGGTAGATGATGTCTGTCTCTCTTCCCTTATCCACTAGTGTTGTAACCCCATCGTACAATGCCACCAAATTTGTTAGGCATGTTTTACCCTTGGTGAACCCATGCTAGCTGTCACCAATCACCTCCATACTTTTCATGTGCCTGAGCATAGTTTCCAGGAGGATCAGCTCCATGACATTGCCAGGCACAGACTGGCTGGTCTGTAGTTCCCTAGGTCTTCCTTTTTATTCCTTTTTAAAAACAGGGGGTTGTTTTCCCTTTTCCAGCCAGTGGGAACTTCATCAGCCTGCCACAAATTCTCAAATATGATGGAGAAGAGCCTTAGCCACTTCATTCACCAGTTGCCTCAGGATTTGTTAGGTCCCAAAGACTCATGCAACTTCAGGTTCCTTTGATGTCCTCAAGCCCGATCTTCCCCTGCAGTGGGCAGTTTCTTCATTCTCCCAGTCCCTGCCTTTGTCTTCTGTGTTCTGGGCTGTGTGACTGAAGCCCTTGCTGGTGAAGACTGAGGCAAAACATATGTTGACTACCTCAGACTTCTCCATATCTGGGGTAACCAGGTCTCCTGTTGCATTCTGGAGGGGACCAACATTTTCCCTCATCTTCCTTTTACACTTACAGAAACTTTTCTTGTTTGTGATGTCCCTGACCAGATTAAATTCTATCAAGGCTGTAGCTTTCAGATTGAAGAAGTCTTTTCTTTATTCATAAACCCAGAAATTCTTAATCCCATTATCTGACAAAAGCCATTTCCTCAAGGCTCTTCTTAGAGTGACAAACTATCTGGTCTGCAACTGAAGATTCCTTTCTTATCTCCCCTTGTGCCTCTTGTACTTTTTCTCCTCCTACATTTGTAGCCAGCCTCTTAATAATCAGAAAAGTCCAAGCCAAGCAGTTCTTGATTCCTAAGGGTACACATGCATACTTCTTTTTCAAGACAGTGGCATATTTCTGAGTTTTCTTTTGAGACCCCCCCAAATGTTCCTTATTTTTCACTCAATGGCAGTATTTTCAATTGACAGAATTGCAAAACTCTCCTGATCTGAAATGAACTGTTTTCCAGACATTCCACAGCTGTAACAATCCGTCCTTGCCTCATATGTCCACAGGAATTAAGTTGTTCAAAAATAAAAATAAAAAATACAAACCCCAAATATTGTTAGGCTGACAAAATGAAGCATATGACCGACATCAACTTTATTCTCAACCCCCATTGTTTCAAGGTGGTTCTCATAACAGTATTAAGCCAGACAGCACTAAAATCTGAAAATTTCCATTATTCAGACTATTGGTAATGAAAGCTTAATTTGCTATTCTATCTCGCCTGTAAGCTTCAGGTATGATCTGGAGGAATTGCTGTAAGACAAAAGCTGAGTATTCATACTTCAGAACCATCTAAATAACTGTCTTTCTTCCTTTAGACTGTGAAAGAAATACATCCATTATGCAGATGTCTAATAAGAGATTACCAGCAATAGTCATCAGGTCAGTATTTCCAAATCTACATGATTTTTTGTAAAAGGGCCTGGTATCACAAAGCTAGAACCAAGCACACCATACCCAGAGCTCCAAATCTCTGCTGCTACTTCTGTGGTGACAATTGATAGTAAGACATTTATACAGGGAACAGTTTTTAACTGCTAAAGTTGCCCTGTCAGTCCCCACACAGAAAAAGTCTCGAATCACAACTGTGCCTCCAGGAGGTTTTATTACAAGGAGATGTTATGATGTAACAGGGGAAGGCTCATTCGCTACTTTTACTTCGTGCCTGAATAACCTCCCATTGATCATTCATTAAAATAGTCTATTAACTTAAATGAGTCTTTAGTTTGACCTAGGTTCTTCTGCTATTAACCCTATCTTATGTGCTACTGTAAAGACCTGGAGATTAAAAAAAAGTGTCCCAAATTATTCTGACCACACCCTACATCCCACTGTCTATATAACTTGTAAAAATCCCCACATAGATAATCAATAGGGTAATTATGGGACAAACACAAGAAAGACACATTTAAAAGGGCTGTTCATGAAAATACTCAGAGCAAAGCACTGGAATTCAGGAAGATTTTTTTACACACTTACATTCTAGCAAGAACCTGGTAAGATTTTCAGAAGATATTTATTCTCGTTGTTCTCTGAAAGGTACTGATAGAGTTATTCAAGTGAATAGCTTGCACACGGAATAAAAAGAGTAATCTAAGCTTCAAATAGCCAGTCTTCAATCTCTACAGCTGACATACTTCTAAATACCATTTCTCAAACAAAAACATCCACATTTAGCCAAGCACACACAGGATTTCATCCTACAAGCAGTGATAGATACAACTGACTTCACTAATATACTCACTCACTTCAGTGACCTACGAATGCGAGTATTAGATTGATGTTCACTTCCTCAAACTGTGCTTCAGTATCTTATTAGTCCTAAGGAGGCTTTCAAGCAACTGTGTAAGGAAAACTTCTACATAGAGAAACAGCACAAATGCATAGTACCTACCTACCTTGTATATGAATTCTTAGTCTACTTATAGTTTCTGAAGCGTTTAATTTCAGATTTGGTCACTTTTTCCCTATCTGTCGCTCTTCACCATCACCACTCTCTCCCCATTACGTGGTAAATTAATCAAAAAACTCCTGAACAAATTTTAAACAGACTCTTTTTTCTGTTCAGTAAGTGTCCGGCAACAATACACAGGTTGATTGGGATTGCCCATCACTCATGGAATAATTTCTCCAGGCACCCTAGGAATTATAGAACTGTGTTCAAGAACATCTAGCAAATCTAATATTGGTATTTACGATGGGATAGTGACTTGGTACCAGACAGGGATAGTGCATGATCAGTACCCTGATCTGAAGAGCATAATTCTCACTGCCTCACACACAGAGAGACATTTCATTCCCCAGGCTTCATTATCCAGAGAAAAGTGTCCTACAATTAGGTTTGCAAGCTGTCACTGCACAATTGCAAGAATTGAGCAAAGCACTTCCCCCTTTACACACGTGTGTAAATGCTGCTCACAGTAATTTCTTCTCAGAAATGCAAGGCCAATTTGCCCCTGGATTCCCAACCCCAGAAATCTGATGAAGAAGAAAGTAGGCCTGGATCCTACTCCCCATTAGCACACAGAACTGGAACATTAATTTGGATGTATACTGTACACATACTTCACTCATCCACTTGTACCCCCAGCAGGACTGATGGCTGGTGGTAACTCTCTGGTTTTACCAGCCTATGATATTAATGTTTACTAGCAGAATAAACATTCCTGCTAGCCGAGTCACTGTAGACACGTCCTTGAAGTCTTTTCAGGGCCAAACAAGATCAGTGTTGTTCTTAAGCTATTCCTTCCCCTCAGCTTTCACTTCATCTGAAAGAGAGTAACCTGAAGTTAGCTGAGCAATTTCAATGTCAGAGGTAGAAGTGGATGCCAAAAAAATAGAGAAGGAAGAGGGTAGGGAAAGAGAGTAGACAGAAGAATGCAAAAGTCTCCATTTTAAAGTCTGTCCCAGGATCATGTAAAGCTGGCAGTGCATTTGGTTAATCCCTCTAGTGCTTTAGTGGAAAAATCACAGCAGGCGGCTGGATACAACATCCAAAGCTGCCCTTTCTTGTGTTTTTTCCATTTCTGGCAGCACACTGTCACACATGCAGCATCTGTCCATTTCCACAGACTGCGGCTGTACATTCAATTGAACCAAACCAGTTAAATAAAAAAGAAAAAGCAAAGGTTCAAAGGGCAATGAATAGCTAGGGCTCTTGGAATTCTACAGGTGTGGGACTCCTGATCCCAGCTAGCTAACCCCGCTGCAGAAGGCAATGCAATTATTTGCAGAGTTTTCATATCTGCTAACTTCCACCCAACTGGGATCCAAATTTCAAAAGCTTGATAACTCTCCTGTCAAAGATTTTTTAAAAAATAAATTAAAAATAAAAATAATTTTAAAAATTGTGCAACCTGGTCTGTGACCTTGCATCTTAAAGGGCAAACAGAGACAATCCTCAACCAGGAAAAAGCATTATTATTAACAAAGTAATGTTAAGGTTCTTTTTCCTGTAACTGCTATGTTTCTTTTCTCCAAGAAATATCTAAACATTACAAGTATCAGCTCAGTCAGGAACCTCTTTTTTGATATGATGGAGCTCTGAGGCACTTAAAGATACAACTCAGCATCTTTTAGGGAAATCGTATGGGGGAAAATGAGAGATTCATAAATCTTGCTGACTACTATGTGGACTCTGTATTGCTGCTAATTTTAAAAATAATTTTAGTGGTATCCAGTGGCTTCTACTAAAAGTATATTTGGGCTTGTTATAGTTAAAATTCTTGGAAATATAAACCAAATCACTGCTCCAAAGAGCTCTTGTTCTCAAAAAATAAAACAGACAAAAAGTAGAAAATTAAGTAAATTTTTCTCATTTTTCACAGAGAGAACAAAAGTCATAGCTCTATGGTCATTACTACTAGGTTGCCATTAAAGAGCCAAAGAAACAAGACCAGGATTAGGCACAAGCTCAAACGAACCACAGGTGTGATGCAGAAGGTAGACTGCCTGTGGAAGTACAGTTTGATCTAATAAAGATTTGCCTGAACCACTTAAGACTGACAAGTGCCTTCCACGTCCTTCTTCAGACACCTTGCCACACAGCCGTGAGATTCCCCTCATGCTTGTGCTGATACTTCTTGCCTCTTAGAGTCATTGAAAATAAGTCATCTGAGGATGCTGAAGTAATTGTTTATTCTACCTTAATAACAAAAATACTCATTTTTTTCAGTGCTACAGTTACAGTAACAGAAAACAGCAAGTCACGTAAGAACAGCATAAAGATTTGTGTTTTGATGTTTGTACAATAAAGGAAAGAAGCCTCAGGATGTCTTCTATACTGTAAACAAGTCTTTGGAGTCACTCACTCTGACTAATATGTAAGTGTATTTGACATGAAAATAAAAACAATTTAAAAAAGGATACTTCAAGTTTTGAAGTGCTTATTAAGAATATCCATCAGGTTGGTCAAGTGGTTCCATAAATGATGAATTCAACATAGATTAAAAGTGTTTTAGCAGCCTCTTGGTCAACTGCAATATTCACAACCAACGGAGGCATAAACCAAACAGGCTCAGCAGAGAAAATGCATTCTGCTCTTTCTGTCCAAAGCCATTGGGTGAACATGTTTCTACAAACTTAAAACCTTAATCATTATCATAAGTTAGAAGAAAAACAAATAACACTTATTTACACAATGTTTATCTGCCAATGGCATTTTAGGAGTTTCCTACAAAATAACACACAGATTAAACAGACAAAAATAGAGACAAAAATTGCACATGATTAAAACCAGAAAGTCCCTTAAAAACATTCAATCACTATGCAATGCTGAAGGACTCAGAAAGGTTTCAAAACGTCTTCAATTCCATGGTTGCCCTTAGATCAAAAAACCAGGACTCCGAACCCTAAGATACGACTGCTGCCCATCATGCTTCTAAGCTGACCTAACACCAAGGCACCTTTTCACCCTGCTGGCAATACTACTTCCTTCTTCACTTGGAAATAAAAACCAAATAACTAGAAATTCCCACCCACTGCAAGCTGAGAAATGCAGCTAAAGACTTGCCAATTTTAATTCAAAGGACCTATCTTAGTTAATGTTGATCATACCTTCCAACAATGAATTGGTTTGTAAGAATCTCATATTCACCATACAATACCATTGTTAGTTCTTCAGAGACAACTGTTACACATAATTTTTTTTCACATAGGCTCTGTCCAGAACACCAATACCTAGTCTTTCCTATTTTACTTGAAAACCCACACCCTTTAATTTTTTTGTCATCTCCCTTTACAGTTGACTGTAGAACGTCTCTGACAATAGGCTGTAAAAGGCATATTCTGGAACTGCTCTTTATTTGCATAATCATCAGAATTTTAAATTAATTGACAAGCACAAAACCAGCGCTTTCACTTACACAGGCCACAAAGAGCAGCACTGCAGGAGCACAGCTGAGCACAGACGGTACCTGATTTGAGTGAAAGTCTTAGTTGTTAAGAAGCAATAGAACAGAAGAACACAGCTTGTCACAGGATCCTGCTTTCTAACAGTTAATCAAGAGAAAAAAAAAAGAAATCTTGCACCTTTTACTTATAAATATCATAATAAAATTCAATAACATTGCAAAAAATTACTTGGATGTAATTTATTTTTCTAGTAAGATACACACTACTGATATGGTTAGAAATAAAAATCTAGGACAAGCCACCATCTAGCTAAACAAACAAATACTTGTTCAGCAAAAATGTTTTGCCCCTTCTACTGTATATGAAGTTATAATCTCCTACACAACCAAATGCTTGGGAAAATTTTCAAGTACACTTCAGCAATGCATCCAGTTTGAAGACAACATTCACTGTATTTAGGAAAAAATGTCATGATCACTGTTCTTTAAAGCTTTACTGTGTCTCCTTCATCTTGGAATATTTTATTTTCTGGATCAGCACTGTGGTCCTTGGAGCTATACATCCAGCGGGCATTTTTCATTGGGTACAAGGGAACCCAAACCCTTGCCTGAAACCTCAAGGTTTCTGGTTGGGTTTTTTGTTTGCTTTTCTTTAACAAAGAGATATAAAGAGTCACTCTTACTCCACACTTCAGAGATTAACAACCCATAGATTAGCTGATACATTAGCTCTAGGTAGAAAACCATAGTATTTGACTCATAAATAACCTTGGATAGTTGCCTTGAATAATCCAAGGCTTGCAGAGTGCTATCTTTCCTATGTCTGCAAAGCAATATTGTTTATTTTAACTATAGAAAGTAAAACAAACCTCACACATCCAAGCAAATTGTGTACAGACACATCTATTTAATAAACTGGGAACTTCTTTCAATACATGGTGCTTTTTGCCTGCCTGTACTGT
The DNA here is from genome assembly GCA_022605575.1 of Laterallus jamaicensis coturniculus. NCBI lineage: Eukaryota > Metazoa > Chordata > Aves > Gruiformes > Rallidae > Laterallus > Laterallus jamaicensis. The sequence goes on along the minus strand of JAKCOX010000031.1, from coordinate 2,162,865 downwards.
GAATTCAATCTACAGACAGGTAAAAAGCATCACTAGAATGGACTGAAGTTTTCAAATAGAAGTGAAAATAATTTTTCAGAAGTTAGAAAAATGATTTAAACAAAAACAGAGGTTGAAAATGAAATATGGTAACTCTTCCAGTACTTGCTGACTCCCATGCAAGAAAATGTTTTATAAATATCTATTTTTAAAAAAACGGGGGGTGGTGTGGAGTGGGACATGATGGATGACACAAAGAAGGAGCAAGATAGAAGCAAGGTATATGGGATGGCAGAGTTACATTTATCAAAAACTGGGAATGAACTGGCTATTTTCTACTGCTATTCTGCATTCTGCATTAATTTAAGAGGTTGTAGACTGAAAGAGGAGATAATCCTGCGTACATTACAAAAATCCAGAACAAATCCTCAGCTCAAACACTTTCACTAGGTTACTGTGATGGTCCTAAACTCCATTAACTCTCCCAGCAAAGCCAGGGCATCTGACCACATCCGAAAAGCCCTTTGACAGAGGCCTATTGCATTTCCCTTCTCAGTAAAGGGACAGACAGGCTATTGCCATAAGTAACTGAGAAGTAATAAAGTTACAATATATATTCTCCCTGCTCTGTCTCTAGTGCATACTTCATGAAAGAATCATAGCTGGATTTAAAACCAGCTTAGTTCATGCACCAGGCAATGACATCATCTGTAGAGACCAATTTTTGAGAAGGACTAAACCAGACCTTATTAAGAATAGGGGAAAATTTTATTGCTAATTTTTTAGGCCTGTCAGCTGCATACATGCCATTGAGAAAAAGTTCTTTTTTTCACTACTGTAGTCTCTTTGAAGGGTAATGAGCCTACTGCTATGGAGGCTACTTCGTGAGCAATAAATTACATGCCAGTATTTATACTCTGTTTGAAGGATATTTGAGGGTATAAAAAGTCAAAACAGGACTGGAAGGAGGGGGAAAAGAAAGGATTTCAGAAATCTTCACTTTGAAGTCATAATTCTACCCAAAAGGAGCTATAGGCCCACAATTTTTAAGCCCAATCTTTGGAAGACTTATTAGAAAAGTCTACTGTACAAGTTACAGTTGGCTACTTTTGAATGATCTTATATTGCAAAACTTGTTTCAGACACATGTCTGCATTAGTATTATATTACATATATAATACATACTTACACGAGCAATTTTTCTTGATTTAAATTTTGATTACAGTACTTTCACATGCATTTTTACAATGAACAGTGCTTCAAACATGCATTTGTCCATTTCTTATTAGGACCAGCATTAGGTACTAGTAACTGGTAACACATTGGATAAGGTTGTCCAGAGAGGTGGCAGATGCTTCATCCCTGGAAACATTCAAGCATATGTTGGAAAGGGCTCTGAGCAACCTGATCTAGTTGAAGATGTCCCTGCTGACTGCAGAGCAGGTTGGACCAGATGAGTGTTAAAGATCCCTTCCAACCTAAGATATTCTATAACTCTGTGAATCACTGAGGTATTGCACTAGATACTTGCATATTTTAATCAATGTTCCTAATGTCATAATTGAGGGAATCTATTGACTTTATAAAATCAGCTGGTAACTTTGTTAACGAGTATGTATGGGCAACTGCCTGTGTAAAAGTGCACAGGTTCCAGAGAGATAAATGAGGCCTATTAATCACATGCTCCAAGTAATGATGGACATAAAATGGCCAGAGATAATTACAAAATATTCTCCATTTCTAAACTACCCCTGCAATCTACAACACTACACAGCACAAATTAACCTGAATGGTTCTGGCACATGGAATTCCAAGACTTCATTAGAACACGATACCCAGTAAGACAGATGATTGGTGTGGAAAGAAATTATCTACATTTGCAGAGTAACTCACCTTGTCTTCTTTGGTGCTGGCATACATAAATTCACACCAGCATAAGAACTATTGCAAAACATATGTCAGGCTGTTTCTTTGTAAGCAAGCAAAAACAGTTTATCTGTTCACTAGACAAGAAGGAAATACTATAAGCCAAGGAGTGGACAGAAATCAGGATGCCCCAAAGCTTTCTTGGAGTCCTACCAAAGAAATTTTGGTGTGGGGAAATTGGCCTTCCACAGACAACCTTTTCCAGTCCCTCTGGATTTGAATGAACAACCTTAAACAAAACCTTAAAGTGCTTTGCTTTTTAAAAGAGGATGTTGGACTGAAATGCTTAACCATAAAGACCAGCTTGTCTTTCTTTTAATCAACAGTTATGCCCACTTAAGAGGCACCAAAGGGGCAATGTGGCTTTCTTCTAAAGATTAAAAAAAGAGAAGCGGAGAGAGGAATATATACCCTTATTTCCCTCAAATTGCTAGTACTTCAGGAGCTTTCAAAGCACTGAACTGTTTCATTAAAATTGCTTCTTGGTAGCATTATAGTGTTGCCAAAAAGTACTGCTCACTACAGCGATTAAAAAGATACACTTTTACTTCAGAAAGCTTTGAATTGTTCCATCTGTCCCCCCAACAGTAGCAAGTGAGGAAAGGGCATGTTTTTAAAAAATAAATTAAGACAAATAAAAAGCTGAGCACAATGGAATTGGATCCCCGTCTTTCCTCAGTAAATATATCTAATATCACATGCTCATTCAGAGCGGGAAGAAGGGATTTCCCCTCAGTAACCTCTGTGAGAACAAGAGAGAAGAGAATGCAATTGTTCCCCATCTCATTGTATGCGTTACTAAGCCGTGATGCCAGCCACATGCTGATTATCTCTGGCGTTACATAAAGCGCTCTCCTGGGGTGCCAATTGCCTGCCGTGTTGTCTGTATCCTGTTACATAAAGCGCTATCCTGTACCACCATGTGCTGTGCCAAAGCGCTATTCTTTGCCACCATGCTCACAGTCTTCAGAGCTCAAACGCCCTTTGTTTTCCATGCCTGCTTCTGCCCACATCTTAAAAGCCACCTAATGATTAAAACAAAACAAGAATACTTCTCAACAAACACTGATTTTGCAGTTAGGCTGTAAAATGAGAAAGAAGACAAAATATTTGTTTGTTGCTCAGGGATCCCCAAGGATATGAAAGTGCTGCACAAAAAAGATCCTGTTAAAGACAGAGTCGCTGCGCCGTCCCTCTGCAACACAGCCGTTGCACCTACACACTCGCATCATATCGGGGCCATTCCAAAGACAGCATTTTATCTGCCTCAACATTTTTCTAAGGCAGTCCCAGGATCAGCTGTACTGCCTAAGATGAAAGCACCCGTGGAGTAAAACACACACGGAATAGCTGTCTCTTGTGATGTATTGCAATAACACGCTGTCAAAGGGCTCTGCTGCTCTGCCGATCTGTAAACACGCTGTATCATCAGAATGGCGCAGGAGTGATGATGTGCTACTGGAAAGATGGCAGCGGTATAGAAGGCACACATCGAGAAGCAGAGTTCACCTGACTATAGGCTGACAGCCAATTCACACAGTACAGGATAATAGAAACTGTTCTTTTTGGGTGGCGCAGTGGGAATGAAACTGCTAAATCAGCTGCCCTGGCACTCCTGTTTCTGGCAACTGAAAATGGCAAGTCCTACATGCACGAAGACAAAGTTTAGGCAAAGGGTTTCCTAGCTGAGAAGAAATGAAAGAGAAATTGAATTATCAAATTTGTGTGGGGCCACAGAAAATAGAACCTCATCTCCCAGGGCTCGTGGCCTTTTTTACAACAATGCAAAAGAGCGACTGGCAGCCAGCAATACTATGCATTGTCCTTTGAATCACCATATGGGGCTAAGAGGTGTCTTAGTATAAGATTTTCAACGTGTTTATATATATTTCTTAGATATCAAATAACCCCCTTTTGTGTCTGGCAACATGTTTATCAAATATCAATGCAATCCCACCTTCGGGAGCAAAGAAATCCTCCAAAGTGTGGCAAGAACATCTCTGCCTGGTCAGGCCCATTTACAGAAGGGTGAAGATTAACAACAGGGAAGAGATTTCAACTTTGCTGGATCAAGTATTCTCACTCCCAGTCACACAATGAAGGCTGGGGAAGGAAGAAGCATGACTTCATTTAAATCAGTGCCTCTTGAGACTTAACTACAAAGACATGGGACAAAGTCCTGATGTCAGACACAAAGCATGCACATAGGCTTGTAAGTATCCGTTTCCCTGCGGTTCTACATGCGGCCTCATGCTACAGGAGACAAATACCAAAAACAAAGAAGAAAAAGACACAGCTTAAAACAACCTTTCCACACTATGAGTCCTGGAAGTTGCTATCAGTGGGTTCTGGTTCTCTGAAAACACAAACAGTGCGCCTTGCAAAATCTGATTTAAACAGAAATTTTACAAGAAAACGATAGCAACGCTCTGCTTGAATAGGTTAAAAAGAGATTCAAAAGTTCAGGATTCAAAAAGCATTAAGTAAATCCCAAACCCTGTCACAAAGCCTTTAGCTTATACAGAAGAACTAGCAGAGAAACAATATTACTGCCTTCATCCAAAAGCCACAGCAGAGACTTTCCATTTGTTACTACTAGCTTTGAATTGGGACAAAATTGCTCAATTTCTGTGCTACAATGACCCTCTTCTAGAATAATGCAAGAAAATACAGTGGCTTTGAAGACGGCTTAATAGAAAAAAAAATACAGGAAAAAAAAACCCAGTAATAGATAGTAGCTTCATGGTGAGTAAGCACTATGGAAGCGATTTCTTTTTTTCTTTTAAAGTTTAAATAATGCAATCAATGTGTTTTTTTCTAGATTAGGTTTCTGCTGTAACGCTTCTTTTCTTGTGCTGTATATTGTGTTGTAAAGCACCATACATTGCTTATCCCCCTCTATTGCATCCCTAGGGTCAAAGGCAAAAGACAGAAAAATTCCTAGAATAATATCCCCAATAAATTACTACTAACTATTATAATTCAACATGGGCATATAAACGGCACTTTAAAGAAAATTGAATTTGTTGAAAATTAAAGCAAACCCGGTGTTACTTTGAACAAGAGGCTCACTGATTGTTTTCAGATTTCCATTATAAAATAGGCTTTTTTGTTTTATGTGTTATATACCCTCTGAGGAAAGGAATTGTACCTCAAAACATATGGGTGTTCAGAATCTTTATTTTTAAATACAATGCTCCATGCCCATAAAACTCTGCTTGGAAGCCAAGGAATTTATAACAAGGTGCATAACAGCAAACCCAAAAGAAGGCTAAAGAGGAAGAAAACCAGAGCTTGTACTCATTAATTAAAATAAATAAGAAGATAATATAGAAGTGAAGTGACCTTAATTTGGGGACAAATATCTGCGGTTTAATCTCGTGTCGTCTTCTTGCTACCTGTGGGTGTACAGGCACTGAGATACACACGACAACAGACTAGTTAATTGGACTTCAGACATCGATCTTGTGGAGCAGGCACGTTGTTTTCAGTCTACTGCATGGTGCTCTCATTTTATTACTGTAATACCCTACACCAAGAGAAGGGTCTCTGCAACCTGGATTTTAAGGAACCTTTTTTTTGCCCCCCCCCCCCCTCCCCCCCCCAGCATTTCTGTTAGGCCAACAAGATTACATGTCTTATTTTAAACTGAGTTGCTATATAAACTGGAATGCTGTTATGTATTCTCTTACAGTATAAGCCACGAGCGAGTGTGCCTCACGAAGAGTCAGTGTATATCTTGAGTGTATTTCAGCCTTATGTATTCAACCACCTGCGAAGCGTGCTTCTAATCCACTAATGCACACATGGGAGAAGCTTTTTACTATTGGGGGAATGGCTCATTAATTTTACATTACCAAAAAATGTAAACACTCATTTTTGGTTGGGTTTATGCAACATATATCCTTTTATTACTCAAAGCAATTTCCAGTGAGGGGTAAGAGCATGGAAAAGTAAAGTTTATCATTGTTTTTTATCTAGGTTGTCCAAAACCTTGTTTTTTCTATTACCTAATGGATTTCTTTCCCGCCCCCCCCTGTCCTGAGCTGCAAAAGTTTTATTATTTATCTATGGCTGTATTCTGCATTCATCCTTTCATTAAAAGCTGAGGCCAGCATATCAAAAACACCACAGAGGCATAGCTTAAAAAGTAGACCTGACAAGTCAAGAAAGATCAATTAAAAATATGGTCCCTTACAAAGGAAACATCCTTGCTCTACTACCTATCCCCTGCTCATGCATTAATACGGATGAAAGAGTCAGTCAGTGTGGTTCCAGTCAGAGTGTGGTTCTGAATAGTCAGATTCCACATCCCTAATCTAATTACCTACATTTGCAAATGTCTTCTGATATTTGGGATCTGCCAGTCCCCTCCTGACAAACCCCTCCAGGCCTGGCAACCATTGTCTTTCTTGCAGGCCTATGAGCAAGTGGAGAAGAGGATCCGGGAGACACTTTGCTTCAAGGGGACCGATGACCGGCAGTCTGCCTGGATGCACAAACAGCTAGTTTGTTCCTGCACTCGAAGTTGCCTGGTTGTATTACACACACGACAGTTTTACGAACAAACCTGGACTTCACAAGTTTTGGAAGTTGGGCTCTGCAACTATAAAATTATACACTTGATATATATTAGTAAGTACAGTAAATAGAGTATAATTAGAACAGAATACAATGTACTATTTTTCACTGCTTTTTATTCTTACTTCCCTAGAGCTACAAAACGAGCTTCTAATGAGCTTTGAGTAGTCACATAAATAGAAAACCTAACGTTGTAATGCCTGATAGTGATCTAAACTGCTTAGATATGTTTTGTATTATACCACAAAACAGTGGTTTGTTCATGGAATGGAACAAAATTTCATGTGTTACTCATACTTTGGCCCTAGGCACGCATGTGTTGAAACCATAATCCCCAATGTATTTCAGAGTATGTTTGGACAACCTAAGTTGCTCTGTGAAAATGACCCAAAAGGAAAACCCCCTATCCATTAAAAGCACAAATTACTGAGACCTCAATGTCTAAGTGTAGCCTACAGCACATAAAGAAAAATTTCCAACACACTGCTTATTTTCCCAGTTAAAAAGAAAAAGGAAGAAGATGAGAAGGATGCATTCAGGAACCATATAGGAAAGCTGTAAAGTAGTTGTATATGGATAAACATTATACCATTTTGTCCAAAAGAAACAAAATATTTTATGCTAAATGTAGGGAGACTGTAGGAGCGTGACTGTATAGATATATCCTGATTTCATATTGATGGGTCCTCCCCTAAGATTTACAACAGTCTTTTTCCTTTTCTTTTGTGGGAGAAAGAACATCAAAAATCAAAGAGTACTAATAACAGCAGAAAATATTTTCCCCTGTTCTAGTAGTTCCTTAAGTAGTTCCTTAAAGAGTCTTGTTTGGGAATCATAAGCGGTGTTACCCTTACAACATCTCTATGAGGCAGATGGATAAACAGACAGGAAGACAGACTGACTGACAGACTGGTGTATGGAGATTAAGGGAACCACCAAGCATCAAAGAGAATTTGCTATGGTCAAGAAATGGACCCAGATCTTCCAAGTTCTTGTCCACTGTTTCAAATATAAGGTTATCTCCAAAAAGCGACACTTCTATACCAGGTGAGAACCAATACATTTATACTGCTTCTCAATGTTTATTATTATTTTATTTGCATAAGATGAAGCTCCAGTAGATTACTTTTGTAGCCCCTTAAGTGCCTATTATGCAGAAGGACCAGAACTGGAGCTTAAAAACAAAGAACAAGTAGATTTGAGAAGACTTAGACATAAAAGCCCAACTCTACATTCTTCAAAAAAAAGTTTTTATGCATTGCCTTCCTGTCCCAAACAAACCTGATTCCAACTGACATTATGTATTTGCACTAATCCTTTTTGCTTTTACTTTTTTAAAGTAATCCAAGGAATAAGCAGCCTTTGCTGCTTATACGAGCATTGCTATGCAGGTAACTAAGAGAAGTGTTAACATTTGAATTGAAATTCACAGGGATAAAAAAAGGTCACCTGCTCATCATAAAAGATTTGCTGTAAGATGGCATACTATACATTAAAAACAAGCAGAAAGTCAACGTGATTACTTCTATTGTAATTTTACAACAGGAAAAGAAAACAAAAAAGTTAAAACGTTCCCCTGAAATTAAAAGATCCCTTTTGGGAAGGGCTGCATTTCGGTTTACACGCAGCAGCATTTTGCATGGCATTGGCTGTGAAAAGGGATTTTCAACTGGTCTTTAGCGGAATCTATGCTAGTTTTAAGGCCTTTTGCCTAGCCAGAGGAGCATAAAGAGCCTTGATGTAAATGAAAATCTGTTCTTTAACGTGCACGCTCCTCAAAGTAATAAAGATTTTACTATTTTAAAAGTTATGTACACCCACTGTGCAATATCAAATATGCATGTTGTAAACACAGTGGACCAAGTTCAGACATGATGTAAGCATGTGTAACTTGACTGACTTCAAAGGGACCACTTGTGAAACAGAATACTACTTAGCATGGCTATGGGCTGCAGAATCCATGCTAAGTAGTCACGTTATTTTAAAGAGAATTTTTTGAGCAGTATAGTGTTATGCAACATCAGAGAGTAAAGCAGAATTGGGCCCTCACAAATCTATGGGGTCAAGTATCAAAAGAATTGCTCCTGACTTCATGGAAGACACAAAAAATTTTTCAAGAAGACTTAAAAGAGCAGACATTGAGAGCACAGAGATATAGGCACCACCACTTTAAATGAGAAAAGGCTAACAACATATACTGATGCTGCAAGATATGAAAAACAGTCAATGTGTGGGCAACATATGGAGCAAAGGGAAAAGAAAAAGGGCAAGAAGCAGGACTAGACAGGTCCTGGGAGGTGGGACCATAATCCAGAAAATGACAAGAAGGTGTGGCCAAGACACTGGCACATGCACTAATACACAGAGAGCGGAAAACCATACATAAGGTGGCACTCATTTGGTGTATGGTTTTACAAAACTGCAGTCACTCTTCAGCTTTTCAACTTCCACCCGCTTCACTGCCAGGCTGTACTCTTACCGATGAAAGTGCTTTAAAGAAAATTTTAAAAAAAAACCTAAGTCATAGGTTGCACCGTGGCAGACACTAGTTACCTTCTCTTTGCAGACACTAGTTACCTTCTCTTTTTTTCCCTTTTTTTTTTTTTTTAAAGCAAAACCAGAGCATTAGACATTTCACGATCATGAAGACTTTTCACCATGAATCATCAATTTGTAGACCAACAGCTTGAAATCAAGTGGAAACTAAACTCAGCAGAGGAACCACTGGCATGCAACGCTGTTGAAGACAGACATTCAAGAACAGAACCAAGAACGTGGAACAGAACTTCTGACCTTTTATGCAGATAAGCCTCATTCTCAGGTGTTGCCTTTTCAGCAGCACTGGCCAGTGAAGTTCTCACCCAGCAAAGGAACTGCAGTATTTGGGCAGAAGTTGTTCTGACTTACAGGACAAATGCACATAGACTTTTTTCTTGTGAAAGTTGAACAAATTACCGCATCCTTTCAAAATCTCACCAAAGTCACTGTTTTGCTCAGAAAAACTCCGGAGGCATTTTATTTTGTAAATTTAAAAGTTGCAAAAGCAGTCAAATTTCATGAAACAAGGGACGATTTATTTCTTTCAGCAACAAGGGAAATGCTGCAAGTGTTCTTCTCTCGCAACATGAGCAAGTGGCTGATTTACTGTTCCTTTTTCTGTCAAAAGATATGGTGACAAGAATAATCTGTGACCTGGGCAAGAATGTGAAAGAGCAGCATTTGCAGTCATTTTGCAATTCAGTTTCAAAAAATCATCTAAGATGGCTTCCCAATTTAATAACAGATACAAATCTCAAAGTAATGCAAAAAAGAACCGCTAATAAATACCCATACAAATTTAAGAGCTATTTTTTTCCAAATGCCAAACATATTCATACATGAAAAGAGCCCTAAATGGTCAGACTGCACTGGAATATACTGAGAGAGAGGACAACTCCCAAAAGTGTCAAATACCAATTCATTTCTAAATGACATTTATTGGCCTCAAGAGGAATACAGCTGATGTAGTATTTGAATTTTGCCCAGAGTACAACTTCTCTTGTTTGAACACTCGTTTGGTTCTCCCCGTGCTTTGATGATACCCTGAAGTTTGTACAACTTGCTTACTTAATTGATATTTTTTTGCCCAGTCAAGGACTGCAAGATCATGGGACGTGCAATGGAGTAATGAAGCCACGCTTCTAACACCGAACCTGGGGACTCAGCAAATAAACAAAGATAACTTTGACTTGTTACGTGGTTTGGGAGTGTGCCAGAGAGCACCTTCCATTCAAAATGAACACATGTATTATTCATGAAAATTTGACACTGCTCTAATAACCCCCATACAAATTCTTCCCTGAAGACTAATATAGCAATGAGTGTGTTACTAAGTACTACTAGCAGTAAGTAGGGATATTTAAACCTTGTTTAAAAAAAAAAAAAGCACTTCAGCCATCTCTTGGAGACACTAAAGACTGTAGTAACATGTATATACCTGGGCCTTACAAAACGAGCCAGGAAATAAGTGACTGATGTTTTTTATATCAGCATAGGTGTATGACAGTGGGTTTTTTCACTATATTGTCTGTAACAGGCCAAACAAAGGGTCAAGCCATAATCTGCCACAGATCCCAGACACTTCCAGTATCACGGTGTGTTATTCAATAAATGAAATACATCCATACCCAGGAAGATGAGCACCCAGAGTTGTAAAATTATTCTGTGTCTGCAGCTCTGAGCTCAATTAGTGTTATTTTAAATTCCCTATAATTCTCAGCTCAGACCCGTATTAAAATGTGAACAGAAAGACTGCCATAATTTGAGTCCTCAGTGACAGAATACTGAGTGGTAAACAAGATTAAAAATTCTGAATGTCTTTAACTTGCAAATTCTTACCTCTGTGTGATCCAATATTCACCTATTTCCCAACGTACGATCATTTTTATTGTATTCTCATGCCAATACAAAAGCTTGCCTGTGTATTTAAACGTCTTTGAAACATCACAATATTGACTCCTACAAAAAGCTATAAAAAGGCAGCCTGTAAAGAATCAGATGTTATTCCGAATTTTGTTACCAATTCACAGCGCTGAATGATTTGCATGATGCTTTTTTTTTTTTTTTTCCCCTGTAGTCTCGCTTGAAATAAAGTTGTCAAAAGCGTGGGGTTTTACCTCTTAGTAGCAAGAAAGTGACAGAAAAAACTAGCTTCACCCAACTAGGTGGAATTCCCTACACTCTCTTAAAGGAACCCCCACATATACGCAGGGTGAGAAATGTGATTTTTAAAGATGAACTTACAATAAATAGAAGAATTATTAATTAAAAAAACTTAATTAAATTTAATTACATGCTGCTTTTAGCCTAATGATCGTGGTAAAAAGGAAAAGTCGGGTGGGTGTGTGCAGGGTGTGTGAGGGGGAAAGTGTATAGGGGGGTTGGCATTAATTCGCTTTACTCGACTTTATCCAAGGTGAGGCTTAGAAACGACCGCCCTGAAGCCGGAGCAGCGCCGGGGGAGCGGGCAGGCCAGGAGCCCCCCGGGCAGGGACCGACGCGGCGGGGACTCCGGTCAGGCGGGCGGCGGCGGGCGCTGCCCAGCAGAGGGAGCGCACGGCCAGTGCCGCCGCGCCTCCCGCCCTGGGTGCGCCGCTGCCCTTTCGTAGGGAGGATTGAACTGGCTTCCAGGGCTCGGCCAGGCCGGGACGGGGAGGGGGGAAAGGAGAGGGGCCAGGGCGGTCACATAGGCAGCCGCCCGTGCGGCAGCCGCCGTGCTGCGGAGATGCGTTTCGATCGCTTCCTTCCTTGCGACAGGCATTCCGCAGCCTGGAAACCCGGGAACGGATAGAGGGGCAAACGACGATTAAGTGTATGCTGGTGGAATACTTTGGAAGTCATCAGACCTGACGGCTAAAACTCAAACTTCCTGGTATAAAAGTAATCCTCCGTGAGATGTAACGGTCAGAAAGACAGAGAAAGAAACGGTGGGTCCCACCTGGCGGGCTCCTGGCCTGCCAGCCTCCTGTCAGGCTCTGGAAAAACACTCTGACGTCTCGTCACACCTAGTAGCATGCCCCAGATCTATTTATTGCTTGTTTTCAGACTGACCTAATGCATGTGGCTTTGCCAAAGCAAGCGCCAATTTCAGAAGTTCCCCAAAAATCCATTTTTTAAAGGGCTAACATGCTGCCTCGTTAGCCTTGAAGTAAACAAAATACCTCCAAGCGTGCGATAATGGCTCGCTTGGATCCAGTTCTGTCATCCGCTGCATTTCAACTCTCCACAAGTTTCTTTTGTTTACTGAAACTGGGACTAACCCTCAGCTTCCCTGACATACAGAAACCGGATTTATAACAACAGAAATAAAGAGCAATTAGTAGCCTTGACAGACTACAGAGGACAACTAAAATCATCCATACAGTGAACAAACAGTGAAACTTTAGGAAATAAAGACATTTGTAAAATTCAGGTTGAAATCTGTTTTCAGCAAAAAGCGCTGTGGAACCTATAGCTTTGGTTCAGGCCTAGCTCTCTTTAAAAAAAAAAAAAGGAACATAAAGTATTGTTTAATGTAGGAACATAAGAAACTGAGTCGGGTTCAAACACTACGGGGGTCTGAAATCATAAATGTCCTTAAGCTGTAACAGACACTGTTACTATAAAATGTTAGCCAACATTTCGCTTAATTCTATAGAATTTAACACAAAAATAAGTTTACCTCCTTCCTTTTTGCATGTTTATATTTCTCAAAAATGTATAGAAACTAATCCACTATTCTCAGATTATCTTTATGACAAGTATAGCATTCCCAGCAGCTGGAAACCAAGTATTCCTCCAAGAAGTAAACAATAGCTAGGAGAGGAATTTCAGCCCATTCTTTGACACAGATCACCCAGAGGAGTTTCTGCTTCTCCAGTGTTTTAGGAACACTGGGAGACAGACCCACCTGAGCAGTAAACCCCTGCATGCTGAAGAGACTGGCGATTCAGTCACCTGGAGCTACATCCCATGGGCAAATCTATGTTACAGTCCAAGAGAAACCAGAGCCCATTAAAAAACCTAGCCTGGATACTGCTATCAGTTCAAAGGCAGCCTACACTAGACACTACAGAAGTCATCCTACCCTCACAGAATCATAGAATGGTCTGGGTTGGAAGGGACCCCAAGGATCACAGAGTTCCAGACTCCTGCCACAGGCAGAGCCACCAATCTCCAGGCCTGGATCTACACAAGGTCGCCCAGGGCCCCGTCCAACCTGGCCTTGAACACTTCCAGAGATGGAGCATCCACCACCTCTCTGGGCAGCCTGTTCCAGCACCTCACCACTCCCTCTGTAAAAATCTTCCCTCTAATATCTAATCTAAACCTGCTCCCCTTTAGCTATAATCCATTTCCTCTTGTCCTGCTATTGTCTACTGTTGGAAAAAGTCGATTCCCCTCCTGTTTGTCTGCTCCCTTCAGGTAATGGAAGGCTGCAATGAGGTCCTCCCCGCAGCCTTCTCTTCTCCAGGCTGAACAAGCCCAGCTCCCTCAGCCTCTCTTCATAGGGGAGGTGCTCCAGCAGTCTGATCGTCTTCGTGGCCCTCCTCTAAACCCTCTACAACAGTTCCACATTTTTCTTGTGTTGGGGGCCCCAGATCTGGACGCAGTACTCCAGGTGGGGCCTCATGAGGGCAGAGTAGAGAGCGACAATCACCTCCCTGTCCCTGCTGGCCACCCCTCTTCTGATGGAGCCCAGGATCCCATTGGCCTTGCGAGCTGCAAGAGCACACTGCTGGCTCATGTTAAGTTTCTTGTCCTCCATGACACCCAGGTCCTTCTTAGCAGGGCTACTCTCAAGGAGCTCTTCTCCCAGTCTGTATATGTATCTGGGATTCCTCAGGCCCAAGTGCAACACGTTACACTTTGCTGTATTGAACCTCATTAGGTTCACCCGGGCCCATCTTTCAAGCCTGTCAAGATCCCTCTGGACGGCTTCCTTTTCTTCTGCTGTGTCAAGTACACCACTCAGCTTGGTGTCATCAGCAACCTGCTGAGGGTGCACCAAATTCTATCATCAGTGTCATTGATAAAGAGGACACAACCCCGTTAGTTTTTCCAAGTTCCCTGTGGCCCTTCATTAAACAGTTGAAAGCTCTGTTAATACATGTTTTGGCTGTATTGCTAGGAGACCTGTTGCTGCTCCATGGCATTATGTCTCCTGTAACCACTTGTAGCTTCTTTAAGCAGCATTGTCCAAAACTTTCCTATCACATTGTTAACAAGAGGGGACCACAGAGAAAAAAAATAGAAATAAACACCTGAAATATTTATTCCATTGCCTTGCCCTTCCAGAACAGCCCACACATTAAACTGTTCATGCCTACAGACCAGGAGAGATGTGGCACTGTTAGAGCCTTAATGTCTCTACTGGTTAACAGAATCTTTTGGCACTGCTTGCTTGGACTGCCCATACAGCTCAAATGATCATGTTGTATAACGTAGCTTTTATGTCAGTAATTTAACATTAGTGTCCCAGTAAAAGTTCCTGTGCAGTTCAATGACTTGTAAGTCTTGTAATCCCAGAAACCAAATAGGAACCATGACTGTATATGTATGCTAAACAAACCACAAAATTTACAGGCACAGCCATTATGCAATTATAGGCTTTAAAGAAAAAAATAAATTAAAACCCAGTATCCTCTAGCTAAAAAACAACCCAGAACAACCAAATCAGAATCCTCTATTGACAAAACTATGTAGTGCACACTTCCCTATGATTGCCTTCAAACTGATTCGATTTTGCCCTACAAAGGCCCTTTCTGAAGGTGAATTAATACCACTGGAAAGTCCAGGAGATGGATACGCTAGCGGTAACCCCTGTTGCACAAACTTTGTTTGTGAGGAATTAATTGAGAACACTTTCTTCATTTCCCTGACAAATACCAACAGCCACCAGCGAGCATGAGAATTTTATGGTCAAAAAAAATCTGCATCTGAGAACGGGCCCTCAAGAACTCACCCTCCCACTGTGAAACCTAAGAAGCCTAAGAACAGCACATCCGATGGGGGCTGGAAGAAGATAAAAGCAGCACAGTGCTCACTACATCGTGTAAAAGCAGGGAATGTTGCAGTAGGTGGGCATGTGGGTTATATAAAGCAGAAGAGTTTTCTCAGTGCATATGTCACTATCTTAAAAAAATAAAAAAAAAAAAGGCTGTTCAAGAGAACAGAGGGAAGGGACTTCTACACCATTAACCCCCATCTTCTGCTACGATAAGCAAGCACAGTATGCAATCCCCTTCACATTAGGTTAAATAGAGACTGGAGACTAAGTGACTGGTATTTCTGGCATAAAAAGGAACAGGGGAGTATGATGAATACTTCCCTCTGAAGGGGTATGTATGAACAGCAAGGACTTCACAGCTGGATCCCATACATTTTTTTTTTATATAAGGAACAAAATTCTCTTCTCCCTTCCAGCCCTCCCTTCATTTCTTGTGTACTGCTTTGAATGCCAGTCACAGTGTGGCCTGTAATACAGATGGGGGGCAAGGGGAAAGAAAAACAGCATGGGGGGGAAGACATTAACTCTAAGTAAAAATTGACAGATTTGCAGTTGAAATGAGAAATAAATCAGGTCTACATGTTCTACTTTGCACAAGGAAATGTTTTTCCTGCAAAGAAAAACTGGATGTTCTTAAATGCATGCCCTCAAAAATGAGGCAAGAAGAAGAAATGAGATAAGAAGCTGCCAGATTGGTATCTCAAACCTGCCCAGTGATGGCTCATTCCCTAACCTGCACCTGAATTTAAAGCACACAGCAAATGCTGGGCTGAGGCAGATCTCAAGTGAAAGTTGTAATAAGAGGAATCCTGATCCTTTGCAATGACAGAAGAAAGATCGTGAGTGAATCATTGTATCACTTGATAATAAAGTTCAGTCGAAACCCTCTGGTATTCTATCCTTCCACTCATACAGGTAATTTTACCTTCACAAACACAAACGAAGGGAAGGGCTTTTACAGTCTTTCTTTAGCAGTGTGTGGGGTTTTTTGAGTTTGTTTTCTGTTGTTGTCCTGCTTTAACTGATTAAAAAAGTTTCCTTATGGCTTGACCATAGCTCCACAGGCTCTCAAAGCATTTCAGAAGGGTATTTATTTAGTGGTGGTGCAATTTTTGATGATTGGTTTTTTGCCCTGCTTTTAGTTGAGTAGCCATATGGATACATTTGGCTCGTATAATGGGTACATCTTATCTTCTACTTTACAAACAGTATTACTAGATCATTGATAAGAATATAGTGTGCATGTATAAACATCAGTTTAACATCTGTTTACATTGATAGGGTGGACTATGGAACAAGACAGACAAGTTATTTTCCACCTTTGGTTCTGATTCAGTAACAAAACAAGGTTGTACTTTGTTCCCAGTAGGGTACTATTTATTTTAGGCAGGTGCTTTACTTAACCAGATTTTAAAATGGTGCAAACTTCAAGTGACTAAAAAAAGTAGTTCATTGAGTAAAAAGTCAATAGAAATTTTACCTCCAGTATCAACAAGTTTAGAAGTCATCCCCTGACATCTATCCCTAAAGTTGTATTGCTTCAAGCAAACTATTATACCTTTAATTACACTTTTATCAAATTGTCTTAAATGAAGACAAAGACTTTTACCCTAATTTCTTCATAACCTGGATTTTTTGGAGGTGCTGATGGATCCCCAAGTGTTCAAATCTCTAACAAAATCAGCAATTCCTGAAGTTATTATACCCACATTGAGTAGGTAATCTGTACAATTTGGGGTTTCAAAATATTTGCCCAAATAGTCTACTTTGAGTTTTGCTGTTTTGCACAAACAGGTCAAAACCTCTCAAAGCCACTGTAATATTAAAAAGTCTACTGCAATACTGTATTATAACCAGATTGGTGTGAACCCAAGACTTCAACTGGAGGAACCACTATTTTGAATTGCAATTCCTTTGTTCTTTCAAAGGAAGTGCTGTGCTATTGTCACTTTTAAAAATTCATCATTGCTTTATTGAAGAAACTAGTTTTTAAAATAAAATTATCTAAATAGATTCATTTTTTTTTTCAAATAGCTTGCAGCATACTGTGCAATGTACTACTTTCAGAAGACTTGCTGTGGATCAGTCTTTTAAATGTATCATAAGTAAAAACCTACACTCTCTCATGATTCAGAAGAGCAAGGGGGGGGGGGGAAAGTGTGGATCACATTAACTTCATTCAGAGAAATGATGTAAAAGCTCCAGGGGTTAAACAGATGCATAGAAGTTCTCTCATAAAATCCCAAAACAGATTTGTGCTAACAAGATTAAATTTCATACCTTGGAATATTTGAGTTGATTTTGCATATTGGTATAAGTGGTCTCCTCCACTTTAGTGGGTCTAACTGCATGAGCAACAAGGACTCGTGAGCTTGAATATGTAAAAGTGCCTTTATAGGGCATAATAAAATATGCCCAGCCCTAATATATATTTAACAAGAGCCCTTAAGGAAATTAAGATCATAGAGACTAATAGAACAACGAAACACTATGAGGAATGAACTATGAAGGAGAAAAATTTGGAAGTAGGAATGCTGAAAAAAAAAAAAAATTGTTCCTATGTTTGAGAAACACCAACAACATCAACAAGAAAATCATGATTTATTCAGAGGGAGGCCTGGCTGCTATTTGA
Organism: Laterallus jamaicensis coturniculus; assembly: GCA_022605575.1. Classification (NCBI taxonomy): domain Eukaryota; kingdom Metazoa; phylum Chordata; class Aves; order Gruiformes; family Rallidae; genus Laterallus; species Laterallus jamaicensis. The sequence goes on along the minus strand of JAKCOX010000031.1, from coordinate 2,145,220 downwards.
TAAAACCAAATTATTTCCATTCGCGATGCAGGAAGCTTTGGAAATTGATGCATTTATCAAATAATTACAGTCCTGAGGATAATACTTCTGCATGAATGCTGACTGTGTCACACCTCCAAAACTGCCTAAAAATTACTTAAACAGTGGTGTTTTGCAGAATAAACCCACCTCTCATACTGAAGTCTTTCCCAGCAACTTTCTCTCTTTTTCATTAAAACATTTTTTTTTACTCTGCTCTTGGTGAGCAAAATAAAATTATTGTAAAAATAATACCTACATCAGGAAGCAGATAAAGTCATCTAATGCACTAGCATTATCAGTATAAAAATAACAGCTGCATTTGCCTGAGTGACTAGTGGTGGTTGCAGAATCAATTCTGACTGAAGAACTCTAGAGTATTTCTACCCATCTGAATGGTTTAGAAGAGATGTGAACCTTTATAACCAATTGAAGATTCTACCCTGGAACTACTAATATAACTTAAAATCATTAAAATTCATACACAGTGTCATTAATAAATACTATTCTAATTAAAGTACATTGTATCTAACTCCCACTGTAAACTTGAATTTTAGAGCATCATTTGGAGCTCAACTGTTCGGGAAGGTCCTGGATAACAGAGGCAAGAGAGACATCCAGGTGAAGTAGAGGGCATAGCCTTTGAAATGCTAAGTCAAACCCCCTAAAGGAGAGAGATGATATTGATTTTCTACCTTGTATGGGCTAATAATACATACACAACGCATTTAAGCCCATCAAAGGCTGAAGTGAAATTTAACAATAAGAACTTAGCATTTGCATTTCGTCTGGAGCTTATGTCATTTCTGTCACCTCAAAGTATGCACGTTCTAAGAGAATCAAGGTACTGCAGAGAATGACTTACTATCAGCTGCTCTGTAATGTTGCTAAAACAAAGAACCAGAACATGAGATGAGATAGGAAGAAGCATGGGTATAATTTCTGAGGGCATTGGCACAAAATGTACATTTATCCAAAGTTGGCTAGACTGCTGCATGCTTAGGAATGATAGAATGCTGCCTTCTCTGAAGCTGGCATAGATGATTTCAGTTATGATGAAGACCAGATGGTGTTCATTACTTTTCATCAGCTATGTGGTAGGCCAGAACTTCCTCAAGGCTTCAAATGCTTTCTCTGTGACTGGCCCAAACCATGTCAACAGATAGACTTGGAATACTTGTTTTTAGGTTTTAGTTTGTTCTTGCTTCCTTGCTCACAGCAAGATACTCATGGATTCTGCTGATCTGATCAGAAATTCCAATTCCAAACACAGCTGGAGGTGTTCCAAGAAAGCCTGCTTTTTGTAAGAAACACTTTCAGATATTGTGATCTGGTGGTCACAATGATGACTGAAAATGTCAGCTTCAGTGCAAGTTTCTGAGTAAAGTGTTCACAGTTATTTCAGGACCGGCCGCACGCAGGTTCACAAGTCAGGCTGAAACCCAGCCTGCAAGCGCAGTATGAACGCCTGCAGGCAAACATTGCCCACTTGGTTGACATCCATTTAATGGTACCCCAGTGACTTGCTTCAGAGCATCAGCCCAAGTACCCTCTTTTCTTCTTCAATATAGAATGAAATGAGAGGTAATTTTACTTCAGTGTTTTTCAGCTTTCTGTTGGATGACGTCTATGGGCTATTTCAAGTTGAAAAACATAGAAAATGAGTTGTATTTCAAGTGATCCTAGCAGATTTTCTACTGGATACTATGACCATTACTAAATGGATTGGTGAATCATGACTGCTACTGATCACTTGTTTTCTATCCACTCATGAAAACTTTCAACTATAGCAGCTTTTTTAAGATTTTTTTAATGTGTTTTCATACAGAACAGCATACATATTTATTTGTGTTCTAACAAACATACTTTCAAGCCAGAAACAATTTTAGCTTTCTTATGCCAGTACAGAAGTGTTGTGAGTTGGTAAAAATTATTTTAACATGAGAAATAAAACTGTGACAGAGTATTCCAGTTGGATCATTCTCATGATGAAACAGGAAGGCCTGTAGAGAAATATGTACTAAAATAATGAGTTTATAAATTAATAGTGATTGCTATATGTCCCTTGATAGCATCTGAATCCACTGAAGCTGTTAGGAAAAAAAAAAAAAAAGCAACTTTTACATAGAGCAGTGTGAGTACTGCTAGTTACTTCTGAAACTCCTGTCTAGCCATTTTGAATTGAATCTGTTTACACTTAGAAGGTTTTACCAGACTGAAGACACGAGTCAATGCAAGAATTTCATACTTACAAAAGAAAAAGATTCACTACATTCATTATTTATATGGATTCCTTTGACTGCTCTCCCTGAGGCATATGCCTAACTCAGGCCGTGAAGGATGGCAGGCTTTCTCAGACTGAAACAACATCAGAGATTAGATGTTTCTGCTTATTTTCCCAAGCCCAAAGAACTGACTTCTCTTCATAGATGGAGTTCTTTATGTTATTAGCTAAGTTTCAATCATGCCTAAAGACTTGCCTCTTTGGCACTGAATTTTCATATCCTGTTTGGTTTTGTGTTGGGTGGGGTTTTCTGTTGTTGTTTTTTTGTTTTCAGTTTTTTTAAAGTACTACAAGATGTTTGTAGGAAGGACACTCAGTGAATAGGAATGTCTTGAGAGCATACATCAGATACTTGCTACATGCACACACGCTGTAAAACGTACCCCATGTGCTAATTCACATCCACATACACACCTACACATATATTGACAACAGTAATGCAAACATTACTGCTAGGAAAACTTACCCATCATGCTATAAATAGCTATTCCAATGCCTAGCTATTTCTCAGCTGTAAAATCCTTAATCCTCCCAGATGGATTAGACGGGGGAGGGAGTGGGAGAGGGAAAAGGGGGAGGGCAAGAGGAAATGATGGGGAAATGGAGTCCCCTCTGAAGAAACCAGCTCCACAAAGTCATAAACAGAGAAGATAAAAGTGTTTAATTCAACACAGAGACAACTTTTTTAAGGGGGGGTGGCGGGGGGAAAAGCACATCCTGGCAAGAAACACGTCCCTAGTGCTTCGATTTCTCCCTAGAGAATAACCATCAGATCCTGAGCTACTTCTTATGAGCACAATTTCCTCATTGTTAGCAGCTGTTCATTGGTTAGCATTGCACAACTGGCCAGGTGCACTACGAAGGGAATGAAGGAGGAGAGGGGGTTGTCTTCCTCTAAACCATCAGATGGACTAACAATATTCTCCAATACAGCAGTTACTGGCCCACGTCCTAGGCTACATCTGAGTTTTACTGAATGTAAATAAATAGTGGAGGGAAAAGGACACCCACAGTTCTGGACAAAGTCAGAAGTCATCTGCAGGTATGTGGGGGTTTTTCTGCCCCCACTTCCCCAGAAGCTGGGGACTGCAAGATGATGATGATGTTGTTTTACCTCCTAGCCTCCCGAGAATTCCCAGGAAAGCCTCAGGGACCTTCACCAGCTGCTTTGGGGGCAGGCACCTGGCTGGGTCACATTCAGGCCTGTCATGTTTACATTATATAACATAGCTGCTGATATTAAAATGGACAAATAGAAGTTATTCTGAAAGCTCTCTGAATTGATTGCTGTCAATTTATATTTTCATCTTCTCTGTGCACTATGTAAAAAAATCCTTGATGTGATGAGTTATTTTCCTTATTGATTCAAAAGCTACAATTGTTTCTGCACTGCTATTGCTTCATACTATTAAGTGGATGATTCCATCGTGGCGACCTTGCACAGAAATAATCAATGGATGCAAGTTCAGATATGTCTAGAGTAATGAGAACTACTGAAATACTTCAACTCAAATATATTGATCAAGTCTATCAGTCTTGATACCCTGTCTGAAAAGTATCAGGCAAAAACATGAATAGCACCCAAGAAAAGAATGATAACAAAGGTCAAGATACTAATGGTGTATGTAAATATGCAAGTCTTAAATCTAAAAACTTCTCTATAATGATCTAAATTATATAACAGGACTCTCTCTTTTTTTTAAATTTTATTTGAATGTAGCTGATTTTTAATGTTATGACTACACTGAAATGGGAAATACATTAAAAAAATAAATTCAAACAGACTGGAACAGAGAACACTTTCAGGGAAGAGTCTGCAAAACAAATTATGTTTCCCAAGTTCTAGGATCTAACATATAAACCTTAATGCTGATGAAAGCAAAGCATGAAAAGCTTATTTTAACCCTTTCTTTCTCAGAGGATAACATATCCTGCAAGATCATATTTGCAAGTACCAATATGACTGTATATCAAGACTCAGTGGATTGCTTTCTGAATGGTACACAATCTGCACAGATGCACTGTGTGCCATGTAAGTCGCAAGAGAATTAACCATCACTACTTGCTACACATGCTGCCCCATGCATGTTTTGCTGATCTCTAAATACACAGATTCAGATGATGAAGTTCATGATACGCTGAGATCACGCACACACAGCTTTAGGTTGGCTTTATTGCTTTCATCACTATGGAAAACAGAGAAGCTTAAAGAGAGATACCTACAAACGACCACACAGTAATGGAAAACAAAAATTGCAAATACAATCTGTCTTTATCACCATTAAAAGCTTCCATATTTTTCTATTTCATCTCCCAAATGAAGGACAAAAATTATATCTAAAAAATATCTAAACAAACTTCTACCAAAATAGGACAGTTGGAAGGAATAGACTTCTACCTGATATTCTGATTTCAAATTATTTTCATTTATGACTTCAGAAGTACAATACAACTGATGAAAATCTTTGATTGTCTTCCTATATTCTTGTATGCACATTTAAACTATGTATTTAATGGCTTTAAATTAGTGTTTTACACTGTTCCCTCTATTTCAGAAAACCTGAATACTGTTGAACTTCTGAAAGGAACCAAAAATAGCTGTTAACAGCAAGGATTTTGTACTTTTAGGAAGTAGCTAACTATCGGACAGCTATTCCCTTACAAACTACAGAGCAGATTGCTATTGTACTGCTTGACTCAAAGGGGAGCAGATTTGTCACCAAAAGAATCTCAATAAATAGTTTGGCCCATTGTCTTTAACATCACTTAGAAGTTTGACCAAGGTTTTCATATTTGAATACCTAAATAAGCACTTTATATATCTCAATCCATGTTTGTATTGCCTAGTTGGCTCTTTTGGATAAAGCAGACAAATCACACCACCTATGTTAATGGATGCTAACAATGGTTAAATTACACATGGTTTTGAAGTCCAGTGATAAAATTAATCTAGCCTAATTTTAGATCTTCGGCTCTAAGAGTCTTGTACCTCAAGGCATAGAGAATCCGATTTTACTGTACACTATACAAGCCTTAACATGGTTGATTTCACCTAGTTGCAATTTAAACTAGGTCTGTGAAGTGTTTCCTTTCAGACCATGAAACAAGCAGAGCGCTTTATCTCAGCCTGACCTGTTTCTCCCAGTGGCCAAGGTGACAGTATCCAGCTTCCTGGGACTGGACCGAGACTAAACACTCTCCTTAAGATCTAGATTTCTCTAGAGATCTTTGAGATGGCACTTTTGCTTCCACTAAGATCAGTAAGATGCTGTCACCCAGCTGCTCTGGCTCTTCTTATTACTGCCTCATTTTTCTGTGTTCGTGAACACTTCTGTCAAGTTCTACTCAGTCTGGGATCTCAGGTGGCTACAAGAAAGCACAGCAAGCAAAAACTGTCAGCTTAGCAAAGGAGCGTGCATTAACCATTGACACCTCTTGTCAACCATATCCAGAGCCACATGTGAAAATGCATCCTGATCTTGCATATCTGCTCATGTTCTCATTTTGGGACCTGTTGTTTCTCTGGATTTGCTCAGAGAAACCATTAAAGGAAGAAGTGCTAAATTGTGCTGAGTTTTCATAAAAGGCATCACCCCAGAACAAGTGTTTTAATCCAAAATAAAATCCCCAGTGCAAGCTTGATACGAAGCTGTTGAAGACAGCCCAGCAAAGGAGAAGAAGCTGAGAGCTGCAACAGTTCATCCTGAAGAAGACAAGTCTCCTGAGAATTTTATCAATATATATAAATACTCCAAGGGAGGTTGTAAAGAAGAGGAGGCCAGCTCTTTTCAGTGGCACCCAGTTAAAAGACAAGAGGACACAGGCACAAGCTGCTGTCTGGACTGGGAAGGTAACCACTCATTGGAACAGGTTGTGGAATCTCCCACCTTGGATGGAGATATTCAAAAGCCAGCTAGACATTGTCCTGGGAAATTGGCTCTAGGTGACCCTGCATAGTGGTTGGACCAGATAACCTCAAGAGGTTCCAACCTCAGCCCTTCTGTGATTCTGTAACAAAACTAAAGGTAATGCTCTCCAATGGAGGTTACAACACAAACTCAAATAAAATGGAATTCAAAAAGCAAGCAAAGTTCATGCTTCTGAGAAAAAAAAACACCTCTGCTGTGGCAGAGATCTCCATGCTAGCATCATATACTGTCCCTTTTTCAGGCTTCTTCCAGAAGGAAAGCCTAATTGCTTAAGAGTAATGCATGAATTAGACATTTTATTGATTCTTAGATCACTAGATAAAATCTAGTTATATCAAAAATATTTTTAAAATCACTGTTTTAGAGGCTGAGATCTGTTATCTGCAACAAGTATGGCTTGAATACTACATTAATGCATGCTTGGTCATGCATATGAACCAGTAACAGAATTTCATTGAAGAGTTCTAATTTTTTCCCACAATTTAAATAAAATACAATCTTCATCCTGTACTTTCCATAGTGTTTACAGTGAAAACAAGTTGTGACACCAGAATGTTATATTACTCTCTATCTAAACAGAATACAAATGTAAGAAAGGCCAAAGCTGAGTATGAGAAAGGAAATAGTGGCCACTTATTGCGTTGGTCCTGAATATATGCGAGTGGTAATGATAAATGGAGGATCTTTGAAATATCCTTTTAAAGTCTGAACAGGTTCAGAAACATTTAAACTGTACTAGTGGAATCTTTAAAACAGGATGTTATACTTAAGGTATAATGTAATGTGTTTGTCTTTCACGGAGCAATTAATCACTGGATGGAGGAGTTAAGACCCAATCAAAACGGAAAGGTGTTTATTGCTGCAGCTGGTCATTAAATTATTTCTATAAAGCTTAAACACTGGATTTTATTGTTTTTATTACAGATCCGCTCCTATAAAAAATACATTTAAACTTCCCTTTTTAGATTTTGTGGTTTAGTTTCTTGTGCTTCTGTTAACCAAACATTTCTAGTGAAACACAAATATGTTTCCCCACACAAAGAACGGGCATGCTATTCTGTTATCAGTGGAATTATCACTGACAATAGGAACCAGAACTACAGAAAAACATCTCACCTTGAATTCCAAGACATGAACCTTCTATCTATGGGGTGGATGGACAGACAATACACACTACAAACAATGGCCTTAACACAAAACAACCATGATTTGATGTTGTTTTTTCCTTGGGTGGGAATTCCTTTCATTCAAGGCAGGTAGTTGATTTAAAAACTGACAATATTTCTCGATATATATGGAGGTGCTTAAGATTTACAGTACCCTGAAGATACTGACTTGTACATGCAACCCTTTTAACAAAGCATTTGTCATTTTGGATGGACACCTTTCCTGGTAAGGAAGGAATGAAACAAGCCATTTAACCCTTTGAGTGACAATATTGAAGGAAACATTGTTGGGGAAATATCCCAGGGACACCCATCCTCTTTACTGCATGTCTACTTGTTTTCTTGTTTGCTGCAACAAGGTATTTTTAGCAGATGCAGGTGCTTTGTGCAACTAGGTGTTTATACCAAGATGACAAGTGGAGGTTCATGTCTTTAGTCTGAAGCAAAGCCTATAGACTTCCTCAAGAGAAAATACAAATCCCAGATTTCACCACCATTGCAGCGATTGCCATGATGAATGTCATAGCATTGCCACATTATGGAAAATAAAGCCATAGCATGAGTTTGGGTGACATCTTAGAGAAGCCAAACTAAACTATAATGTTTTCTAAAGAAAATGAATGAGCTACAACAAAGGGCATACTGAACTAATATTTTTAAGAAGTACTGGATGCATACAACTGTATTGAAATAACATACCAACTGCTTTAAATAGCAGAGCTGACACTCTCTGGCAACTGGGCACCAACAAAATTGCATTTTGCAGAATGAGTCAGAAATACTGAGGCAAAAGCTGGCAACCCTTTCCTGGAGCTGGACCAAAGCACAGAACTCCCATGATTTGTGTGCAAGAATTTCGCTAACCAGAAATCTTACAATTTAATTATGTGGCTGCAAACAAATCAATAGCAGAACATGTACGCATTCACTTAAGAAGCAGAAGCAAATACTATCAAGATTTATATGAGATCCTTTAGTGTCCTACATGCTTCCACTTAGCACATCAATCAAGATGAATGAATTCCTGATAAATTAATTTGTGATGGCTTTAATGCTTTTACTACATTATTAAACCCTTAATTTCTTTGCTTGGAATCTGAATGCAATTTGTTTGTATCGTTGCAGCTAGAATTCAGAAGTACGATCCTGGAGTATAAACCCTGTACAAACAGCTTTTTTACTTTGATTCATAAACAGCTTTGAAGATGAGGTAAAACACACGCATACAAATCAATATACAAACCAGTATAGCTCACAATCCCTGATTTTGAGGAAAGAAATGTTTATTGTCAGCCCAGATTTCAGGCTGGAAATGGATAGTAATCTAACATCAGGAAAAGAGAAATCAGCAAAGTCTCTTCTGTGCTGCAAAAAACCATGACTTTAACCTTTTGGAAGCATTTTTTGCAGTATGAGGAGAAAGTTATATATTGGTCATCATATTGCTTATGGGAAAAATAGAGTGGATTAAGCTACACCTGGCTGAAGGGGGGAAAATTGTATTTGAAATGTCTGCAGAGCTCATTAGTACCTTGATACCAAATGATTCAAAGCTATCTTTGGCTTTAAGTCAAGTCGTTGTCTTAAGCATGGCAACACAAAGACAATTCAAAAAGCTCCACAGATGTATGCTAGAAAATGATAGCCTTTAATTAATTACCAATGTAAAAACTTGCTAACTAAGCTCTTAGATACCACTGCATTCTGAAAAATAAGGAATAAACAGACTGTTAAAACCAGATGGGAAATGGGACTATTGCAGCCATTCATTACCTTTACATTTGCAACCAAGAGTATTATCAGAATAGTTTGTTCGTTTGTATATTGAATTCTCTGCTTGTAGCACTACATTCAGTTTTACTCAGAGTTCTTTGTAATACCTTGGACATTAAGTTGGGTTTAGTTTTTGTTTTGTTTTTTTTAAAGCAGCATAATTATTACAATAGGTGAAATCTCCCTAGCTGAGTCAAGTCAAGCACAATCTAGGCCAAAACTTTGGTCAGCCTCATAGTAAGATAGCAATGGATTGATAATTGATGCCTGCATACAATACTTAGAAATCTATACTGCTACTTGAACTTCTGCTTACTGTAAAAGTTAATGATAAAAGCTTTACAATACTAACCAGTAGCACTGCTTTCTTCTTCGTCTTTTGCGTGTAAGAATCATAGTCAAAGTTTGAGCTTTGACTATGACTTTAGTGCAACTTGGAGTAACGTAATCTGTGTATTCACGTGCTGTGCTCAGTCTAGTTGTTAGAGAAAGAGTGCAGAAGAGGAAAACACAGGGCTGCCACAGACCTAGAAACTGAAAATTTTACAACCCAAGACTCTATATCATGAAAATATATGGCTGACATAAAGGACGGCTCTTCGGCTTCTCAGCATAACTGTGGGATTATTATACCCTCTGACTTCTATGCTGACTTACTTGCCGATAACCTCTTCATTACAATCTCTACCTGTAAAAGCCTACAGACTACTTTAAGCCCACTTCTTCTAGTTTATTTACACTGAATGTGCGATTACTTTTGAGAGAGTTTAAAAACAAAAGTGAACTCAGAGTTGACTAAAAATTAATTTCTAGACACAATTTGCAAAAATAATTGAGACGTAAAATTGCTGTTAAGTTCCCCTTATACCATTAATTTCATTTAAATGCAAATTATTTCTATATTTTCATTATTTTTTCCTATATTTCTGAAGAAAAATAGACCTTAAACCTACTTAATTCTACTGTGTGCTAAAAAGGTAAGGTACACAATATACTGGTGAAAAGAAAATGTACACATATCTAAGCCCATTCTCCTGTATCTCTAATACACACTTGTAGCCCATTTAGCCTTTTAGAATCATACACTTGCTCCAGGAAGGATTTTTATACAGTCAGAAAACACTGCCACAAAATTATTTCAATCACCTGACAAATACCTGAAGAGATACTAGCTAACCTAGGTCTAGTAGCAGCTGCTAAATCTGTGGAGAATTTGTCCCAAATCATCTGTTCAAGACACTGAAGACGGTCTTAACTTGTTATTGATATATCAGTGTTCTTAAAACCTTATCATTAATATATCATCCAAGCAAAAGCTGGATCATACTTGACTCTGTGTTCTTGTTTTGGGGGCAATTGAACACAGCAAAGAAAATACTGCTATTTCCCTCAGTTTAGGTCCTAAAACCCACAACTGTAATTGTAGATTTTCTTCTTTCTGCAAAAGAGCACTTCATGGGAAAATGGAAACATATATGTTTCTTTGGTCCAATATATGCAATTACACAATTTTTGTGTTTTCCCTATGAAAAAAATGAGCTAAACAATACTAAGACATTTCATCCAGATTTACTCCTGGGAAGTCACATATTTAACAATGATAGTGAGTTGGCCAAGCAAAAGGTCTTGTGTAATGCTAAACAGACTTAATTAACCAATTTCTGCCAAAACAAATTTTGAATTCTTTTTTCTCCACCTCATTGTGGTTTATCCATGCAGACTCTGTCCGTTCTCATGAATTTAGCCAGAACTACCGTACTGGCCCAAATATAAGATGACATCAAATATAAGGCCATTTTCATTTTTCAAAGAATATTTAGAAGAATCAACAAGATTTATACCAAAAAGAGAGATTAAAAAGTGCCCCCTGTCACTTCTTAGACCACGTCCTCCAAATCCCTTCCTCATGATCAGCTTGCCAGGCACTCTGCTGGCTGTCAGCACGGCTGTTAATTCAGTGGCTTCTTTAAGCACAGGGCTAGGACCGAGCACACCACTTGCACGTGTCCATAGCTGGATCTGGACTTTTGCAGAGCCAACAGGAGGGAAAGTTGAACAGATGGACTACTTTTCTGCAAGCCATACAAACAACATGGTAGACTACCAACATTTAACCTTCTTCAAAAACCTGAACTGACTGGGTCTGGGCTGCTGCCTGCAGCAGTTTCACCAGTTAAATGGGGTTTTAAAGAAGGCCACATGGTAAATCCATGCCCTACAACACACAGAAGTGGTTAAGGGACTTAAATTTACCTAAAGTTTTGCCTTTCAACCAAGCTTCATAGAAATGTAAGATGTACTGCTAAAGCCGTACATCTGCAATTTGCAAAGGAGGATGGGAAACATATATGCATTTAGTGTGTTGTACCCCCCAGCAACATATCTAAGCAAGTATGGTTCTATATTGCTCCATGTAGCTGTACCTTACAGATTCACATTTTTTAATTTTAAGTTTGTAATTCCTTCATTAGTCACAGATTTGTTTTTCCCCTCATGTCCCTTCAGAGGTATGACACCCATGAAGACCACGATTATATCCTAGCTGAGGGAATATGGGAACAATTCTGCCCTTAATGCCAAATGTAATACCTATCAAATCAAGCTCAACAGACCCACAAAGAGGATGAAGCTTGCAAGATCAAGTCCTCCATCTTTAGAAATAACAGAAAGGAAGGATGCAGACAGGCAAAATTTATCAAAACATATAAAGTCCGCCTTATACAGCAACAGTTACCTCCTTACTGCAGGTGCCAACTAAACCATGAAGATAAACCCAAGGTGCTAGATATGCTTCACATTCTCAGAATTTGCTGTCTGGCTGTCAAACACCTTTCTGCTTATTATGCCCTCCTTCATTAGGATAATTACCAAGAAATAGCAAAGCAGATACTAATTATTTTCTAGAGCAAACCTAATATTTCTTGCAACCGAAATTTGCTGGGACACACGCAGTCATAAGTGAGCTAACTTCACCTTTGGGATATAAAAATCAGCTGATTCCCGAGTGATACCCGTGATTCAGAGGAAGCAATTCATTTTTTAGATAATGCTATTTGTGGATAAAGGGGAAACTGCTTTTGGCAAAAAAAGGACAAAGACTGCTTGTTCATGACCTTCCATAAAGATCCTGATCATGCCAAAACCATTTCCCTTCACAGACAGGTGGGCTAAAGCCTGGCAAGCAGCAGGGGGGGAAAACCATTGTAGTCACGGTGCATGAATAATGTCGGTGATTTCTCAGATATTATCTCAGAAATTTAATGGCTACAGCGTGGCCCGGAAATGAGCTGTAATGAGCAGCATCGAGTCATTTCATCTTTAAATATGGAAAGAACAAAGTCCAATAATTACACACAGCAGCTTAAACTGAGAAAAGTCCAAACAGATTTGCCATTCGGAAGGTGGGGAAGAGGCTGAGCCAAATGCTGAAAGAGTTAATTTAGGTCTCTGAATGTCAGACTCCTGCTGTCCACGCACCGGCTCAGAGGTTTCTGATTCAAGGAGATGGCAGAAAAGCCAACATGCTTTTATCAGACGTTAGTGTTTATAGAAGCAATACAAAACAGGATTTTGTTAAATGTATATATTACGCCAGATCAAACTATAAATTGAAACATCTGTGTCCAAGTTAGTCTCAGATACAGCAAGGAGATTATTTGAATTGTGTGTTTCCTTTTGTGACCTTTTTAGATGTGGCTTTGTTTGAAAGGGGGAAGGGATAATTTTCTTAAGTTTTTATTCCTAGGCAACAATACCAATAGTCCAATATAACAGCAATATCTTTTAAAATCACCCAGCTGAATAGCAAAAAACCTTTAGTAATTTCCCAGTATTGTTATACAGGGAGCTCTAAAAAATAAACTATAGTCATATAAATAGAGGCATGTAGTTTTAAGCATGCTACAAGCCATTCATGACATAAGCATTCAATTAAAACCACTTTTATGAGCAATAATCACATTCTGAAAAGGCAAACATGGATGGTTTGCGTATATAGCCATAATGCTTACAAAATTAACTTTACCAAAAAAACCCAAACAGGTAAACATAGTTCAGTTTCTATGCTACCTAAATAAAAGATTTTAAAACTCTTTTGTTCCTGCCTCCAGGACACAAGGGACAGCAAGAAGAATTAAGGTATTTCTATTATTATTTTTAAAATATGAGAATTATTTGCCTTTATGCAGTCATATTATCATAAACCAATCTTAGCTTAACTGAAACAATATACACATTTCAGTTAAGGAAGGAATAGACCAGAACAGCTGTAGTTTCCAATACTGTAAGTAAGGCTAACTGGCAACAGTACAGCAGCATAAAGGCAACAGAAATTTTTAGTTTATAGGCCACTCCATGATTACTCTTGACAGTAGTCACCTCTCCTATAGAAGCATACCTCGTTTTAAGACCCACTCTTAAATCCACAGAAGCCACTTTTATGGCACTGACACTGTATTTACAAAATAGACAACAAAGTTTATAGGAAGTATTTCTCACCCCATTATCCTCACCTCTCCCTTTTAATCCCTTTACTCTCTGTTTTGAATGATACTCTGCTCTCAGCTCCTAATCCATTGCCTCTTGTTCAAACTCTCAGATTACCTATTGTAATTAGTCAGATTTAGAAGGAAGTCAGGGCTGAAAAGAGTTCATGTAAAACAAAGCAGAAGATGGATATTTTATGAGATGGGCTGAGAGGAGCAATATTTGGTATTTCAGAACAGAACTTTTCTGGACCACAATATAAACGATACATGTATAGAATATTATATAAAAAAAGGAGTGCTCTGAAAGTCGACTTCTTAGGATGACCACAAATGTTCATCTTCTCACCTGCTAAAAGGCATTTTCTAGTTTTTCACAATGTACACTGTCTGAGCAATGATGTCACACCTGCCAGCAAGGTTACTTTTGTATTACTGCACCATTAAATACATGTACTTTGAAGCCACTGACTGTTAGTTTACTGCATAGCTTTGAATAAAATGCTGGCTAGATTTTGTTTTAGCCCTAACTGTACTTCTTCACAGTTCAGAGAGCAAAAGATACAGAAACACAGTTTAAAGCACACAAACACACAGAGAAAACCATAAACAGATCAACTGGAACTTTAGTACTGATTTGAACAAAGTGGGACAGAATTATATCACAGAACCACAGAATTGTAGGGGTTGGAAGGGACCTCAAGAGATCATCAGGTCCAACCCCCCTGCCAAAGCAGGCTTCCTAGCTCATACTACACAGATAGGCGTCCAGACGAGTCTTGAATATCTCCAGAGAAGGAGACTCCACTACCTCCCTGGGCAGCCTATTCCAGTGTTGTCACCTTCACAGTGAAAAAGCTTCTCCGCATGTCGGTGCGGAACTTCCTGTGCTCCAATTTGCAGCCATTGCCCCTTGTCCTGTCTCCACAGACCAAAGAAAAGGGGCTGGCCATTTCCCCCTGCACCCCATGCTTAAGATATTTATAAACATTGATTAGGTCCCCCCTCAGTCTTCTTTTCTCCAGGCTGAACAGACCCAGCTCTCTCAGCCTTTCCTCATAGGGGAGATGTTCCAGGCCCTTAATCATCTTCGTAGCCCTTCTCTGGACTCTCTCCAGGAGATCCCTGTCTTTTTTATACCAGGGAGCCTAGAACTGGACACAATACTCCAGGTGGGGCCTGACCAGGGCAGAGTAGAGGGGGAGGATCACCTCCTTCGACCTGCTGGCCACATTCCTCCTGATGCACCCCAGGACACCATTGGCTCTCTTGGCCACCAGGGCACACTGCTGGCTCATAGCCAGCCTGTCATCAACCAGGACCCCCAGGTCCTTCTCCACAGAGCTCTTCTCCAGCAGGTCAACCCCCAGTCTGTACTGATACATGCAGTTATTCCTCCCCAGGTGCAAGACTTTACACTTGCTTTTGTTGAATTCCATCTGGTTTCTCCCTGCCCAGCTCTCCAGCCTGTCCAGGTCGTTGGATAGCAGCGCAGTGCTTCTGCGTGTCAGCCACCCCTCCCAGCTTTGTATCATCGGCGTACTTGCTGCGGGTGGATACTATTCTCTCACCAAGGTCATCAATAAAGATATTAAACAGGACTGGACCCAACACCGATCCCTGGGGAACACCGCTAGTCACAGGCCTCCATTCAGATTCTGATCCACCGATCACGACCCTCTGAGCTCGGTCCGACAGCCAGTTCTCGACCTACCTCACTGTCCACTCATCTATCCCATCTCTCTCAGCTTTTCTATCAGGATGTCATGGGAGACAGTATCAAAAGCCTTGCTGAAGTCAAGGTAGATGACATCCACTGCTCTCCCTTCATCCACCCAGCCGGTGATGAGATCATAGAAGGCTATGAGATTGGTCGAGCATGATCTTCCCTTGGTGAATCCATGCTGACTACTCCTCATGACCTTCTTCTCTTCCAGTTGCTTGGGGATGGCATCCAGAACAAGCTGTTCCATAACTTTTCCAGGGACAGAAGTGAGGCTGACTGGCCTATAGTTGCTAGGATCCTCCTCCTTGCCCTTTTTAAAGACTGGTGTGATATTGGCTATCCTCCAATCCTCAGGCACTTCTCCTGGTCGCCAAGACCTGTCAAAGACGATAGAGAGCGGCTCCGCAATCACTTCCACCAGGTCCCTCAGCACACGTGGATGCATCCCATCCGGGCCCATGGATTTGTGTGCATTAATCCCTTTGAGCCGCTCCCGGACCTCCCCTACCTCAACTAGATGGAAGCTCTTAGTTCCTCAAACACTCCTATTTTTATCCAGGATCTGTGGGTCCCGAGGGACCTTTGGAGTGAAGACCGAGGTAAAGAAGGCATTTAGTATCTCCACCTTCTCATCATCCCCCATTACCAGGACACCTGCCTTATTCAGCAAGGGACCTACATTATCCCTGGTCATCCTCTTACTATTCACATACCTGAAGAAACTCTTTTTATTGCCCTTTATGTCCCTTGCCAGTTTCTTTTCCAGGCTGGCTTTAGCCATCCTAGTCACGTCCCTACAGGCCCTGACAACATCCCTATATTCTTCCCAGGTGTTCAGACCCTGTTTCCACAGTTCATAAAACTTTTGCTTCCCTTTGAGTTTACTCATGAGCTCCCTGCTCATCCATGCAGGTCTTCTGCCTCTCTTTCCCGATTTCTTACTCAAAAGGGATGCACCTGTCCTGTGCTTGGAAGAAGTGCTGTTTAAATGTTACCCAGCTCTCACAGGCCCCCTTTCCTTCTAACAGCATAGCCCACGGGATAGCTCCTAATAGGTTGTGGAGGAGATCAAAGTTAACTCTTCCAAAATTCAGGGTAGCTATCCTGCTTTTTGGCTTGCTTCTTCCACCCAGGATTTTGAACTCTATCATTTCATGGTCACTTTGTCCTAAGCTGCCCCCGACCTTCACCTCCCTAACAAGCCCATCCTTGTTAGTAAGAACAAGGTCCAGCACCTGCCCTCCCCTTGTAGGTTCCTGCACCATCTCTAGCAGGAAATTGTCTTCTACACATTACAGAAATTGTCTGGACTGCATACGACTGGCATATTGCTTGCCCAGCAAATATCTGGATGATTGAAGTCCCCCATAAGGATAAGCGCCTGGGATCTCGAGGCTACTTCTAGTTGCTTATAGAAAGCACTATCATCCCGCTCCTCTTGATCAGGGGGTCTATAGTACAAACCCACAACAGTGTCACTCATACTAGCGTGACCCTTGATTCTTACCCACAAGCACTCGACTGATGGTTCATCTTTCCCCAGGTGGAGCTCAATACATTCCAGCTGCTTTCTGACATAAAGAGCAACATCTCCACGTCGCCTCCCTAGCCTGTCTTTCCTGAAAAGCACATAGCCATCCATGACAGCGTGCCAGTCATCCAAGCTGTCCCACTACGTCTCCATGATTGCAACGAGATCGTGGCCGTGCAACTGCACAAAGATCTCTAACTCTTCCTGTTTGTTTCCCATGCTACGTGCATTTGTATAAAGGCATTTTAATGGGGCAGCAGACGCAGGTATCTTCAACAGATCACAGTGGGCTTTCCAACAGGGGAAGGGTAATTGTGGCTCCACTGAGGAGTCCTCAGGGCAATCCACAGAATTTTCCCTACTGTCACATAGAACAACATCCCCAAGTCTGTCACTGTACGGCCGGCATTTACCTTCTTCCACAACTCGCGTTGTGTCTCCCAAAGCACTTGCCTGACCCTAGCAGCCTTCCTAATGCCCCTTCCCCCTTCCTAATGCCCCCTTCTCCCTTCCAAACTAGTTTAAAGCCCGATCAATAAGCCCTGCCATCTCCTGGGCAAGGATTCGCTTTGCCCTATGGGTCAGGTAAGCCCCATCAGCAGTAATCATGCCAGAAGCAGAGTACACCTTCCTGTGGTCAAAAAACCCAAAGCTTTTATGCCAACACCAGTCTTTCAGCCACTCATTCAACACATGGGTTCTCCTGACCTGCTCCAAACCCCTCTTCCCACTAGTAGGGATAGATGAGAATATTAGTTGAGCTCCCCCCCTCAACAGAGCACCCTAGTTCACAAAATTCCCATTTAATAGCACTCAGGCTACACTTCATGACTGTATCCCTGCCTGCTGGAACAATCAATAGTGGATAGTAATCAGAGCGTCTTATCAGCCCTGGGAGCCTTCTGGTAATATCACCGATCCGGGCTCCAGGAAGGCAGCACACCTCCCTTCGTGTAGGGTCAGGTCTACAAATGGGGCCCTCCGTCCCCCTGAGGAGGGAATCCCCTACCACCACTATCTTTCTCTCTCGCTTAACAGAGGAAGTCTCAAGGCGTGCAGACATTCGCTTCACTCTAGGCTTCTGTTTCCTCTGAGGCAGAGGGGCTGCATTCATCCCCTCACATACCTCCTCCTCAACTTCCAGGGGCCCAAACCTGTTGCTTAGGGGAACCTGGGGGAGCGGGGAATGTAGGCAGGGGGAGTGCCTAGGTCGACGAGATGAGACTGTCTTCCAGCTCTCCTCAGGGTTCAGGTCACTCCCATTTACCTGACTAGGCTGGGACAGAGGGACTGTCTTCAGTTCTGAGGTGTCTTCCTGGCACTCTTCCCTCTGGGATGCCAGGGAGCTACACCACCAGTCAATCTCCCGCTCACATTCCCGGATAGCTTGCACTATTTCGAGCTTTTCTTTTAGTTCCACTACCATGCATAGCAGTTAGTCCACCTGCTCACACCTCACACAGGTGAGGTGTTTGCCTCTCTTCACTGTCAGCAGCAGACTCAGCCATTCCCTGCAGCCAGAGACCTGAACCGCAGCATCCCTAGTCAGGCCCTCCAACGGGGTTGCCCCAGTTGTGTAAGAGGAACCTCTCCACCTGGTGGAGACCATGGTTTGACAGCCTGAATGCAGAGCAGACAGGAATCCTTTGGCTCAACCTGCGTACCCTGTGAGCACTAGCTGGTCCACTCAGTTTACCCTGTGAGTCAGAAGGGTGGGCTTACCCTGCCTGTGCAAACTGCCATGCAAACTGCTGTGCCACACCCTTCTGATGTGCCACGCCCTGTTTGCCCATCCTGTCTGCAGCGCTCCTGGTTGCTATCCTGTCTCTTTTCAGTGATCCATCATTGGAGGAGTGACATACATACTCTAAGGGTTATCTGAAGAGATACTTTGCTTCTAACACCTGAGGAATTGAGCATTATAATCTGCACTCTCTGGTAGATGATTTTTTAGATTCTCACATTATTGGGGTGAAATTTTTCAAGTGTCTTAATGCTTGGAAAGTTAACTGGAAAAAGCCGCGGGGGAGCTTACAAACTTCTGGCTGAAGTTTCTCATATTGATGGTGTTTTTCATTAGAAAAAATAAAAATTGATCAAAAGCATGCAGCTTTCATTGACAAAACCAGTTTCAGTCAAAACTTAAAAGCTCTATCTGAATTAGATCCAACTTTACACTTTCAAAACAACAGCCTGAAGCATACTGGTCTCAGTTCCCCTACACATAGCCAGCTACAAAGTCAACTAGTGCCTTGGCAGGACTTATGCCAAATGAAGCTCTATTTCCATAAATATTTGGAAATTTTTCCATTTGTAAGAGAAGTTGTACTATTACATAGCTTCACCCTACCATTGTTGTTGTGGAGGACAGTATTGCCTTTATATCACAGGAACAGGGGTTGTGAAAAGATGTGATCATTCAAGTTTACTGTATGAACTCATAGATTAAAATGATCCATTCAGAATCCTATACTAGGAGCAAAGTGAAGAGGTTCCGGAAATAGTGGAAAACACCAGCAGGACAATGAAAATTCAGGGGAAACAAAATAACTCCATGATCCTCTCCTTATTTGCAGGGAGACCTCTTACACAGCCGTTAATTATTGCTTAGTATAACATATCACCCCTAAATATAACATGAACTGGAACCGAAGAAGAGAAAACTGAGAGACACGTGAATAACAATGTTTATCTCTCATGATCAGCTTGATTTAAAAGTTTTGACAGAAAGCCTTCTTCCCACAAGCCAGGACTGCAAAGGCAGATGCTTTTACAGAAGGCGATCCATTGACACCAACACTGACAAGAAGCAGTGTTCACTTCACAGGGGTATCACACTAGCACCTTAAACTGCCTTATGTCTACTAAAAATAAGAATTAACATTTTTGCTAATCACTCCTTATACGAGCTTATCAAAATAAGCTGAGTGGATTTAACAACACAGTATTTAATCCTATCTGGTTATTTTTTCAGATTGTATTTTATTGATTCTGTATTTCAAAACCAGAGCTATCACTTTACTTGGAA
Organism: Laterallus jamaicensis coturniculus; assembly: GCA_022605575.1. Lineage (NCBI taxonomy): Eukaryota > Metazoa > Chordata > Aves > Gruiformes > Rallidae > Laterallus > Laterallus jamaicensis. Next base: position 2,125,281 of record JAKCOX010000031.1, on the reverse strand, counting down.
AAATCTGTGGTCATGGAAAGCAGCTGTTTCAAAGGCATTAAAAAGAAATAATAGATTTTTTTCAGAATTCATCCAAGAAATGCATTTCCTATCCTTTCAGATAAATCAATAATATTCTCTTTGAAATATGAAGCCAAACTGACAGATTATGGATGGCATGCAGCCATGTAAACGTGAAGTGTGAGGAGAGACGGGTAATTTTACAATCCCTTTCCGACTTCTGCCATAGTTTAGGCAGAAAAGAGGTGACAGGCTATGAGATTTGGCAGCATAACATGCCAGGCACCAAGTACTTCCAGGATGAGCTTCTCTATGATGGTGACAGAAGCATGACAGACCTACCATGACCCATTAAAGAGCAGATCAGACACCTTTGCACTTGCCATGTAAACTTTGCTGTAAAAACTGCATTGACATTCACAGAAGCAGAATCATCTCCAAACAGCCGGCTGCTGAGTCAGGTCCACAAATCATGATCATTTCTATTAGCCTAAACTAGGAATATGTAACAGAAAAGCCATAGGTTTCCTTTGCCCTAGATTGTCCCAGGATCTATACCTGCACAGGCTTCTTGCATGAAGCAGCATTCAGCGCTATTGAGCCTGGAACTAATGGGGACAGAAAAACACAAACAATTAGAGTTACAACCTGAAGTCTGAAGAGTGTCTCTCGGCAGACGCAAAATAGTCACTTTGCAGAACTAAACATGCCAGTCCTTTTTACCACTTTCCAATGCACGTAAAAACAAACATCCTTGACCCTACCTCCCCGAGGTACACCTAAAATAAGATCACAGAATCACAGGGGTTGGAAGGGACCTCAAGAGATCATCGGGTCCACACCTCCTGCCAAAGCAGGTTCCCTAGGACATATAGCATAGACAGGCGCCCAGACGGGTCTTGAATATCTCCAGAGGTGGAGACTCTACAACCTCCCTGGGCAGCCTGTCCCAGTGCTCTGTAACCCACACTGTGAAAAAGCTCTTCCCCATATTGGTGAGGAACTTCCTGTGCTCCAACTTGAGGCCATTGCCCCTTGTCCTGTCCCCACAGACCACTGAAAAGAGGCTGGCCATTTCCCCCTGTGTCCCACACTTGAGATATTTATAAACATTAATAAGATCCTCCCCTTAGTCTTCTTTTCTCAAGGCTGAACAGCCCCAGTTCATTCAGCTTGTCCTCGTAGGGAAGATGCTACAGGCCTTTGATCATCTTTGTAGCCCTCCGCTGGACTCTCTCCTGGAGATCCCGGTCATTTTTATACCCAGAACTGGAAAAAATACTCCAAAATAAATATGTCCAAAACAAAAAATATGAAATTGTACATTTCTGTTAAAATAGTGATCTCTTCCTCAACAGAAGACGAAATAAAGAACAAAAGACAACCAAAAATGTGGCAGACATTATTTAGTTTGCTTAATGTTATAGTGGAAGATTTTCTGTTAAGCAAAAAGGGGGTAGAAGATTCTGCACACAGTAGGAAAAAAAAAAAAATCCCACCATGAGAGGTTAGAGTCAGCAGCCATTGATTTAAGAGCCGACACCAGCATTCTTCAAAGCCGTTTCCAAAGTGTGAAAAATTAAATTAAAATCTCACATTTTAAAAAATATTCATAGTAATTTTTTTATGACTGATGTGCTTTTCCTCTGAATTCAAGGAAAAGAAAAGGGCTAATGGACTGCTAAAATGTTTCAGCTCCAAGTCTGTAGTCATGTATTCTGAGGACTATATATTATAACTAATTTATCAGGATTTGCAGTTTTTACCTAGCAGCCTCGGGGCTTTAACAAAAGCTTATTATTTATGTGCACAGAGTTCAGACAGTCTAGCTGGAGCTTTTCTGAGTCTGGGATTGCTTTTAAACTTTTTTTTCCCTCATCATCTGTTCAAAAGTGGTAGCCTGTATCCATCAATCCATCTTTCCTCAGGAATTTTGAAATCTCAACATGAAAATTAATTGGTTTCTTGATTTGTCACCAAGTCATTGCACATGCAGAGGAGAATCTCATGGGATATATAATGTTGGAAATTATTAGGAGAACAAGGCTTTCTTTACCTAAATAATTAAGCACAAAGACAATAAAAACTACTGGGGCTACCTCTATTTCAGGACTAAATGCAAATGAGGGGACCAAAGGAAACATCAGTTCAGCCTGACAGTACATCAGTTGTTTCACAGTTACTTGTCCTGTTGTTTTCTTACCCTGGACCTCACCCTTTGCTGTTTCAGCACTTACGAGCAAGCACAGCCTCTGTGATGAGCAAGATCACCAGATGTCCTTCACTGATGTAGCTGGATATTTCACCTGATTCCCTTGGTCACTACCAGCCAACAGCACTATTGAAACACAAGTCAAGCTCAAAGGCAGCAAAACTTTCTAAACTACACCATAACAAAGCAATACAAAATGAAAACCTGTCCCAAAGAAAGATGGAACATAGTATGCTCATGAAGATTTAGGGCTTGAGAAAAAAGGTCAGTAATTGGCAAAACACCCCCACCCAACTGAAAAAACAAGCCACCCAAACCAGTTATTGAATAGTAGCTCCCTCTGCAGACATGCTTACTTCAAACAGTGCATCTTTATATTGTTTCACTTACTCCCTTTGAAAGGGAAACCACAAAATGGCTGCCTTTGAGACTAAAAGCATCCACATGGCACGTTAGCATGAAATGCTTTTGAAGCTTTACTGTCACTTCTTTTGCCAACGGCTATCTTGTCAGGAAGAAAACAAATTTCAAATTTTATACCCAAAGCAGTTTTATTCTCTAACAGGATTTGTAGCCGGATAGCATCATTAACCTCAAGAGGTTCAGAACACTCTGGGGTCCACAGTGGCTCAAAGCAGAAGAGATGGCACAAGCTACAAACATTTTCTAGAAGAACCTATCTGGAAAAGCACAGGCAATGCTGGCTGAAGAAGCAGCAAAGCAAAGCATCAGAGACACACAGCTCATTCCTTAGGTAGTGTCTGTGGAGAGACAGAAAGGGTGGAAAGCGCAAAGGTTACATCTGCCTGCACAAGGAATGGGGGAAGGCAACAGTATCCATTTGACCTATCCTTCCTCCACTATCAAGCTTACATTCCCCTGCTGCCATAACTTGCTCCAACTCCAGGTTGTGTTTCTAATGAACTAGACTCCTGAAAAGAAAGGAAGAAAGAGGAAAGCAAATTTTTTCAAGCCTTGATTTCAACTGTTTCTGGAATTTCAGAAGATGTAATCATCTCTCCTCCCCTTTTACATTAGCATGCATTTCCTGTTTCTAAATAAAACAAGAAAGAAAATTCCCAGAATATTATAAGAATGGTTGTTACTTTCTTGTAAAGGTTCTGACCTTTTCTTCCTCTGACTGCGCTGTATGTTATGAAATTTCCAGTACAGTTTTGCAAACTTCATAGAGTCCAAATATTTTGGAAAGTGATCCAAACTTTAAATAATAAAACAATAAAACTTAACATTTATCCTTTGGGGTTGAATAAGTACACTAGAGCATTCTAGAGAATGCTAATGAAGAAGAAACCTGATGGTTCTGAGTTCTGATATTCAGTATGAAACAGATAAAAATCAAATTTTACCAGGTATTTTTAAAGCAGTATTTCTGGATTTCTTCACATGAATCCTGGCAAAGTACAGATTACCTCGCATGTGCCCAGTTTTGTGGTCTCATTTTAGTTGAGCACTGTTTTGTGCATATTGCTTTGCAGACAGAGATCACTTCAGCATTTTTCTACCTTTGGATACCTACATGGCCAACCTATACTGCACACACCAGAGTGGAAGAAACAACCAACCAGAAAACCTCCAGTCTTTCACACAGACATTAACGCCCACATCCTTCGCTGTGACCTACCAACACGTGCCTTACTGTTGGCCCTGCTCCACATTACACAGTCAGTTCCTGTGATTGTTACAGTCCTGCTATCAGTACCAGGACATTGGAAGTGAGTCTGTAACCCAAATACCTTCCCTAGCTGGAGTCAAACACACCCCCACATACTCTCTCCTTTGAAGGCTGCAAAGCTCTGCAGGAGGGTGGAAAACTCGCTGCCACTATAGAAGTACCCTGTGTTTTCCACCTTGTTTTTACCGTTTAGATTGCTTTGACAAAGCAGCACAAATCTCTGTATCTTACTAGGGCTTGCACCGTTTGAAAGAGCCAAATGCCATGCAGATCAAACATCAAGCAGGCAGAGGCACAACAATAGGTTGCCATGGTGGGGGAAAAAAAAGGAAAAAAGAAAAAGAGAGAGAGGAGGATTACACAGTATTCATACGGGGTGTTGGGGGAGGAAGAAATCATGTTTCATTAAAGTACGTTGTTCAGATTAGCCAAATTCTACCTTCTTCATTCAACCAATTCCTTTTTGGACATTGCCTCATAAAATAAAGCACTCCTCCTTTATTTTTCTCTATTTATGATACAAATGAGGATAGCTGGAGCTTTGGAAGAGAGGAAAAAATTATTTTTAAAACCAGGAAAAAATAAAAAAAAAAAGGAAAGAAATCTTAACCAAAATGTGACCTTAGCAGATGTAATCCAATCTGATTTCCACTATGTTAGTGTACAGATGCTTATGCAACTGCATAGCACAGCAACTGAGAGACAAAACAATGGAAGTTTTAAAGCTTTATTTATTGCTCGTTCTCAAAACATTCAATTGCCATCATGCTTCAACTGCCAAATCTAAATTAGAGAGTTAAAAATAATAAAAAGAGAATATTCTTCAGGGGAACATTAGAGCTCTATAGAGAGGTGTGAGCTCAAGGAGATGGAGCATCTGGCTAGAGACCAACTTGCCTATAAGTCCACCAAGTGGACCCATATGGATAGCTTTTAGAAAATCGTAAGTGGTAACAAGTAGGAAAATTCCCTCCCTTCTATGTTCAGCCTCCTTTTTTGGCATTAGTAATTAAAGTGTACTTACTGCCATTAACAGATTACAGAAACTTCCATCAGAATCTAAACAATTTTCACATAATATAATCACTTCCTTATTTATTCATGTTTACCCACAATTTTCCTCTTCTTTTGGTTGGACTGCTATGCAATATCACAAAGCGTAACAAAAGCTGATTTGCCACTAATTAAGCACACCAGAGCAGCGTATTAACCTCTTTCAAAAGCACAACGAAAGTGCATCAAGTCTCAGCAAAAGTGTAAGTGATTAAATGTTTCTAGCAGTCTGTAGCTGTAGGACATAAAACTTCTGCAGTAATCTTTTCAACCTTTTACTTTACCAATTCTAATATGCCTTAAACCTTTAGGCTAGCATACTGATTTTATACAATGCTCGATGACCATGTTATAAATCTAGCAATCAATAATACATTTAAACTCATAAATTTGGCACAGACCACACATTTATAATTTGAACAGCTTTTTTTCCCTTCTGTTTTCTTATGCAGTATGTAACCGCACATTGCTTCCTTCCTTTGGTATTACCCAACTAGTGAACACATGCAGGACATTACTCAAACTGTTAATATCAATATTTCACAGAGTACCCTCCAGAAGTCAGGATTTATCAGCATATCCATTGTAGAGGAAAATCACTCGGTTACTTTGGTTGTAATTTTTCTTTTTTGTCATCAAAACTTAGCAGAGGAAATCCGTTTGGGAACTGAATTCTGTAAGTTCATCACTTGCTCTCTGGTCTATCCCGCTTTGGCGTAAAATAGTAATAAATGTCATACTTCTTATAAGTAGGCATGTGCTTCATGAAAATGACAAGGTAATAAGGAGAATGAGACACAGATAGTTATTCCTGAAAAAAAAATAAAAATGTTTAACTGTCCCAACTGATTCCCTCTCCAGTGAATTGAGGCCTTTTGCATGAAGAAATTAAGAGCTTTTTTCTTCTCTGCTGCAAATTTTATATATAATAAATAGTGTTATACATACATGCAAATGAGTTATGAAGCACTGTAGCTATTTAACAATGGTAAAATTGCATTGCACAGAAGCTGTTCATATCTTCATAAAGAATATTACTGTTGTGTTCCAATCATTCATGAGTGGCAGTTAACATGTGGAAAAATGATAGTGAAGACTGGGAGGGCTTTTACCAGGGGTACCATGTTAATGATATGAGCTAACCCTAGAATTATGCCTAGCATTAACTTACCTTTCTTCCCACCCCAAAACATAAAAAAACCCTCAAGATTGCCACATCTTCAATTAGCATCTCATCATAAATTAACTTTAATATGTTTTTTTCTCATGTTAACTGACATGCTTGTTTAGCTTTTGTGGTGTGCTGACAAGCGATTTTCCTATGGCCATACAGCGTATCACCCTCAGCACAAAATTAGAACCCATAATATTCCCAGACTGATTTATGCTTAATCCATCAGATACCACAATCTCCTAAATAGCACACAGTAATAGTATGTCTGTATCACTAAGTTGGAAAACAAGTACGGCAATCAAACCCCCGAAGAAAGAAAAAAAAATATGGGATGGCCTGGAAAAGAAAAGGGAGCAGGATGCAAACCTAGCGGAAGCTAGGCTAGGTTCTCCTCTCCTCTTAAAATAATGTTACTCATAAAAACATTGCACAGACAGATGCATGTATTGGGATAAAGGCTCAGTTATCATTTATGCACTTAAAGTTATTTAACTATGCAGGCAAAAGCAAAGAAGCAAAAACTAGAACAGGTCAACCCCCATGACACATCCTGATCACGATGGATGAACAATGAACTGAATATTTCCAGCTGGACAGGAGCATCATCTCAGCACTATGTGATCTATTAGCCAAAAGCCAAGCATTGGTTTCTCGTTTCAGTCCAGCGTTAGACAGTCAAGTCAACTCTCTGAGAAACTGGTTTTCTTAGGAAAGTAGATTTGAAAGTCTCAATTCAAATACAGTGAAAGAATAAAATGTAAAAAGAGTTAAAAAATCAGTTACTACTTGACAGAGTTGTCATAACATGGTCTCTCTCTCTTCATGACATGAACTGAGAACACAGAATCCTCTGCTAAATTGTTTTGATTCACTTGCATACTGCTTGCACTTCCTTTATCCAACAGAAAGGTATACTATCGAGTTGAGTGAAACTTGGGTATTTTTATTCCCCAGTCACTCTTTCTGACAGTTTGAGGGTTTTTTTTTATACTCTCTTGTTTTGCCTCAAGCTTCAGGTGCAAGAAAACTTGAAAATAAACTTAAAAACCCAAACTGAAACCACCACGTTGTACTACATGAACAATTACAATCAGTTATACCACCAACACTTTGGCTCACATCAGTTTGAGGTTGCTGATTTGAAAACTGACCAGTTTGTGGACAAAAAGCCCCAAGCAAAAACACAAACAAAAAACCCAACCCACCAAAGTTTTGAAATAACCTGTACATTCCCAGAATTCTTTAAGACCAAGAAAAGCTTAAGCAATATTCTCCTGTGTTCCAGGAGATCCCATTTCTTGTCCTGACACCCACACAGTAGATGTGAAGCCTGCCCAACACCCCAGTGCTTCAATTTCCTGCTAAATTACATGGAGATATTGACATTTAGCTCTTTAGGAAAGAGCTTTGTGACGTACAGATGAAAAGTGTCAGGAAACAGATAAATTATATTACAGAGAGGATTATTTCATTTTAAGTTATATACTTATATCAAACATAGGTGTTAAATGCTTGTAAATACTTGGGGGGGTGGGGCGTGTCAGAAGGATGGGGTCAGTCTTTTTTCAGTGGTGCCTAGTGACAGGATAAGAGGCAATGGGTACAAACCGGAATATAGGAAGTTCCACCTAAACATAAGGGGGAACTTCTGTACTGTGAGTGTGGCAGAGCATTGTGACAGACTGCCCAGACAGGTTGTGGAGTCTCTGTCTCTGGATATACCCAAAACTGTCCTGTGCAACCTACTCTGGCAGGGAGGCTTGACTATATCTTCAGAGGTCTTTTCCAACCCCTACCATGCTGTGATTCTGCGTTAAAACAGTAAAGTGGGAAATCATGAACAAATATCTGGTAACAGAAAATAGTACATTCTGTACTTTGAACTTTGTCTTTGAAATTTTCTACACTAAACTATCTATATTTTGGTTGTTTGGCAATACTGCAGGGATGTGTAAGTATGCCTTCATACTAGACATTTGGGAAACTTGTTTCTTGAGTTCACGACCAAGAAAAAGATCTTAAAAGTTCTTAAATATAAGATTTACACAATTACAGTATGAGGCAATTTTCCTTCCTGTTTGTGACATTCCTTTGTGAATACTGTTCTAGGTTCAAAGCAATAGATAGATTCCATGACTGCTTTTGGTAAAGTGTCAGCCTTCCTACGTTCTCTGCATTGGGAGCATATGGGAATTGCATAGCCAGTACTTGGGAAAACTTTTCAACTGATAAGTTCTTTGAAGTCAGATGCCCCTCAGTAAGTCTCCTTACATCCTCTTGGCCACAGTAAACATGATGCACACTTAACAACCTTCGTGTCAGTGAGGTATATATATATTACCTCACCTTTTCCATGCACTCAAAAAAGAAAACTTAGGCACAGGGACTCACTGTAAAACAGAGAAAAATCTCTGTCAAAGCCCTTGGAGGGAAAAGCCTGCCACTAGGCACAACCCACCCCCATGACGGGCTCTCACCACCAACTGAGACTGTCCCACCTCACGTGTAGTAGGTGTTACCAAGTGGCACTGATCATCATCGAAGATTTCTCTCCTATTTAGACCCTGTTTAGTAAGTGCAATCTGAATATCAACTAGCCAAAGCAAATTGCAATACTGGTTATTGTTTGTATATGAAAAGCAGAAAAATGAAATATGGAGGGAACTCTATCTTTTTGGAACTCTGGGTAAAAATTGTCCTACTACAAGAGTAATATGCTTTACTATAAGCATGTCTGTCGTTTTTTATTTTTTCTTACCAATAGCAAGGATCTTAAGGGCAAGATGTTGCCTGCAGGCCATAGACTGGGAAGCATTTGCCCTAAAGCATCTTCTCTGCAAATGTCTGTCTCGCTTTTAATCCACAACAATATGTTCTGATTCTGAGAAACTGATGTCAGTAGGGACTGCGAATGTATCTTACCTAAACTTTCCTAAAACTAACTTTATTAGTTGGTCTAATAAAACTATCACCCTTCACTATAAATCTAATTTCTGAAAAGCAAGTCCTCAGCCTCTTTCATAACTTGGATATTTTGATGAAATCTGCAAGATTTGTTGCTCTTCCACAGCCAACTTACAGTGTGAATCTCCTAAATGCCAGGGACAAACCTCCATCAAGAGTTAGTTCTACCACACATCTAGGACTGATAGCAGTTCACATCTCCTGCGTACCTTAACATCCTGCTAATCCTCTTCTCCAAGTTGCCCAGGGACAAGTAACTGAATGTAGAACAGATCTTTCAAACAAGCTATTGGCAATGTGCTGCCATGTGGAGAATATGTATGGCTTACACATTAAATGTTACCCTTTCTGGAAAGGTGAGGCAACAGCTATTTGTTTTAAAAAGATCATTTGGGATTTGTTAGCACATTGTAGACAGTAAAATAAAACTACATTTTCTCTTCTAGCACAGCTCAAATTCTAATAACAACAGACAAGTAGAGGAATCTGCTTTCATTATATACAGATACACCTATTTAGACAAACTTTATATAAACATATATATGTATATATACATATATTAAAAAGTAGGCAGTGGTAAATGCGATTGCCAGGATGACACAGGAAAAAAAAAAAAAAAAAAAAAAAAAAAAAGAGTGAAACATAAAAAGAAATACCCAGCTTCCCTCCAAAGATGCCTTTCTATGGCTTTCACATTACCTAGATCCATCTGTCAAAAGAGGCTCCTACAATAGGTCACGTAACTAACACGTCAAAAATTATGGCTCCAATTCAGGGAAGATTTAGTCCATCCCAATCCGGTTAAGCATTTAAGCATTTTAAGTACATGCTGAAAGTCCTGTCGAAGTTACAGACATGCCCAAGGAGTTTTCTTGAACGGGAAATGTTGACTTGAGTGAAGCTTATAAGAGTACATTTATTTTTGAGAATTAATGCCCTTCCTCATCTGAAAACAAGACCATGAATAACACACAAGACTGGGGATCAGTGATGACAATACACCAAGTATCAGAGGAAGAGGGAGAGATTTATCTTGACAGTCTGCAGGAAAACCTGCATAACTCTAACCAGTGCCAAAAGTGCCAGATGCAGACTTTATATAAATGCAGTAGAAACTGGAGAACCTTAAGGTAATGATGACTTCAGCCTCTGAAATGTAACACAGGGAACGCATGTCCACAGTGAAGCTTGCAGTGCAGATGCAGGACAGTGAAACATAGCCAACCTGGTCTAGTGAGTGTGTCCCTGACCATGGCAGGGGGGTTGAAGCTGAATGATCTTCGAGGTCACTTCCAACTCAAAGCATTCCATGATTCTACAATCTTTAAAATTAGGTCAGGCAACAATAGTACCCAACCAGTGTGCACAGGGGCTGTATTATTTATTTAAAATAGGAACTGAAGTGCATTACAATGGCTTTCTCAAGTTGAAAGACATACAGTAAAGGGTAGGAACACATTGGGTCCCCAGCTGTGGAACTGTACTATATATGCCACCTAGGTAAGATGCATCAGAGCAACACCTTTTGCATCTAAATTACACTACACTGGAGCAATAAAGCTTCAGGAGGACCAAGTTCAACTTGAAATAAACATTTGAGACACCATTTGGGAGAAATACAGTACTTCTGAAGAAAAGACCATAGCAAAACAAGGCCCATTACATGGCTTGGAATATGTGCCTCCGAAGTCCAAGCAGGGGGCAGAAGATTCACAATGTAAGCAGTGGCCCCTAAAGAATTTTGGTATTGCAGCCTTGGACCTGCCCACTTTAAAGGTGTCAGATTAAGCATGCCATTTCAACTGAAGTAGCCAGCTCCTAAGAGAGGAGAGGAAGACAAGAATTCACACTGGTACCTGGAAAATTGACTTCTTCCTGGAAACAGTAATTTAATTTTAATTAACACACATTTCTAAAATACAACACAGGTCTGATTCCTGTCTATTTTGTTTTTCCTCAATCACAGAAAAAGCAGTGTATGAGAATAATAAACTAAACTAAATCTAGCTTATGGATTTATTTATTGTCAAATATGAAGCAGCTTCAGGGCTGGTGAAAGAAAGGAAACTTCCTTTCATTCACAAAATGTTGGAAGTCATTGAAGAAATTTTAGCATTCATCAGTGTGAATTCTCCCTCACAAATATACTACTCAAAGTTTCTGGTTGGCAATAAGAGACACTATATGTAGAGGTCTATGCATATTAAAAGATAAATACACAAGAGTGATGAAACATCTAACTATATAGATGTTACCAATCACAGAAAACAATGAAGGAGCCCTGTGTCCTTTTCACAGGCACTTTTTATCTCAACCTGTATCTATTCCTGTAAGTTAGATTCTGCTCCAGGCAGCATCAGAAGAACAGGAAGATTCTACAATTACTCAGTTTTGAACAGAAACAAATTCAGCTGAAAAAGTTAAGCAAGAATGCTTCTCTAGAAAAGCTGTGGTTTACATTCTGCTTCACACCTGGCCTACATAAGGCATGCTCAAGGCAAACCCAAGCACTGCTTTCTCCCCCAATCTTTATCTTGTGAATACTACAGCATTTAGTATGACAACATTAGCTAAAACCAGAGAAAGTGAAAAACACCCAGGCCCCCGCTTCCATGCCGAACTGGAACCTAACAAAGAGGAATGCAGAATGGGGCTCTGCTTTGCTGCTCTGTCACCAGAAGGCCCAAACACAGCATCAGGAAGGCTGCTACAAGGCAAGGGAAAAACCAGACTGGGTTTCTGCCAGCCAGTGTATCCTCTTATGCCAATTCTAAGAGGGAAGCAGGTAAGGCACCAACGGAAAGCCCCTAGGTACCTTCCCGAGGTTACAGCATCTCCTACAAAGTAGGGTAGTTCTCTCTACTCCCATTCTCTGTATGGCCAGTCCAGCCAAGGGTGGTTTCCAATCCTGCATACCAGGATCACACATCACAAGGAGCGAAAGCTGCATTTCTGCCATTATGAACTCCGTTCTGAGTAAGAGCTACACTAAAATCCCAACACCCCTACAACAAAATTCACTGTAGCTCCTTTATGCCGTTTGCATGATGTAAATGTAAGTTTTGAACTCTTCTGGCTGGAGTGGCAGAGGGGAGGGAGGAGGAATACTTTGAAAGCAGCTACATTTGCCAATTCTCCTACCAACCAACTTGTTCTCTAAACTGGCTGTGTTACAGCAGCCATCACGTCTCACTCACTGGGAGCATGCCTAAGCATATACATGTACATGCATGTTTGAATACATATGCACACACTAAAGTTATAATACATGTGTAAATTTCATTCTGTATTTACTCATTTGCTGTAAGCACCGTTCCTAATGGAAAAATAGACCATGTCTCCTTTTTAAGGGAATGATTAGGACCACATGTTTCACTGACTCTTATGCTGAGGACCTTGCCGGTACTTTAGAAACCAAATTACTAACAGCATACTAAACTTATTTCCCTGGTGGAAACCACTGGCTACTAACTTAGTGAATATGAATACATTTGTCCCTAAACATGCAGGTAATCATCATATAAAGCCAGAGGCCTAAAATGAGAAGGTACAGGGCAGATGAGAGCAAGGTTCATATGCAATGGTAATGTATTCTGTAACCAAATGACTTTGTTTATCTGAGAAAGCCCAGTATTACATCACTTTTCCTAAAGAGAATATGAACAGCACATATTTGAAGAAACAGTTACTTAATGTGCAACTTGTCACCACTATCAGCTTTAACATAATAAAATACATGTGGAAAAACCCTTGAAGCAAACCTTCTGCAAAGCAGATTCTTCTCCAGTCTGGGGCAGAGGGTGTGTATGTCTGTGAAGGAAATGCTATCTCTCTCTTTCACACACCCACTCACTGTAGGTCATACAGCAGTGCTCGCTGTTGTGATGTGTCTGCTGTATGCGTGGCATCAGCTCCTTGAGGTAAAGAAATTACCATTGTTTCTTGGGGAGCATCTGGGCCTTGTAAAGAAAGCAACAAATCACGCTTCAACATATTAAATAGCAGCACTCATTGAAATTTCAACCAAGGATCTCTAAAGTACTTTGCAGACAATGAATAAAGCCTGTTTCAGCAAGGTAAACAGTGTTCTCCCCATTTTGCAAATATGGAAACCACAGCTCTACATCTACATTCTACAATAACTGAACCAAAGTCACTCTGAAAAGCACCACAGAAGTAACAAGCATTACAATCAAGCTCCAGACTCCCTAATACTGGTACCACCAGACTTCAACCATTAAGCTTGGATGAAAGTTTGCACAGCCTGATGTGGGAAGATGCAAAGCATGTCTGGGCAGCACATAAAAGAAAATTTCCAGTAAATGGATCATGGCTGCCCCAGTACTAGGCTCCTGCGTAGTTGCTGTGTAGGACCCCGAAGAACCAAACCACTCTTGTATTAGCCACTTTTTCTATAACTGAGCCGACTTCAGCCTAGCCTGATAAACATATCCTAGCATAGCTCTGTCAAGAAGATTCTGACAACACAACTTCCATACTATACTCCTATGAGCAAAGATTGGTATTTTTTTCAAGTTCTGAGATGCAAGTAGTAAATATTGAAGAAAACCATCACATCCTTGTTTCTTTTAACTTCATAACCTTAAACTCAGACCTCTGAATCAAGAATGCCACCCTTAGGCCACTGTAGTATTTTACCCCTTATGATATCATAAATCTTATAGAATATCCTGAGGTGGAAGGGACCCACAAGGATTGCCAAGTCCAATGCTTTGAAACTTTCCAAATTATTATGTGCCACTCTAATTGTTCTCAAAGTCTATGCCAGAAAAAGAATAACCTGTTCCATTTTTTAAAGAAAAAAATTAATATCACTGAAAAATGTTGACAAAAAACAAAAAACCCACGAGGAGGTATATACTTCTCCAGTTTGTATTTAGTTATGGTAAATTAGTCATTTAATGCCATTACAAAATTAGTTTTGTAGTCTGAGTTGACATTTCTTTCCATTACACAGTAGAATCCTGGCAAAACACAGTTATAGGTGAGCAGCAGCAATGGGTTAATAAAAGATGGTATGCTATTAGATAAACCTTTTACAGGTTTGCATCTGAAAGTCATAACATAACCTTTTATTTCACATGTCACTGTGACAGAAGGTTTTCAAGGCAGAGTTCTTGAAACTGCAAGATGTTAAACAGATGTACTGTACAGCCTTCCAGATTTAAATCATGAGAACTGCATTTGCAGCCTGTGCGTTGTATCCCCATTTACTTTTTGCTTATCAGCCTTGGATACTTAAAATAAAACAGCACAGTTTATGCCTCCCCTTTCCCACTCCCCTCTTTTTATTTTTTTTTTTTAAACAGACCTTAAAATCACTTCCTCCCTCCTTTCCTTGATTTTTCTTCAGTCTAGAAAAGGTTATTCAAAACTATGTCTTTTAGGCAGAGATATCTCCCTTTCTCCTTATTCTGCAGGTGCTGGCAACCTGATCCAATTTGTTAGGGTATACACAAAAAAAAGCAACCATTGTAGAAATAGGCAAAATTATAGCAGCAAAAATAAATAAATAAAAAAACAGACTTGCCAGACCTGCTTACATTTCAGCTTGACCATTGCTCTAAACTACTGAAAATTTGATAACGCCCTCCCTTTTCAGCTTCGACTGTTGCTTGCACTCCAACAAGCCTCTATTAAGACACGTTTGCAGAGTCATACAGTTTTGCTTACAGGCCTAGTCAGGTGCCAACACTCATGCCTTTGAAATAAATAATGCAATCCGATTTTGAATACAGAGTAATTTGGATAATCAGGGACCTCTGGTAGCCTTCTGGTTCAAATCTCTTGTAATGCAAGGGCAACTTTAAAATCAGATGAGGCTGCTCAGTCACATATTGACCGTCTCTAAGGATGAAGATTTCCCAGCATCTCTGAAGTCTATCCAACTCCACTGTGAAATTTTTCTTCCTTGGATCTAATCAGAATATCCCCTGCTGCAGCTCCTGTCCATTGTCTCCTATCCTGTCAGCACACATTTCTGGTGGTGTGATTTTACTAATCCAGTGCCACAGAGAATTAGCATCCCTCACAAGGGCATGCTACTGACTCATGTTCAACTCAAAGGTCTTCATGGTCATCATCTGTAGCTTTCTATCCATTCAGTCCCTAACCTGTACTGCTGTATGGGGCTATTCTATCTCAGGTACAGAACACAGGTGCTTTTCTTGAACTTCAGAAGGTTCTTGCTAGTCCATGTGTCAAACCTGTGAAGGTCCCACTGAATGGCAGTTCTACCCTCCAGCATATCAGCAACATGCCCTAATTTGATGTCACTATCAAACTTGCTGAGCTTTGCTCAATCCCACTGCCCAAGTCATTAATGAGGAGTTTAAACAATGCTGCCCACAGTATGGACCCCAGGGAAACAGAGAGCATCATACGTACCACTGGGTGTGCAAAAGCTGAACTCACTGTACTGTATGCTAAGTTTCCAAATAATCAAAATATGTAAATTCACTAAATTGGACAAATAATTTTGGACTAGTCAGCATAATACAATGACTAGATATTCAACTATATCACAATGGCATTTATGGGGGGGGGGGGGGTGGGGGGGGGGTGGTGATTTTTGTTGTTGTTTCATTTGGAGGTTTTGGGAGGGTTGCTGGTTTGGGTTTTTTTGCATTGATGCCTATATTTTAATTGACATTGAAGGTATTTTTCCTAGGTATTCAGTGCTATGGAGAAATGTGGCCAGTGAATGGAGGAAGCACACTCCTTGATCGAAGTTTAAAAAGTTCTTCATAAAGTACACTAGACAAAAAAAGACATCAGCCATCACAAGAGTTGAGTGAATCCATCTAGATATTAACAAAATCTCAATTACTCCCCTGCCAAAAAAGAAAAAAATAGTAAAAAAGGCCCAAAGAATTTGTATGGCAAAAAGCAGGAATAGGGAGACTGTATTTCCAACAGAGGAAAAGAAAGACTAGGCACATATGGATGAACATCATAGCAAATATTTCTGGAAAAAAATGCAATTATCACGTAGCTTTTCATCCATACAGAATGCACCTTTGAGGCTGGCAGTTATAAGAAAAACCAAAAAACCAAAATACACAAAGGAAGAATATAAGGCATTGAATAGTGAAATTGAAATTATTGCAAACTGTAAAGGGCACACCAAGTAAAAAAAAAAAAAAGAGAAAAGAAAAAAGCCTGAGTAATCACACTGCTGTGAATGCAGCATTGCGCAATAAGCATGCTGGTTGATGGATTGGGGTCAGAAATGCTCAGCACCTTTTAGATTCAAGTCCCCAGAGCGGCTTGAGTTTAGGAAAAAGGCCAGAGTAAGTGCAAGCAGGTGGAGATCCCATCTTGCTCTGAAAAAGACATATATAAATTGTTTCTATTGTAGCTGTCTTGGCATTTAACTTTGGAATATGTTTTCTTGTTTCAAAGTCCTGCCATGCTAAACTGCTTATAAAACACCCCCATGCAGAAATCTCTCAGGTGCTTGGAGCAAAGGAAATGCACAAAATCATCATACAGCTCCTGCCACTGTTTGCAAAGCCATGAAGTTAGCCACAATGCTGAAGCGTTAAATCACTGACTTACACAGGACAACCATTTTCACCCAATCCATGAACAACTTTCTACCTAAAAATATAAAAAAACGTTTCCCTATTCTGCCTTCTGCTGCTACTCATCACTACACTCATCTTGATATATAACACAGTATCAAGTAGCTCCAATTTTAAAAAAATAAGGAAGTGTGTACTATTTAACTGAATTCAAGTCACTTGTAAATAAAGGCAAGGAACCAGAGCTGTTTGCATTATTTCCACAATACAGAAAGCTGGAATACAAAGCCAGGCTTTCTATCTCAAAGTAATTTTTTTTATTAAAACTTTATGTTTTAAAAGTAATATTTTAAAAGAATGTTCTAGAGCTTTGGTATACATTTTCCTAAGAGAATGAAGAGTCAGAATACTCATTAATATAATTGAAGAAGTAAGCAAGAAGGTTTTTATTTAGAAGTTGAACTTTATATTTTACATGAAGTTACTTTTAAAGTTTCTAAATGCCAGAGCTGGCTAGCCCTATTCACACAAATCTCAGACCAGTTGGTCTCTAGTCCAACTAGAATTAGACATGGCAGGAGTGGGGAGGTGAGGAGAGAGGGAAAAAAAAAAAAAAAAAGAAAAAAAACCAAGTTATTTTTCTCCTCATTATGAGGAAGAAGAAAAGATCTTGTTTAGAGATGTTCTAACAGGACCAAAATCAAAAGTCCCATCACAATATTATCATAAGAAAGTATCATAATAATATTTATGCCAGTGATCATCATTCTGAGTGGAGGGAAACATTTCTTCATCTTTCTTCTTATCCAGGACACCATTTATTAAAAGAAAATGTTTCATCATGGATTTTGTTCACATTTCAGATTTTGACAATATTCAAAACTCATTAGTGAAATTACAAATAATTTTATATGCTCCAGAACCACACGTCTAGTGAAAGATTCACTAAGAAAAAGAAAGTATTAGCCCAATACTATATAGCATAATTGTCATATTAAAAGAAAAAAGCCTAATACAAAAAAAAAGCTCCAAACTCTGCTTTTAAGCAATATTTTCCTATCAGGAGAGAAGACTGGACCCAGACATCAGCTTTTTTCAAGGAAGCACTGTAGAAATGTTTATCTGTTGGATATTCCTGTGCTAGGAAGGGTGTATGTTAGTATGAAGCTAGGAACATCAGGAAAAATCCTTTGCTTTAGTAACAGAAACATTGTTAGGTCAGCAAATATACTTAGTATTTTACTTTCCAGAGAACAGCTGCAGTGAATCCAGTACAAGGGAACAAGGGGGAGACGGGAGATCTCAACCATTTAACTGAAACAATTAAAACACACAGCCACTAAACAAAGAAAAATGTGATAACCATTATCAGCTACAACAATCTCCCTATGCATACTGGTATTCCTTTTTGTAACCTCTCTGGAGACTTTGTAAAAATGCTACAATTAGAAATGAAACAGTAATTCGGGACATGATATCTTTGAGAAGATTGTAACTTACTTTGCTTAGCATAAATAAGATGAAGGTTTTCTAAGCAAGAACTAACGTCACATTTGTTTTCAACCTCCATCATCATTTCAAATACAGCAAAACCAAGATGCAATGTATTTTACATGCAATTTTTAGGCGATTTCAGAACTTTGGGCAAATAGGATGCTGTATTAAGGAATCACACAGAGCAGCAGGCAAGACTCCTCTGTAACAAGACTACGTTGTCTTCTTCTATTACACTTTATACATATAAATTTCAAGCCTGTAATTGCTATGTATAGACTTTTATACTTTGGTGTAATATTTATTTCTTCCCACTTAAGAGCATGTGTACAAAATGCCATAAAAAAAGTTCCTGGTAAAAATCTTGAAAAAATACTTGATTTTCAAAACATAAAATCTATTTATGAATCCTTAGTTACTTCTGTTGTCACCTGCTAAGTAGCCAAGGCTGAGTAATTAGCACTAAACTCTCCACACCCCCTCCAAAAAAATAGCGGCTTCTATAAATGAATCGGTTATCTAATGTTAAATACTCAAGTCAGAGTTTATTTCTACCCACCCAAAGGCTGGTGCCCCTACTGGAAGCTCCATCAGGGAAAAAAAAGCAAGCAGCATATTAACAAACCAAGCTCAACAGCTCTCTGTAGAGCAGCTGTACTGCTTTTTCTGTAGTGCACCTCGTTGTCACTTTCACTCACACACTGCTTGGATACATTAGCATTTTACAATAATTTTTAATTAGGGGTGTAGCTAAGCACAAACCTTATTGATAACTAAGCAAACACTTAACTTCAGTTGCACCCACTGCCTGACAGCCTCTGAGATTTAGATGGTCAGACAGCTACTTCAGCTAAGAAAGACAACAGCACTGTTATTTGTTCCTTTCACTTGACACAGGTCAAGCTGGCAAAGAGGCAAAAAAATCAAGGAGAGCACACCTACGCTGTGATGAGTGCATCTGCCTTTCCTTGGGAAGCAGCTGAAGGCTTGTATCCACGGGATTTTGTATGTTCAAAATGAAAAGGTTGAAAAAGAAGTGCTCTGTATTACGAGATGACAGTAACACTTCTTTCTACACCCTTTCCTAGATGACTTAGAGAGACATAAACCATCTCCACATGCTTTCATTTCATGTTTATTTTTCCATCACTCATCTAAAAAGAGAAGTAAAATATACAGAGTAAGAGTGAATGTGTTTGCATTTTGCTCTAAAATAGGAAAGATGCCTGGATTAAAGTCTCTTCTGCAATAACAAATATGACACAAGGAACCTATAATTTGCTGTTATCTTTATAAACCTAATTGTAATATTGTATAGAGTTAGATATTTACTTGATTAGCCATGGCACTGGTCTTGCTGTGTCCTTAATTTCAATTAGAATAGCTGGTTTGGCTGAATAACATTTTAGTTTTTTAGACTCTGAAAGGCCATATTCAGAGGAGAAAGACATGAAAGTATGTTATTTAAATTTCCAAATATTTTGAAATTTCACTATGGAGACACTGAATGTTACCTTCCTTTAACAAAACATATTTATAACTGACACTACTACTAGCAGTGTATTTACTGAAGTTAGAGCTTGCAACAGAAAAAAGGCAATTAAAGAAAAAAAAAAATCAGTCTGTGTTAAGGACATACCTGCTGTGTTTCAAACAATATCATGTATAAAAGCCTCAGGCATATATCCCTATTAAATTCGTATTCTTACACTCCAGAAGTAAGATGTAATACTGAAAAATCCAGCAATTTCTAAGAATCAGCAGCACAGGAAGTATCCTTTTTTTCAAGTTTAAGGTTTGTTTTTGTTTCAGTTTAAGGTAGTGAATAAGGAATAACAGAATACTGCATCAAGGTAATCTAAGCTCTCACTAGAATATACTACGTAATAGGGTAAGCTGTAAATACTACACACAGAAAACACACTTTGTATGGACAAACATGAATTCCAGTTTTAATGTTAGATTCACAAGAGAAATGTTAAAAACAAAGAAACAATAGTTTTAAAGACACATAAAGATGAAAAACAATGCTACAAAGGTTGAAAGAAGCAGGAATAAAGCACCTGCGTGCTGCCCCGCTTTTCAGTGTCAAGGTACATATTAAAAAAAAAATGGAAAGGGTAGTTTGCTACTGCAGTTCTCAACAGGAACAAATAGTACACCTCAAAACAGGTCAAGAAAGTCATTGAAAGATGGCCAATTCCTACACAAGACACATTAAAAGTTAAGACAGCAAGCCTATATGGGAGACTCTGGGATGTAACAGAGAGATTCTTTTGTCAAGACCATGACCTTGGTGAATTTGGCACAAAATACCAAACAAGAAGCCAGGTTTACCTGCTGACAGTATCAATAGAAATTAATATAACAACAATATAATTGTACCTTGATAAATTCAGAGCCTGAAAGATGTTGACTCCTTCCTGAAAACAATGACTCCATTCTACAACTTCCTTGTACCCTGTACATGGTAGTCCCCAAATGTAAGGCAGCATCATGACATAGAAACTCAGGGGAGTCTTTTTGAACACTCCAGATGTCAATAAATATTCTTTTCTTCTGACCTCATGATTTCTCAGAGGTAGGGGGAAGAAGAGGGAGCTTTTGAAAAATCTCCATTATATAACTTGTTTAAACAGCAAAGTTTAAAACTCAAAACCTGTATCTTGATGGTTAGAAGAGGGGCTTCAGCTGTTTTAATGAAATGAGTGGTCTTGATAATCACAAGAAGTACTAGAGAAATCCTAACTTCTCCATTTTTCACTTGGGACCCTGTGGAAATACAGCACCTGAAAGATGTGTTTCTGGTCATGTCTACTACCAGTGTGTCTTGAGGACTGTGAGAAGATGCATTTCATCATTTGGCAGAAGGTTTTCTCCAAAATCCAGCTCATGGAAATAGCAACCCCTTAAACTGGCTCTTGCAGGTTGTTAGGAGACACAGCCTGACTCAGCTTTCTCAGATCTGTCAACCTAGACAGCAATATGTACAACTCATCATGGATAACAAATGCAACATTGACATCAAAACTGCAGGGAGCAACTAGTAGGAGAGGATTTTGTTTGTTTCTAAAGATGCACTTTTTTCACTTCTTGCTTTTTCGTAGAAATTAAACTGGAATCTACAGTGTAAATACTGTCTGCTTAGCATCTCAGTTTATCCTTGTGTCTTTCTCATGCCATTCCCAAACTTGGCTCAAAACTGCTGTATTCTCTTTGTCTTCTCTCACATGTGAGTTAAGATTTCCATACTTAATAATACCATTAGTCATTTTCGATGCACTACCTTCACACTGAGGTGACTTGTTATAGTGATGTTTATTTTAATATGCCATTAGAGGCATGCATAAAAATGTAAATACATTTTCCTCTTATGTGAGCTATGATGTGTTTCAGGTCATTCTAGACAATTCAATTCAAATGCATCATCCCAACACCCTGTCTGTAAATCTGATAAAAAGAAAATTTAAAAATATTTTTTTAAGAATACACCTAGATCATTTTCTAGGACTTTAAAAGAAGTTTGAAGAGCACTTGAAATCAGCAACATTAACCAAGTTTTGCTCATAATTCAATAGAAGTTTTACCCCTGAAACATATACTACTAAATTACACAACTTTTGGTTTAAATTGTTATAATTCAATGCTAAGGTTGCTAAGTAGCCAATTGAAATCGTGTGGAGAAAACTTCAACAAGTGGCCAGCTGCTCAGAGTGTTGACATCCAAATGCTGTAGCCAGTTTCAAACTTAAGATGAGTTCTTTAAAACAGTGGTTACACTCCCAGCCTGAGTGACCATGCACAGCGAGGAAATACTTCCTGATTCTTCATAATCTGCCTACTGAAATCATCCTGGAAACCTACAAAAAACTACCCAGAAATGAGAAGGAAAATGGCAATGACAGAAAAAGCTTGCCTAATTAGTGCCTTTTTGTGGTGCTTGAAAATCTAAATCTTCAAATACCCACTCCTACTCAGCCTACATACTTGCCTTTTCGTGGCTCAAATATTCCTCCTTGTCAGTAAGAAGCACAAAACTAAAACAGTATATATTTTTTGAAGTTATCACATAAGTACAATTCAAAGAGAACATGTCAGCATCTCATCTGAAAATACCACTTTTTATTTTTCCCCTGCAGTGAGTGGGACTCCAAGATGAAATTAGTCTGAAAAGAGTGGGAAATCCTGTAATTTCAGGATGATGGGACCAGAGCCATGGCTCAAGGTAAGATTTTTAAGTTAAGTTGACTACTCAGGAAAAGCAGCTGAAGATCAAATAATAGATAAAGCCTGAACTGCACAATTTCTTCACTCTGTTGTTTTGTACTCTCCTTTACTGGAATACATATATCATCATCTGCCGGAAGAGATACTGAAATGCAAGATGATGAATACTTATTCTCCAGAATATCATTAAATAATTTCACATTAAATAATTTAACTCATACTGCAAGGCCGCACAACACTACATATATTAATTAGAAACCAATTTATTTAAAAGCAAACAAGACCTATGACAAAATCTAGCCATTACTGACTCTAAGAAAAAAAAAAATATATATGCACACACAGGCTATTGTGATATGAATACAAAGATGACAAAGTTGCAAGTAAACATGAACACAAAAATCCAATAAGCAATTTTAAAAGTGATCTTTTGTTGGAGGGGATTATATAATAAAGCATGTCTGAAATGCCAGTATTTATTATTGATTCTCTTATAAATTTAGCTTAGTAAATTAATTTACATCTAGTTAAGAAAAAAAACAACCTAAAACAAAAAAAATGCCATTTTAAAATTTTATTTGGTATGGTCTAGAGTTGGGCAACCACCAGGCAGTATAGATAGTCTGACAGCCTACATACCATGGGGAAAGCAAAAAGTACCTATTTGTACCTGACCATTACTGTGTAACAATGTTTTGGTGAATGTTCAGATGAAAAAACCCAAGAAACCAAACAACACACTTCTAAAGAATCAACTGACCATATAAACTCTCTTCAGGCTGTGAGACTCGATGGGGAGACATATACACCTATTTCCCCCCTTCCCATACATACAACAGACTTGATACTCCTCAAACTCTAGATAAATGAAACTGGGTTAATTAAAAACTCTCATTTGATTCCACAGTTACACCCTTTCATGGGCTACCACTCTATGAAGAATTTTGAATGTTACACAATCTGGCTCAGTAGGTCTTAAACATGAACGACCTCATCCTGACCATTCTCTGGTAGATTAAGAGGCCAAATACAGATTCTTTGAAATCAACTCATGTCAATTTGATGAGCTGCAAGGTTAGAGAAGCATTGTGTAATTCCTGCAAGGACAGAAACTTGTACACGATTTTAAGGCACAAGAGAGAGATATTATGGATTTCTAACACCAAGGCCTAACAAGGACTGCGAGGCTTCAAAACCTAAGCATGGCTTTATGACAGGACCCCTTCTAGAAGGGAATACCTGAAAAGCCAGGTGACTTTTTGTACCTTTGAATGATCATGACCACAATGTAATTTTTAAACACAATTTAAGGTTTTTTGAGATAACAGACCTCTAATGAAATGCTTTTGAGAACTTACTATTCTCCATAACAAGGAAATACATTAATCTATTGAAAACGAAATGTATGTGTAAATAATACTAAAGATATACAACTCGTATGTACACTTTTAAAGAAATTAAAAGAGAACATTAAAAGTGCCACTCTTGAGCTTCATTTGCTTGTACAGAAGACAGTAAAACCTTTAAGTGCATATTTGACTTTTTTTCCTGTTGGGCTCCTCCCTCAGTCAATGAGGTTAAAGGTATTCAAAAGTCGTTTTATTTCTCATAAGCAAGGTGTAGCCCCAGGTCTTATTTTAATATCTATCACTCAAATCACACAATAAAACCCAAAAAATTATTTCCCAAAGGGTTATTTCTCTGATGCTTTCACATTAGAAGCTATTCTTTCCAGAAGCTTAAACACTGCATCTTAACAATGCTGCTTTTTAGACAAGTCCCAATTTCATAGTTAAGAAACCAAAGTAGAGACAAAACTAAGGGTAAAACCACTATGGTTAAGTTTTTCAGCATTTTCTGCAATACTGCATTTTAGAATGACCAAAGAATACTTGAAACAGTTTCTTTTACATCAGTGAGAACTCAGTGCTGCTACATGTTCAGTGTCAAGAGGCAGGCACTCCAGACACGAGGCACATATGTCTAATGACCACCTTTTAGCATTTTGATTGAAGTGACTTACCCAAAATCCCATGTTAACTGTGTGGCAGATGCAAGAAGAGATCCAACATCTGGCATTCAACTTCTATAAAAATGAAGCCGTATTTCAGCAGCCTCTTACCTCTTTCACTACTTTTCATATTCTGAATCGAATGAATTAAGATTCGACAGACAACAACCTGTTTCACAAGGCAAATTAAATGTTCTCCTACTCAACAGCCAAGTTTATCCTGCACACTTCAGGAAAAGGGTACAGAGGAAAAACGTTAATTGATTTAAAAATATCACAGTGCTTATGAATTAGAGGTTCTTCTACCTTATGAATTAGAAATTCTTCTACAGCAAATAATGCTGTTGGTGAATTTTCTCATGTTCTTGGGTTTTTTTATATTTACTGTGACATTTTTAGAAATCAAAGTTCAGGTGTTGAAAATGCCTAACCATAGTGTAGCTATTTAGTTTCTAATCTGGGTTCTGAGCAGAGCTGACACCTTTGGGCTCACACTAAGGACCAGAATGTACGACAGCAGTTGGCGTATCTTTTGTGTGCACTGTATGGGGGTCCATTCCTATTTATTCACAACCAGCTTGTCTCCCTCACCCTTAAAAACATGGGACAGCAAAAGAACAAGTCTTTAACACTGCAGTGAGCTTTCTGCCTAGGTTTCTTGGCAAAATAACTGATTTTCTAAAAATAAGCATCAGACCTCCTGGGCAAAAGAAAAGGTGTAAGAGTATGTTGATAGGGTAGACAACAGACTTCTAGAAACGTCTTACACGAGCAGATCATTTTATCAGAAACATTTCCAAATGTACTTCAGACTTAGGCAGGCAACAGACACCAGACATTTCAGATCAAGCTATTGAATTCCACAAAATTAAAAGTGAAACAGAAAGTATTGAGCTTCCTCCTTTCTCATTATTTGTCCTTACTTAGACAATAGCTGTACATTAGATTTGTGTACAAACACAAGCCTATCATTAACATAAACACACATTTTTATTTAGAACCCCATAAAGTCTTCTCCACTGTAAGCATTCTAACTATTGTTGTAAGATAGGCAAGCCAGATAAAAAGATAGCACAGCAATGTCCACATTTCACTTAAATTCACGATTTATTTAAAAAAATACTTCCTATTACAATATTATTCCTCAAACCAAAATACAAGTGATGTCTCATTTTGAGCCCTTCCTAGAACATCTGGATGTAGAACTCTCTCACACACATATAAAGCCTGCAAAATTGTGTGTATGTGGGAATCACATACTACAAACAGTCTTAGAACTGGATTTTCCATTTCACTTCTTCAAACTATGTTCCATTCCTTAAAGTTTTCCACTTAAGAACAGAATCCACTTTCCTAAATTTCCCACAGACCAAAAGCTTGAAACCATTTGTAATTTAGTTTAAAAGAGCTACTTTTGACAAAATTAAAGGGTACGGTATGGCTGGTAGGGTGTGTGGGGGGGGTTTCACTGCCTAAAATTTAAAAATTGAAGTAAAAAGTTGGGTTGAAACACGAAATCAAAGCTAGGCATTACACATTTTTGACTTAGCAAAACAGGCAAGAAGAGAGATGAATTTCTGTTTCAAAATAGATTTTAATTTTAGACACCTTCATGTGGATGTTTTGCTTTCAATGAATTGGCATTTTTAAATGGAAAAACATTCCATCGGAAAGCTTCCAACCAGTTTTAGTATGTACTTAATAGACACATGCAAAATTTAATTCCTCTCTTTCTCTTGTCTGTTCAGAATTACTTCCAGACACATCACATTACCTCAGGCCTTCACCAACTGCTTTCCAGTTGCAGAAACCTCTATATGTAGGAACTCCCTGCAGTATTATGGACATGAATATAATTTCATTCCACTTGGGATAGCCCTCACTGGGTCACAAAAGTCTGTTTCAAAGACTAACAATTAAAACATGATCATATTTGAAAAAAACACACACACACAACAAAAAAGAAAAACTCCACACATAAAACACCAACCCAAAACAACAATGACCATGCATGAGAGGATTTAAAAAACCCCAACAACAAACAACAAGCCACACCCCCAATACCTAACCCACTTTTTATCTTTTGCTTGTCTGAGAGTTCACAACACTGACTGTAGAGGCTTTTACCAGATGCGAGGAATTTTTTGCCAGGATGTGTTCAAATGAAATGAAATCCAAAATAAGAGACAATCTGGAGGTGACTAGAAAAAAACCTACCACCTTCGTAAGTTTCCACAAATAATGAACTTAAAACATCAGATAATTTCCAGCTATCAGATATTTCAATAGTTCAGTTTACTGTGTTTTGTTCTGTGTTGTGGGGTTTTTTTTCCTGAGGCATATTCACAGAAATGGCTACAGAACTCTAATGGCCTTCTGGGACAGGAAGACTAAGGTTTCTGTAAAAAATGTTAAATTAATTTTTATAGTGATGCAAAGTCAGGGAAGGGTTGTTAAGGGATGGCCTCTTGCCACAGGGTGGAGTTTTGTTTTGGTATCCTTTTAGAGTCTGCAGGTGTTTGGCAGGAGCTGAAATCTGGGCCAGCTGTGATATTTCAGCTCCGATATTTCCCTCCCCATATTTCTCAGAAGTGATGCATCAGAGTGATGTCTTACACCTGATGTACTCAACTTGTGTGGTATGACTGTAACTGGTTGGGGGGGGGGGGGGGGGGGGGGGAACGGACGTACCACTGCATGGCTTTCTTATTTATTTTTAACTGGCAGCATTCATATAGTAAAATTCATCAACAGGAATGTATTTAATCTGGTAAAACATCAGATGACATACGATTTATTAAACCACCCATAGTATTTTTGGGTTGTTTTGTTGCTTCTTTTATATGCCAGCCATTTAATTACAGTACTAACACTGTATAAGAACTGTGAAAGAAATTATGTTGTGAAAAAAGGGGGAGTCACATTTTAAAGAAAACAAAGCCGACTCTTTAATCCCCCAATTTAACCAGCAAAGATCATAGTTCTTGCATACTTAGCTGCAGTACAGTGCGTACCTGGTTTTGTTTTATCTTTTGGGAGAATTTGAATAGTTTATTAAAAATGGTATTCTCTTTTAAGTTTGTTTTGTTTGGAAACCCTCAAACCACATTGTATTTCATACACATGTTCCCCAGGGTACGTTAAATGGGACCATACTGAGGTCACTAGTAAGTTTTTAAAACGTTTTAAGAATTCCTTTAATGTTTGTACTATCTTGGCCTGGTTAAAAGAACACATTTTTTAAAAAAATGGCTTGAAAAAGTTTGACTATAAAAAGCTTCATTAAAATAGTCTATACTGTACTTTTAAGAGTTCATAAGAACTTTTACAAACATTCTTTCCTCCCTCTCATTTTTAAGAAAATTGTTCCCTTAACTAGCCAATCTGCTCCTCTTATTCTCAGCATTTTTATCCATACATGCACAAGCACACATATACTTCAATCCACAGACTGATTGACTTAGCAGTACAAATGCCTGTGGTATTCATTTTAGCTTCACAAATGAATAAAAGATTATAATCAGCAGGAAAAGTGGACATTTCACTCCATTCATGGAAAAAACAGTATCACCTGGCACTCCAACTTAGTAAAAAATTTCATGGCTTTTGGCAGCTCACTTGGATTTTGATTGAAGCTGTTAATGATATTAACAAAATGTCCTGTTGCTTTATCTCAGTTTATAGAATTTATACAAACCACTCTTGGCCTTCTGAGTTCTGAGATCCTTTTAGTCAAAATAAAATAAAATTTGAAAACACAACCCACCTGTAGCTGATTAAGTTCCATTAGACCATTTCAGTCATTTCCTTTACTTGTCTTCCCTATCTTCTCAGACTCACTTCCATTCCTCCCTTGCCTTCTTCCAACCCCCTCGCAGGATTTCTCTCTTTGGCTGGTACCAGCCCAGTGCTTCCTCTGCAGCATTACCAACAGCTGAGGGGAACGCAGCGATGCCATGACATCACTGACATCCACACAGTGCCCACTAACAGTGCAAGACTGAACTTGCAATTCACGATGGTTGCACTATGGATATCAAAATCCATAGATCAAATAGGAAGACAATGGCAATAAAGTGAAGTTAAATAATGGAATTACACTTAGGTCGAATGTTGCTGTTAATGCCCAAGCTGGAAGATGTTGGCAGAACCCAGGTATTACCTGCTAGAGGTAGATTAGAGTTTGATATGTACTGAACTATCACCAGGTTTGATGGATTTTTCTGGAGTCCTTGCAATGCCTGAGTGCAAATGACTATGAAAAACAGATTACTATGTTACAATAAACTCTTTCGTCTCACATCACACTGCACTCATCATTATGCAGTACTAGTAAGAAAAGGTTATTAAATGCAAGCTGAGCAACATCTTTCCTAGAAATGAAAACGCTCGCCACATTACAATGGGAGCACTGTGAGGAAAGATTACAAAGTTCCCCTACGTAATGACTGAGATGAACTTTACACATGAGCAAAACCTCACTGTGATTATGGTACACTGGTAGTGGTGGATGCTATTTGTTCCCTATTATAACTGGGATTTCATAGTGCAGACAATACCTAAATTATGGATTCTAAGGTGTTGCTTGACTTCTTCCCTAGAGTTTTATACATAGTCTCAGGACAGTTGTCATGCTTTTTGACATTTCAGAAACCAAAACTGCAGACTGGTTTATGAAAGAGCAGAGCTATATACAAGCATGCATGTTTATACCAGATGCATGCTGTCTGTATAGCAGCAGAAGGGTGAACAAGTGGGGAGAGGCTGATGATAGATACAACGGCTAAAACTGCAGTTCAGAAGAAACATGAAGGTAAAAAGCTTTGCTTGGACTGTCCCTGAGCCTCTAAATCCAAGCTATGAATTAGCGATTCAGGGCAACAAAGCCCCCTGTGAAGGTTGGAAGTCTTCACCATCAAAATAAGATTCTTTTTCTGATTTCCACCCAAACTTTTAAGAAGCTGAAGATGCTCCTCTCTTATTTGCTGGTTTGCTGGATGGTCTCTTAGATAGATAAAATATAAAGGTGGGATGGGGCTTAATAAGTGATATAAAGTAAATATCATAGCAATACCTTAAAAATGTCAGCACTCTTCCAGATTTCAACAAAGAAGAGAAAAGAACTGCAGTCTCTTCCCCTCTTTCCTCCCCCACCACCTTGAATAGAACAGTAACTGTGGGAAAACGTGGGCAGGCAGCACCACAAATGAAATGCATAACATACAGCATTGCCACAAATACTGACACTTTGTTTCCAATACTAACAAGAGCACAGTGTCCAATCGCCACTTAATTCTGAGTCAAGTGTAGAAACAACAACATTTTCAGGGAAAGAAGAAAAACCAATAGGAAAAAACCCAATACAATAGAGGAAATTAGCATCGTCCTCTACAGGAAAAGATTTTGAAGTACCTGCCATGTAGTGGTATCTGACTACAAAGAACTGTGATACTTTTTATGGATATGTAATAACCTGAAATATATGTATAAATACGTATCATTGCAATATATACATGAATAATATTTAGGTGAATTCTAACAAGACCAAGATAACCAAACTAACCACTTAACAATTTGGGAAGAAGTGGCCATTCCACAACATAGTACATTGCGACAAGCTATCCCTGGCAGAGCAGACCCAATTTCTTAAGGTTAACAGCATAAAAAAACTCAAATAATATTTTTCCAATGTTGCCCCAAGTACAGCCACGTCAACCACATTCTGAGTAAAATACTCTCGCCGTATGTTATTCTAAGCCCAACCTTAATTCTTGTGAGAGTTATGAAGTGAAAAATTTGGCCCGTGCATACTACATTGCCTCAAGAAGAAAAAGTGTATTTAAGGGGGGTGGGGAAAAAAAAAAATTTTTCCTTGAAGCAGCTTAACAAATACTGGTTTTACCACTAAAAGTATAATAAACATGTAAGACCTTCCCTTATGGTTGTTTTGCCTGTTCTTTCCCAAAGATTACAGTCGTATTCACAATCCTGACACACACTTCTTGATAGTAGACACAGACACGTACAAAGCTGGCTGCTTTCCCTTCCCAATGGTCAGTCATTTTTCTGGTTACTCTCACTATTAAAAATTAAAGGAGATTCATAACACAAAAAAAGAGCCACAAAACACTCTGTTACACTACCCAAGACCATACGATTTGGTTTGTGTCAGGCCCTTTAACAGTAGAGATTCTGGTTATCCATACTCCATACAGAAAGTCGGTTACTTGTAGACAGAAAGAAAGGTACTTTATTGCCTATTTATCTGACAAAATGCAATTACATCATACATTACAGTTTATTTCCCTATTTTACCAGTCATTTCTGAAATCCAGGCTCCATTCAAGATGTGGAATAGCTATGGTTTAATGCATTATGACAAAACCTGTGTCTGCAAGCATAGAATTCATTTAATGATCTGTATTTATTTCTTCTTATGCCGTATTTTTGACTTAAACTCAATTGACCATATAACTCTCAAATCCCATTTTGAAGTAGATTAAAAAAATCAGGTCTGAGTGGCAGGAAAAGTGGTCATTACTCAGCATTTGTAAAACATATGTAATAACATATAGAAAAGACTTGGTGAGAACCAACCTGAGGATCCGAGAATACTTGCTGTATATTGTTGATTGGGCCATATGGAATCCCACTACCTTCAAAGAGCTGCAACCATTCGATTGTTGGTTTTTCCAAAAACCTAAGGGGAAATAAGAAGCATGTGGCTTCAACTTGGTGCTTTCAGAGTTCAAAAAATGTATAGCATGTCTCCTCCCTCTCTCACTGCTTCCATACTCTTCCCCACTGATTTCTTCCCAGGCAGTGAATAACATAATGAAAATCTACTACACGTGTTCTTCAAAAGTACAAAACACAAAGACGTAGGGGAAAGAACATAGCTGAAACAACTTCTACTTCTATATGATCATCTGAAGCAATCCAGCAGTGATGCAAAGCTAAATTTATCAGCAGTTGCAAATAAGAATCAACGGGTTTCCTCCAGTCCTTAATTACACTAATGTGCTTCACATTTGTTTCCTTTTATGTACGAATTTAACAACAAAAAGATCGATATAATGCGGGTGAGAGTCTAACATACAACGCTGATCACAAAAAGCTGATGTAAAGCACCACAGTGTTGTTCCTCCATTACATCCAAAACATATGTCAGGATTAACAGCCACATTTTTTGGTCAGATAACAACATTGATTACATATTTACTTGTTGTATGACTGCATAACCTATCCTAAGGATATCCGGCACACTCTGACTACACTGGTGAACGCTGAGCTCCATATGCACATACAAAGCACTCAGTTAATTTCTTTCTACACATTCAATTCCATAACTAGCAGCACCACCTTATTTCCCCTCTTTTCACTGATACTTCTCCTTCCCTTGTCAGCCCAGGAGTTACATACACGAAGAAAGCAAACTCTTGAAGCAAGACCAGTCACTGAGAGATGGCGTCTACTGGGATTCTGGATCAAAGGTGAGCTTATTAGGACATTGTAACTTAAATATCATGAAGGTAAGTAACACAGAGGTCTGTCTACCAGATTATTAGAAGAGAAAGATCTCCTTCATGGTATGTTCAACATTGAAAAGAAATTAGGTGTGATTTAAATGAAATTAATAGAAATCTTGATAAGGGACACTCAATTATTAGTATTCTGTAGCTCACTAGTTCAGTTTCCCCAAACATCACCTGGAACAACGTCAGTACCATTCAGCTTTATTTCTAGCATGTTACTGTGGAAAAAAAACCCAAAGCAAACAACAAAAACCCCTGCAAAAAAAACCCCAACCTTCCCCCCCCCAACACCTTTCTGTGACAATCTTGGAAGGTAACAGTGACAAAGCCCAAAAGCACAAAAATCCCTGTAAGTACAAAGCGAAATTTTGTAAACTTTTTATGCATATGCAAAGATTGGCTGTGAAGTTATTTGATGCTACTTTTAGTCTAAAGAAACAAAACTAGTGAGGGTGACAAGTTACGGTTATATTAAGTATATAACATCAGTATGGATCCAAGCTTCACAATTAATGTCTTTCTCCCTGTGCAAGAATGACTTCCCCAAGCTTTGAGGGAAGAATTCCTGATACTTGATGCATTTTGCACTCTAAATAAACAGGAAAATGTTCAAGTTTTGCACTGCTATTCCTCAGAAATAGCTTTACTCCTGCTGAATACACATGACATTTACAAATGCTACTAGTAGAAATTGGAGCAATAAAACAGAAAAATCAAAATATAAAAGATTTTAAATGTGCAAAATGGCCTATGAAAAGAAGAATCACTTCTAAAGGAAACAGATATAGGATTATTTCAGTGCTCAATGATACAATTCATTTAATACTACAGTTATTTTATGGTAAAAATGTACTCACCCATAAAGATAATGCCATTCTTGGCTACCTCTAAGACCCATCTAATTTAGTACTCTACTGCTGACAATACCTAGAACCAAGTACATCACAGGAAACGGGACAGGGGGTAACTATCGAGAGGCAGATAACCCTCCCTCCTCAGTGATTGCAACCATTAGGAAAACATGATTTTAAGCTAAAATAGAATTTGTATTTCCCTTCAGTACTCTCTCTTTAGCAACAAGTTTCATAGTCCATATGTTTTTGTTATTTATAGCTTTCTATTACTAAGGTGGGGGGGTCAAACTACTGCACAGCATAAACACAATTTATACAAAAAACCAGTTTTCCATCAGTTATTGGTGCTATTTGGACAAACCTCCAATTATTTGCTAGCAATTCAGCCACTTCACTCCCAAGGTGATTCGTAATTCATGGCCCACTAAGTCCGTTTTTTAAATTAAAATCTTTCTTCAACTACTACTTTTTCTAACACCTCAACCTCCATGACTATCTCACTGCTAACAAAAGGCAGCACATCTACAAGAGGACTCTTGGACTCAGCATCACAACCTTGGTGATGAAGACCATAACTAAGAAATTACTGCAATTCTTTGTAATTGCATCTTCATTCCCTTGATCTAACAGCAATAAGCCCTGCTACGTTAAGTTCCTTGTGGTTTGTTTTTTTTTTTAAGTTTATAAATACTCTCCTATGTTTAAATCCAAGAGTTCTTTGGGGTTTTTTTAAAGGATAGTTTGAAAATTATGTCTTTTTAACTGGACTGTCAACTATCTATATCTGCATAATCAATATGCTAATTCCTAATGTCATGGCAAATCTGAGTAACTTTCAAGGCAGACATTTTTCTTCAACAATGTTAAGAGTGACTCAATACACAGTGAAGTGAGTGCATGTTTTGCAAAATTTCTATTTGGTGTATGAATTCCTGAAATTTTAGCTCCTACTTAAATTTCTTCCAGCTATGCAACAGACAAAAATCCCCATAATTTTTGTAGAAAACAAGTGACATTCTGTTTTAAAAAATACTTGTTTGAATGGACTTCATTGTCTTAGTCTTACTTATTAATTTACATATTAGTGGCTGGACAAAATTTCTAAAAACTTTACACTCAAAGATGGAAGATCCCACATTCCATCACCCTTAAAGGAGACAGACAGCATTGTCTCTTGAAATTGAAACTCTTGACCTAAATCTGATGTAGAATAGCTTCATTTATTTGCGATAAAAGAGGCTGTTCAGAGCATATTGTTAAGCAAACTGTTTAAAAACAACACAGGACATTACTACTGCCAGTAAAGGTCTGTTATTCAGATTTTAAAATCAACAGCATGTAACTCTTTGGTTCATTCAATTGCATTTTATATATTGGAATATCTTTTTTACAGCATTAAATGAGAAATATTTTATAAAACTTTAAAACAGTAAAGCATGGATAAAAAAGGCCCAAATTTCCCTCTGTGATGTCAGCTGCATGAACTTTGAGGGTTTTTTTTTCCTAACCTATATATATATCTCATTCCCTCCATCTAAATATTATTTTGATAGCACTTCCACAAATAAATACTATAAACTTTCATTACAGCAAAGAACTAATGTTTAGGTTGCTAGGCATCTATTAGTATTAAGCTCAGCACTCCAAAGTATTAAGTAAAGACCTTCAACAAAATCTGCCAAGAGAAGTAAAACACTTAGTTTTTTTTCATTTTCAGGAGAGAATTTAATCAGTGGGAATTTACAGGGCCTGGCCAAATCTTTTCCCCTTAACACTTGTTTTAAAACTTTTTTTTTTTGTGTGCTTCGGTATTGTCTTTTAAAAATATCCTACTTAAGATATAATTTCCTTTTGTTAACTGAGTAATTTACCATGTCATCTGCTGTCTTTCAGTGGGGAAAGAAATATTTTTTTATATTCATAAATATAAAAATATCATTGATGGAAACACGTACAAGGCTAAATAATTATCCATCTTCCAAATTTAAACTAGTAAAAAACATCCAAGACTGTACAGCATCTGAACTCTGAAGCACGACAGGTACAAGTGAATCTTTACCTGTACATGGGCCCTCAAAGATACTCCATGTCCACAAGAGACCTCAACCATGTGATTCATACTACAGCTTCACATGTTTCCAGATTAGTCCCTTTTCACTCTAAAGCACTCCATCCACTACAGATAGAATCACATAAATGCTATTATCTACGATTTATTGTAGAATAATTTTTTATCTTATTACCAGTATTTTAGAAGTTCAGAATTGACTTTTCACTGTACAACTCCATGTTACGAAGCTGGAATACAGGTCTTTCTGAGAAAAGGTTGCGTATCCCAGTGGAGAACAAACCCACTGATAGGACCTTTGCTGCAAAGCCTGTACTGAGGTTTATTTCACTAAAAGATATCTCCATGATGTCTTACTTTCATTTTAAGCAGCACTCTAAGCCTTGTTTACACTGAACTACATAGCACTCAAAGCTACTGAAGTTACAATATTGAAATGAGGCATCAGATTCTGGACATTTAACCTGAAAGATATTTCACGCCTAAAATTTTTACAAGAATAGAAAATGTAGCATGAGCTGAACTAATTGAAATGTTATTTCATGGGAAGAAATCCAACTTAATATATTCTTCCTCAATTTGAAAATCTAGCAGGCACCATTAAATGAAAAAATGATAAATTTAAACTATACACTCAGCAAATTAATAAAAACAAATTACAGCACAACATAAGAAAGAATATCTAAAAGTCAAAAAATTTAATATCAAATGAAAAGGACTTATACTGTATTTCTTTATGCAAACCACAAGGGTAGATTTGCTTCTTAAAAAGAAATACCTAAATTCCCTTCTGCTTTCTAACAAATTCTAATTAAAGAAAGGGGGATGGATCATTAATTAGACGAAAAGAAAGCGGCTGCTTCACTTGCACAAGTTGGATGAAATGGCTGTAATGAGTTATGAACATAAGTTCTGTTAAAATGTACTAAGTTCCTCTTCCTGTTAATTATTAGTGAAAACTTTGTTTCTTTTTTAGCAAATATTCTGCCTTTCAATGAAAATAAAGGCCTCTAAAGAATGAACAAATCCACTTTGTGTGCATTCTTTGCATATGTCCCATTTTCCATGTTTCCTCGGAAACCTTCAATCATTACTACATCCTTTGTAGAGAGGCATCCGTGTTTCTTTAATGGATAAAGCCATCCAATTCCACACAAAGTTTAGAAGAACTACTGAAGCAAAATACTGCTCTTCTCTATAGGAAGCTTATAGCAATTAATTCAGAAAAGTAATTTGGACAGCTACCAAATGCAGATGGAACAGCAACATCTAGGATTAGTAATAGTTATTTACATGCAGTCAATCACAAAAACCTTCTCTGTTCTTTCTAAAGTCAACAATAGTGTTCTTGTGTTTTCTAGAACAACTCAAGTTTGCATTATGGTTTTTGCACTGGACTGTTCCATCAACAGTCTGTTACTTCTAAATATCTACGGTATTTTCGGTCTTTGCTACTAATCATTTTTTTAGCTATAGTTAACTCGGTAAAACAGGTTCTTAGAGTAGCATCTATAGAAAATATTGCACAAAATAATAGAAAAAAATTTCTTTGGAAAATCCAAATAATGGATCATTATCCCTTAGTGTAGAGTAAATATACAATGAGACTTTTCAAATTAATACCACAGTATTTACTCAATAGTCTGAAAGCATCTCTGTGTTAGTGTCTAATTAGTCTCCTCTCGGTTACTGATTAATCACTCTGCAAACCACAACAGACCCTTAAAATCTCTGGGATCAACATTGACATGTTTTGCTGAGGGATATGTCAACTACTTTAAAAGATGTCACCTATAGTAGATTTGAAGTGGTAACTACATAAAATAAAATCCAAATATTTGTACGTACCTCAAATCCACCTTTACAGTTGTTTTAATTTTCTGCATACTTTAAATATTGTTACCAGCTTAATAGAACTACTAATAAAGCTTCATTTATGTGTGCAGAAATTGTGCTAGAGATGAATGGACATTTGTGTTCCTTTATGAAGCTTTGCATGCTGTTTTGAAACCTTATATGATTCTTAAAGAATAGCATACCAGGGAAGGGGAAACACAACCATATTGTAAAATGCATTTCCTACTGCTCCTGAGTAGTAAAGTCCAGTGTACTCCAGAACTAGGTCTTTCTGGATTCAGATAATGCACATTCATTCTACACACATTGGAAACTTAGTCCTTTTTCCAAGCAAGCAAAAGGAATCTCAAGTCTATAGTTATGACAAAGAAGTGCAAATTAACTGAAAATCAGCTAGGTAAATACCCATCAGTATGAGTCTATTGAGAATAATGGAAAGCTATGTTGATTTAGTTGCCTTCTTTTAACTACTCAGGGGAAGTAAAGAACCAACAATGGTGAGGTCAAAAGGCTCATTCAAAAAAAAATAAAAAGACAAAACAATGAGAAGATCTCACTTGATTTCAGCAGCCTTATAGCTAGTAATGTAGGTCATCATCATAAAAAAACCCCAAAACCTCAGAAAAACCCCGCACACATCAAGAAGAAAAAAAGGGGAAAAAAAGATAGCAAGTTCCTTTTCAGGAAGGATCTTGAACTTCACACTTAAGTATAAAAATGGTAAGAGACTTATAAAGTGGTGAGGAAAAAAAACCCACAGAAAATACACATCAGCTTACCCAGTGGAAAATAATCAGGCTGTTGAGACATTTTGGATCTCTTAGTCATACACATAGAAATCAACATAAAACTAATAGCACTTTAAACCAAAGCATTTTAAGGCAAACTCTGACTTTAGTAGCTGCTGCCCACACAGCTCAACCATCCATGCATTGATGGTGAGGTAGATGACTGGGAAAAGTAAACCTCACCAGCTGAACCACTTTGAAGTCAATGGTCTTTCAAGCTTCAGATACCTGTCTTGCTGACGTATGAACAACCAGCCACTTGCTCCTCTAACAGTGACTTCAGTTTGCAGGGCTCTTGGTTTCAATAAAGAAACGAGGGACTGGGGGGAAGGAGATTTACAGAGACTGGGTGTGTCTCAACAAGTGTGAATTTAACAGTGCTCCTCATCAGGCAAATTAAACATTTTACAACACACTTTTACCTTCAGGTGCCCTCCTCTTCTGTTACCTAGGTGGAAACAATTTAGCAACAATCTCCTTAACTAAGGATCAGGTTCCTCTATGCTTCCTTCCTGCTCGCTCCTTTCCCCCTCACACTTACCCAGGAACCTGCAGCTGTGCTGAACAGTCAAGAGTAAGGGCTTTAAAATCTAAGTGCTAGGAATAGAAGTTTCGCTCTGAATTGCTTCCAGCCTTAACGCTTCTGATTTTAAGTCTATGATAATTTAGCTATAGCTGCAGGAGCGCTAATCAGAATGAATTTATGTGTTCATTATGTGAGCTGTTTCACTAAAGGCTGATGGCACATCTGCTATTCCCCTTCCTCATACAACTCCACACACTCTGTTCCATTTGCACGCTACTTTCCCAAAGTACTTTGGATTACACATTTAGTTGCACTGTCTTAAAATGCACCTACATTAATGAGATACAGGGTAGGATTAACATTCAACTTCTGGAGTAGTTTGAAGAAGGTGGTCAACAAATTACGCCCCTTCCCCAAAGCAACTTCTTTTAGAACTGGCATCATACCAGCTTTTGCACTGATCGATCTCAAATCACATGTGCGCAGTATATATGTATGGACTGGCATATGTATGCATATATACCCTTACATATGTATACATGCACACCTACAAAATAACCCACGTTGCATCTGGTACTGTTCTGTTCCAGAGGAAGCAAAGGTAAAAGTGGAAAGGAGGTGGGGGAGAATGGAGCGATAATTAAAAGCTGGTTCTCGTGGATAGATGTGCATCTAACTTGCAAACCAGAGGTTTCCACTGGAAATATAAAAAACAGAGAGCTCTGTAGTCTGTCACTTCTCACATGAGCTAGGAGTCTCAGGGGCCTCTGTAGTAGCATTTGAACCTGACCTCCACCCAGGTAGGGTCATTTTAAATTTGACTCTTGGCACACGCCCAAGAAAGGAAGACATTCATAGGCTTTTGTCAGAGCTCTGCTTTGTTGTCACCTAAATAAAGACAAAGATAGAAAAGGCACTGAGACTTCCTTTTCTGTAAAGCAAACATAGTAGATGTGCAAATGTCTGCAGTGGGAAGAGAAAGAGGGAATAAGATGCTGGGGGAGCTGTAGGAAGGTGATGGGGGCAGGAAAAAAGACTATAGCAGGAAGAGGTCCAGAGATGTGAAAGGGGTAACACCTCCAGTAGCAAAAGAAGTAGAAAATACTCTGTAGGCCTATATTCTTCTTCCCTGTGAATATCCTACAACCCAGTGATCCTTGCAGCATTGTACTAATTTTCCCATAGATGGAATTGAAAAACACTCCCCCTCTCAAGATGTCTGGGACTGCTTTCTGTAATTCCTTCCTCTCACCCAAATGTGAGAGTTGGATCTCGGAAGCAGTGTACCACTCAAGAGCAGTCTACCTTCAATCCCTTTTACTGAGACTTGACAGTCTCTGGATATGTGAATTTATCCTTGCTCTACCCACTCTCCCCCTCTTTCATGTCTACTCTACAGAGGAAGTTGAGATGTTCTAAGAAGACAGCAAGCTGGGTTGAAAAACTAAAGACAAACGTGCTTCGCTCTTTATTTCTGTCAAGGAAGAGAGAGGATGAAAAGATTCTTTCTGAAATGAATGGGGCAATTCACACCTCTCAGAGCTGTTGTTTCAATCTACATTTATCTCTCAAGCCATATTCATCTCCATCTTGTATTCTCACTCATCTTGGACAGTGATGAATAGGTCATTTCACACCTTTCAGAAAAGTCTTCTGTTTAAAGGTCAATTTCTTCTAAATGCTATGTAATCCCCGTGCTTATCTAACTGCCTTGAAATCTGGCACGGTCACTGCAGGAGGTAAGTAGAATTATTGATCTAAATTAGATGTCATGTGAATCAAAAATTCCCAGGATGAAGGCTTTAAAAAAAAAAAACAAGCATTCCTTACAATTGTCCAGTTGTACCAATGTTTCCTTTGTGTGCACTTCTAAAATAAAGTGCTAGCCAGAGCCCCAATCACTTAATATTTACCTTAGCAAATGAGAGGCATCAACTGTCTCCTGGTATTCAGAGGTCGGATCTTTTTTTTAAATTTCAGCTCCACACATGCAGCAAATTAAGTGCTCAAGACTTCAGGGAGTTCCTGACCCTTTGAGTACATCTCTTTCTATTCCTAAATAAAACCTGGGAAGCCATTTTTCCTTAGGAGGAGGAAGCAAAGAATTCTTCTTCCTACACTTACTAAGTGCTCGGGAGTTAGACATGATTGCAGTTAGATCCTTTTGAAAATTAAGAAAAATGGGAAAAGATAAGCAATACCTCTGGAAATAGTTTAACAGAGACAGGAGGAAGAGGACAGGTTTGATAGGTCAACGGAAGCTTACTCTAGGCTTTGGTATGACCTCAGCTCAGTAGGACTATAAAAGCATCAACAGCTTGGAAAAAAAAATGTGCATACATGTACTGTGCAATAGCAGCGATCTATGCAGGCAAATGCAAAATAACCAAGTATCTGGCATACAAATGGTGTTTAAAATACCAATGATGAAGTGGAGCAGAAAGGACATCTAAACTGAGAATGGCAGCAAAAGAGGTTAGGGTAAAGGGAAGGAAACTCAGCTATATGTTTCCTCCCATGTACTCCCAGTCACTGTAATTGCTGTTGAGATGCTGAGACAAACTGTACCCATGAATCTTTTCACTGGCTTTATCAGCAGCAGCACTCTGAATGGATTCTACTACAGAACCCAAATTCCCATTTATGTTTCCATGCATGTATAAAATAGAAGGATCATTTAGGAATCATCAGATTCCTATATATATAGATGCAATATTTTTACCTGGTTTTTACTGCTCAGCCTGGCACACCAAACAAATTTGCTGACTTTTTCCATTGCAACATCACTGGAAAAAAGCTGCTTTGCATCAAGCTGTATGTAACCTGCCTGGCACAGCATCAGAATGAGACGTGGATGAATGGCCTGATTAAGTCCTTAAAGGACTTTGATGTTCCTTTTTGTCTTTCACCATACAAAGGAGGGGTTCATGTCAACAGAAGTGGTTGTAATATCACAGAATCACAGAATGGTTTGAGTTGGAAACGGCCTTAAAGACCACCTACTTCCAACCCCCTGCCATGGGCACGGACAACCTCCATAAGGTTGCTCAAAGCCCTATTCAAACTGGCCTTGAATGCTGCAAAGGAGGGGGCATCCACAGTTAATCTGGGCAGCCTGTTATACCCCTACAGTGAAGAATTTCTGCCTAATATCTAATCTAAATATACTCTCTTTTAGTTTAAACCCATTACCCCTTGTCCTATCACTACACTCCCCGATAAACAGTGCATCTCCAGCCTTTTTGTAGGTTCCCCCTCAGGTACTGGATGGCTATAAAAAGGTCTCCCTGGAACCTTCCCTTCTCCACGATGAACAAGCCAAACTCTCAGCCTGTCTTCATAGGAGAGGTGTTCCAGCTCTCTGATCATCTTTGTGGCCAACCTCTGGACTTGCTCCAACAGTCCATGTCTTTCTTGTACCCGGGACCCCAGAGCTGGATGCAGCACTCCACATGGGGTCTCACCAGAGCAGAGCAGAGGAGCAGAATCCCTTCCCCTGACCTGCTGGTCACACTGCTTTTGATGCAGCCCAGGATACAGTTGGCTTTCTGGGTTCCAAGCATCCATTTCCAGCTCATGTTGAGCTTTACATCAATCAACACTCCCAAGTCCTTCTCCTGAGGGCTGCTCTCAATCCATTCTCTGTCCAGTCTGGAGTTCTGCTTGGGATTGTGCTGACCCATGTGCAGAACCTTGCACATGGCCTTGTTGAACTTTGTAGTTGAACCCATGTCAAGCAAATCACAACTCTTCCAAGCTGCTCCAAATCATGGCTCGATAAATTGCTTTTAAGGTGGATAGCAGTGTATATCTAGTGAATGAATGGGAGGGTCTGCAGGTGTTTCTTTCCAGCTAAGGAGCCTTAGGTTTACATTTTTCATGTGCTGGAAGCTGCAGTAATATCAAGCAATCAGCGAGTTAATGAGGGTATTTTTCAGTGAAAGTCTGCCATTATTATTTTGTCATTTCCCTTAATGTCTCAAGGGCCAACATTTTTCAGCACTGAAAAATTATTCTTTTAATCCTCTAAGTAACTTCAAAAAGGAACCACATACAATTTTACAAATACTGGTGAATGAAAGCAAAGTTACCATGGAATGTGCAGGGAAACATACTCAACCTCCGTTAGAATGCCAAAGGTGTTCGTTACAGTCAGTGTTTTAAAACTGAATGTCTGATGAATCCACAATAATATGACACAACAGGATACTGCTAAAACCTTCTACTCTAAAAGTGTGTATACAGTCACATACTTGCATATAAATTACACAGAAATTCAGCCTAAATTATGCTAATAAAACAGAACATAAACTGTGACAAAAAAAAAAGTCATAAAGCAGTAATTGAAACAGCAATGAGGTAATCTGATGAACTAATAGGTACAGATATAAACCAAAATTCAAATTCTGGCAATTCATTCAAAGAGCAATTGTTCCTTAAACTTTATCTTCTTATTCAGATATTGCCCATAAACAAACTTAGCATTCAAAATTAACTTCAAGCAACAAGCTGTTAAGTAACTGATCCATGGATGGTAAAACAGCCCTCTCATAAGGTACCAGAGTACCTCAGATAAATGCTATATTAAATGGAATAAACTCCAAGTAGTAAGTCAACATGAATCACCTTTGAAACTAAGATTAAGTGGCAAGAATGTAAGAGTTCAAAAATAGGTAAAAAGATTCCCTTTCAAGGACTTAAAGCTTATAAGAGTGGCTTTGTCCGTGCTATCACAATACATTTCTAATAGAAAGGCAAGTAAAAGACGAGTTCCAAAAGTTCATCATGAGCAGTTGTACCATAGTTACTTGAAAATGCAAAGTCAGCTGGTAGTTCAGTATTTCACTGAGGGCAGGACACCTGGAAGTGGACAGGTATGGCAGATAGAAAAGTGCAAGTGCAACAGGAAGAAGCAAAATCACTCTACAGTCTTTAATGCAAGGTGACTCTGACACTCAATATACAAATAATATGCAGGGTGGAAAGGTGGGAGAAGGCTGTGCTACTGAAACTCTTCTCAGATGGAATGAAAAGAGGAGACATCTGGCTCACAGCTCCTAAATAAAAAAGAAATTGCCTGAATGATAATTGTTACACGTTTGTTGACGAACACTCGCACAGACCAAGTGTCAAAAGAGTAGCAGGACTTTTCCTGAATCACTGACAAGAGTAGAAAGACTGCTACTTCTGCTCATCCTCAGAAGTATGAGGTATTGCTGAAACCACCTTTGGGAAGCTTTACACAGATTAGGTTTTTTTCTTAGGCTATATCCATTGATCATCCTCTCCATTAAACAGAAGAGCTCTCCACAGAAACAAGACTTTCTCAAAGAGAATGAGCAAGGTAACTAAGCTATCTTAATCTCTCAAATAAACAGTTCCTGAGCTGCCTCTTAAATAATTTTTAATTAAAGTGTTTAATAGGATGATTCCCATGTAGAATACTAAGTACAAATCCTTTTGATTTTAAAAGGATTGACCCAGGGAGAATATGCAGGACTGAGTACGACCATAAAGAACCAGCAGTGAGGGAGTAGCATCAAGTGGACCACCCTTGGATACAGCAACTCTCAGTGAAAACTTTAAAATCCCAGCCACAGCAAAAGCAAATGATGCTCCAAGCATTTTATATCCAGGTCTTACATTCATCCAGAAAAGCAGAAAATAGTCATTGTTTCACTACAATTCAAGTTAATGCTTAGAAGTAAGTTAAAATGGATTCTGAAAACTTCAACTGTAGTCCACCTTTTTGCTAGTCCACACTATAGTCTGTGTACAAAAGGCTGTATTTTTAACATCAGTAAGTGTTCTCAATAATTTTTAGGAAAAATAAAGTATCTCAAAAGAGTAAAGTAAAATTTTCTCATGCGTGATGAGATTCTTATGCGTGACTATTTCCATTAACAGGTTATATGTCATTTTTTCCCTTTTAATTAACTTACCGAGTTGACAATATGTCAATAAGTTCTCTTCTGTTTTGGACTCTGAGTGCATTAGTTTTGTATCTGGAATCCTTACTAACTTCATGCAAATTCAGGATCTAAGTAAAAATAAAGGTGAGTAAGAAATGTGCTTGGCAGGATACATTTATAGAGCTAATGAAATTCCTTACTGATTGAAGACAGCTTTCAAAAAATCCCCACTTCTTATTAATTTTTTAATACAAATTAGGAAATTAAGAAAAGATAATGCCTCCTGGTTAACATTACATAACAAGAACAGAAAAAAGACAGAATTTAAACTGAAGATCCAAATCTTACTTAATAGCTTTGACCATAAGAGAAATTCTTGTAGTAGAACACTAAAAAGTTGGTAACTTATTACCATGAGGTTGGAAAGATCTGTGGGATTACCCTGCACTAATTTATATGTCATGGAATAAGAAATATGACTGTAGTTCATGTGCTACCCTGAGAAAAGCTATGTCTAAGAATATTTCTTTCCACTTCAGTAAGTTTTGTCAAAAAGAAAAAAAAAAAGAAAAAGAAAAAAAAGAAGTGTTTTTCTATTGAAATGTCATGTTTTTTCTCTATGATTTCTTCCAAAAGAATTAATAAATAAAAGTGGTGGTACAACCTCCAGGAAAAGAGACATGTATCTTCTTTATGTAACTCCCATCTGGAATATTAGAAATTTAACAATCATGCAAAGACAATGTGAATTTTACTGTAAAGGGAATTAAATGAGTAGAGTCATTTATGAGACAGAGTAGTTGTGTGGACAATCAATAGTTGCTATATAATTTAAGTATTCATGCCAAAGTGTATCCCTATAGAACATAATACATCGGTCTTGGTATTGGGTGCAACAAGCATTGGGTGCATCAAGCACAGCATTGCCAGCCAGTCCAGGGAGGTGATTGTTTCACTCTACACTGCCCTGGTGCAGCCTCAC
The DNA here is from genome assembly GCA_022605575.1 of Laterallus jamaicensis coturniculus. Lineage (NCBI taxonomy): Eukaryota > Metazoa > Chordata > Aves > Gruiformes > Rallidae > Laterallus > Laterallus jamaicensis. The sequence goes on along the minus strand of JAKCOX010000031.1, from coordinate 2,080,384 downwards.
CTCGAGTACTGTGTGTGTGGTTTTGGGTGCCACGGGACAAGAGGGACACAAAAATATTGGAGAGTGTCCAGAGTAGGGCAACAAGGATGGTGAAGGGTCTGAAGGGGAAGCCTTATGAGGAGAGGTTGAAGTCCCATGATTTGTTCAGCCTGAAGAGGAGGCTGAAGGGAGACCTCATTGCACTCTATGGCTTTCCTGATGAGGGGAGTAAAGGTACAGGCGCCGACCTCCTCTCTTTGGTGACCAGTGCTAAAACCTGAGTATGAAGCTGCAACAGGGTAGGTTAAGGTTGGATATTAGGAAGAGGTTCTTTACTGAGAGGGTGGGTGGGCACTGCCCCAAGGCAGTGGTCAAAGCACCCAGATTGGCTGAGTTCAAGAAGCATCTGAACAATGCACTCAGTGACATGCTCTGACTTGGCTGGCCCTGTGTGGAGCCAGGAGTTGGACTCGATGACCCTTCCAACTCAGGGTATTTGATGATTCTATGATTCTGTAAGTAAACAGAAGGGCTTTTGCTTTCCAAATTTAATTAAAAAAAATAATTCCCAAAATCATCCCTTACAGAGGAAGGCAGAATAGAAGATTACGAAGACATAGACTGTCACACATTCTTCCTGTGCTTTTACTAACACATGCAAGACCAATTTTGCTTATAATCATTCTAAACATACTACCTTTTTGTTACAGGGTCATTTCAAAGATGCCTTACAAAAAAAAAAACAAACCCAAAATGAACCAGTAGTGGCTCAAAGCTGAAGCCCCTACAGCGCATCATCATATTTCTGACTGTGGCTAAGTGCTGATGCTTAGGAAGAGCTTAAGAACAGGGCCGGTACATATATCATACATCCTTAATATAAATCCAAACTCCGGCTATCTTTAGATTAGGGCATTTCTGAGCTGGAGCTGCTTGCTATGTATTTAGCCATCCTCTATGGATTTTTGTTTTATTAAGATGCTCAGTCACTCCTTGAATACATAAGCATATGTACAACCACATAGAAGTGACACATACATTGGTGCCAATCTCTTTGATGTTTGCCTCAAACCTAAAAGTCTGCTAATTCCTCTGGTCCAAACCAAGGCCACTATCATTTATTGACTTCTCACTTTGCTGGAGTGAGTAAGGATAGGTGAATAGCTGTTGATGACATGAAAACATCAGCAAAGAAAGTATTCTTTCAACAGATATTTAGAGAAATTCAAAACAGATAGTCACCTTTGACATAGTTGTCACCTAGAGTGACAAAACTAAGCATGCAAAGTAAGGTATCAGTAAATTACCTTAGAGCAATGATTGCATTACATAACTTTTCAGCAGATTTTTATCTGCAAGGTAACATAAAACATCAATCTAGCATCTTCCATCAACACTTCACAGGATATTTTATTTTCCTTCTATGTTTATGCAATCCAGTTTATGAAAATCAGGACATATCATACTCTTGCTTTCAAAAATGTTCTTTTCTTACTGTATAAAAGTTTAACAGTAACATTAGTACCCCCTTAAAATTATGTCCTCTTTTTAATGATGCTATTTTAGAGTTATAAATCATTGCTTCAGAGAAAAAAAAAATCATTCAAGGCTGTTCAAAGTAAATGATAGTGAATACTTATGCATGAGAGCTTAAAACCCCACAAAAATTAATCAGAAAACTATGGTTCCATTTGATGAGTTGTACAAAAAACAATCATATGGAGCTGCTCACTCTACTGTTTTAATTAACGTTACTGACTTCAGCTTCAACTTAATGTCCATCTGTTTTAAAGCTGTATGTCTATATATGTTCTCAATTTTTTTGTGACTAACAAATGCACATTTGAGAAGTTATGCCTTATTATGCCATTCATCTTTCTGCATCACACTGCCAACGTTGTTTCCTTTATTTCACTGCAACCACTTGGAATGAAACTGCTTTTCTCCATTTCTAGGCTTCCTTCAAGATCTAAGATGCGCATTCAGAGTTCATGCTCTCTGTATTTTGTTCCCAAGCACTGGCAAACCTGTTTGTACTCTCCTTTGCTGCACATAACAGCTCAGTCTTCCAAAGACTCTTGCTTAGTGTTCCTGGTTAAACTGAAGCAGCACACATCAGGATGTGCTTTTGTAACACTTTACCACTACAAAATGCACTTCAGCCAGCAGTGTTACAAAGTTATTCTGCAATTATCCAAGTCCCCAAACAAGCTACAGTTAGTTGTCGCTGATTTTGAAAACATCACAGTGAATTATTCCAGTTTTTTTCTTTCTGCTTGCCTGAAAAGATACAGTTGAAGCAGAATGTTTGCAATTGTTTACAGCTTGAGCCAGCTGTTACATCTCTAGAGTGTGTGTCTTCAGGGCAACCGCTTCCATACCGCCAGTATTTTTAGCACTAGTTCATCTCAGAAAGGTTCTCTAATAGCAATTCCAATGTTTGAATTAGTGGTCTCTGTATTTATTAAAGGTTCACTAGGGTGTTTCAGGCCTTCCTGTAATAAAGTCCCCTTCCTTTCTTGGCTATCCCACTTCATGGTGGTTTAAGTTCCAAATCACCTTCAACTTTGCGCAGAGCATACCTCTGACGGGTTTCATGGCATTCCACTGACTTCCACATCACTCCATTGCTGGGAAATTTAACAGCCTAAATCCATACCTACAGTAACTCCGTAAGGGTAAAAAGACTGCTCTTTTTAAAACCAAATATGCTAACTGGTTTATAGAAAAATCTAACCATTACCCAAGACTTGAACTATTAATTCTTTTGTTTGTTTGTTTTAATCCCTTTGAAATGTGAGCAATGGTCATTTTCCCATGTGCTATACTTCCTACTTTTATTTATAACATAAAACGGTAAGCATGCATACTAGGGCCAATATTCATCTCAATGTTAGTCCTACGGATTCTGCGGTAACACATACTGTAGAAACATTGCCCCATCTCCTGGGGTACCATTCATTCCTTACTGATTTCAGATGGCATATGTAGCAACAAGCCACACAGTGTCTCATCTGCACCCTAAAATGTTTGAATGCAGGGTGTCTCAATTTTTAGTGCCTTCTAGTTCACACCATGGGGTCAGAATCTACTGAGTGAGATCTTTAGCTCTGCCTTACCCAAGCATGGCAGGATGAGTAGAATTAGGTATGTAATTCTTCGGGTGATAAAAGCACCAAGAAGACATTCACAGCTATATCCTATGACTTTCTGTGAACATCTTTTTATGAGACAATGAGTCTTTGATAAAATTGAATTGTGGCAGGTAGACATTTCTTCAGTTATTAGTCTTCATTCATGTAAAGACATACTACCATGGTTGGAAGCCTGTACAAAGAAAACCACTGAAAAAACTTTGAAGAGGTTAACTTGCTACCTATTAAGAGAGCCAATTCAAACAAATGAAACCAGGCCCCTCCAGACAGCAAGGTGGGGATATATAGCCAAAATTGCATTAAGAGAGAATTACAACTGTACTGTCTTCTTACTTCGTATTCCAGTTATTAGTTGTGAATATCTGTGGAAAAGTGAAATGTCTGACATGAACAAATGGAGGAAAATAATGCTCAATTTCCTGTGGCTGCCAGCTCACTTAGAGTGTGATTAATTTAGGCTAAATATCCGAGTTCCCAGAGAAAAGCCATAATGGCAGGAAAGAGGTAGAACTCTCATTTTTAAAAGTGCTGTCTAATGCTATATGCAAACTTCTCTTGTCCCAGCTTAAGTGTTCCTGGGGTCTTTTGTTTGGACTGTTGCTACACTTTATTGAAAAACAATTGTTTCCCTGCAACCACTGCTTCACATGTATTCACTGTCTGTTGAAAAGGAATTCCAGGTATTAAAAAAAAAGCACGAAAGGAGTATGTGAAAAAATCCAAAAATAGTTTACAACTTCCCAAGCTACCCTCTGTGAAAACAGGATTGCCAGAGCCATGTTCCTTCAGCTCAAAATAATTAAGATACCAGATTTTGAATGCAGCTATCCGGTTTGAAGATTTGTTCTTTGACATCATATCACCAAACCACTCCAAAGTCTGCCCATAGTGCTGTAATGTTTCCTTTCTAAGACGTCCACAAGCTTCTCTGTGAGCACAGGCCAGCATACACTAGTGCCTGAAAGGACGATGCTACAGGTTAAAGTGGCACAAGAACCACCCATCCCCTAGCTTTGCTTTGTTAATAGCTGTGCCTACCATGTATTTTACAGAGAAACAGTGTCAGGTTTCTTCCTGGAAAAGGCAAGTGACATTATTCACCATTCCAGAACTGGAAGGTTGTTAGCTTGTTCATTTTTTTTTTCTTAAGCAATTAGCCGTGGAGCAGCACAGACTACAAAAGGGGTTCAGCACCCACAAGTTCGGGAATGGGGGTGTTCTGAATACAGAAGCAAAGCACAGAACCTGTATCAGACCCCCAAACCACCAGGCAGCACCCCAGGGTTAAAATTTATACTCGCTACTTACTTTGACCTAAAAAAGAATTAAGAAGCAGTCAGTAATAGCTTTCCTAGCCAGAATGGGAACTATTACACATTTCTGAACTGTCACCAAACACACAATTACCTTGCACACAGTGACAAACTGCTGATCATTTCCGGCTCCCACCACGATGTAGCCATCCTTGGTCTTAAAAGCCTGGAAGAAGAAAGATAGGTGATAAGCTGTAACCAAACTATAAAATATTAGCACATCTTTTGAGTGAAAAAAACTTTTAAAATACAGTTTAAATCTTGTTCTTAAACATTTCCATTCAGATACAATCTCTAGTTCTATACAAGTGGTTCAAAGTCATCCACAAAAATGGATGCAGACTTTTTGATTTTTCTAGAGTTGAGAAGTTATCTTGGTTAATAGCTGTTTGCCAAAAATGTGTCTTGAGGCATCCTAAAACTGCAAATGTGTCCCACACTCACAGGGACTGAGAAGGATTTACCAGGATAACACTTACTTGCCAGGAGTTATTTATTCAGCTTCACTCTTAGCCTGACGGAAAGCAGACAGCTGCACTGAGGTGTCATAGACCCTGACCAAATACGCAACACAAAATTTAATTGCCAAATAGTAATGACAAGTTAGGGACTCTCATGGGGAATGAAATGGATTGGCTGCATCCTTCCAGCTCTTCAGCTGGAGATTAAGCTATCTCCTTGGTGAGCAGTCTCAAGACTGAGCTCTTGGAGAAAATGGAACTTCTTTTCCAACTTTGAGTCTTCATTTTTCTCTTTTGATTTCATTACAGTGGCCTTACTGGCACATTTCATGGTGAACAGAAAATTTAACTGCTTTCAGTTCAGTCTAAATTATCTCCACTTAGATTTTCACTGGAATAAAAGCAAATCTGTAATTGACATCATCCTCAATTTTAACCACTGTATCAGGGCATCTTCTAAAACTGCATGATGCAAACAGATTCCCCTTTTATCCACACCTCTTCATTACACAAAGGTATGTATCCAGAGTTTCAGTCCTACATGTTACAACCACATTATTCAAAAGCATCTGGGGGAAATTCTTGCAATATTAATTTGATTTGAGTGCAAGAGGCCAGCACAGGCTGGTGCACCAACTTTGACAAGACCTTGAGATAATTCTTGGAGAAAGCAAAACTCATCTTCCTTTCTCAGAAATCAATTTTTTTTAATGAGCTATCATGTCTTGATCTAAAGGTGTGAATTCTTACAGTAAATTATGGTAAAATAACACACAAATATATATGCCCTGATACGGACGCACTTTAATAATAATAACAAAATATTCTTTATAAACAGAAATATGCTGTTCCAATTCACAGTCTTTCATGCAGACACAACTACAAACACACTAAGACTCGTTCACTATCTGGTATAATCAAAGCTTTAATATTGTATACGGACAATTATGTCTAGTGAAAAGCAAGTAATTGTACGTTCCAGTTAGGATATATCACTTGCTTGTTCTCTACTATGTTTCATCTCCTGGTAAACAGCATTGGTCATTGATAAACTTTAGCAATTTATTTTTCACGTGTTTAATTAAATGCTTCAGTCTAAGCTTCTTAGCTCACAAAGATGAAATTCAGCAAACGTTTAGTCCCGTGCATGCAAAAAAAGTCCCACTGTCTTGGCACCAGTACAGTTACAGTCAGGAAGCATGCATAATGTAAAGGTACTTCGTACTCACGCTGAGGAAAGCAATGAACACAGAAAAAAATGGGGGAAAGAACAAAGAAAAGAAAGTTGTATATGAATGCATAGACATTTTTTAGGTAAATCTGTTCATGTAAATTTCTGTCTAAAACAATCATGACAGTGCCCCGTCTAGGAATATATAAGACACTCTCCCCCCCCCAAAAAAGGGCTTTTAGTAGGAATAGTGATGAACACAAACTGTCAGTACAAACTTACTACATTTAGTTACAGGCAAGATCTGTTTTCTGAACACCCTGCCCAAATCCTGACCTGTCTTTGCTGATGCTCTGAATTCTAAAACCAGCCACACACATTTTGCACCAATTACGGGCTCAATGCTACACGTATCTGTGTGCATGTGGAACACAATATAGTTTTTATTGGTGCGACCACCTACTACTTCCAGTAAACACAAATTAGAAATCCTTTTACACATTCTTTTAAACTTCTAGTCTGGATGCCAGCTAAAGATTCCAAACCCTATAATATATGTCATACAGACAGATCCCTTTCCTCTGCCCTCCAACCTATATTTAAATTGGTAGTATGGGCAAATCTTAAGAGTTTGCTATTTATCAGTGACTGCTTTTGAGACTTGTATCTCTGTAAGATGACCACAATCACATAATAGCTGCATACCACTACAAAATGTGCATCTGTACCCCAGGGCTGCCCATGTAGCAGTGAAAGTCACTCTAAATTTAAGGGCCTGGTTATTAGCATTTGTGCTTCAGTTGCTCTGCGGAATGTGTGGGAAAACTGATTATTCTTAATTGCACTGTATGTCTAAAAAGCTAAAACAACAATCATGTCATCCTTACACAACAAAAACGGTATCATAATAAATGCAGCAGTGTCTTTTTCCATGAAGCTTAACTCAAATGTCTTGGGCTGCTATTTTAAGCTTCCCATTACAAAACAGCTGATTATTTGCCAGCCATTGCTGCTGATAAAGCAGAAACTTCCAAATGTTATTCGCACAATATTGATGCCAACATTTAAGGGTGATAACAATGGTTTTATTCATCACCCATAAATGTACGCACACTACAGGTTACCACAGGTTACTCGTCTGGTCACAGAAAGCTTCACAATCTTACTATACAAAGGAGAGTAAGGGCAAAGTGCAGACAGATTTTAATGAGATTTTGTTTTGATAAACTGCTGTCCATCACATCGAATCATTTCACATTAGCGCAACAAAAGGCACAACACACACAAGGCAAAAGTCTTTCCCTCCCTCCCCTTTTTCTGAAGAACGAGCTCTTCTGACAAGATGCTTGAGAATCGAGTGTGATTTAACCTGCTACTCCCGTGTTGTATCCTGACTAATGGGACATCACTCGGTGAAGACAAGAGACAAAACCAGACAAAAACAACATCTTGTTCATGGAAAAGGCAGAGACAGAGTGCATAGCATCCAGAGACATAGCTTTTCGGTATGGTGTAAGAAGCTTGGGGTGGGGTTAGGATGATTACTGGTAAATTCACACTGAATGGTGTACATGACATCAACATACAGGAGAGCAAAGTCAGATCTTAAGGTCCAGTGGGGATGCAACAACACCTCACACTGACTAATTGATGTTAAAGGACCTCATTAAGACTCAGCACTTTTCCAAATTTGATCCTAGAACGCAGAGACACTTTGTGTACTATAACATTTTAGGCTACCCAACCACATGCAATATAAACTTCTCCACCTTCAATAATGTTCTGGAATGCTTTAAAAGTATTGTCTAAAAATGCCATGTAGACTATACAAAAAAGATGTAGACCAAAGTTAACCCTTGTTTATTATCAGATCAAAGACTTGCTGAGATACTGCAAGGCCACACCAGCCAGTCTTCACACTGCTCTAAGTCAATAGTCTTTCAAAACTTTCTGGAGGAGGGGACGGGAGAGAAGGGAAGGGGGAGAGGGAAGGTTCCTGGGACACCTTATCACAGCCTTCCAGTATCTGAAGGAAGCCTACAGGAAAGATGAAGAGGCACTGTTTACAAGGGCATGTAGCAATAGGATAAGGGGTAATGGCTTTAAACTGAAAGAGTGCAGATTTAGATCAGATATCAAGAACAAATTCTTCACTCTGGTGGTAGTGAGACACTGGAACAGGTTTCTTGGAGAATCATAGAATCATAGAATTGTAGGGGTTGGAAGGGACCTCGAGAGATCATCGGGTCCAACCCCCCTGCCAAAGCAGGCTCCCTAGGACATATCACTGTGGGGAAGCTGTGGATGTCCCCTCCCTGGCAGTGTCCAAGGCCAGGTTGGATGGGACTTAGGGCAGCCTGGTCTTGTGGAGGGTGTCCTTGCCCATGGCAGGGAGTTGGAAGTAGATGGTCTTTAAGGCTCCTTCCAACCCAAACCAATCTGTGATTCTACAATAAATATTTTTGCACATGTTTCAATTTGCATGTTGATTCCACAAACAAAACATAAAAATGTAAGGGACCAGTTAAAAGATATGCCAATTCCAATAAACTGATCAAAAGTTCAGGTGCATTTTAAATATTTGAAACCAAAACATAGAAATCAAAACTACTGGAACATCTGCTGCTGCATGTAGTGATGCTTTTCTCTCCTTCATCAGGTATTTATACACATTCCTAAGATCTCCTTGAGCCTCCTCTCCACTCCTCCAGGATAAACAGTCCCAGCTCTCTCAGCTTCTCCTCATATAAGAAATGCTCCAAGCCCTTAATTACTTGCACAGCCCTTCTCTGGACTTGCTTCAGTATAAGCAAGTCTTTGTCCTACTAACCCCAGAAGTGGACCCAGTTGTGGACCCATATCTGGATCCCCTAGTTCTTTGTCCTCACTGGTGCTGAGCAGAGGGCAAGGATCACCTCTCTTGACCTGCTTCTCCTAATACAGACCAGGAATCACAGGGCACACTGCTGGCTCACGTTCCATTTTTTGACCTTCAGATCCTTTTCCACAAATCTGCTTTCCAGCCAGTCAGCGCCCGGTCTGTACTGATGCATGAGGCTATTCCCTACCATGTGCAGGACTTCCTATTTCCAGTTGTTGAAATTCCTTAGGTTCCTGATGGGACATTTCTCCAGCCTGTTAAGGTCCTTCTGAATGGCAGCACAACCACTGGGTATATCAACCACTCTTCTTGGGTTTTTATATTCTGCAAACTTGCTGAGAGTGCACTCCGTTCATCATCTAGGTCCCTAATGACCATGGTAAACAGTACTGCCTAGTGTACCCCTGGGAATGCCACTAGTGACTGGCCTCCAGCTGAACTTCATGACACTGATCACAGCCCTTTGAGCATGACGTGTCTGTCAGTTTTTATTCCACTTCAAAAACCTAAATCTGAACCATCAGCACTATCAAAGGAGGGCACAGGGACGGCACTTCATCATCCAGTCTCAAAAGCTACTGGCAGACCAACTTCAGCACACTGTGAAATACCCCCACCAGCCATCACCATTAGTAGGCAGCTCCTCAGTGCCACAAAGGCTGCCAAGGTCAAATGTAAAAGATGCAAGTGCCATCCAGGCAGAAACTAGATTGTCACTTCTTCAAAGACTTTTCAGGAAGAAGAATCTGCAGGCCAAACAGTACTCAGAAAGGTCAACAGAACAAAGAACTGAGGTTTTGAAATTGGATTATTATTATTCCATATTTAGGGAAGGTTAATAGCTTTAATTATCTGAACAAGCTACTGATAATTTTCATTACCAGATACTGCATTGTCCCCTTTACTGATAATGGCAGTCAATGGTCAAAATATCTGAAAGCTTCCCAGCCTCCATTTGGAAGAAGATTTGTATACATAAGGTATGGTAAAAGAGGTGTATTACTTGTCTATATGACTTTCCTTATCTGATGTTCCTATGTGAATAACAGTTGGGATCTGTAAAGATACAATCCCTTTTCACCAGCAGTAGCTAATGTGAGGTACCCTCAAATTTGAAGTATCTTTCAAGACAGCAAGGCCTTTTGATTCATAAAGTTGAATAGTAGCATCTCAAAAAGCATCCAATGATGGATCATGAAGAAAACAGCTAACAACTTGTCAAAGATCATTATGTATTGGTGAGTTCTGGACCAGGGCTTAAAGGGTAGTAATTTTTGAATGCCTTCTAGCTGCTGCTGACTTCACAGAGCAACAAGCTTCTTGCTCCAGCTGACATCATAAAGCAGCTTGCTTGAGATTTAGAATTTCATTATAAAGGCTAGACACAACATTTCTGTAAGGAATGTGTTTGTCAGCACAACAGGGAGCACTCTCAGGTGGCATTAAGTGAGAACACGCCTCTGAGCTCTTTCCCAGGTTGGCATAGGAGCAAAGGTGATCCTCCCCCTCTAATATGCCCTGGTCAGGTCCCACCTGGAGTATTGTGTCCAGTTCTGGGCTCCCTGGTATAAGAAAGACAGGGATCTCCTGGAGAGAGTCCAGAGAAGGGCTACGAAGATGATTAAGGGCCTGGAACATCTCCCCTATGAGGAAAGGCTGAGAGAGCTGGGGCTGTTCAGCCTGGAGAAAAGAAGACTGAGGGGGGACCTAATCAATGTTTATAAATATCTTAAGTATGGGATGCAGGGGGAATCAGCCAGCTCCTTTTCTGTGGTCTGTGGAGACAGGACAAGGGGCAATGGCTGCAAATTGGAGCACAGGAAGTTCCGCATCAACATGTGGAAGAACTTTTTCACAGTGAGGGTGACAGAGCACTGGAATAGGCTGCCCAGGGAGGTAGTGGAGTCTCCTTCTCTGGAGATATTCAAGACTCATCTGGACGCCTATCTGTGTAGTATGAGCTAGGAAGCCTGCTTTGGCAGGGGACTCGATGATCTCTCGAGGTCCCTTCCAACTCCTACAACTCTGTGATTCTGTGAAAGTGCAGAGCAAAGACACCTACTTAAGAAGTCTAAGCAAAGAAACCCAGAAAGAGTATTTTCTCACACAGTATTTTCAAACGAAGCTTTAAAACATATCACCAACACTTTTAAAAAATAATTAATATTCCTATGCCCCTCCTTCCTCTCCCCTCCATTCATCTTCCCATTTACAGCAGCCTCTTCAGCACCTACAGAGTCAGCGAACACTACCTGACCACACCTAGCTCTCCATTTATGTGCTTGAAGTACTTCCCTGGTATTAATAGGTGTGCTCAAAGAGAAAAGCTTGTCTCTTGCAAGCCCAGAGCCACAAAAAAAAAATAAATTTACAATGTTTCTTTGTATTTATTGCATAATTTGTCTTCAGTTACACTTTGAACTTCCCGGTGTGATCGTCCATTCAAGGCAAAGGCGATTTAAGGACAAGCATTCTCTTGTCTTAATGTAGATTAAGAGCTGCAATGACGAAGGTGATGTATTCAGGATTTGACCGACCTGTACTCAGGCTCTCTTCTCCTGCCAATCTACAACATATGTCGATTTTTCTTCTCTTTCCAACTCGTTGTGGTTTAGCACCAGCCATCAGCTAAGGATCACAAGGCCACTTGCTCACTCTTACCCCCGCAGTTTTATGGGGAGGAGAATCAGAGGAAAAAGGCAAATCTTGTGGGTCGGGATAAGGACAGATTACTGGGTCAGCAAAGGAAGAAGAAAATACCAACAATGATACAGCAGAATATAAAAAAAGGGGCGATATACAATGAAATTTGCTTACTGCCATGAAACCCAATGCCCAGCCCTCAGCAGCAGCCTTGCCTCCTTGGCCAGCTCCCCCTGCCTTTATTCGCTGAACATAACAGAATATCTCTTTGCCTAGCTTGGGTCAGCTTTCCTGGATGCATTCCACCCCAGCTTCTGGTGATAATTAACTCTAGAAGGTGAAAATTAACTCTTTAGAAGGGCAACAAAGCTAGTGAAGGGTTTGGATCACAAATCCTATGAGAAGTGGCTGAGGGAACCTTCAGTGTTAAGAAATGGAGGCTGAGGGGAGATCTTATCGCTCTCTACAACCATCAGTAAAAAGGGTGTAGGGAGGTGGGGGTGTCTTCTCTCAGCTAACAAGCAATAGGACCAGAAGAAATGGTTTCAAATTGCACCAGGGGAGATTTAGCTTAGACATCGGGAAGAATTTCTTTACTGAAAGGGTAGTCAAGTATTAGAACAGGCTGCCCAGGGAAGTGGTGGAGTCACCATCCCTGAAGGCATTTAAAAGACATGTAGATGTGCTTGGGGACATGGTCTAGGGGTGGACTAGGCATGGTTAGGCTGTGGTTGGACTCAGTGATGTTAAAGGTCTCTTCCAACCTGAGTGATTCTATGATTCTACCCCAGCTGAAAACCAGGACACAACCCTATCAAACCCTATAAGACACCCAAATACATTGAAGAGTAAGAAGTCCTGTTTTCCTTCAGATCCAGAACAGTTACATTCCTTCCAGTTGGTAAAAACTTAGCACATCATTTCTCTACCTTTACACGTTGAGTTGGATAAAGCATCATCTCTACCACAGAATCATGGAGTAGCCACATTCTTTCATTCTTTTGGGGAAGGGCACAATCCTTTCATAGCAACTTTATATTTAATTACTGCAACAAATGGGAACAAGACCAAGAAGTTTGGTCAGCGGCAGTTCTGAGCAATACTTATAAATCATAAAGACCACACACTTTGAAACTATCTGCCTGCTTTGCACTCTCTTCCAGTGAAAGCAAACAGTAAAAATAAGAAATGTAAATTTCATGGCCTGGATTAATGTATGCTGAATGCTCTCACACAGCAAACTGAAGAAGGGCATTCCACACAAAGATTTCACTGTTTCCCTCTGATCTTCTCAACCTGCATTATTTGTCTTTCTCTTCACCGCCATGCTGCAGGACATACCACCCAACTTCACAGCCATCACAGTCTGCCAGATAGATCAGTATTAAGAAAACTAATCTGAATTAAGAATTAAACACCAATATGTGGAAGAACTTTTTCACAGTGAGGGTGACAGAGTCCTGGCACAGGCTGCCCAGGGAGGTTGTGAAGTCTCCTTCTCTGGAGATATTCAAGACCCATCTGGATGCCTACCTGTGGAATCTGTCCTAGGGAACCTGCTTTGGCAGGGAGCCTGGATGCAATGATCTCTTGAGGTCCCTTCCAACCCCTACAATTCTGTGAATCTGTGAATATGCCAAATAATTCTCTTGCAGAGAATAGCTGTTTCACTGGATGCCCTGAGTTTCTGGGAAAGGTGTTTATGGCAAAACTAGGAGAGATTACTTTGGACTCTGAGATGAGGCAGAGCACCAGCACTGACTGATGTAAAGGAAACCATACAACAGACTACCAACCAGGGAGACCATTCACTTCTACAGAACCCACGATCCCTTAGACATTTCTTCTGATCAATTTTACATATACACATGAGTATAGAAAAAAAAATGACACTGCTGCACTGATCCAGGAGCAAAACAGATGGAGACCATTAAATGTGCTCAAAATCACAGCATCAAGCAGGGATATCTACATTGGTCATTATAGTGTATTCCTCTCAACACTCGGGAAGCAGGACAGCCTTGTTCTGCTCTGCAGACTGCATCCTGTTTTTAACCAGTTGGTGCCTAACATAAGAAGTATAACCTGCTGGGAACAGATTGCAACCAAGGTTTCTCCAGTGCTAGCTCACTGTCCTAAGAAACAGGTTGAAGATAGGATCCCTTTCACTCTTCTGGTCACATATTTGCACTGTTCATTTCCCAAATGACTAGATGCAATACATGGATTTGTAATCTAAAAGTATCAGTTGGGTGTACTATTCACAAAAACATACTTTTATAACTGTTACTTCACATTCAGTAGTGCAACAAATGTTAACTTTGGTTTGCCTAGCCTTACTTTTGGAGATGAAACTTTTCTCCCAATCATCTCAAAGAACATATGCTACAAGGAAATGAAACCGTTTTCTTCTCTTTGTTTCCTAATGTGACTGCAATATATGTCTAGCTTCACCACCCAAAAAGCCATTTAGAAACTGCTGAAAGAGCAGTGAACAGCTTTAAAGTGGGAAACTTGTCACTTTCCCAAATTTCTAAAAATTTTAAATACGTAACCTATACTTCAATTAAAAATAAATTCTCCGATATTGTAAACTGGCATTAAAACTGTTCCTTGCTGTTGAAAAATAAAATATCAGGCACAGAATCACATTCTCCATTGCCACATTAGTTTTCCATTAGTTTTTCAACAATGAAATTACACACACACAGACATGCACATACAAAATAAATAAACTTTAATCACAGTATCACACTGGAGCCAGTGTAATTAATGTTGTGTCAGCATTTCCATTTAAGCCACTATTTTCAAGAGGTTTATAGCACAGCCATAAAAATTCAGTTAGGTTGAAATTAAGCAAACAAGGTCTTATACAGCAAGCAACATTTAAGTGTATATACAGACAGCAGCCAGTTACTACTTATATGGGAATTAAAATAGACGCTTACTGATTTTTAAAGGGCACTGCAGAGCTATTTTTTAAACAATATTTTTCTCAACATTTATAATAATCTCTCAAAAGCCTGAATCCAAGCTATGTTTCTTGACCCTTTTTTCCTTCTCATACAATAGTTCACACAATTTCTTCCAATTTTGGGATTGTAAGCATTGTTTTTTTCTTTCACTTTTAAAAGTAAAAGAATGCAGTGAAAACATTTCTTTTGAAAAACAACACACATGACCACAGTCTGATCCTGATACGGGCCCTCCAGGCATTACTGAAGCAGAAATGACAAATAGTCATTACACCTTCCAAAAATCATAAGATATAGCTGTTTGGAAAATCTGAGTACTCAAATATGAGGTTTTAAGAGTGCTGTTTAGCCTTCAATTCTAAATGAGGCCCTATTTCTGTTTTCAGTAGAAATCATCAGGGCAGGGTTCGTCTCATTATTTCCGTCCCTTTTCCCTCTCTCCTCTTTGGCTCTAAGTGATGCAGTGGTACCATTTCCAAAGGTTGAGTTTTTGTCATACCAACTACCTTGCTGGTACTTCATGCTGAGCCAATCAGCCTGGCATTTCAAGCTGTAGACAGACAACCCAGTGCAAGCAAACGAGAACTCAGACTGGAGCAGCAGTGCTATTAACTTAAAGGTCCTAATGACTTAATGTCCTGCTATAAAGAAGGCTCTTCAAACAGCCAAGCTGAATCATTTCTGAGTTTCACTGACAACCAGCCAACCAAGAAGAGCAAGGGATCAAATTAGCACGGATGCTGACGAATATCAGTGAAAACACCAACGAGGACATCATAATTACAGAGGTACAAAATTGGCTGCGTTTCACAATTTGGCACTTTCACAACTTAAAATAAACAGCACTCATATTTGAAATCTGCCATTTAGCTGCAGACAGGATGGACAAAGGCAGGAAAACTCCACTCCATTCTGCTAATGTGCCTTTGCCCCATTTTGGTAATTTCTTTTTTTTCAATTGAAATATCTAGCAAAAACAGGATGTGATCCTATGTACTATTCAGTAGACACAGTATGGTGAACTAAGGATGGATTTCAAGTATTTCAACCTTGACTTTTCAGCATCCTCGATTTATGCTTTTAAGTCAGACTCATTAAAGTTCTTGCATGTAGTTTGTTCTAAACACCAAAAACATTGCCAGACCATAAGAATACTGCTAGGGAGATATATGAAAAAGAAAAAAAAAAAAAAAAGAAAATAACTGTGCCTAATAAAGTCAGAAGTCCCTTTCCTCTTCACTTTCCTGTAAATTTCTATTACGTTTCCTTAAATCTATAAAATTCAGACTTCTGTTTTTCTCTAGTATCTTTTCCTTTTTTTATTGTTCTCATTAGTCTGAGCAATATTGGAATACAGTATCACATTACTGATACTACAATCTTTTATGTACCTCAAATTTAGCATTATTTCAACTGATAAAGTTTTACAATCATGACAATTAGAAATTAAAACAGTACACCTTTTCCCAGCTTCAAACTGCTGGCCAATATTTACTAATTTTTCATTCTAGCAACCAAGTCAAATTATCTACTGAGAAAGAGTTGAAGAAAGCGGCAGTAGCTATTGTTTTGTTTTTTAACACAGATCTTTACGTCTATGGCTTGTGGAGTCCTTTGGCATAATTAACAAAATTATCCTTTACAAAATTACTTGTTCTGGCAAATCAACACGGTGTTAAGTATGCTTCTATTATCACAGACCAGACTAAAACTCACATCAGATTTTAGCCACATTTGTACAAAATCATCTCCTTGCACCCCTCACCATCCCCCAAAGCCTGAAGGACATAGCTATGTCAGTAAATTGGTGAGAGAAGGCAACAGGAAGTGAAGTAGAAAATCCCAGCTTTTAAAAAAGATCCCACATTTTTCCACTGCAGGTTTGAATAAAAAAAAGCCCTTATTTTCCACGCATGGGTACATCATGCTGTTCTATAACAAACACACTTGATTCTTATTAATTGCTAGGTTTATTTCAATGTTTCATTTTGCCTTACGCTGTTATCTTTTTTTTTTTAATCTCTGGGTGGCCAAGGGACAGCCTCTCGTACAAGAGAGTGTGAACTTCCAATTCTGATTTAATCATAGGAGAATCTGCGATTTAATCATAGGAGAATCTGATTTAATTATAAGAGTCTGGGTTTACTCAGGGCAGGATTCCGACTCTGAAGATCACTGAGTGCCACAGAGCCACAATTCTTTGGACCGACCGGCCAATTTATTTCCACTGTCAACCTAAACCCTTACTTTAAATTTCTTTAAATGCCCAATTGCAAATCACAGTGTCAATTTAGAACCATGACCATATTCACCTCTGGGAAGCACTGTGGCATCAGGAAAAGTGAAAAAATACTGCATTTTTGCAACAGATATTTGCTATAAGTTGATACTGAACATTCTAGCAGCATCACTGTACTTCAGTGAACTGGCACATGAGCATGAGCATACAATGCTTCTGCAAGAGTCTTCTCAAAAAAAATACAGTTTCATATATTTTCATAATAAATAACTTACAGAAACTAAATCAAAGCAAGTACACACAGCACTGCAATTAAATTAGATGTCAGTCATACATGCTGTCAAATGTTTGAAGCTACCCAGCTACTGCTGTCCATAAACCATAGTGCAGATATTTTACAACCTACATGCTAACAGCAGAGATCACCACTTTGTAAAGAGTGGGAGATCCTTGCTACAGAAAGGATCCCAACTATTGAGGGGCCCAGCCTGGCTAGAGCTGAGTGATGGCACCAGCAAGCCTGAAGGAGCAGCCTGGCACCTGTCCTCCATCATGCTTTTGCCTCCCTCTTTGTTGAGCTGGTGAAGTCAAAGGGCTGGTCTCCTAATGATCCAGATGGCCTTCTGCTGACACTGGGGTTGGCATCAAATGGGCAGCAGCAAGCCCAGCACACAAACCTGCCATTGTGCTGGGAAGGACTAAATGGGCTTCTGGCAGCAGCTTGGCCTGGTCTTGCACCCGCGATGACAGCCTGAAGTGCTGCCTGCCCAGTACTCCCTGGAGCTGGCTATGAATTGACCTCTCACAGAAACAAGGTTCTTGTCCCTCGATTATATGAAGCTGATTATCTGATTGCCTCACTTGCTGAGGGGGAAGAAGGAGCATGGACGGAGAAGGGTGTGGATTTGTAAAGGCACTCTTCCTCCTCCCAGGGTGCTGATGAAAGCATTAGGATGTTTTAGAGCTTCATTTATAACCACACCAAAAAATAATACCAAATGCAGTTAAATGGTTATATTAATTAAGATAAACAGAGACAGCTTTCAATATCAGCAGAATACTGGTACAGTTAATTTCCTTCCAATATTGCATTTACTTTCTCAGTTACGAAACTTGGGCATTTTTATTAGACATTGACAAAGCTGCGCTTGTAAGTGGGAAAGATCGCTAGTGAAAATTATGTAGGGAGGCATACCAATTTTCACATCAAGTTACGTACTGAAGTATGAAGATTTTTTTAGACAAAGAATATCTTTCTCCAACTCCTTGATTTGTCTTTTTCTTTTCAAAATCTGCACAGGTTAAAACAAAATACACCAAGTGAGCAAACAAAGCAACCTTAAGCAACCATAAAGAATGTAAAAACAACTGAAAGGAACGGGACACATGGTTGTGCACTGGAGTTCATCCCCCAAATAAAAATGGAGGTCCAATAGAATAAGCTGTATATCCTTCTCACATACAAAGATTCAAATGTGTAACACAGGAGGAGAGCCTTTCCATCCCCCCACAGAAGTTTAAAAGCCCACTCAAAATCTTTTTGGTCTTAAAACCTGACAGAACAGGAAAAATAACAAAAAGTCTATGGTGCCACATTATTGCCTACCCCGAGTGTTTTGGCATTTCAATGTCTAAACTAGACAATTTGCATTCCTTTATAAGAGACTCTGCAGACATACCAAGGCCAGCTCAGGCTGCCTTCACATTTGTCCCAGTTTTCAGTGGATTGCAGAACTTGAACTGAGCCCCATATTCCAGCACTTTTTGAGCAATGATACTTGTAAAATGCACTACACAGTGAATATACTTCTAATAGTAATCAGGCTAGGACCCAGAGCTAGTCAAATAATACCTACTGGGTCAGCAGTATTCTTCCCTTTGTACAGCAGTGGTTATCTACTTGAAAGTTTCTGAAAACTCCACGCTGCTAGTCTGCTGTTACCATCAAGAATTATGAACTTAGCAAGGAGAAAGAAATCAAGGGAATTGAGATTTTCACTGGTCATTACTACATTTACACTGTTAAAATGCCACCTACAAAAACACAGTTTGCAGACAGAGAGCTTCATGAGGCACAGACAGGTTTTCCCTTTCCCTTCTCACAGCAGTTAGAAGAATGTAAACTTAAAGACCAGAAAGCATGTGTCACAAATGTGTGTTAAAACAAGGCTAGTGTATGAGGTGGGAAATCCACAGGCATATCGAGAGAAAGGAAAGAAAGACCATAATTATTATGTACCTGGGATCATGTTTGCTGCCATCCAGACAATAGAAGTAACACATAGTAAATGTAAGAGGGCTGAGACATTTTTTCTACCCAAAACACCTCTTTGTATAAGAAAGGGAAGTAAGGAAGGGATGGTCATTCTACAAACCATAACAACCTCAGCTGCCAGTCATTCTGCTAACTGCTCCACACGCTGTCCTCGGCACACAAGTGTCCACAGACATCTGAGACAGGGGCTTGGCAAAGAAGTATTTTGTGGGTATGGACCAGCATCAGCTTGAATAATGACAGATGCAGAAATTCCTTAACCTCATTATGTTCACAGAAATGAACAAATACCTGACTCAAAAAGAATGAACTCGTTCTAAACCTAACAGCTGATTTAAGAGTTAGAGCTGGATAGTTTGGAAGAAGGAAAGAATTTAGCTGGTGAAAAAACAGAAGCTTGCAATGATTTAGATGAAGCCCTCAAACTGGAACAACCTGATCTGATGAACTGTCATTTTACGTTCTGAGAAACTTTAATATGTTTTGTTGTTCTAAAAATTACTGTTGTATTTTAAAGTACCCAACAGCTTTCCTCCTGCTAAACCCAATAGCAGTAGCTAGCTATAACAGCTGTAGAATTAGAGGCATCAATGATTTGAGGGATCGTTATTTTAGCTATGAGCATTCAGCAACCTTTTTAACTCACTGAATGCTAATGGACTTAGCTTAAAGGAAAATTACATAGTTACTGTGCACAGCACATCAGTAGCCTGAAAATCTCCTACAGATAGGTTATCACCATTGTTTCATTTTAATTCATCAAAATGAAAATGTAACAAATTCTAACTGGTACCTCCACCCTAACACTGCATTTCTTCAATTTTTCCAAGCAAAAACCCAGTGCTTGGCTCTCCACAGAGAAATGATCTCTACATGCTTTTCAATGTCCATGTTCTGTAGCCCACTGGCTAAAACAGATTAACACAGAGTCTACAGAGAAGACCTAGGAAACCAAAGCTCTTAAAATATGATATAAGGTGTGAATCAAGAGGTGGATGAACAAAGTCCTTCCTCGCTGGGAAGGACTCGCATGCAAGTGCCTTTGATGTCTAGAGGAGCAATGGAGTAGCACGTACCAAAGAAAAACGCAGGAAAAAGTATATTGGCATTGCAGAGCTAAATGTGGCTCTAATCATCTAAACATAAACTTGGATAAAAGGTTTTGATAAGTATACAGGAGATCGGCTTGCTTTCCTGGCCCAGCTGGCATTTAGGCTGAAATAAAACACAAGTACTAACTCTGCTTGTTAGTATGGACAAAGCCATAAACAGCCTGTAGCCAGATTAAAGGTACCAATCTACTCCTAATGGAATCCATCCCTGCTCCCCCTAAGGTACGTCACAAAGCTTGTACATTTCAAAAGAAATCAGAAAGATAGGAACTTTATTGTCACAAAACCTTGTTGCTTGTGCCATGTTGCCTCAATTGGCCAAATCAGGGCAGCTGAGAATTGTCTAGGTCCACTAAACAACTGCACATCTAGTGCCTCCATATTTGAGGCAGAAATAAACTGCTGCCTAAATTTCAAAAATTAAAAAAAGAAAAAAAAAAAAAGGAATATCCAGATTACCTCTGTGTCACACGTTCTTCCTCCACTTTCCTATTCATGGACCTTTTATCTGGATGACCTTAGTTTGGCTAGCAGGCAAATATTACCCCTTCTGGATGAAGCCTGGACAAATCTGTGCCTTCAACCTACCTCTCAAACTTTCTCTCAAAAACCCCATTGGGTTGGTTTTTTCAGGAAATCAATGCTTTTCAGTCCTCCAGCTTCAGAGCAATCACTGAAACACAGAATTCCACACTCTGGGCACCAGCAAAGGACTGGCCAAAAAAACCAAATTAGTCTAAAGCAGCAGTAGAGGATTGCAGGAAGCTTATGTATTGGTAAGTAAACCCTTCATAACTCCTAGTAATGCACTGACACAGCAAGCTCTTTATAGAGCTCTAAGAGGGTGTACTCCACGTTGGAGAAAAAGCCATGCCAGATCTGCAAGATGCATGGGCACTCCGCAGATATTCAACCAGTATCAGCTGGTATGTCTCTGTATCTACACAAGAGACCTGGCAGAACATGCTGCTGATTTCTTAGGGCAACAACCTACTCTTGAAAGGCTCTTGCACTGCATTCCATGCCCAGAATTTTCTGCTCTTCCTAAAATGAGAGTTGCATTCATACCAACAGATGGAAAACATCATCATCTAGAGTTGGATCCATGCCTTGCTACTGGCTGGAACAAAAGCCATAGAAGTACTCTAGTTAGAGTTAAACTCTGAGCAGTTTAACTCTAGAGCAGTTTTTAGCTCTAACTAGTTAACTCTAGTTAGAGCTAAAAACATTTTTGTCTAGTGGTCCGCGGATGAAAAGTTTTCCCACAATACACTGCTGAAGAATTCATGCAGTGATGTATCTTAGTGAAGTACCTGTCAAGCTTTCTGTGGTCCAACACAGTGCCAGTGCAGACAGAGTGCTCCAATCCAACTTGCATGTGCATTTACAAATAACAACCCTGCAGTAAAAGCAGTTTAAAGTAGCTATGCAAAAAACAAAACCAAACAAACCAAATAAACCCAACACCCAAACCAACTCTACAAAAAATGCAATACATGGAGCAGCTGGAAAAAAGATCCCATCTTAAGCAGGTCTGTCACAACAGAAGACAATACTGTAATACAAAGGGAAGAAACTGCATCAGAAAATCAGAGGGAAATCCCTAGTCCCGGAGCTTGCAGCCTCCTGGAGAGAGAGGAGAAATCTAAAGGTCACAGCAGGGAGTAGTAAGGAATCCAAGGGTGGGCCCTGAGATTGGAAAGGGGGTGCTTTCCCATCACTAAGAGACAATACCAATCAGTGCTTCACTAAAGAGTTTACAGGAAAACTAGAATAAAGAAGTGGCTGCCAAATCCCCAGCCATGAAACTCCGATGTTCAGCAATTCTCTGAAGCAACATCTTGATGGCTAAACTGTACTGTGGATCTACCATGGTACTATCATTCTGCAAAGCTATTATCCATGCTGTTCAGTGTAGCACTATCATTCATATTCACAGAGTGGTTTTCTTTCTCCCTCTGTCTCCAGACTTTTTCACATGTTTTTTAGCGATATGCTCAGTTATACTGAAGAGCAAAAGATTTATCACTGAACACTTCAGCCCTCTTGTCTCATGGGCTGTAATTTTTCAGACTGTGGGTCAGGGACCTTTCCATTTCACTGCAACACCCAAGAGACTAGTTTATCTGGAATGTGAATTTCCCATACCTTCAGTAGTTTCTACTCACGAGAAAATTTAAACTACCATTCAAAACTGACTAGAGGTCCATCTGTTGTAAGAAAGCTACATTATTTTAGACTACTGTCTCTTCACCTCCCAGATCTTGTCCACCAGATCCCTCCAAATGCCAAATAAAAACAGAAAGGGTGCAAGTGACTTGGACACCCTTGAGGTTTCTTCCTATCAGTGAAAGAAACAAAATCTCTCTGAGAAAATTCCAACCATCTTTCTCACAAGTCAGCCTCACCTTACCAGATGCTAGATTTATTGGGCAGGTCATGGCTCTGCTTTTAAAGTGCTAAGGGCCTTTCCCTGACTTGACCAAGATTACTAAAGGATTGCTAATCCTCATCCTTGAAACAATGTCCTTAGGCTAATACGTCAAGATAAGATTTGATGTCATTGGCGGTTGTCCTCTGCATTTTGCATCCACGGTCTGGTACCCTATAAAGCACAGTCTCTCCAATTTCTAAGAACCAGAGGGAAATGGAACTTTTTAAGAAAAGTAGGACAGAAACTCAATTAATTCCAGATACTTTAAAAACTCTGTAATATTTCCATGATTCTGTGTTAACACTACTATTAACTACTCCCTTTATCAGTTAAGTGTTTTGGGATGGGGGAGGTTGGGCAGGGGGTATTAATCAAGCTTCTGCAGATTACAGCCATTATAATTTACCATGATTTTTTTACCATTCCTGAAATCCAAGGATGACCCTGACTTCACAATTTCCTGTTTCCATTTTAAAAGAATGTCACATAGCAGAGTTTTAAGGATAACTTTTGAAAAAAATACTATTTATTACGGATTTGTTTTATTTCAATTGGCAAGAAAACATAAAGAAAACAATTACAACTGTTCCAAAAAGTCTATTCACTGAACAAAGGCAAGCATTAAAATAAAATTATTTTTCTGGTTTCAGCTGCTAAGAGCAATGCAACTCATCGTTCAGGATCAAACCACCAATGTCTACTCATAACAGGGTACGGTTATGTAAAATTAAGGCTGGCACTGCATTGTGCCCAGATACTTGAGGTTTGGATCCTTAACTATGAATTTCCTTCCTTTTATGATCTTAAGCCAGAGAACAATAGCTGTGTTTTAATCTTGCCTTTTGTGAATTTTCTTGGTCTTTTCTTTCAAGTGTTTACATACAATGATACAGCCCTGAGTGATGCCACAAAGTAACACATCATCCAAATCTTGCTGTTTACTAAATATGCTATGATATCATTCAAGGTTGAACGAATCAATTTTTTTCCCCCCATGGAATGATAATGGATTCATAACAAAGAAATGATTATTTTTTAAATGTCATTCACCCATGTCTGCATCAGATGGCATGCTTATGATTAAAGGCTGCAATATTATGATTCCCCAAACTTACTCTAAATTATTTTCAAATGGAAAGAGAAAAAGATATCTGGAAAGAACCTTCATCAGTGTTACGAAGTCCCTTTGTTCTTCTCGTTTATAAAGACTACATGACTGGAATTCTGCACCAGATTTTCTTCAGCCATTGCAAACTGGTTTAACTTTACTACAGTTAATAAACAATAAAAAGAACACTTGGGAAATAAAACCAATTTGCGCCAGCTTTCTTTTTCTCCTCAATCTCATATTTTCTTTTTTATTACAAAACTGGCCACATAAAATAGGGATGCATGAAAAAACTATGAAGATGATCGATGAAGATAAACTCATCAGTTATTAGTGAGAAATTCTACAATGCAGAGGGTTTTAGAACTTAACATTTTCCAGGGGAACTTGAACCAAACTATTAATTAGGAAGATGAAAAGGAGACACTTTTTTTTTTTCGCTAGCTGAGCAGGAAAACAGAAGCAACTCCCTCCTTCCAGTACACCTAGTCTCATCTTAGAGACACAAAGGAACAGGTTTCTAAAAACAGAACTTTGCATTATAAATGTTGACATATTATTCAGAATGACACCTTTTCTGGATCTCTATGTGATAATTCTCCTTCCTATGAAATATATTGGATCGGATCTTCTTTTTATGCTAAACATAAGCACAATCCACCAGGATTCAAGTTTCCTCAATTTTGTCAATGTTACTCCATCTTACAGATTTAGAACTAAGATGTTGTGCCCTGCTAAGCACGCCCTCTCCTCATTTTCTTTTGCAGCTAAAAATTTACTAACACCTAGAATGGCACCCACTGCCGAAATCCAGGTTAAAATAGCTTTTGGTCAGTTCTGACACCCCCAAATAAACAGAATTTCATTAAAGACTTTGCCTTCTACAATACAACTAAGAGTAGCACAATCAGTCTGCTTAGACTGTCATTCCTTTGGTTTGCACCCAAGGAAACCTCTGAAAGCATTTTTTCCACTCCTGCAACATCTTTTAACAGAAGACAGAGGCACCCATTTCTTGCACCCATGCGCAGAAAAATATAAAAAACAGTCCTGTTACTAAAGAAATACACACACTAGAGGCATTAGCATTCAGATCAGGCACAATCAGTAAGTCCATGTTGCCTCTTCAGTGCTACTCTCAAAATCAAATT
Source organism: Laterallus jamaicensis coturniculus (assembly GCA_022605575.1). Lineage (NCBI taxonomy): Eukaryota > Metazoa > Chordata > Aves > Gruiformes > Rallidae > Laterallus > Laterallus jamaicensis. The sequence continues at coordinate 2,055,487 of JAKCOX010000031.1, read as the reverse complement.
CACTGTCATTTCAGAGGAGGGACTGTCTGCAAGTACAGCACCCAGCAGTCGATGGCACAGTCGGAGGCACACGGGACTTCAGCAGCAGACCCAAATATCACCTGGAGCTCAGTGTAGCTCTGTGTACACCTGCAAAAACTAACAGATGATCTATATTGATGTGAGGCACACTCAGTGCTTTTGGGAATTCTCAAAATTCTCAAAAAGCATGTACAACAGCAAAGCTTAAATTAAGATAAAATAGTTTGTAGGCTTTTATTAAATGGAGCTGGATTTTTCCTAATATAATCTTTAACCTCTATTTAGAACACACAGGGATTGCAGCCATTCACTCCAACAGGTTTTGTCTCTGAGCAGTAACACCTACCTGGTGTAGGAGCAACAGAGGACATTCAGTCTACTGCAGGATTGGTTCCTCTGCAGCTACGGAGACAGTGCCACACAGTAACCTTACATTTTCAGAGGAGCGCTTTTCCTCTTGGTTTGGCCAACACATGGCTTTCATTTGATTTCACTACTGTTTTCTGACCACCTGTAGGTTCCACACAGATACCACAGTCTTGCACGTTCCTAATATTGGAACAATCCAAGTTTTTAAAAGCATTTTAAAAAAACCAAGATGGCAAAAGGAAATGTCTAAACTTGAAATAAAAGAATATTAAGACCTGAAAGATATTTTGCTTTTCAGATTTCTTCCCATCTGTCAGTAATTTTTCCTTTATTGTTCTCAATATATTTCTCTTGATTCCAAATGTTCCAAAACAGTAAATATCCAACAGAGGAAACAGTTAAAAAAAAAATAATCAATGATGCACAGAACATGCATATTGCCCTTAAATATATAAGTCCCACAAATTAATAAAGTTGGAGGGATTGGCTAAGGTCCAATCACAGAATGCATTAGGTTGGAAGGGACCTTTAAAGATCTAGTCCACCCCACCTTTAAAAAGATCAGGTTGCTCAGAGCTTCTTCATGCCTGACCTTGAATGTCTCCAGGGAAGAGGCCTCCACCACCTCTCTGGGCAACCTTTTCCAGTGATTCACTACCCTTATAGTGGAGAACTTCTTCCTCATGTCTAATCTAAACTATCCAGCTCTAGTTTAAAACCACTGTACCTCTAGTTTAAAACCACTGTACCTCACCCTATCTACATGCCCTTGCAAACAGTCCCTCCCCAGCTTTCTTGTAGGCCCCCTTTAGACACTGGAATGCCACTGGAAGGCCTGTCTTCTTAGGAGAGGTGCTCCAGCTCTCTGATCATCCTTGTGGCCCTCCTCTCGACCTGCTCAAGCAGGTCCCTTGTCCCTGTGCGTTGAAGGCTCCAAAGGTGTACACAATATTCCAGGTGGGATCTTACCAGAGCAGAGTGGGAGGGAGGATCACCTCTCTGGATCTGCTGGCCACACTTCTTTTGCTGCAGCCCAGGATGTGATTGGCCTTCTGGGCTGCAAGTGCACATTGTTGGCTCGTGTCCAGCTTTTCATCCATCAATACCATGAGCCTTTTTCCTCAGGGCTGTTCTCTATCACATCATCCCCCAGACTTTATGGGTAATGAGGATTATCCTAACCCATGTGCAGGACCTTGCACTGGTCCTTGTTGAACTTCATGAGGTTTACTTGGGCTCATCTCTCTAGTAATCCACATAACCAAGTTCTACTGCATTTGCATACTTTGTGGAAAAACACACTTTCTAATTAGAATGAATTTGACAGTCACCCCTAAAGATAGTTATCTTGCCTGCATCCTTCTTTTCGGTACGTAAAAGAACACATTCATACTGGTTTGATTTTACTGATGCACATGTATTATTGTGCAATGTGAACCACAATCTTTCGAATTTTTTTTAAACACCTATTTATGAAAGAAGGTAAATCTATCATTAAAATTTAAGAGTGCTTTCTGCCTACAGAGAAGACTTCAGAAACTTCCCACACTGATTTGGCACACCCAGACCAGCTTTGGTGATGCTACGCCTCCAGGATGGAGGTATAAATCTGTTCTCCTACTGTCGGGATAGCAAGGACCACAGAGATTCATGTAATCTCACTATTTAGGAACCTTCCTGGAAAAAACCCCAAACTTTTTAAAATTTGTTTGTTGTTAATTGGGAGCACTAATAATTGTTGGATGGTAACAACTGACCTAACTTGGATGGGAAAGACTGATTTAAGGATTAATTTTCTAGCACTTTCTGGTTTTGTCTTAATTCATTTACATGAACGTTTACGTGAACGTAAGATTAACACTTTATTCTAATAAATAAATGTTTTTGTTATCTAATCACCCTTTCAAGCTATGTAAACAAAAGATGTTTAAACAAATGGCAGATCAGCAGCTAAGCAAAAGAATTCTAATCTAACACAGCTTCTCGCATCTGCTTCAGGATAAACTTTGTAGTTTTTTCTTTTTTTTAACAAGCACAACCAACAGTTTATGTGGTAATCCAAATTGGCAGGAAAGTCTAAAACTATTTCTTTTTATTAAGATAAATGGAGCTACGAATGCTTGGTGGTCAAGATGACAAGAAAAATCTAGAGGAAGATTCACTTCAAAATTCTTTTAAAATATGTTTCTTACAATACTTTCAGATTTTGTAAAGGAATATGCATCTTAGTTAAAAGAAGGCTTCCACTGAATAATTATTTAAAGAAATTTACCATATCCTAGAATGGCCAAAGGTCTCATTTGACTTAATGGTGTGGGTTGTTTCTTTTAAAATAATATCTTGCTCCTGTTGAGACTGTGAATCCCTGACCCCTTGGGGTAGGTACTGTCTATGTCCACATACAGGAAGAGCCTCTGGCACTGCCACACTATAAACCAATACCACCACCACCGAAATAACACCCAGCCCAATCACTCTCTTGTTTTGTTTTTCCTCAGAAGCGAAGCAAGCTATGTATTTCCTAACACTTCACTTCTACCGACAGTTTAAGAAACAAATCCAAGATGTTCCTGACAGCAGAGCTATGGTAGACCTATGCAGGCAATTTTCCTGGTGGGAGAGCAGCCTACACTGTCAGAAAATTTATTTTGGTGGTATAGCCTATTTGAGTTCCCAAAATAATTATATGCCAGGAAAGTAACCCTACTTCCAGTATGCCTGTTTACAGTAGAGCTTCTGCCAATACAGCTACGTCAGTTGAACTGTGATTTCTTCCCACACTCTAACCAGTATAACTATGCCGGCAAGACTTTCAAGTATAGCCAAGCTTAGTGTGTGAAGCAATTGCAAAGATCATCTTTTTCCATGTCTCCATGTGATATGAGTTTAATGTGAGATGGAAAGGTTATTAAAAATCCGTCAACCCAAATGCCCTGTTTGTCAAGGGGAAGAAAACACCACAAAAGATACAAAGAACAATAGTCAAAGGAAAATGTTGCCGCATTTTCATCATATGAAGGATTAAGGAGTGCGCATTTGGGGTTTTTTTAATTTTATTTTTTTTTAAATTAACAGTGTCTTGCTTGCATTAATTACAAGAAACATTTGAGTCAACTGTTCCTGGCTTGGATTAATTTCATTATTCAAATTATCCTGAATTTATAACACATTTGTGTGTGTTTCATATTGGGACAGTTTTAATCTTAGTAAATTAAGAGCTACAATCTGTTTCATTTGATTGTATTCCATTACACTTTGTTCTCATATAATAACTACCCTTCAAAATTCAAAAGGCTTATCATTTTGAGCTGCAGTCAAAAATAAGAATGACTGACTTCAGCAGGGAGTGTTCCCGAGCTGGATTTTCTGATCCTCTTTATTCACGAAGGAAGTACCAGCTAGCTTTGGGGTCACTTGGATTTACTTGTGCACCAACCTTGTTGGAAAAATGTTCTGAATGTGTTTCTCTCCCTCCCCTAGGGCATAATGTCAGATATGGAAGAAGTGTGAATTGCTTTGTTTAAAACAAAACAGACCTATGCAATTGAAAAACGCAAACTTGCAGACCAGCAAAATTTACCAGGAAAATGTTTCTATGTGAGCGGACCTTTCCTCTGCATAATCCCACTCCATTGGCTTCACACACAAGCTGCTTCCACAGTTCCCAGTAACAAGGTGGTTACCAAATACTCTTGTGATTGTTTCAAGAGAAAGGGAGGCCTTCTTTTAGGCTAATTCTTGTATTGCTGGAGAAAATCCAGTAGTAAATTAAATCAAATTAAATCTATCAGAGTAAATTATTAAGGATGTTAAATAAACAAAACCCTAGACATACAAATTGGAGTTTGAAACAGCCTTTACACATTCTTTTCTCATTATTTGCTCTGAAAAACAAATCAGTTCATTCACTATGGGTCAGATGCCCAGTAAATCACAGAATCAGAACATAATACAAGTCGTAAGCAAGAACCCGCACTGCCACAGAACCCAAGCCATTTCATGTCCTGAGTTATTTTTGGATTTGTAGATTGTCATCAAATCTTGATGGTAAATACTTCCATGACAGTGATTTCTGTGCAGCTGTCAAAACTTTTGTGAAGATTCAAACGCTTTTTGGAATATAATTAGGCCACTGGATCAAATGAGGACACATAAATCCGCCATCTAATAAAGGTTTTACCTGTCACTTGTAAGAAAGAATCAGCTTTGATACACACATTTAACAGATTACAAAAATATTTATGTTATTTTATTAATTCCTTCCTGTATCATGAAACACTATTTATGGCTGTAACTTCAGCATGGACTGGAAACCTATATGCATACCCCTCCCATGAGGCTGAAAAGAGTATCATGAAATTATTTCACCACTGTATACTTCTCTCCTGATAGAACTTAAAGCTGGCTCTGACATTAAAAAGTCAGACTTGATTGCCTGTCTAAATCAATTCAATCAGAACTGTGACAATGACACTTCAACTTCGGATGAAATAATTTATTTATGAATATTTATAGGTTTACCTGGATACTGAGAATACAAATACGTAATGAGACGTACTTTTCGAAAAGCATACTCCCTTTACTGAAGCAATCAAAAATCCACTGCAGTAGTCACTCCTATGCACTACCAAAACTGTAAGCTTTACTGTTTTGCATTATCGTTTCAGAGAAAGGACATACCAACGTTTACAGTGTATGGAAATATGCTACACTATTACATGGAAACAGTTCCAGGGACTTGGATGGCCTCTCTGCAGTCCTTATGATTTTACAGTGATACAATGTTCACTCAAAATATTACTCTCTGAAGAGCCTGATAAATGTTTATCTTTGGCTCTTTTCCCTTCCTGTTTAAACAGTATAGTTTCTATAGTTTTGATAAATATTCTGGTTTAAATTTAAAGTTTTCATACCCAAGCTTCTAATGTTTCTATGCTTTTTGAAATTCATTCTGTTGTCTGCTGTAGCTACACAGATGTCACCAGACAATATCGCTGGCTTGACTGATTAAAAATTTAGCTGTTCCTAGAACACCTAAGCCATGCAACTCTATCAGAGAAATTCAAAGTTCCTGTTCACATTTTATTTTATTATGCAATACAGTATCTTTAATAAATTGCACCAGGTTGTATAGTCCGGATGAAGTCTACATGCTTTTTTTTTTTCCTTTTCCAAACTGACAGGTCCTATTTTATTTATGAGATTACAAAACTTGCATGGGACTCTTTAATTTTAGACAGAAGGACTTTAATGATGCTTGGCTCATCCACATCTTTGCATTTTCCGCCAGGTCAGCAGCTGAAGGCCTTGCACTTTTGTACAAAGTCTAATAAAATTATGGAAAATGACAGCAAAGAGAAAATTAATGCATCTTAAATTTATTTTAAAACATTATACAGTCCAAAAAGGAAAACAAAAAATGGGGGAAATGTATGTAAGAAAAGGGGCAAACTATTAGAAGAAGAAAAGAAACTGCTGAAAATAAAGTATATTTGGGGGGGGAGGGGGAAGAAAGCAAGCTACACAGAGAGAAAAGATAATTGCATTGAGACCAGTAATTTCTTTGGCTGCAGTTTATACAGCCAACTCTGAGTGAAAAGTTGATGTCCAATTTGATGTCTCCGGTGGAAAACCTGTGGTTTTATCACCTCTGTCCCAGGAAGACAGTAGTCCTCAACACTAAAACCCCATACAGTTCAGAAAACTGGCCATTCCTGTTCAGAGAAGTCTACAACTTAAAATGTTTGGGAACTGAACTTCCTCTCACCCCAAAATGGGTGGGTCCTGTTGAGCCCCAGTGAATCAACACAGATAACTGCTTGACGTTGCCAGTTGGTGGTTTTTATAATGGACATACACTTTCAAGCTCTACCTTCTTTCTTTTCCATAAATGTTTACCACAACTATTCAGAAACTGGATCTATACTAGTAGGATTCTGTATTTATTCCGTGTGAAATACAGGAAGCTAAACCAGAAACTAGTTAACATGGTACCTAAACTGAAAAAAAACCAAAATACACTTTAACACATTTGAACATATGAGATAACAAGCTAAGAGAAAAATGCTTATTGCTGCAAGGGGTGAAAAGCAGCTGGACTTTGCTCCCCCCCAAACATTGTTATCGGGAACTATACTGATCCAGTTGGGTAGTCTTTTCCTGCTAATCCTAGCTTATTACCTATTTCTGCACATATGTTTAGGAGTTCAAGAGCTGTCATCCAATACATATACTTAAAGGTAGAACCGCCAGGAACTTCTAGAACTGAATGTTCTTCCTACAGAAAATACTTATTCCACAGCAGCAAAACTCACTGTAACACACAATGTCTATGAACAAGATAAATATAAAATGAAAATGGAAATAAAAAGTTGCAGTAATTTAAAAATATTTCTTATTTTGACTTTTTCAGAATTAAATTTTTTATTTTGAAACAAACTTCTATTTTTTATAATACATATATATTGATATATATTTATATTTCCTTTATATTTTATGGGAAAATACACTATGTAATGGAAAAAAGTAGAATCTAAGAGAAACGTTCTTTCAGAAGTTTTAGCTTGAGTTTCTTGTTTAGGGGCATGGGGCATGGAAGTAGCAGAGAAAATAGGTCTTTGTTGTGCCAAGAGAAAAGAAATTTCAAAATTGCAAGAATCTCACCACATGAAAGGATTCTGTTTCTGTAAAACTGAACAGTAAACTGTTACAGATAAAATACTGACATGACCAGCCCTGGCACATACCCAGCATAACTCTCTAGCAAAGGGTGTTGGAGAGCCTGAGGGAGTACCACCTTCCAACAGGCTGAATGCCTGGCAAGCACCCAGCCTACCAACAACCTGCATGTTATAGTGACAGCACTGTTTGCAATTCTCTTCTCTGTGCTCCACCACACTTCCCTACCTGCAGTTTCAACTTAAGAATAAATAATTTTTTTTAAAAGTAGAGCTCTGTCCCATACAAACTGCAGCATGACATCATACAGCCTTTTCTCATTGCAGAGTAGAAACACAGCAGATCAGCAGCATCCACTTCTGCCATACTAATGGCTTTCACACCACTGCCTGCTGAGCCAAGATGCACAACTAAATCACAACTATGCTGGAGCAGGGCTCTGGCTCACACCTCAAGTAACTCCTGATCTTTATTGCACCTTTTTTCCAAAGGGCTGGAGTCATTCTTATTTCCCATTTGCTCCCTATAAAGTCTCCATTCAAAAATGTATTACTGAAGCATTGTCATGGAAACAGTAAAGGCTAAAACTTTACTTTAAAAACAATCTTGAAGACTTTTAGGCAGTTTTTCTCAGGCCACAGTTGCTATATGTTTTCAGGCAGAGCCATAACAGATGTCACTAGCGATTAAAGAGAATCTCCAAATGTTTTTGCTACACACGTATGGTGACCCTCTTTATACTACAGAAGGGTGGGGATACTCTTTTGCCTTCCTGTCTCCTACTTCCCATTTGTCCAGTACTCCTGCCTGCTCTTCCCTCCTAAAAACTAAATTATGATGAACATTATTTTTTCACTCAGCACAAATTTGTAAAACATCACTACCATCAGGCAATGCTGCTGGCATTCCCTTCCCTATAAAATGATGCAACCAGAAAAACCACAGGGCTTGCTCTGCAGTGATTATTCCTTTCTCCTGTTCCAGCCAACAGCAGAACTGGGAAGAGGGGGACATTTTATCTATCTGCAGCACTGACCACAGGATCATTGGATGTGTCAGGTTGGAAGGGACTTCAGGAAGTCTCTACTCCATCCTCCTGCTTACTTACCCTTAGGTTAAGAAATCCCTGCAATAAGTGTAAGTAATATAAATTTATTTTTTAAATATCATCCTGTTGGCCTCACCAAACAAGATGCAGTGCTGTCTAATGGAGAAATTAATAAAATAAAATGGTGGGTACTTTTTTGGGTACTTCTAACAGGACCTTTGCTAGCCTAGTGACTGAGATCTATTTACTCTATAAAACCTTTTGATGCTGAGTAAAATAAAAAAAGTGTTAGAAAAAGGTAAGTTTAATAAAGATGATGATGATATTGATATAAGCATTTATTATTGCTAAACAAAAATATCTAAATATGCATACATACACACACATATATGTAGACCCTAGCACAGCTGTAACCATACCTAACAGTAACCACCTCTGCATTAACCTTATCCAGGTGGGTAATATCTAAATCCTAGAAATGTACAGATTTTTATATATGTGTGTGTAAGTATGTATGCATACATGTTTGAATGCATACACAAATATATACACATAAATCTATTCACTTGTGTGTGTGTGTATATATATATCTCCTAACTTTTATCTTTAAACTGTGATGGTCCCTGGTATAAAGTTGCTTATCCGTAAGACACAAATCAAATTTCTTTACCTTCTAAATTAAAAAAAACACCAAAAAACCACAAACACACACAAAAAACCCACAAACAAAACAAAACACAAACACAAACCTCAAAGTTTGCTCTACAGGTGCTGTTATTTTTTTTGTTTCCAAGGCCACAGAAAATAGAGAAACCGAGCAGTTTGAACAAAATTCCAGAGCATTACTCCACCCTTATAAAGGTGAGCATTGAATAGATATTTTCCACTCACACCATGAAAGATCCTTCTAGACAGCTATTGTAAAATATCAGACACATGAAGCCTTTAGAAACATGAACATATAAAGCTTGTGGGAAGCTTTCATTCTGTCAGGGGTTAAACAGGATGATCTGAAGAAAGCATTAGCTGCTTTGCAGCTGGTATAGAAAACATTTGCTTCCCTACAAGAGGGTTGCAGTAGAAAGCAAAATGAAACAGCCAGATTATTAAAAGATGGAACAGTGCAGATGAAACCCTAATTCGACCAGCAATACAGAATCATGGTATGAGATGTTACAAAGGCCGCGCTAAGTACTGCTCCCTCACTTAAAAGCATTGCTTTATAAGGTTACCACTGAAAGTGAGCTTGCACGTTCTGGCTCCAAGATCTAGTCAAGTACATGGCACAGTTTTCTGGCCAATTCTGCCACACAGACCTTATTACAGAACAAAAAACCCCCACCCATAATCAACAAATACTAGACATGCTGTACCATCCCTATTATGTATGTTCATGCTGAATTTTCCTTAAAAGAGTATACATTGCATTCAAGCACATATATTTCTATAAAGCATACAGAGTCCTCATGCTGTTAACCATTAAATTACACATGAAATCGGATGCTGCACACCTACCATTTATCAACCTTCTCAAGAGAGACAAGGACTATTTTCTGGTGTCTAACTGGAATGACAGGGAAAATTTACGAAGTACAGATGATTTACCTATTGGTGTAGTCTTAACACTAAATACATATATACACAAAATATTTTATGTATTTATATATGCGCATGTGTATAAGAATGTAATTATTGATCAAAATCCCATTTTTTCTTGTAACAAAATGCTTCGTTACTATCATGATAATAATTTCCCCATTGTCCCTGCCCACTTTTCTCAGTAGTGAAGGAAAAGAAAAAAAATACTATCTATAACACTGAATTCCTTTTGCACTTTGCCCCCTCCCAAACCTGCATGCTTCCCAACCAGATGGATTCACAGAAAAAGACAAGCAGCCGTAGGAGGAAGGACTGCTGTCAGCTAAAAGGGATTGCAGCTCACTTCCAGATCATCCCCCAGCACTGTTCGAGCAGAGAGGGTCTGTAGGGAGCACCGACTCACCTTAGGGAAGGTGTGGGAGAGAAGCAGCTCTCATCTGAAAGCACAGAATACAGCAAGAGTACAACATGGAGAAGGGCCAAAAACTAACGCCATAGGTTTCATAATAATAGGATGAGTGATAAAACCAACAATGGTTGTTATTTGGTTCTGAGTGTTTATGCCATGATGCTGTCAGGTAGCAAAGTACTCAATGCTAATGTATACAGGATGAGATGCCCGGATTGAGCCAGTAGAACAAGTAAAATGTCAGACAGAAACTCTTATTATAAGCTCACAAGACAAATAGGAAATGGAGCCTGGCATTTCCAAAGTGAAGGCTGCAGCCTAATTAAAATATTTCCATTGCTGTGACCTCTTAGCACCCACACCATTCCCAGTGTCAGTGGGAGCAGCAGGTACCCAGGACCTGGGAAATCCCAGCCGTCTTTGTCAAGGTGTTTAAATATGGCAGTCCTATTTGAAAAGGCTGACACTGACAGGAATTGATCAGCTTGATTAAGTAGACAGATTTTGGGCAAGTGAGAACATTTTGATAAATGCTTCCCAAAAGGAACGTGGGGACAAAGAGGGAGTTTAAGGGAAGTTGTGAGAGAAACTCGGAATGAAATGTAAGGGGAGAGGAAGGACACCGGGCCCCAGCCAAGCCCGAGTTGCTGCTTTTAACATGTGCCTGGAACTGTATATATGTGACTATAAGAGGGAAATGAGCCAGAACAAATAAAATTGCAAAGCAAATGCTAAACATGTTTTTCTTCCCCACCTCATGGGAGAATAAATATTTTATCCTGCTACAGTTCTATTATTTATCTTCTTCATACCACATCCAATTGGGAAGTGAAACTGTTAAGACTTAATGTCAAGGTTTAAGGGAACTGTTTCATTTTGAGTTCAAATGCTTCAGTTTGGCAGGAGAACATCTGCTTCAAATGTTTCAAAGACTCTTGACATTTACTACACTATGCCCAAAAAAAATTCAAGCAACTGAGAGCATCACTGTGTACATTGTAAAACTGAACATTCTTTGCAGCGTGTCCCTCATACGCTGTATGTCATCCCAGTGCAGAAAATAACATGCCATTCTGCACTAAGGATTTTATTTCAACAACGTAGTAATAGCACACTTTTTATTAGAGTGATAAAAATATCATTCAATTCTTAGTATAAATAAAGATGACAGGTTACACAAAAGAGAAAAGGAAAATAGGGGGAAAAAATGAAAGAGGTTTACAAGAACCACAATCTGCTCTTTGGTATCACCCTACAGCACTTTCTTTGTGTGTCACTATTTGACTGGAGTTGAGAGTTGATGTTTTTTCCTCAGTAAACACCAATTTTTAAAAGGCTTAAAAATCATGTATTTTCATACATCTTATGGGTGTTTCTGAGATTACAAAAGAAATAAAAAGAATGGCATTTCCTCATTGTATTACTTTTTATTATTTGCTTGCAAGTGACCTTACAAGTCGTAAATTTAAAAACTGTAGAAATAGATTTTAATTAAATCTTTTATACAATAAAAAGCAGCCAAAGACTGTTAACATCAAAGGAAGGCATTATCTACTTCAAGGCCAAATTTACAGAATTTCCTTACAATAAGTAATGAAAACCATAATGTGAAAATTCTTCATTGTTAAGGCATAACAAATGCAATTCACAAGTCAAAATAATAACTAAAACAAATCCCTCCCTTACATGACAAGATCAGTAAAAGGACAAAGTCCTCCTCAAATCCCTCATATGCTGGGTGGGTCAGTACCTGGTCTATAATTTAGTCCATGCTGTAAGTGAAGAAGACCAAGGTTTCAACAGCACCTGTGAACTGCTCTATGGTCCCAGTAAACATCTTGTGTACATTTAAGTATACAAAATAGTGAACCTACAAGTCCTATGTAATTCCTACTTACGCATCAACCCCACATGAAAATTCTCAATCCAAACTTACATTTCACACCAAGAACTAACGTAAAAAAAAAATTCTGGGCTATTCATTATTTGTAGACAGATCAATTTTTGAATCACAGTGAGGAGCAAAGTACACATTTGTGACTATGGTCTTCGGACTTAACTCAGTACAGTGTGTCCTGCATGGATCATAAGGCCAATCAATAAATGACAAAGTGCTAGAAAGATCTTATCTTCCCTGACAGGATGGCAGCAGGTCATTTCAAGGGTACAGAGTGAGAAAAATGCACAGATGTCAGTGGTAAATGCTTCCATCACCTAGAGAACTGAGGCACGTGTTTAACTGTGATGTCATTGATACATTATCAGTGGAGTAAGAGCTGCTGCAAAAGACTGCAAAACTGGTATACCTGACATAGGCTTTAGCTCTCCAGGAAGAAAAATGAGCCAAAAAGGGTTATGCATAGAAAGTTCAAATCAGTACTAAATTTGGACTCTCATTATGCAACCAAATAAAACAGGGTATTTTTCATACACTCAGGGAAATGTCATAGCAGGGAAAAGAGATGCTGACCAGGATGTGAATGAAGCCAAGTCACTCTTCCAAAGAACTCTTCAAAAAAGACTTCGTAAGAAAGATTCCAGTTTTCAAACACATATGTTACCAAAAGAGGCTAAAAAAAAAAATCAGTTAAATTTGTTGATGTCAAGGAAGCTCTGCAGGCTAAGTCTCCTACCAGCCTACTCAAAGTATTACAGTATGACAAATACATCTTCGCTGCTTCTACTGTTAATACACATGGGTGATTCAGATTCTGCTGCCTATATACCAGTTCTGTGAGGTGCAGACATGATACTCGGGGTTGGACAGGGGCCAGCAGTTACTGAGACTGGACAGAATATGTGCTACAAAGGCTGGATGTATAGTGCAGCTAGTGTTTGCGATAACCCCACCAAGTCCCTGGAAAGCAGTATGTCACCTTCCCCATTTTTAGGCACCCCACTCCATAAAAAATCAAGTATGAGATGTACAACAGCAGGCAAGTATTAGATAATAAAGGTAAATACAGGATACAAATTACCGTTCATGTCTCTACAGCACAGGATGAACTGTACGAATGCAATTGCATTCAACATCAGAAACAATGTTCAGCTATTAATCCCATCTGCATAAAAAATTACAACTGTAATCTAAGATAACCTTATTTGTCCTCATAAATTTTCAGCTTTGGAAAATGCCAAAATCATAATAACCTTTTTCACTCATTAATCAGTTTGCTGTTTGGGCTCCAGGCCAATCTGTTAGACCCCAGGTACCACATCTCAATAAGATGGCACGTTTTTCATATACTTAAGCAAATGACACAGCAAAGGAAAGAGATGTTGACCAGGTTGTGAATTAAGCTGAGTCATCCTTCCAGAGAACTCTCCAAATACTACTTTGTAAGTCCAACTACTTCAACAACTCCAACATAAGCTATGTTCTATTTGAAATAAGAGTATCAGCAATGTATCATAAGATCAAGTCAACTTTGAACAAGGGGTGAATGTACAATCTGCTAAGGAAAAAGATACAGAAGTAAAATGAGAGCAGCTTGCCACAAGTGTTTCTTGGGAGCAAGCAGGTATGCTATGGTTAACACAGCACTCAATTAGGCCTAAATTTATATTTTGCCCTTCTTCCTGCAACTAAAGAACTAGAACTGGGAGAAAAAAAAAGATGCTGCAATTACAGAACAAACTAGAGATTAAATACAGAGAACCTAAGCATAAGCCCTGACCTTTCAGCATGAATTCTTGACTGTAGTATAGCTGCTGCTACATAAAAATTCCCTTGTGCTACAGCAATAGTAGCATCTGGTCTTAACATCTGAAAATCACGAGTAAACTCTCAGATCCTATGGGCTGAAAGCAAAATCTCTTTGGCCTTAGAACAAGGTTTGTTTCTTTGTGGATAAGAATCATTTAACTTTATAGAGATAATTCTTTCACATTTCTCTTTATTGATATTGGAACATTTCAGGTGAATCCATATTGAACAAATAGTTTCTACAGCGCTGCAAGGTTTTAATTAATTTAGTTGGACACTTTAGAACTGGTTTATATTTTAAGTATTCACATTGCCTTTAGAAGAAATTCAGTGCACTTTGGTTTTAAGAATCCCTTCAAAAAGACTTTAGATCTTTACTAAATTCTGATGCATTTTATCAGTCTTAACAAGATAATGAGTAGGAATCCACCCCGTTATCTGCTGTTAAAAAAGCACTTACATATACTATTAGATCTATTTCTGTTCTGTGCAATACTTAAACCAATTTAGGTCCCTCCCAACTGAAAATATTCTATTCTATTTTCATTGTCTTCAGTAAGAATTTATGTGAATCAAATTAAGCATGTCCCTAAGTTCATCTGAATAAGGACACTTCATTGCAAGAACATCTTCCTTTACATCTCGACTTCACCAGCTTTTCTAAAGGTTCTATGAACTGAGTGCAGGGAATACACACACATAGTCCTTCTGTTCCTTACGTATATAGTGAATTAGAAAAAGAGGTCAGAAGTCATTTTCTCTGTCCATAAACTTTCATAAATTAAACATTTTTTTCAGTTACTCATTTTCAGAATCACAGCAGCCAAATAGGAAATAGAGATATCCAAAAAACTATTTGTAGCTCTTGAGAACATACTTTCACTAAGAGTAGCACTACTAGAAGTGCTCATACAAGTGCACAAACTGATTCCAGCAGAAGAAAACACATATTTGTCCATCAGCATTACACTGAACTTTTGGTAAACCAAGCAAATATACACATGGATAATCTTACCCAAATGTTATTACTTCCCAATATTAAGGCAGTACAGAACACAAGCGTAGGTGTAAGAATACTAATATTGCCTTAACTGACGCATGCACACTCTGGGACTGACAACAGCAACCAGAAAGCCAGAAAACAGGTAAAGGACTTTCAGAAAGGTTTGTACTACTTTGGACCAAGTCAGCCTGACTAAAGGACAAAGCAGTATCTAAACAATCCAGCACCAAAGCACTTTTATTTGGCACTGTTATTAAACAAAGCAATTTGCCTTGAAAAATCTATTTTAAATTTGAAAATGCTATAAATTATTAATCACAAGTTTAGGCATTATATGTTTTTCAATCAACTTTCAATACTTGTCAGTTCTGCCTGAGACTCATTTGTTATTAACCACACACACAAACTGATACCATGTCTTAAAAAAAAACCCTCCACTATCACTGCCTTGAAGGACTTCAATAACCTTACTTCAAAACTCATTTCTGAAAAGTCTGAAATTCAGCCATTAAAAAATACACTCCAGGCTGAAACCCCACATTCAGAAGTTTTAGTCCACAAGTATTCTTTCAATTTAATTTGGTTTAAATTAGAGTCTTTTCAAGTTATAAAAATGTCAAACAAAGGCTCTATGGTTTTACTTTTTAGAAAAATGCTCTTGTTACTCGAAAATAGTTTTGAATTTCCCCACTCTATTTGAGTTTTAAGTGAATGAATATAACTAAATTTAATGTGATATTTTATGTTAATTCACCCCTCAAGCACTCTTTGTGAAATGAAACCAGGCATTAAACGTCAATGACAGATGCAGTCTAAAGACTGCTGTAGATTAAGAACCAAATACTGTTGAACACATATACTTTCTACTCTTCTATAAAGATGTCCAATGTCATTCACTGTGTATAGATACATTATTCCAACAATGTGTCAGGGTTTTTTTTCCAGCTATATACTTTTCTTCACCTCAGCAGTCTCCTCCTTTTGCATTTCCAATTTCACAGAATCACAGAATCTTAGGGGTTGGAAGGGACCTCAAGAGATCATCGGGTCCAACCCCCCTGCCAGAGCAGGCTCCCTATCTCATATTACATAGATAGGCGTCCAGACGAGACTTGAATATCTCCAGAGAAGGAGACTCCACCACCTCCCTGGGCAGCCTATTCCGGTGCTCTGTCACCCTCACTGTGAAAAAGTTCCTCCACATGTTGGTGCGGAACTTCCTGTGCTCCAGCTTACAGCCATTGCCCCTTGTCCTGTCTCCACTGACCAAAGAAAAGGGGCTGGCCAATTCCCCCTGCCACCCATGTCTAAGATATTTATAAACACTAATTAGGTCCCCCCTACAGACCCAGCTCACTCAGCCTTTCCTCATAGGGGAGATGTTCCAGACCCCTAATCAACTTTGTCGCCCTTCTCTGGACTCTCTCCAGAATGTCCCTGTCTTTTTTATACCAGGGAGCCCAGAACTGGACACAGTATTCCACGTGGGGCCTGACCAACGCAGAGTAGAGGGGGAGGATCACCTCCCTTGACCTGCTGGACACACTCTTCCTGATGTATCCCAGGATCCCATTGGCTCTCTTGGCCACCAGGGCACACTGCTGGTTCACAGCCAACCTGTCATCAACCAGGACCCCCAGGTCCTTCTCCACAGAGCTCTTTTCCAACAGGTCATCCCCCAGGATGGGGGGATGTTGTTTCTGCCCTCATTTCACTTCCATGTACCACTCTGCCATACTGTATGATCTCAATCAACAAGTCCACCATGGACATTCATAGTATCTGAAGCGCTAACGTTATCTTACTCTGAAGATCAAATGAACTCTGATGACTTGGAGCTCTAGCTCCACCTAGACAGAGAATTTTCTACTACTCTTACATAATATGCAATACAAGAATCATACCTGAAGATAGAAAAGTCATTGTTCTGTACTTGACACAAGGCTCTGACTAAGCAGCCCAGGTTTACAGCATCAAATGCTCCAGCTGGCACATGCTAGAATGCTTTAAAGCATTAGCCAATGAGTCACCTCATTTTGCCAGTTAAAAAAAAAGAATTGGTATGTACTCTACATCACAGAGGAACAATCTCTTCCTTCAGAAATTTCTCATGGTCAGGAATCTATCAGACCTGCTTAACTTGAACTGCATTCTTTACTTTTACTAGTTAATAGAAATTGAGGAAGCACCTGTTTTCATAGCGATCTATCTAATATACTTTTTTATTCCTGGCATTAAAATAAAAGCATTTTATTTGTGGCACTTTTCATAGCCTCTCCAAAAATTTCAGTTTTCTTCTCACTGGGATATGCATTATAATTCAAAATGATTTAAATTACTACTTGCAAGAACAACTGGAAGTTAAAAAACAAAAGTCACATAGCAAAACCATGAATGTTTCATGTATTGAAAGAATCCTTATTCTGTGTACCTAGGGTTTGTTCCTATGATTATACCATTAAAAGCAGTACTCTCTGTCATTCAGATTTGCCTATTTTTATTTTTCTTTTTGTGTGTCTTTTCTTTCTTTCACTTTTTGTATATCCAAAAAATAAGTGTGTTATTAAACAGTCAAAACTAGAGAAAGTGATTTATTTGCTCACATCCTCTAGAAGAGAAGTTTAGCTCCCTTAAAGTCTTCCCCCAGAAAGTAAGAATGTTTATCACTTACAGTTTTTATAACTTTGCTTGTATTTCACTATTTTATTCCAATTAGGCTTGCCTCAGTTCAGCTCTGGATTTATGAATACAAGGAAGAAACCCATTTCCATCAACTTTCACATTGCTGCAACTTGAGGTGAAATGACTTAGCGTTGCTCCTCAAGGAGCCTACAAGGCACAGGCTATTTCCAGCAGATTTTTCTCTACAAGGAATTCTGCTTTATGCACCACTATAAATAGTGATATAGATTTACCAGTATCTTTCAAAGGGCAACACACAAGCCTCATTTCACAGTTCATTCCTTTAATGAGGCAGTGTCAGTTTTGCAGAGTATCCCTCAATATCTTAAATGAGTGGTATAACAGCATATAATACATATCTATCACTACTAAATTTATCTCAAGAGAATTTCAAAAGCAGAGAGATGGCAACACTTCATCTGAAATGAAAAAGGGTATTAGATAAGGTAGGGCAAGGGAAAAATAAATTTTCCTGGCTTAAAAGTCTCATCCATACATGCAATCAGCAGCTTTAAACATATTTTAGAATCACATATCTGCTTCAAGATTCGATTAGGCTATATATCATACTCTTACTAACCACCTCTTAATCATCTCCTAGTATGTCAATGGAATAATAAAATAATTTCCAATCAAGCAGTGACTTCAATTTGTCCTAGTTATGCAGAGGTTTCTGAAAAATACTTTGGCCATACCTTAAAAAGTTTAAATATTTTCTGTCTGTTATAACCAACAAAATAGCTTATGTCTTTCACTTGCTTGTTTTTATTTCTTACAAAACCCACAACTGCCTAATTATACATTCTCTCCAAATATTTTTCAGCAGTGCAAAACGCAATAGGATGTCATAAGTGAAAAGAACTGATGTAACAACAATTATCATATATACTTTATCTAGATCAGCTACCTAAACCTCATCCCTTTTCTATTCAATTGCTCCTTCCTGTACATCTGGGTCGCATTCCCTTCACTGAGAGGAAAAAAAAAACCATAGATACATGTTCCCATTATTAAATAAACAGAAATGGAAGTGTTAAATTCTTCAGTTTGATGACCTCACCAGAGGTCCACTGACAAACCTGATACACTCACTTTCACTTAGAGATATTTCTTGCTTTCTGCTTGTGTTTTTTAGCCTATCAAAAATGCCTTTCATAGAACCAGTCTTAGTTGTTGCTTCCCAAGCCTGCTCTATGAAGTTTTAATCAATGCTACTACAACAAGTCCTCAAAAGCAGTGGACAGAATTGTTTTTATAAATCTCCTGATTTTTTTTAGGATGCCACAGAAACCTGGCAAATCACAACAATACGATTTCCCATTTTAAAAAGTCTGTAACAATAAAAGAAATCATAAACCTAAGCCAAGTACCTGAAAATGCATTTTAGTCTGAGGGTAGGAGAAAAGGGAACTGACTCTGTAAGTCACCTGAATCCCATAGCAAAAAAATGTTTCCTAGGTCTAGCCTGCAATGCAGTTTCACAAGTACCAAACTAAATACAAATTAAAAGCTTATTTTTCATATACTGCAGTAATATCAGATACTTAATAGCAATTTTATCGAGAAAAAGTCAGACTGTACCGAAAGAAGAAACAAATTTGAATGAGAAAAGGGCTAACCTGTTAAAAGCTATGAAACCAGGAGTACATACTTCACTTTGTAGGACAAAAGGTGCTTCTGCTTCAACAGTGTTGCGTCAATAATTACAAGAGCAATTTAATTAATTTTTTTCTTCATCAGTTCCTTTGACATAAACTAATTTGACTGAGCAAGGCCACAACCTTCTTGCACATCAGGACAAAACTATAGGTTTCCAAGCAAAATAAATGTTCCTCTTGCACACCCTTGCTTGAAATGATGTTCTACTTCTAAACCACAAGTAACCTGAGCTGGCAATTCTTAGCTACTCTAGACTGCATGTTCCTGTGTTTCATTCAGGTCAAGACTTACTATTCAGAATACTATCCAACTCCCAAACAGGTCTGCATCACACTGATTGTTAAACCTTCACACAGAAGGCTTGATGGAGAGTTTGAGGCAGAATTTTTTAATGCAGTGCATCCTTAAAACTCAGGATCCCTGACAAGCATCCATAACTAAGAAAGCTCCTCAGATAAAAAAATCTGCACGTCTTTTGATGCAGACTGGTCATGGTATGTACCACGCCTGTAAATCAAATTAGCAAATTTAACAAACAACAGTTGGCAGGAAATGTACAGTACTGCTGCCCCTGGGCTGCTGTCCTGTAAAATATAACAGCGATTTATTAAGTACATTTAACTTACATGAGAACAGTCATAATAGCCCTCCACAGCTCCAATCCACTTTTTTTTTTAATAGATTGTTTGCTCTTTGGGTATAGAATTGTGCAAAGAAGATGAACGCAAAACTATGTAGTTACTAAGCCATGGTATTTTATTAAGGAATAGAAAATACACCCACTAAAAACTATTATTTAAAAAACAGAGCAATCACAGAATACCTACAGAGCAGGTTACACTTGCTTGTTCTCTCTCCACCATTCTATTAAAACAGTCACTATTGCCTTGATACACCAACTTACTTAAGGACATGTCTAATTTTAAGAATGTGAATATTCCCCTGAAGTCAAATGACTACTCACTCAATTAAAGTTAGACATATGCTTAAGTACCTTGATGAACTGAAGCCTGTAATTGCCTGCAGTTGTCTCTGCCAATTTTGCTGCAAGTAAAAAACCAGAGTTTTGCCAGTGAAAATGTGATACCATAATGCTTTTATCACCACAGAAACTAATGACAGAAATTAATGTTGACTTATTTTTTTCTTTCAAGTTATGTTTTTCCAGCCATAGACCTAGGCAAAGAGTTCATCAAAGGAGATACATTTAAAATGTGATTTTCTTTATTGTAAAATATATGTGAAGATTTGTTTTCTCTTCCATTCGTTTATAGAAAAATCTTTGCTGAAGTATGAAGTGTAAAACTTGGAAAAGACAGGAGACTTGCTACTTGAAGTAGCTGATACTGAATTTATTGGGCAGAGTCATAAATTGAAAGAGCATGAAGATGGATGGAATTAATACAAAAAGAAGCTTCACTTCGGATGTTTTCCAAGACAGAAAGTTCTGCAATGCTTGCAAGAAATAGGGCCCTGGGCTTACTGCAGCACCCCATGAAGTCTACAGGAAGATTTACATCAAATTTTGAGAGGTGGATTGAACTGTTACTTCTCACAAACTATCAGCTTCCCCTTGTTTGGAAGAAACCACATACTTGGCAACACCTGCTAAAACCTGTTATTTTTTAATAGTTCCTAAAAAATAGGATAAGAAATAAAAAGGAAGGGGAAGGAATATAAAAAAGAAATATCTATATTTATAAACAGAAAGAAATCCTTGTAAAGTACATTCCTTAGATCTATTAAGACCTTTTTAAACATACTATTAAAAACACAGCAACTCTAAACAATTTTAACATCACAATTCACAGCCTTCCTCCCTGATCTAAGGCAGAAAATGGCTGCTGCTCTATGCCTAATGCTTAAATGATTGGCACAAGAAAGAAATAATTATCAGTGGCCAAAAGGAGAAACCTGAACATGGTCAATACCGTTGATGATGAAGAACTGCAGAGATAAGTTGTTAAAACTGCCCAGAAAGAGCAAAGAAAAAGCATAAATTCACAAGCATTTGAGGTATTCTGGTCCCTTATTTTCTGGAAAGGATCCTTAAATAATACCCATGCAAGACTTACACCTGGGAATTACACACGTAGCAATGCTAGCCTACAAATGTCTTCCCTCAGCTGAAGTTTTTGACTGAAAAAATTGTAAAGGCTTTTCAACTCTTCAAATAACAAATTATTTGGAAATACACTTTTTCCTTTTATCCCTGCAAGTTCTAACATTTCCTTACGTAAGAACACAAACTGAGTGTAACTCAAATTTGCCCACAAGGCTTAAAAACATGTAAAATATACCCAGAAGGTAACTAGTTCTCCTTTCAGAATTATATCCACGGGTTCTGAATGAAGTTCATGTTTGTGAATAAACCATGCATCCTGCTCCCACTGAGATTATCCACCAAAATAACTACTGGCTTCAAAAGCAATAGAAATAGCTACAAAAATCACAGTATGGAGCATTAAAAATAGTTTTGAAGGGGAAAAAAAAAGGTAAACCGGACCTTAGACATGAAAAGGAACGACTCCTGCTTCCTTCAAATTGGTGTCCCAAGAATTCACAATCACAATTCAGTCCCTACATGGGACAAATGGGAACATGCAAAGGGAGTTTTCAGGAATATGTACATATAAAATTAATACAATAGGGGAAGAAAAGGGGGTGAGGGAATTGTTCTGCAGTAGCTTATCCTGCTTACCCCTCCAAGACTACCTGGCAGAGGTAAATATGTTATTAATCTAACACAAGTATGACTTTGCCAAGCGTACATTTCAAAACATATTCTGTGTTCCTGAGATTAAACTTCCACCACAAGTCCTCCTACATATAGCTATGCAACACACATCAAGTATTTCTCATAGCAAAACATAGACAATAATTACCATTTTGGGTTAACATTCTTAAAATACCTTTTAGAACGATTACTGAGTAAATCCATTCCACTGGATTAAAAGCCTACAAAGAAATACCTATCATGTCATTGTTACTACATTAACTCACAGTGTTCCCTTGAGAAAACAAAGAGGAAACTAACCTGATTTTCCACTTTAAACTATGTTCTCTGAGCAACTTAAGCGTTAAAATTTCTGCTAAGACAATCACTGCTTCCAATTTTCCCCTGAAGCTACGACGGTTCATGACCACAGTTTGTTGGAGTGATATATTGAACTTTAAACTTTTAAGAAAATGCCACAAACAAATCCAAATAAAGTAAGCATGCACCTGCTCCCATACTTAATTCCTCTCTGCATTTGGTGAGGTTGTCAAGTTTTCTTGTTAAATAATAGTCTGAATCACATCCTGGTTTAAAAAAAAATAATCCACAAATAGTTCCTCAAAAATCTCTGGGCTTTTATTTCAAAAGTTTTATAACTAAACAGGGTTCAGCTCCTGCAATAACTCTACAGATTGTTTCCACCCACACAAAAAAATCCCAGCCTACGTACTGTACAATTTATACTCAAAATGTGTAATGTTATTTTCCAACTGAAAACAAAATGAACAGTGTAAAAAAGTGTAGAGTTCATGCTAACTCTAGAGAAAACAAAGTCCAATATATCTTGTTCAAACAGTAAGTGAAATCAGAAAAGCTCACAAGGAGCAGAAGGGGAAGTTCAACCTTTAACTGAACTATTACAAATGGCTAAAGTAAATTTAGGGCATAGAGGGGAGAGAGAAGGATGTGAGGGCTGAAATCCTGTAGCATTTTTACAATAGCTTTTTACAATTCATTCATTTCCAGATGACGAAGAGCAACTCTGCTGACGAGGCAAGAGCACCTGAAGAGGAGCACAAAGATACCCTCACTACAAATTTCCCATCTTTTCACCTTTCCTTGCTCCCATTATTGAAATGCAGAGAAACAGTAAAAAAACATAAAGCAAAAAATCAAGCATGACCAGACAGCAAATCATCTTATTTGGAACACGTTTTCCTTCATTCTAAAATATTTTATACACACCGAGTTCCCAAATCTACCCTATTTCTACACACCCCCACATCCACACCAACAAGAGCCCCAAGCAAATAATTACTTTTCCTGTTTACGTAAAATAATTATGCAGGATTTCCTGAAAACATGATTTTCAAATTAGGGACAAACCAAACTGAAGAGTCTCTGTTTCCTTTACCACAGGAAATGTAGTGGATTTGGTTTTAAACTCAATTTATATATCAATTAAAAAGCTGGAAGTTCTTATCTGTGACTGAGTTGTGGTAACTTTTGAAAGTTGGGGAAAACAATGCTCTAACAACTATTTAGCTGTTGAAAATATCTTCTAGAAATGTTAAATTTAATAGCTCTCTAGTGCACGTCTGGGATTTCTTTGTAATCTTCTTGAGCAATGTGTAATATTTTGGCAAAATCCCAAACCCGCTCAGTTAGTAGTAGTAGAGAAAAGGAAAGGCTATAAAGTGAATTTGTTGTCTCTTTTTTTTTTATTAGTTTTAGAAACTTTAAACATAAAAGAAATCTTGCTTTACATTAACTTCACCCTGTTGCTGCATTCCAGAAATTTAGTGCAGATTTACATGCGCTCCATATGTATCTTTCCCGATCTGCCCTACCTGGCCCAAGCAATTACTGTGCATGTGCTGACCAGCTGTAAAGACAGAGGGAGGGGGAAGGGGAAACAACCGAGCTTTGGGCTTGGAAAGCAGAGAGCTGAATTTCCTGGCTTACCCTGTGGCCCACTTAATGTCTTCAGTCAGGTGACCGAAAGAGGCAAGTAAATTACACGGGAGCAGGCACTAGATGTCAAACAATAGATTAGAGCCACACAATATTCCAATTTCCTCTTCTGATCACTGCAGCCTCAATGTGCATGAGCTACATCCTAGCTAGGCACGTTTTTATGGCTGCTCCTTCACACACTACATTTCCAAGAGAAACAAAGTATGATGCTGCAGTCCATTTATTCCTTCTCATTTTAGGAACTTGGCATTCTTAATTTTATTGACAAATTAATCTGAAAGGACAATATAAGCCTCAAAGTGTTTCTCTTATTCCTTACACGTGATGTAATGAGATGCAGCTCAATGCAGTATGATGAAAGTTGACAAAACCACAGTTACATCTTGTTGCATGAAGAATGATAAAGACTTTGACTTATAAAGTATATTGTCTACCTACTTAATAAGTGGCTTTTGCAATCAACGCACTAGTGTTTAATGCTTGACTTGCATTTGTACCAAGATATGTTCTACAAGTGAATATCAAATGTTGGCCCAATGGACGTTACAAAATTGAATTACAAATATGTATACTTTACCTCTGAGCTTACTCATAGTTTTTATTATGCTTATAAGGAAAAAGAGAGACCTTGAATGATGGGGGAAAAAAATCCTAACTTATAGCACTCAAATTATCACTTCCAGCATCCTTTTTTATTTAATACATTTTTCCAATTTTATTTTCTATTGATGATTGATATTCATAAAGTATATGCACAGAATTACATCCAAAAAAATGTTGCAATACATAGATTGAGCAGGAAAGCCTAGTCCAAATGACATGCAGATATTCTTGCCTCCTTTTCTTCTTCTGGTTACTTGTCTGAACGGCACAGCTCTTACCTGGTATTTTAGAAATCCTATCACATGCATTGGCAGTGTTATAATTTCAAATTTGATGCTTCCCAGCTATAGCAGATTTTTAGTTCATCAGCTCAAAAAAGCAGCTGTCTGCAATATGGGTTCATCTATTCTCCCAGTCTTTTCTACTTCAAATATTCTTTTTAAAAAAAAATAGTGCTAATCCCTCAACAGTAAAAAGCAGCACTATATTAATTCACATGTGGCAAACACAGCATCTTCCCTGCCTGAGCTCAAACTGCCATCATACCATTACTCAATCACCAAGGGTTGCCAGTTCCACTGCAGCCACTTTCATAATGGTTCCGGAGACATTCAGTCTGCGGTATTTCTAATTCTCATTACAACTCTTCTACATATATGTTTTAAGACATTCTTGGAGTGCAGCATCTGAACAACAACTACAATTGATTTGAACAGCATTTTAAATACAGCAGATACAAGGTTTGTCTCTAAAAACCTTTGGGATCTGTTAAAAGCCTGCTTATCCACTAGAAGGCATGAGTGCAGAACATGGAGGCAGGGTAACCACAAATGTTTTTGGGGTAGGGATATCAAGGGGAGCATCTCTCAGAGGACTTAGAACAGATGATACAGTGAATGATTATATCATGCCAAGCCAGATACTCAGAATCACTCAGATGTCCCAAAAATCGTAAGATTGGCTGAAAAGCCACGAGATGCTCTAAAACAAAAAGCTATTGGTATTTTTCTCTTTCAGGATTTTTTTGAACTTCAGGGAGAAGCTGCCTTCCCTTCCAAGTCCTGATGAGTTGATACTTTACTGATGAGTCTGGTGAGTCTGATATACATTACTGAAAAAATACCATTTACATCCGGACAGTAAAGTCTCACTAAATCAAGAACAGGGTCTTGATTCCCTCAAGGAGCTGAAATCAAAGATACAAAAAACCAAATAACTGAGTAGGTTTTTATTAACATGGCGGGCAGGAAAACACAAAGCTTAGCATGCTGCCAAGTCAACTTGGGTGATTATGTGAAGGAGTCAGCTGTCTTCCTTTTTTTTCCACCAAAGCAATTTTTGGAACTCAAAATACAGGGGGGAAAAAAAGGGGGTGGGGGTGTGGAGAATGAGAAGACTGGTAAACGAACACAGAAAACATCAATTTTTTATGAGTTTCATGATTATTATTATGCTACTCATGATTTTCAGGGCCTGGTACTCTAATTTAAGGCTAGGCAAGGAGATAATCAGTACATTTGCCAATATTTAAATAGGAGAAGCTCGTTTCTACAAAGTTCTATTTCATAATAAACATGCTGTCTATCCAGTGTCTCCTTGCTTAAATTCATCACATTATTGATTAGTATTTTGCATTATACCTGGAACTGGCTATTTCCTCAAGAATCTATTGTTTTAACTACTTCAGGTGAAATTCATAAACCCTATCACAGAAGTTAATCAACAGGTCTTACACAACCTTGAAGTCATACTTCACTTCTGCTTTTAAAGGATTGAATTGGATTTCAGTAATTAAGTCTTTTGAAGATGCTCAGCAAAGTAATCAATGCCATCTGAAACTAAATCATGTCAATTCCTATGAACATTTACCATCTCCAAGCACAGCCCATCTGCCTAGTGTTTACAGTAATCACTATGTTACTATTATAATTACTTATTATTTGCATTAAAATAATATCTACTGTCTCTATTACGAACACCACAAACATATATTCAGTGAATTCATTAGCAAAGACACAGCAGCATACCAGTGTGTCAATGCACAGGTGAAACCTGGGCTAGATTATGAAAAAGCTGTGTTGAAAGTGCACATCTGAAAATCTAGTGTTTTCAAGCATCAGGCCCTGCTAAGATTCCTGTTAGAATCTTTGCTGAAGCGTCTGGGGAAGCTGCATACGGGCTGCTTGGGGGCTGAAGCGAGACACCAGAATTTAGAAATGTGCAGAGTGAGTGGATTTAAAAAAAAAAAAAAAAGAAAGACACCTCCCTAAAAGATACCCATGTATCCCCCCAAAACAACCAGAGAATGGGCAGCAGCCAGTATTGACTTGTAAAGTAGAAACACAGTAACTTAGATGTCTGTCTTTGCTCACCAGACCACAGTGGAGGGCAGTACCATCTTAAGTAAGGCCATATGGGAAACAGAGTTACCAACTGGTTGGATATCACCCAAATGGATATCACCATAGATATCATCATGGTGACTATTTTCAACATGAAAGAATACTATCAACTATTCATGGATCATTTCAATATTCTCCTTAATACCCAGATTCTGAAGTATGTACATCAAACTTTAGCAATGCCGCAAAACTAGAAGGTACTGGACTGACTGTAGAGAACTGAAAATATTTGCAACTAACTGGGAGATGAAGTCTGAAAGCAAGAAGGTGAAATTCTACACAGAAAATAACTGAAAGTGAATAATAAACTAAAAGAGGATAGATTTAGGTTAGACATTAGGAAGAAATCCTTTACTGTGAGGGTGGTAAGGCCACTGGGAACAGGTTGCCCAGAGAAGCTGTGGCTGCCCCTTCCCTGGCAGTGTTCAAGGCCAGGTTGGATGAGGCTTTGGGCAACTTAGTCTACTGGAGGGTGTCCCTACCCATGGCAGGGGAGTTGGAACTAGGTGATCTTTGAGGTCCCTTCCAACCCAAACCATTCTATAATTCTGTGCACTGGGACGTTCTAGGATTAGGCATAAGTAATTCACTCACAGGAATAATTCACATGCAGGAGAGAAATATCGAGAATTTATGTGTTTCACAAACAGAGCGCAAACTAAACAAAGGCTCCTCTGCAACAGCAGGGTTACATTAAAGTAGCATTTCAGAACATCATCAGAACCCACACAATTCATGAAGTAGTCTTTCTGATGTATTTCAGAATGATAAAACTGGAGCTGAAGTATCTACTGCATTTGGTTTGGGACACCACAAAAATTGATGTGTTCCAAAAAGGAAGTACAGAGAAGAGAAGCTAAGTTTGGGAAAGCATGATCTCAGAGGAAAGACTAAGAAGCAAATTTGCAATATTCAGACTAGAGAAGTCCTAAAAGGCTACTGAAAAGAGGAAAGAATCTGCTTTTTCTGTTAGAAAGCTTTTCTTAAGGTCTGATTTGATTCGTCCTAGCTGTGATTTAAGCACATCTTGCCTTGTTTGCCACAGAGATAATGACTAGTGAAGCACTAAAATGAACTGCCTCGGGGGTGGCAGAGTCCTAGGACAAGTCAGGCACATATCTGTGCAGAGCAATATTGTTAGATTGTTAGATCTTACATGGAGAAGGGATAGCACCATACTTGTACATTACACTACCCAATGCTGTGCACTCATGCCCTGAAAGACAGGAATAATCTCCTTTGAACAATTTACGATCAGCTCACTATTTAATGAGAGACCAAACAGGGAAAAACACGTGCACAAAAGTGGCCTACTCCAATCACAACAGCAGGAGTCAAATCTCAAAGCATAGATAGAAATGTGATAGGAAACACAGCAGTAGGAATTCCGGAAGCAGCCATCACACTGTTGCTTGCTGCAACCTGGAATTGGGGATTTCAAGAAACTGCTATTAAAAAATGGATCGGGAGCACTCACCCAAAACCCAGCATCACTATAAACGAGGTTGTAACAAGCACCCAGACCAGAAATCATATAGCTATTTTGCAAGAAAATTTAGGGTTACATTTCTGCGTTTCAGTCCAATCTCTTGACCATAAGCCACTGATGCTATCTTTTTTTAATCTGACAAAGGCTTACACTATGAATATTTGAAGCAGCTCACACAAGTTGCACAGGAAACCACTATAAAAACCACTGATAATCTCAGTTTCTTTCAGCACCTGGTACTTGAGAAAAGAAACTATTTAACTGTTTTCTCCTCATCACTATTACTCAAAACTATTAAATGGCAGGAAATAAAATTACTTAAGAATCTCTGAGGAGTTTGAAAAGGTAACAGTGAAAAGATAGCATAATTATGCATGAGTGCTAAGAGGTATCACTAATAACATTCCCTTAAATGAGCTACCTGATCAGATTCTTAATACATGGAACTCTGTTCCTGCCCAGGGCCCTCCTCATTCATGGATTAAATACACCAGTGAACGCTGTACATATTACACAGATCTCAGACTCTTTTGTGATTCTGACAGTCACTTTTACTTGTCATTTATCCTCCAACTTCGACAAATTGATGAAAGTAAACTAGGCATGTGTAAGATGGGTAACATCAGGAAAATTAGGTGAAATCCTAGAATTACTTCAAAATATTCACTTCTGTATTTAAAACTCTCAAATAAAATACTGTAAGCTTGTACACAAAAGAGGAAGAAATTATTCGTGGTTTTGCTGAAGCACTAAAATAAGACTCAGGGTCCATTGTTCTAAGTCTCAAGCTAAATTAAAATGCAGCCCTGACCCAATGAGCTAAGTTTACAACTTGTGTGTATGACAAAAGGCTTTGTTGCATTGTTACAACTATTATTCATGGTCAAAACTCTCTATCCACTATAATAAACACATATGCCAAGGATAAATTTGACAAGGTCAAAAACTGTCTCTGTTTTGAAGAGACATTATCATACAGACTAACATTAGTATTTATAATATTTTATATTCCTTGTCTTTATGTTAGGTTTTAACTATGTTATATAGATTAATTTAACGCTTCTCTGCTTGAAATCACATCAGCTTCCTACTTGTTATTGTGGTCATTACACATGACAATGGCTTGTTCTAGTGCAGAATCACAACTAATAGCAACTGGCTGCATACCAGTTGAACAGCAAATGAAATGTTAACCTTGTGCCTGTACTTTACTATCTAGCAAAGACTAACCTCCCTACTAAGATAATTTAAACTTCTACTCTTTATCCTGATAGCTTTCCAAAATAGAAAAATACAAAATACAAGTTGGGTCTTCTATATCCTTACAAGACCACCTTTTAGAATCTCATACTTCATGTGCCTAGAAACACCCAGGAAAAAGCAGATTATTAGTGATGTAAAACTAATGTGCAAAAGTTTGAAAAGCTAAATAAACCCACACATGGACATAGTCATTCAAAACATGAGTGCCCTGAACTTGGTGTAGCTCACATAAACCAAGATCACAGTGAGGCAATTGCTCTTTGGCTGCTGCTACCTCTGATTCACAGGTCACCTCAGCACTGCTTCAATCCAGGTTTCACTGGATTGGGAATCATCAGTTAAACTATTTTTTAAAATAGTCCATGGTGAAACAAAGTAAAAATCATGGAACACAGACAAAGGAACCCCGAGAACCATTTAATAAATGGTAAATCAAAGTGAAGTTGTAGCTGTTAACTCATCAGCACAGTTTAGCTGTAGAGCTATATGCTGTTCTCCATCTCTGATAACTGAACACTTGAGAAGGAGAAACACCAATGTGGTGCTGTTAAAAAAAAATTAATGCAAACTATTCTCAGGTCTCTTAAAAGCATGTGAAAACTTTTCATGTTGCTCAGAAACATGAAGAGCTCATCTCAGGCACTTGCCAGATCTGGACACACCACTTGAAGAGATGAACAAAGCAGAAATCATGGTAGAGGGGAAAAAAAGCAAAATACAAGAGGTTTGAAAAATACAATGTTGGGAAAGACATGAATGAGCTGGCCTCACACAAACCAGGAAACAACACTGTAGATGAGCTCTACATATATTTTATACATGAAAAACCTTGCTATACACAATATGGCGATTAACTGCCATAATGCACCACTAACTACATGGCCAAAAACTTTTTCTTAAAACCTGAGTGTATCTTCCTTATTGAGAACTGATTTTTTTCATTTTCCTCCTCTCAGTGGGCATGGAGAACTAAGACAGAGTTCAACAAGTATTTCAAAACTTTTGGTGAAGAGATATTGTGACAAACATCTGTCAAAAGTATCCTAGATGTAAGTGGAGAACAGTGACAGCATAGACTAGATAAAACTCACTGAGATCTCCTTGGGAATACAGGTCTAAGAAAAAATGCTTTAGCTTATTTAGTATTATAAGAGTAAATTCCAGTCAGCAAATACTGCATTTTAGGTGGTGGTACGGACATATAGTTTTGTCAAAACAGAGAGCTACTTATAAAAAAATTATCTTTCACCTTCACCCTTACCACTCTCAGTACAACTGAATTCAAATCTTGTAGCAAGTCCTGCATATCTTAAAAAGTAAGCAAATTAGAACAATTTTGCTAATAATATGGGTTTAATAATACACAAAACCTTAGATTATCATTTCTGCCTTTTTGCCATCAAATTTATTAGTAAAAATATTGGTAAAAATACTTGGTTTAGGGTCATGCAGCATTATATCTGAATGTAGCAAAGGGCATGAGAATCAACATTTAAAAGCACTGCAATTTCAAGCTTATTTTGTTAAGTAGATTTAGCATTTAAAACTTCAATGCTTTAGTAAGGTAGTGGGACTGAGACTTCTTAAGTGCATATGTCACTTCTGAAAACAGAACAGAAGCTCTCTCAAAAATGCTACCCTTCCAATTAAATTCCCAGAAGCTGCCTGTATACTGGAGCACCACAGGTGTTATTCCAGTGGAGCTAAGCTTATTGTGGCAGTATTGAGACATTTTTAGAGGAAATAATAGAGTCCATGGCAAATTTATTAGTCTAAATCAGTGCTTGGAAATTAACTTAATGACCAAATTTGCATGACATGTCAGCTCATTTTGAAAAGAAAGGGTCATCAAGCAAAGTAGCAATCAAGTTCTACACTAAATCCTTACAAAGTAGTGCTCAATACAAGCACGTCGAGAGATGCCAAACAAGTTTCATGAACTCCACTCACAGATTGGCCCACTCTGTGAACATCCTTACAGGATATTGTAAGCTCTCCCATCAAAAAAAATGAGAATAGATGTGATTTATATCACAACTCCATTCATTCAACTAGCTCTGGATAGTCATGTTTCAGCATTTCAAGGTGACACAGCACAGACCTCAAACAGATGTATTAAATGTTAGCAGAAATGCAATTCTCGTGATGAGAGAAGGAAGAAGGTTACAATGAGATGTGAGGAACAAGGGTTTTTCTAGGGAAGTAAATGCTATGTGAAAATTCAATGTTTTATGTCCTCGAAGACAATATGCAAGAGTGAAACATTTTCAAACATTGTCACATTTCTGATGGCAGATGGTTCCCTTTCGACTGAACAGTGGTAGAGGTTCTTAATCACATCTACAAGTACAGCAAACCTTCACATTGCTGAAAGAGTAGCATCACTCCATTAAATGCAACTTCATAAGCAAGTGTTAATCCCCATGCAATGTAGCATTTATCATTTTTCATGCAAGTGCTCATTCCAAGAGGATTATCACTTCCCCATCCTGCCCTCTGGCTGACTACACAGGGCAAAGAAATTCTTTATTCCATATGGAAGAGGAGAGGGAGGTTGGAGGAAACTGTGATCTCCAGCTTCCAGTTTTGCTGTAGCTACTCCAAGTTGAAAGTGGGAAAGAGCACAGGCCAATGTTGCAGCAGTTGCTCTTCAATGAGACTATAGATATGGCTTCCCAGATGCTGCCTAGCAATTAGTAACACATGTCACACTACAAAGATTGGAGGGGGAGGGCAGGGTGAAAGCACTATTTGTTAATATCTGTAATATCCGTACAGTTCCTACCAACCTGCCTGACCAAATGGCCAGATGCACCTCTGAGTTGTCCACTCACAGAGTATTTCATTTAAGCTCAATTACAGTGATTCTATTTGAAATGCCTCAGATGTCAATAATGTGACAGAAATCAAGTACTGCAAGCACAGCACTACAGCTAAGATCTGTGAGTATAAAAATCCACTCATGTAAGTTTAGGAAAGGTGGCTCAAATTTCATAATTAGATATGCACTTTCCTAAAGAACTGCCCTTTGAGGTGTAAAGAGCATAGGAAATAGCTCATTTAAGGTGGAATTACATTAATTATAGGCTACTTCTGCTTTCCTTTGGGGCACAACGACCTTACCTCTATACTCATGCCTGTCCTCACAGAACAACTCACCTGGGTGCTCTTATATAACGGCGCTGCTCATGCAACAACCTAACTGTAGGCAAAAACCAGGCAAAGACAGACTTTCTAGGCTAAATGGTATGTCAAACCCATCACAGAGACAATCAGAATATTATTTTGCAACATGCCACACATATATAAAGTCAAAAGCACTGCATATACAAAAGCCACTAATAATGCTGATAATTTGTACCGAGCATCCTACACAGCTCCTTAGAAAGAAAAGCTGCAACAGAAACTAGATTACATGAATGACATCTAGTGGACATATGCTTCCATAACAATCAACATTTTCCAACCAAAACCGTCACAAGTTTCCCACAACAAAAGCAAGCACCTGAACATCAGATAAAAAGGAATTCTCCGTGGTTTTTTATGAATTCACTTTTCTGTCCTTATGAAGTTAGTACCATCATGTGGATATGCTTTCATCTCACCTGTGCCCCTAGAGCGAGTATTTTGCACCATATATCACCAGATCCTCAAATTCTTATGAAAATACAGCTTTGAAAGATTGTAAACACTGCCAAAGTCCTTATTCATTTTAGTCATATAAATTAATTCCTTTGTGTTTCATTCCATATTACTGACCAGAAACAGCTGATTTCTCCTGCTTGTACAACACCTTACACAAGGGAGTGTGGTGTTTTATTGGGGTTCCTAGCTATGATGGCAACACAAAATGCTTTTTACATTGGATGGCCACAGATTTCTGAGTTCTTTTAGACTGTTTAAACCTATTTCAGCTTTCAAGCAGCTATACTCTCTAATTATACAGTGGCCACAAAAAATATTTTCAGAAAAAGGGAAAGTAAAATTTAGTCTTCTTCTGTGGATCCAATAAAGAGATTAGAGGAAAGCAGTGATCCCATTGCAGCATGTATCACCCCTGCAAGCTCACAGATCCTACTTTTATCCCTTTCCAGCCAGCTATAATTTGAAGAGCAATCTACTGATCTGGGATCTATTTCAGCACCCTTCCTAAGAATTACAATTTGACACAGATATACAAATGTGTCACATTCAGTAACCCTGCAACATGCTTGGAGGCCATCCACGCTGCTGTAAGTAATACAAACTAGATCACTCACCTCAGCAAGGGATGAGCCCAGAGGAAACAATGAACAGTGTACATAAAAGATAAGTAGGTCCACTAAATGAGACCGAACATCAGTATGCCTGTGTTCTGATCCAAATTTCATTAAAGTTCTTCTCAGGTGACCACAGACAAGTAACAATGTATACCCAGTTTAAACGAGCAAAAATACACATGTAAGTTCAAACACATATGTAAATACATATCCAAGAATGGACATAAAATATTCTGGGACATTTCCTAGGAGGACATAAAAAAATGAGACAGTCTCTATTATCACCTATTATTCCTTAAAAATAATTGCAATTATCTGTATTTGTTTTGCGAATTCAAAGTATAAGACACATAAAAATGTATCTAGCAGGCATTGCTTAAAGTAGAAAGGTGTGGGAGGATTTCCTTCAGCAAAAAAAAAGTATCAGGTTTTAAATAAAAAATACATTTCATTTCCATCTGAAAAGTTCCTGTGTACAGGCAAGAAGCTGTCTATCCTACAGGAATACAAGGCCAGCTTCTTTAAAGTGCTGTCTCTGTGACAAGATTGGATGTATATGAAGTTACAACTACATACCGCACATTAAGCATGTATCTAAAACTGCCTAAGGCAAACCTTCAGATTTGGTTTCCAGACAGCTGCTCTGCCCAGAAGAGAAACTTGACAACCCAGGGAAGGACAATCATCAGCAAGGTATCACCAGAATATTGCCAGGTTTGAGTAAGCAGACTTTATTCCTCATAAATGGGTAGCTTTCCACTGATTCCCACGGATGATTACGGTACCTTTTCATTGACTAAAACAATAAGGAATCAGAATCCCCACTCCAGTATTTCTTACCAAGCAGAGTGCCAAATGTGGTCCCTTATAATCAAAGTAACACCCAAACATTTGCGCAGTCAGTAGTTAATCTGGTCTAGTCATTTCACAGTAGGACCCTTCTGATTAATCTAGTACAGAAATATACAAATAGAAACTTGCTCAAAAATAAATAAAGTCCTGTAAATGACATCCTTGCTTTCTTGTTTTACAGAATCCAGGATGACACGGACTCCTTCCTACGCCTTGTAACATACAGACAGAAAGGAAGCAGCTAGTTAAAAACACAAAGCTGTAGGTAAGTAGTTCAAGGAGATACACTAGGCCACTAAAGTATCTGGTAGATTGGGTATTCATCACAAGTCAAGCCACATATCTTGAGGATGGCCAAACTGTTCTTTAAAACTGAAAGTGTACAGTTTCAGGCCGCACACTTTGCTGCTTGAGAGCACAAAGCTTCTGTTCCATTGGTCTGTGAGATAGTAGACAATACTTTCAGCAGTGATATTTCATTGCTCAGAAGAACAATATAGGACAATGGCAGTCTAAACAGTCCAGGTGAGTATTACATTCACAGCCTAATAATAGTTCTTTCTGAAGCCAGAACTCCCCTTCAAAAAAATCTGTATTTTATTTTTTCCTATGCGTAAATTTCATCTTCTCCTAGATTGAGCCACTACAGATCTTCTGTAACATTCATTTAGACTTATTTAAGAAGAGTTTCATGCACAAAACTGTGCAAACAATCCAAGTTGTATTCTTTGTTGATTTTGATTCCAAGACATATTAACTGCAAAAGTATCCTAATAAAACCACATAAAGACAGAAAAGATAATTACTACACATTGCCATTCTTGTGTGGAATAAGCAGTTTGAAATTTCTGAACAATTGACATTATTCTGTTGCCCTCTTCACTTGTAGGAAAGAAAAAAAAAGAAAAGAAAAAAAAAAGAGTAATGAAAAGTTCTGTGAAATTCTCCAGAGCTGAGCTAGGAACATTGGTTCACATTGTGCCTTTGGATGAAAAGCATCTCTGCCAGATGAATGAAGTAAATAGTTTACTTCATCTCTCTGTTCCTGTGATGAGACGATACAAGTGACAAGAGTGGGATTTTCTTTATAAGATTCCTGGACAGGATGAAATTCCACAAGCAAAAAGTATGAGATGCAGATGCTAAAAATAACATAGAGGTATTTATATCTTTGACTACATTCATCCTCCTACTACCTTGTACCTTCTACTTGTTTGTGAGTCTTGGGATCAAATCTGGAATAGGAATAATGCCATATTGATCAGGGTGGGATATATGTAAGAGCTTGGTTTCTCAGCTTTTAAAGAGACTTTCATCGTTATGGCCAGAGAGAAAACAGCCTTATACCTTTTGCTCAAAGTTTGCCTCTGAAACCGCTTCCCAGTTGTCTGGGTGTCTGATGGCAGGGTGATAAGCTGCCATAGCAAACATCCTGTAAACACACAGGTCAAGATAAACTTTCTCAGGAGAATGAATATCCATTCTGAGTGGGCCAACTGGAAGATGAAAAAGTGAATGTCTACATCTCACGCATGGTACAAGCAAGACAGCTACACTGCTGAAACCACAAGAATGAGGGAAGACCTTATCATTCCAAATGAAAGACAGTAATACAACTTTACTTTTCAGCACAATTATGTAAACCAGATGCTTTTAAGGTCCTGATTTCCTCTAGATAATCATGGAACAGCTGTAACTAAACAAGGTGTGTCACTATAGAAACTTGTTTTTAAAAGTTGCACTAATTATAAAATACAGCCCCCCCAAAAAGTTCAAATCCTTTCTTTTGGGTTCTAGTGATGAGCACAAAGAACTGAAAATGGAAAACATTACAGACAATAATGCCACAAAGGCATCATCAGCAAATAAGAAAAAGCTCAAAAGGGTATGAAAAAGCCCTTGCACACCAAACTTTACATCCCTTTACCTTAACCTTGTTGCTCAGACCAGAAATAGATTTTCAAAGGTGCTACACATCTTGGTAGTTTAATAGAGGAAAAACCCAGCTGCCCTTTAATGCTCAATTTTTATGTTTTTAAATACAAGGAAAAGTAAGAAAGGTCAGTCTAGAGAACGCATTCAGGGACAAAATATGCTGCTAGTTTTTCAGTAACAGGAAACTCAGTGATGTACTCAAAGCTAAATTTGGCCTTGTAAAGAGGAAAAAATAGAGATATTTGCAGAGATATTCTGAACAAAATTATTCGACTGAAGCTCAATGAAACAAAAGCTATAATAGCATTCGGTATACACTATTGAATGGGTTAAACATTCCTGTTTAACTGGAATATTTACTGTAACAATGGTAAGCAAAAAAGAGTGCTACTTATGTATGTATTGAAGATGCTTTTGACATATGTCTTTATTAAATTTTGGTCAGTACTTTAATGTGACTCTGATCAGATTTCTGTCACACAGAAAGATAATGTAAATTGTTTAGATTTTGCCCTCTTAATATCTATAAAAGAATCTCTCATGTTTACCCAATCTTCCCTGATTTAACATAGTCTGACAACTTTTAGCAGAATTGCAGGCTCTGTATCACTTCAAAGTTATCATTTACCAACTGTGTGAAAACTCACAGCAAATGAAAATAAAAATAAAACAAAACTAAGGACATAAGAAAAAAACCCAACAATTGCTACCACATACTAGTTCTGAAATGTATGTTTCAGTTTTCTGAAATGTGCTTTTAATTATGAATAAATTATAGTTCACTAGCACAAAATATCTTTAGTGTAAAAAAAGGGTAAAAATAAATACTATGATAGTCACATATTAGATCAGTAAGCAAAAGACAGTATATTCAATAACCAAGATGAAGGATGAAAGTCAGGTTTCAAAATTCTGCTCTAAACTATTACACATGGGCTATGGAAGCAACTGTAGAAGCAGTACAATAGCAACAGTGAGGGTTAATTCAAGTTTGTGAAGACCTTTGCAGTCTAAGTATAGCTTATGGTAGTAAAGTGAAAAATAAAACTCTAGAAAGCATAATATAGTTATGCTTACAATGAGAATTATAACCATGGTAGCTGAATGTTAACATACGTGCCATAAACACACACACACACACACACACACACACAGAACTCCACCCACAGCAAATCTACCCTAATTACTGGTTTCTGAACAAAAAAAAAATCAGATTAAAATGGGTCATAATATTGAGGTAATATTTCTAATATCTATTACAGGAACAGCACACAGAAACATAGGAACCAGAGTTTAAATGGTATTTTTAAAAATAAATAATTATTTACGAAACCAGCAGACAGCTAAAAACAATTCTATGAAGAAAAAAGAAACAAAGGACACTCAGTGTATGCTTTTCTTTTCATTTTAACTGTGGAAAAACAAAGGCAAAAGGACACAGAAGAACACAAGTTTCAGTTATTCAGCCAAACGTTTTGTTTAGTCAGGTTTTTGGTTTTGCTTATACAACCTTCAGACACTTCAGATCTGTTTTATACTCTCAACATCCTAAAGTTCAAAAAGAGCTACACCAAAAGGTCACATAACAGAAACACATCAGAACATAATTATTTGTGTAACTGCATGGTTGGATGTGTAAATGCCTGGTTACTTTAGGTCATGCAGTACTGGCTCTAGAAAAGCTGGTCATACCCACTACATCATGCCAACCAGAAAGCAGCAAAGCCATAGGTGTGCTTCACTACACCTGAGACAGGAATACTGCAGGACCAAATTCATCCTTGCAGAAAGGGATGCGACTTCTCCTGATTGGCCTGAGATGTTCTGCAATCTGTTCTAGCCAATCCATAACAAGACAGTTGGCTATGCTGTGAAAAAAAAGTCTCCTAGCTTAAACAGATTTTGTATCAGAGTTTCTACAGACACAAGCAGCAAATCTTTTAAGGTTATGATCACCATCATTTTCACCACTGAGAAGAAGACAATACACATCAGGTTTCCTTCACTTTCTCTAAAAAGAAAGGAGATGGTAAAGAAGCTCTGTGATGTTTAGGTGCAGTTCTCCCAGACAAATGCTGCCATCTGTCCCTCTCAGGATTTAGAGGACTCTAGTAAGAAGTTAAGAAATTCAGGCTCTGCCTAGCTAGTTGCAAACATGACTAATGACAAGTGCCAAAAATTATCAAAAAAGGGTGGGTATATTTTTTAAGTTAAATACATGCTCAAGCCTCCATAGATCAGCATGAACTCTATCAAGAAAACAACATGATCAGATAGAAAAGAACAAAATTTTGTTTACTGGAAGTGGTTCCTATTAACTAGCCAGAAGTAAGATAAAACTGGCTGTAAATTTTTTTTCCTGTGCTTGTTTATATGATGAAGGTCATGTTATTTTAAGGAATTTCAACCTTTCGTTAGATGTAACAGACTATGAATTCTGCTGTGGAGATCTGAGGTCTAGCTAATTCCTTTTGCCAACCTGTTGTCTCACTAAGCAAAAGTGATTTTTAGCAAAATCAATGGAAAATAACAAATATGTGGAATTCACAGATCTGCATGGTCATTTAGATTGCTCTTGTATACTCATAAGATAAAAATACCAAAACTCAGAGGCAAAAGATTTCAGCTAATAACTGGAAGTCAGGTAACCCTGAAAAAAAAGCTTCTCTGTCAGGTGAAAACCAGTCAAGTCATCATGCTAGCTTTAAAGTCATCCAATTTCAGCAAACACCTTTGATCTATTTCAGTGTTCTGTTACTAATCTACTGCTGATGAAGAAATATGAAAAATGCAGAAATGACAATGAACAACAGAACCTTGTCCTTCCTAGACACAGACACATTACAGACCACAGCAGATCATGGGAAAAGTTCTCAGTCTCATAATACACATAATCATTAATTCCAAGAGCAAAAAAAGCTAATGCACTCTGCTTACCTGATATGGAACAATACTCCCATGCGCAGTACCCCAGCGTTTTGCTTCAATTTTGCAGTTAAGGTAATTGGCTGCTACATGAGTGAGACATGCAACCTGGAAATAGAGAAAAAGTAAAAGATGCAGGAGAGCTGAAACTTCATTGATAACCTCTCTAAGATTTCTGTATAAATGTTTCAGATAGAGAAGTTAAAATATTTTGTCACAAAAGTATCCTTTATATATTACATACTATATACTCTTTTTTAATATGAAAAAAAAATCAGGATATATCTATATCCTGGACATGTTTGTGTAAGTAGACCTCAATAAACTCAAAAACTGGTAAGTGACCTATAACACAAGTAATGCTAGGCAAATCTAGCATTAAACTACCATAAGAGATAAGTTAGTATTACCCTATTTTGCAGAACGGTCAACTGCAGCAAATAAAAAAAAAAAAAATCAGTGTCATGTCCAAAGTCTGGTGGGAAGCATGAGGGATTTCTGGGATAGAACTCACTTTTGTTGAACCTCAATCCCAAGCTTAGATCACAAAGCCTTTTTCTCGGTTACAAGATTATCTTTCTGTATTCTCCTATGCTTCTCCTTTTACAAGCTCAAACTGTGGAAAATACTTCTGAATTCTTCAGCTCCCTACATGCCCTGTAATATTAATTTAACTGGTAGTCCTTGATAAATCACCTGCCATTGAAAGATAAGAAGAGATTTATCAAGTTATTAGTCAGACAAACAAAACTGGAAAAAGATTAATTTTGTGAAAAATATGACATGCTACTTCAGTAACCATAACTTGAGGGGATAAATATAGACTTTGTAAGCAGGCATGTATCTTAGGAAAAAAGAAGTGAGCATTTATGATGTAGTAATTCATGAAAATCGTTGGTTCTATTATAACCAATAGCAGACCCTTTATTCTTATTTCTTTGAGAGAATATAGCATGTGACTCTACGAGAAGCCAAGTAAGGCACTAAAGCATTACAGTTAGCATGCCAGGTTATCACTAATTCACCACATACAATGGGGGTTTCTTTATGCTTCAAACTAGTTGTGTCAGTTAGTGCAACTGCTTGTCCAAACAATAGGCCATGTGAGTATTTTTCCAAAAATGTTATTTTCTTCATTATTCTCTCCTAGATGGAAGAAATT
Organism: Laterallus jamaicensis coturniculus; assembly: GCA_022605575.1. Lineage (NCBI taxonomy): Eukaryota > Metazoa > Chordata > Aves > Gruiformes > Rallidae > Laterallus > Laterallus jamaicensis. The sequence goes on along the minus strand of JAKCOX010000031.1, from coordinate 2,014,727 downwards.
TCCCAGGAAGTTTCAAGTGTTTACACTATTCTGTGCCTACTAGTCAGTCTAAAGTACATCAAAACATGCAGTAATTAACTCGAGTCCACCATTCACATTACAATATGTGAATTGTATCAGCATCTCTAGAAAAAGATTGCCACTTCATTTTCTTTTCCTTTCTTCATACATGCTGAAAAGACAATGTGAAAAAGTTACATCCTTGTTTAGACCAAAGAATATAGTAAACTGTAAAACACTGATACAGTGATTTAGTCCATAAAAAATTCTACCAAAATACACAACAAAAAGAATTTAACTGCTGCCAAAAGCTATGCCCATATATACATACACACTAACTAGAAATACAATGCCTTTTTCCTGAGTAGTGTTGAAAAACACTTTGCAGCTGGATTTCAATAGCAACTTATAATATCCTAGGGCCATTTCATTCAACTGAAATGGTGAGCCATGTCTATCTAGTCTGTTATTCAGTCCACAGGAAAATCTCAGCAATTAAGGACATAGATCTGGGGGGTATGCAGAAAAGACTTTTTCTTCTGATTTGCACCTTTTCTTTGCAACATAGAATGCAACACACCACTATTACACATAGAGTTTAATAAATCATAAAAATGTGTTACTCATTAATGACAAACTCTAGACCCACCATTCCTGTTGGTTTGCAATTGGATGTCACACTCTATGATGATACTTTTACTACCACAGCAAATGGCTATGCAATGATGATGAACTATCAATCATTAAATACTCTTCTATATTGTTTATATGTAACACTACACAGCTGCTATATTCCACACAAAATTCACTGGCAGGTGAGATGGGCTTCAACTTTTGAAGATACAAGGGATGCCCTCGGTGATAACTGCACTTAACTTTCCACCCTTCCAGAAGAAAACACTACGTCAAACTTAACTCTGGGAAGGGCACAGTGAATTGAAACCAAGTGAAATACATCCTAAAATACCGAAACGTGAATACAAAGTAGCCAAGATTTCATTCCACTTCTTTGTTTATATGGTATGCTATAGAAATAGAGCTGTGAGTTTCATAACTAAATTCTTCACCAGAAGTTTCACAAGAAAACTTCTACCCTTCAAAAAAAATTATTAACAGTGTTGCAAAGTGTTTCAGCTTTCTTGATAAAATTAATATAATTAGTTTAATTGTGGAAAATACACACATCTAGAGCTCTCCAAAGCACTCTTTCACAGTACAATAGGAAAAAAAGAATTTTTCATGGCTTAACTCCACGCAGCAACTGAGCACCACCCAGCCGCTCTCTCACTCCCACAGTAGGATGGGGAGGAGAGTCAGAAGAGTAAAGTGAGAAAACTTATGGGTTGAGATAGGCAAAGCAAAAAACACAAGCCACATTCATAAGCAAAGGGAAACAAGAAATTCATTCCCCACTTTGCGTAGACAGGCAGGTGTTCAGCCATCTCCAGGAAAGCAGGGCTCCATCATGAGTAACGGTGACTTGGGAAGACAACTGCATCACTCCAGCTGTCCCACATCCTTCTTCTTCCCCCAGCAACTTATGAACTGAGCAGAATACCATAAGGTATGGAATATCCTTTTGGTCAGCTAGGGTCAGTTGTCCCCACTTCTTGTGCACCCCCAGCCATCCCGCTGATGGGGTGCTGTGAGGAGCAGAAAGGCCTCGGCACTGTGTAAGGAGTGCTCAGCAGTAACAAAAACATCCCTGTGTTATTAACCAACAATGAATTAAAACATAACACTTCCTAGGAATTGGAACTGCACCACTAAAGCTTCTGCTGAAAGACTTGTTTTAGTAGCCACAGACAGCAAATGCCAGGGATGTCAGAAGCTTAGTAAAGTCAGAGCAATTTTGGAACTAAAAGTTACTTAAACTATATCTAGGCCTGAGTTCAACATGATACTTAGTCTGAAGAATAATTCCATTTCAGTCAATGTACTGATCACTTTCTTGAATGTATATGCCTATGTATCCTGCTGAAACCAGTTCACGTGTTGGTTTTTTAATAAATCATGAAGGCAAAATTCTTTTGGTTCCCTTTGACTTCCTTTTGAGTTGAGTACCTTGTTCATAGTGAAAACAGCTAGCAAAAAAGAATTAGCGGTAGCAGTATTATCTTTACCATACAAATAAATTTATATTGACCACATCAAAGTAAGTATTTCAGTACCTTGTGTTTTATATATAAACACACTTAGTTGAGTAAACTCTGTGGCCTTTTGCCCCATCCATAATATCTCTCTGATGGATTCAGCAGACTTAGAAGATGATTCTGTTTCTGCTGTACCATAAAACTGCTATAGACAGTCCAAGGACTACATTGCTTTTCCCTTTCCTCCCTTCCTGGCTCAGTTCATTCTGTCTGGTTTCTGTAAATACTTACTCTCACTAAAAAGGCACTATAAAAAAAATAACCTTTCAGTATATATATTTTATGTCCTTAATAAAGAACACAAAGAATGAATCTATCTATACCTTATGGTTGTTAAACAAACTACTGAGCTGTAAGCATAAAAAGATAGCCCAACTGAACATTTCTACAGACATTATATCCCCTAGAAAAAAAAAGTTTTTAACAAAGTAAGTCTATTTCTACAAATTCCTCTGTAATTCAAGACTCAGCAAGGACTTCACTAATAGAGACACTTCTTGCAGTAGGAATGTCTATAATACAATCAGTCTCTGAAAATTAAGTTCAGGTAGATCTGTATTATGTATTTAGTTAACTATTTTTAAATCTGTATTTAAAATTGCTTTCCTGAAACCTTATAGACCCATTTGTTTTCTCCTTTAATTAAGAACTAATCCTCAAAAGTAACCTTTGGACTTGTAACATTAAAGAAGATGAAATACAATGATACAGACATCTTTGTATTCATTTGCTTGCAGAAACAGATCTATGCACTGTAAATATGTATTATCAAATATCTACAGATAAGCATTTCTTTATTTCACATCAATAAAGGGAACACACACTTCAACATTCTTTTCTGATATTACCGTTGACGGCCAAATCACATATTTGTGTTGCATACTTACTTAAACCAGAACAAAAAGAGACCTGCATTAAAGTCTGAAAAATTACATTCATCTTATGATGGAATCAGACAGATGGGAAACAAGATATTAAAAGCCACAAGAGGAGCAGACAAAGAGAAGAGACAGAATTTCAAAAGAATTTTTTTTCAAGATAGCACATCAAACATAATTTATTACAATGAATTCACTGAATCAATCAATCATTTACATGCAAGCTCAACAAGTGAATATGAATAACAAAAGACGACAGGTAACTGCAAGAGTAGAAAATAACATTTTAATTATACACTTGACTTTCTTCTCCCTCCAATTTTGTGTCTGCTTTCCTGCCATGTATCCTAACAAGGCTTTGACTCTTAGCCAAGTTAATTTTTTTTTATCATTCTTTGTTTACTTTTTCTTAAAGTAAGCATGTTGACTGTCTCTTAGGAGCTTAAAGACACGGGCATGTTACAGAAGCCCAGATAACTTATTTTACTCTACACTAATGAACTAGTATCCATATATTGATTTGTAATTTCACAGGAAAAAAATCATCCTGGAAAATTTCAGTGCCTTCTATTGAGCAAAGGCCAATAATCTTCCACTTAGAGCTTTTCCATGCTTCTGACAACACAGAAAAAAGACGTTTACATGAAAAAAAAATGAAAATAAGACCACAAACCTCATTTGGTGCACACTAACAAAGCTGTCTTAAAATCACTGATTCTGTGCTGGAATTTACCTTGTGATTGAGCTTACTGTTTTACATGTTTTCCCCTTTCCATGTTGCAATAAATAGATTGACAATAACAAATCAACATTCAGCTGCTTTTGCAGAAAACCCATCACCCTTCTCACTTCTATATTTGTATTGAAGCTGTTTTCCATGGACATGCGCACAGGGTGAGCCTTGGCTCTTGCTTCTTGAGTGCTTTTTTCATTAAAAACCCAACAACTTCAAAACCCAAAACCTCTACTAAGAAAACCCCACTCTTCCAGTTGAAGTCTAGTTATGTTTAGCCACAAGGCTTAATGAGAGTAGACGTTAGTTCTTACTAGTCCTCAGTCACCTCACTGCTGCCACAGACAGTGCACATGTTTTATGTTACAGCCAAAGCATTGACCCAACTGGGTCAGGTTGTGGCACCATGTTACCATGAATGACGCATTTCTTTCTAACAGTTCTCATGTAGGAAACTGTTTCAAATTCCTTCTAGAATCAACTAGGCAGCAGTACCTTGCACAGAGGCAAGAAAGCTGCCACAATTCAAGGCAGCCCATTCTACTGGGGCCTAGAAGGAAGCCACAGCCTGTCCAGGAGCTATCAACAAACACTACCTTGTATCTGGGCACATAAGGGCCTCTCATCTAGCCTGGAGTTGAAAGATCTGCATGAGCTAAAAATCGGCTCAAGTGCCATACACCCATAGGCCAAGCAAACGTCCCCACCTGCAAGAACACAGCAAAGCCACTGCTCATAAAGGAGTGAGATGTAATAAATTCATCAATGGTGTCCCTACATCTGTGCAAGGCAGCTAGTCCGACCCTTCTGAATTCACAACCATTGTCCTGCTCCACACAGTGTTTTCCCCTCCCCTTCAAGAATAATTAGTACTGTAGCTGCTTTCAGACAGTGCAAATTCCATGAAGGACTTCAAATCTGTCTGCAAAAGCTAACTAAAAAAAAGCAAGACTACTATCACTAGGCCAAGGGTTACTGTTAAACCCTCCACACCCCCTTTAGAAAATATCTGTGGTCATGTAACAAACACTGTGCTCTGAGTAAAAAATGTTTTATTCCCAGTGATGATGATTATTTTAGTGTGAGAGCCCAGTAAGTGATCATGAACTCATCCTTCACAGAAGAAAACTCACGGCATTGAAGTATCAGCAAATGGTATAATCCCAGACACAAATACAAATTTGTAAAGATAAAATCAAATCCTTAATGACAAATAGCTACCATTTCAGAACAAGTCTCATACTAGGACTTGTATTAGAGCCTTCCAATCGGACGCTTAAGCAGGGATCCAACCCCGTGCCAGCAATAACATGCGGCTTGTGGGACATGATGATTACAAAGTTAGCCACTTGATCAAGTTGGCCACTTGGCCCTTATTCAGATGACAGCACACAGCAAATCACAGTGTTACAGAAATGAGGTGGCAGGAGGTGCTTAAGGAACTAGAAACAGTAAAAAAATCTATGCAATGAGGAAAAAAAAAAAAGATGATGTATTTGAAAGCCATCTAAGAATCCATGTTCAAAACAGGAAGAAAGCTAAGGGGAGCAAAGCAGACTTTAAAGTGTGCAACTGTGTAGACACTTCCTAAATGTGAAAATGATGGCTGAGAACAACTTTGGCTTTGTAAAAAAATAAATTTAGACTACAGAAGTATAGAAAAAGTGAGGCATCTTCAAAAACAGAAGGCATATGTATAGCAGAGACCTGCTGAGTTCAGTGAAACACAACAACAAAAAGAACTGATGGAGAAATTACTTTTTAATGAGCAACTTAGAGCTTATAAAAGACCAGAATAAACACTTCTATGGGAAGACAGGATGAAGATCATCTCTTGATTAAAATTAAATTAATATTAACCATAAAAAAGACTTGATGCTAGTAACAGATGTCGGACTTGGAATTTCAAAAATATATTTTTCTCAGCACGCAGTTTCAGAAGAAACTAAATGTCAAATGGACTCCTATCTCTCCCAAGGCTCCACTTTTAAAAAAAAAACAAAACAAGAAACCTACACATACTCAGATGAAGGGACAGAAATAAAAATCCTGATACAATCTATTAGAGAGCACAGGTATGAAAGAAGGAGGAAAAAGGGGGGGGGGAAGTATTTTAAATGAGCTCTGGTTGAAGAAAACAGCATTTTAAAATGAAGAAGAAATTACATTTCCATAATGAAAATAAGCTTCCTCTGAAAGTGTAAAATACTTACTGAAAAACTCCTGGTTTAGCTTCCCAACAACACAAGAACAGCTCTAAGGAAATGGTCACTTAAAAAAAAAATTAAAATCTATTAATGAGAATATTCATCTAAAAAACCCAAACAAGAACTCCAAGATTAGTCTGTGCACACTGAGCAAGATCTTTTTGCACTTACAGACAAACATTAATCACGGAATCACAGCATCATAGTGGTTGGAAGTGACCTCAAGAGATCATCAGGTCCAACCCTCATGGTCCTACAATAGATTTTAGTAAAACTTGTATTAGGGAACACACATCCCAATCCACCAAACCTCTTAGAGACTCCCTACCAGCCTTCGCAGATGTCATGTGTCATACACATTGTACCTTCTGCCATCCTGAGTTCCTCTCAAAAAACACTTCCCTTTAATAAGGGTGATTCTTCTGCAATTTCAAGTTTCCACTCCAAAGAATGAAGGCAGTGAGTTTCTCAGGAGAAAGATGAAAAAAAAATTTAAAAGCCTATCAATGTACTCTCCCATAACTTGTTCCTGGAAACTGATGAAGCAGTTTAACCATCACTTTGAAAACAAATCACTTTTTGGCAATTCCATGACCTGGAAAATTCAGCCAAAACAGTTACAACTTTGGCAAAGTTACAAAAAATAAAATCAGACTCTGATAACAGACATATCAGAGAACTTTATCTGTAAATGACACTTTTGTAACAATTTCCCTGAGTGTCCTCCTTCTCTGCAGAAAAATAGATGTTCACTGAAACACTGAATGCTTTACACTCTGTGTTTTCATACAGCTTTGCTAAGTCCAGGCAAAATTCAACTTCTGAAAAGTTTCTTCTTTTATATACTTATTTTAAACTATTGTAACACTTTTTAATATTAGTCCTTAATTATAGCCTTTCTCAACAAGAAGATATGCATTGAAGATGAATTATAACTTATCTGTTTTTTCAATTTTAGGTAAAGCTGCCTGCTTGCTTTTCATCCCTTGTTCCAAGACCAGAGCAGAACAAGCTCTTAAGACTGGCTTCCATTCATGCAAAAAACTGGAAGCATGCTTGCAAAACACAGAACAACTTGAGTCTAAAAACGGTAGCTAAATAAAAAGAGCAAAACATACAAATAAAATCCAGACGAACCAGATTTTGCTCATATAAAAATTAATTACCTGTGAGGACAGGCATCAGAATAACTATAGCCATTTTTCTTATTATTTGTAATAGGGTGGTATCCAGTGGCTCCAATTTGGATACTACATACACTTTGTGAAGGATTCTATTGTTTTATTTCATAAGCAATAAGGATGTGTTTCCATGCAAAGCTGCCAACATCCAAAAGAAGCTGCGTTAAGGCACTTTTCACTTGAGATCTTGCAATCAGAAACAGGGCCATTTACAATGAAAATATGCCTACACCTAAACATTTAGACACTCATTTTTTGTCTGCATTTATCAGCATTAATACTCACACTGAACAAATAATCTTTATATAATATTTATATAATGCTTGCCTGCTCCTGACAATGCCATTTTCCTGACAATGCCATTTTCTTCACTGTAGAAAATTTTCCCTCCACAAAAAAAAGTTGTGATTTCAACAACTGATGCTGCAGCAGTGCAAGCAGGTAATTTATTATATTTTTTTTAAAGATTTTTCATTTGATACAGAGGGACACACATATGGAAACGAGCCATGTCCCTTCTGGGGTCAGAAATGTGCAAATAGTCTACCACTATTATCACAACCAAATGTCCTCTGGTCCTAACAGTATTATCCCAGAACAAAACTGGTATTAGTTGTAACACCAAAAGATCTCTGGAAACTGCCCATTGACTACTTACGTACTAATGCAATACAGGAATGACACAGGAAGCAAACTCATGCAAATTAATTAAACGTTCAAAATAGGATGTTTTACAATGCACAGGATTGTGTTTCTGTGCCTCTACAGTGGTAACAAACACCCACCGTTCAGTCATCTGCAATGCTTTTTTCATAGAATCACAGAATCTTTAAGGTTGAAAAAGACCACTAAGATCATCAAGCTCAATTATCTGTCTAATACCACCAATGTCTCAACTAAACCATGTCCTGGAGTACCATGTCTACACATTTTTTGTACACCTCCAGGGATGGTAACTCCACCACCTCTTTAAGCCTGTTCCAATGCCTGACCACTCTTTCAGTTAAGAAATTTTTCCTACTATCCAACCTAAACTTCCCCAGGTGCAACTTGAAGTCATTTCTTCTTGACCTATTGCTTGTTACTTGGGAGAAGAGACATCCACCTCACTGCAACCTCCTTTGAGGTAACTGTAGAGAGCCGTAAGGTCTCCTCTCAGCCTCCTCTTCTCCAGGCTAAACAACTCCAGTTCCTTCAGCCACTCCTCAAAGATTTGCTTTGTTGCCCTTCTCTGGACCCACTGCAGCACCTCAACGTCCTTCTTGTAGTGAGGGGCCCAAAACACTGAGGTGTGGCCTCACCAGTGCCCAGTACAGCAGGACAATCACTTCCCTATTCCTGCTGGCCACACTATTCCTGATACAGACCAGGATACAAGCAGATGGACACTCCCATCCTATTGGGTGTCACCTGCAAACTTACTGACAATGCACTCAATCCTTTCATCCGCATCACTGAAAGATATAAAACAAGACTGGCCCCAAGACTGAGCACTTTTGGGCACTTTAATGCAGACTGCAATACAGACGTGGTTCATATCCTGAGGTATTAAACAGCATACAAGTCAGAGAACCATAGTACAAGGTTCCATTTGATTTGAGAAATAAATGGGTTAGTATTCCCAATGAGTCAGATGTCAAAATATGGCATTTCTGCCTGCTAACCCGTTTTGAATACTGACAACAGATTTGTACGTGACTCTCTGAAGAAATGTTTTCCCTTAAGTAATCTACAAAATATTTAAATAGTACCACAAAAAAAACCCCAAAATGTTAATATTACAGAGAAAGCTTGAATTAAGTTACAAAGTAACTTCAATATAATTTTTCAGAGAAATCAAATATTAGAAAAATTCATTCTGAGGAAGACAAATCTTTTTAAAAACCTCTTTTAATACCGTTTAATGCATACCTGGTTTTGAAGTCCTAAAACAGGTCTTGACAATTTTTTTTAAATAGCTTTTACTCTAATATGATACATAACTAATGAATTATGACCTCTGGCCTAATCATATCACTACTCAAGAGAGTTTGCCATTTAATTGATGAACCAGAAACAATACACTATTGAATAACACAAACATGGAGAAACACTGAATCCTGGCAACAGAACTTCATCAGACCAAAAAAGTCCAAATCTGTTTTCAGCATCATCCTTTACCTTTGTTATAAATCATAATCTACAGAGGAATTCCAACCAGAGTTACCTTAGACAATCAAACCAATCAATGCTAAAACCTTAGCTAAGATTCAATCAGCATATCCCAAAAATGACATACCTGTTAAGGTTTATTAGATTTCCATAGGTTCAACAGCACATAGAAATAACTGTTTTACTAACTTAATATTGTCCATGACACAACACTGAAACTTCTCCATCAAGTAACAGTTCTTGACTGTACTATTTACATAAATAATGCATAAGTTGTTGAAAGGGCCTATGCAAATTTGACCAATTTACAAATGACTTCTGAAAGTTTCCATGAGTTTAAAGGGAGGGATGAGCTTTTGGGGTACACTAAAAGTGCTTAATCTGCTACTAGCTGCTTAAATAATTCCCATTTATTTTGAACTACCATGGTCTTCTCCTAATGCTTAGTGTGAGTCCAAATTAAGATCTGCTGGTAATAAACTACAAGAGACATCTTGATTCCATTTCCAGAATTACGCCCTTATTGAAAGGTCATCTAAATAATAAACTCATTAAAAGAAATGTCTCGCCTTGTCTTCAAACTCTCTCCCATACCCTCTCCAGATAGCCATTTTTACTTTTTTCTATGTATTAAAGGGGCATATTTTTTCTATCTCCTTCCTAGTCTTTCTCTAACTGATAACAGAGGTAGTTTGACACAGGAAAATGAAGCTGCAAGACATTCAGGCTTAGTTTCATTAGTACAAGAACAATAATAGCAAAGACAAAAAGGCACAGAATGTACAGCCATCTGCTGAAGAAGAAATTCCCTTGCAATCTGGGTATGTACTGTGTTTACTGAGTAAAGAAAGCAACTAAATAAACCCAAGATGCAGTTGGAGTAGGAGCTATCAATGACTTTTTGAATAACTAATCATTTGAAATCACAACACACATTCCACAGAGGCCAATATTAAATTGACTTATTGTCATGTTATTGGTCTTTTGGTCTATTCAATAAAATCCTGGCTACTTAAAACCCCGAGGGATAAGTTCTGTTCTTAGTTATACTGATGTCCTCAATGGAAATTATCAAGGATAGCAGCCAGGAAAAGTGTTTAATGCACAGTATATATGTTCACATTTATTCAGATTTTATCATCTTTCCATATCAGAGTGAAAAAGACAACATCTCCATAGAATGCATACACAATTCTTTTATCATGACTGCAATTAAGAATACAATGTTTTGCAAATATGATGCTTTATAAGCCTATAAAAAAAGAACTGCTTATTCAAACCATATCCAAAACTAGACAACTAGCTGCCCTATGAAATTGACAGCAGCAATGACCTCTAAAAAGAGCAGGTTTTCTTTCTGGATTCAGTCAACTCACAACTCTTCATCACCAAGCATAGAAGCAACGAGATACAGTCAAGATACCTGAACAGTATTTGAGTTGCAAGATTGATGTTTCTCACACAACTTACTGCTCAGGGACCTTGTCATGACAAAAACATTCTACAGGCAGTATGTAATTGTTGCTACTTAATAATCTGTAATAGATGTGTGATGAAAGCCCTGAATAAAGAGCACCTAAAGCACCTAACTAGATAAGCTTTAAACACAATAATCCTGGGAAAAAGTGATTCAGGTAAAAAACCCAAAAAACCCAAACAACTCCCTCCTCCAAAAGACCCCTAATGGTTTCTAAAGCTTGCCATTAGCTTCATAAACTAATGGCCAATCTAAAGCATAAGGATGGAATACAGTAAATAATTTATACAAATTTCCTAGGTTTTTCTAGGGTAACTCTAAAATTTTGAGAAGATTAAGAATTTGGTATGGGAAATACAAACTAAAACACAATAATCAGAAGCAGAGAAGTGTCTGATGAACAATCATATAATACAAACAATATTAACCACATTATCCTGTCTGTGGAATCTGGGGAAAAAAAAAAACACTCCAAAATTGCAGAAATGTTAAATGCAAAATACTTCTTGCAGAAGTCTCAATCCAAGAGAAACCAACTTATTACAGTATTTGTTGGAGCCTGGTTGTAATTAAATACAGGAAGGATATTAAAACTTCCAAGAGATTTTTTTTTAAGCCACAACAGAAGAAAAGGCACAATTGCATAATTGGAACCAAATCCAAAACCCACTTCCTTCTTATTTACTAGCATCATCTAAAGGACACTATTTAGACGCTGACGCTGAAAGGTCTGGAGCTGACAACTGTAAATCATCTAAAAGTCAAAAATTTCAAAGGAATTGTATGACATGGGTTAAAAGTTTATAGATGAGAGATATAGAAAGTTATTGCTCACTGCAAAACCACATCCTAGCAGTCACCGTATCTCCCTTGTCAGTGAACTCCTAGAATTCTATTTTGTTGTGGGAAAAGAAATCCTCTTTGGTAGTAATAAACTGCTATGGGGCAAAAACGTTTGACATACAGTATCTGAAAGAGAGATGTCTTTTTATGATATGCTAAAAATAACATTTCTTTAAAGAACAGGATTGCACTTACTGTTTGGTTCTACACAGACAAGTTAAACACTAAACAAACTTGCCAGTCAGTGGGATATTTCTTAAAAAACCTTCAGGTCCTTTTCATTGGCAGTTGAGTTTAGTTCAGTGCTCTTTGTCATTAGTATATCTGTGCAAGAAAGTAATATCAAAAGCATCTATCCCCTTTTCCCCACAAAAAAATGGATGGACATGTACATGGGAGGGTTTTTTTTTTTTGCTATAAAATAAACTAAGCAGTGTTCAGGGATTTTTTGATTATATAAGTGCTTTGACCCCAGCTGGATTTTTTTTGGGGTGTAGTGGGTGTTTCCCTTTCTGACATAGTCAGAGTCATCAACACTGCCCAGCAAAGAGATAGGCCAGTACCACAATTCTGGGTTCAGATGAAGGGATGGACAAAAGGTACAAGCATACTGCCATGTCAGCTCAGAGACGAAATGCTGACAAAAGCCTGAAGCTTCACACTGGTCTCTACTGTTGTAACAGTATTAATAGGAAAAAGGTGCGGTAGCGATTTTATTTTGCACACAGAAACAGAGATTCCTTCTTCCTCATTAGAAACTACAACAGTCCAGTGAAACTCACACTGAAGGAAAGTTATCATGATTCATTTGTTTGACCTCTAGATCCCACCATTAATCAACTGCAACAAGAACCTAACAAACTAAAAGTCTACAAATTCAGGTTCCTTGTTGTTTTGGCAGCATCCGTGAGAGACTTCAAAAGGCCATTCTTTTTAAACATCCATCACAAGGAAGAACTAGCTTTAGATATCTCAGCTTGGTATGTAAAACCATAATCCCTTTGAAAGCACGGATCTTTCAAGAACCTGATTGTATCACAGTAATTGTCTAACTTTCCTTTAGAAAAAAAAAATTACCACCAGAAACACTGCAAGAGCATTTTCTTTTTACATTAATTTTTAGTTTTGTGCTATTCTTCTTTAGTGCATGTAGCCTTAAAGACTTACACATAATCACCAGTTTTGCAAACATGAAGAAAACAAACAAGGAAAACTAGATGTTCACAGAAAGATTCAGCTGTCAGTTACATTTTTTCCTTTATTAATTTAAAATATTTTTTTAATGGGATTGATCACATGGATTCATGTTTAGTATCCCAGCACCTCATCCATAAATGTTTTTTCCAATTTAATAAATGTTCTCATTACAATCTTGGCTCAACACCCTAAAGTTAATTTGGATTGAAGTAATGGGGTTATCTAAAACAAAATAGCTGCTTTCTGAGTAACTACTTTTACCCATTCTGTATTCCAAACCACCAAATTATTTCAATTTAATTTACCCAACAGTGAAATAAAGATACTTATTTGCAGTAAGAGCATGCACGTATGGAATTACTTCTTAATAACTTTTAGACAATTGTAATTTGATAACAAGTATGGAATGAGTTAGTTTTAAAAAAAAAATTACTAAACTGTCCCTTCACCATTTAGTACTTATTCAGCTAAGCACACAGAAGTCAAGCACCACATATTATGCTTTGTTCACTAACATCTTTCTGAACCTTCAACCCCTTTCTTCTGTATGCCACTGAGTGGCCTAAAGGATGATGATGCGCATCATCAGATGGAAGTTTTGCAATATGAGAACATTTTTGTGCATAGCTAAAGTTATCCTAACCACAGAAAAAGATTCTAATGACAAATGAGATTATAAACTAAGGTGAACTAATAAAGAGTAAGAGCAACATCTAACTTTAACTCATCTTGATTTCAACATCTGATAAAATGTCAAACAATAATTAATGGTCCATTTAAAAAGTCTGAAACAAATGAAAAAATGTTGTTGATTTAAGCAAGGGCTTCCCCTCCTTTCCAAATCTGATTTCAGTAGGCATTTAAGCAGGAGCAGTAGGTATTAAAACAAGAACAGCCTCAATCACTAGTCTCAGTCATAATATCATATAATGATATAGGTAGGAAGGAACCTTTGGAAGTCATCTTGTCCAACCTGCTGCTCACACCAAGCCAACTTCTTGTACAATGGGCACTCTATTATTTCTCAATGGTAATGACAGGTATAATGGAAAAGAAAATACACATGATGAAGACAAAAACAGGTAAATGCTCTATCGGCTTTGAATAAAATTACATACATTTTTTGATATACATTTTAAAACAGGCACAAAAATTACTACCTATCTTCCAACCCAAAATATTCTATGATTCTATATACCTGGTTGCTATCAGCAGATACCTAGGTCAGGAAGACTAAGTACCATCCGATCATGAGCAGCTCATACGAACATCAGTTTCTTTTTGTGAAGTGTAACTCATTGCACCAATGGTGCTTAAATGTTTGAAGACACTTTGAAGTTCTCATCATTTGTGGTACATGGTATACCTTTTGTGATCAAGGCATTTTTTTCTTTATGATTTTGATGAGATTACTTTTTAATGTGCCTAGAGAAAATGCTGCATTTTCAAGCTTACTCTATTCTTTAATTCCCAGAGCCAAAAGACAGACCTCCTGCATTAAATAACTTGACACTTGGGTGATACATGATTACATAGGTGCTTTTTCCCAAGGCATTCAGTCACTCTGGTAGTAATATTACCCAGTCCAAGGCCTCCCTTCCAACAGCAGTTTCACCATTTTTGCCAGCCTATCTCAAACTCTCTACTACAACGGTTACCTACACTCTCAGGGATATTATAAACCTTGACTAACTCACTTCTTCAAAGAACACTGAAGTCCTTTATAAAATGTGAAAACCAAATGTAATGCAATAGTAACTACAGCCATGCCAAATAAAATGGTCACTACCAGAGTGGCAGAATAAGGGAACTGTTGCTTTAGTTGTACTAATTCACATTAATTTACATCAAATAAGTACTCTTACAAAATATTCTAAACAACTAAAAGCATTAAAAAAACCCCAAAACCTCCTACCTGAGATGACAAGAGATTACAGTCAATGTGCAGTCCTTTCCCTGTCTTATACCTCTGAAGTAAACCAGCCATAATTGCTCCATAAGCATACAATCCCGTAGCAAGATCTGTCATGGCTACTCCTGGTCTAACTGGCTCACCATCCTACAGAAAAAGAACAAACACATGCCAAAACAAAACAAGACAAACAAAAGCAAACAAAACAACAACAACAAAAAAGAAAACAGGAGAGACAAGAGATTACTTTTTGTTATAGTATATTCTACGTAAAATTCATCTGAAAAAGTATTTACATTTCTGCATTGCAAACTGCAAAAAATAAGAGTATCTTTGAGTAAAGTATAAAAACTACCACTGAAAACCAGATATTCACACAATATCTACAAAATTCCATAACTTCACGATGCTGCAGACTACAAGTTGTGAATGATTTATTATGCTACTTTTTGCCCTTATGACATAATGCAATATAATGCATAACTCACCAATGCAAAACGGAGATACTGTTAGAGACAAGAGAATCCATTGAAAACAAAATTCATACCTAGAAATCAAAGGTTTAAAGGATTTCCACAGTATGCTGACCCTGCTGTACATCTGTTTGAAAGGCAGAATCCTATTGCTTTCCTCTTCTCACTATCCTCCCCCCAGCAAAATCTCAGTTTTGTAATTTCCAGTATATAGACTACAGGCTTCTAGTGGGAAAACAAAACCAACTTTGTTTTATTTACACATGTACGCATTACACATGTAAATGCATGCAAATTCTTGACCTCCTGACCAATAACCACTGAAAAGTTTTTGGTTCAAATATCCTTTTTCAGCATGTCATCCCTTTTTCTGGCCCCAAGGAAAGAATCTTCATTTTACATCATGTAATTCAGAACTTCCCTAACCTTTGCAATGAAATAGGACCAATGGCAAAACGAACTTCCAGTTTCAGTTCAGGTAGGCTTTCACCATAGAAGTGCTTCTTCTGAGACATTCTTGCATTTCCTACTCTGAAAAGTTTGAGGTTGGATGCTCAGATTCTGACATACATCACTGATCAGCCACAAGTAACAGCACAAAGCTAACTGGATTGCTTCAGATTTTCAATGCCTAAGGAAGCCTATCATAAGCCAACTTAAAATCAGCATGAATGGTAAATAATAAATGTTTGTCAAAGTTCACACAAAAGCCTTTAAATTCATTTTGCATAAATCCAATAAAATTTACAGGGTTACTTTAGTCATGTCTAAACCACTAAGTGTAATAATACTTTAAGATTGCAAGAAAGTTATGTTTACTGGTAATTGGTTTTTTTAAAGTCTTATAGCTTCACGTAAAAAATTTAAAACTTCCATTCACCACTTTGAGGTTTTTTTCACCCCAACAGGAATTGTGTAAGTCTGATATCAAGTCATTCATAAGATTAAAATTATTTTAAAAAAAAATAATATTAAGTTGCATTATCAACTGCATTAATAGATCAATTTTGGGACAAAAGACTGTAGCACAGTATTTGCTGTGGAACATGGCAAAGGATGCGATTTTATTCATATCATTGATACGACTAACAAAACTATAAAACCTGTGCCAGATATGACAGTTTTAAAGAAGTCACAGTTACTGTCATTGAAACTTCAGTAAGGAATAGTCTGTGACTAACTATAGATGCAATAACATTGATCTGTAAACTATACATACTTAAGGGATGCATAGGGGGTACTGTTTTGAAGAATCTCGTATTTCTTCCTTCTCCACAGTACACACTCAGCTACTTCAGCTTCCCAATGGAAGGGAAAATGCAAAGATTCTATCTGTTTACCACTTTCCTTATACTCAGCTCTGAGGGAAAACAGGAAGGGAAGTTCTTTCCTGAGAAAACTAATTAGCACATGAGAAGATTTTTGCGTTTCAGATCGATTGCTGAGACATACAAATAAAAAATAAAAATACCCAAAACATTTCCCTGATATTATCAGCTGCAAGCTCTCAGTTTGTTAAAATGTTCCATCTTCATTACAGCCAAGACGTTGGCATAAGCAAAAATCAAAAAAAGATTTTTGCAAACAGATGTGCAGCAACATCCTTAGCTTGAAAACACTTCCCACTGTTTTCAAAGTATTACTAATTTCACCCTTGATGAAGAAAACTATGCTTTGAAGATATAAAAATCCAGACTATTTTAATAGATTGTTACATGTGAATTTGCCTTCGCAAGCCTTGAGTCCAGCGCATTCCTCATCAAGTTCTAAACTACCTGATGTTTTAAAGCAAACACTTCTTTTGCCTCAGTAAAAAGTTCACCTTTACTTCTAAATATACTTTCACAATTCCCCTTACAAACCACTCTGACATTTGAGAAGTCAAACTACTGGCGCTACACTGCTATGCTACATTTAACATGCTTCATGCCAACACTCCACAACCAATAATTCTTCAGCAGTCCACACAATTTCTACTCTTCCTTGGTCTTTCTACCAAGACCCATGAGTTGGCTGTCATCATTTTAGCCTTTAATCAGCTTCTGATGTCCACCTGTGCTGGTAGCCAGACAAACTTTCTGTGACAGGACCCATGGCTATAAGCCCTGTTACTGTCTAAGTACATGTTTGCATCTCTGTCCTGCAGAACAATGGGTATAGAGGTGCTTTCTATGAAGGATAAAGCTCCACACACAGAGAAATACCTTCCTCAGACAGAGCTTCTACAGCACAGCAGTATTTTGTGTAGCTAACATTATAGGTGCTCCTTGAGCAACATAAGGATCTATCCAGTAGTTTTTATTCAAGAAAATTACTTTAAAAATAACCAACACCACCAGCAACCCTTCTTGGTAGAACAACAAAATTTAGACTTAGTGAGAAAGTGCTTTAAGCTGCCATCCAGGCTCAAGGACTGGTTGAACTCTAACTAGGGACAGCACCAGGACATGCCCTTTGCTCATTTGAAAAGCTGAAGATTCAGCCCAGTAGAGCAGACCTTTTCTCCCATAACTGTGCTTTGCTATTGCTCAATCTTACCATTGGTTTACACTTTTATTCCCAATTTTTGCTGTTTGCAAAATTCCTTACAATTTGTCAACACATACTGGCCCAGACATAGCCACAACATATTCTGGAGGTTTCCTTTCCCAAGTCTTCTTTGCCCTTTGCACATAATTTCTCTTCCCAAATTTACATCAGTAATACAAAAATGATCCATTAAAAATTGAAATTGTTTTGAAATGACACGCTTCGTAAAAGTACCCTAAGTCCAGTAGTCTTTACAGATGGGAAGTAGCTGCTGAAGCTAATATGAACCAGCAATGGCTA
This sequence comes from Laterallus jamaicensis coturniculus, assembly GCA_022605575.1. Lineage (NCBI taxonomy): Eukaryota > Metazoa > Chordata > Aves > Gruiformes > Rallidae > Laterallus > Laterallus jamaicensis. The sequence continues at coordinate 1,996,693 of JAKCOX010000031.1, read as the reverse complement.
TATTTTTCAACAGCTCTGAGCTGTACACCATGTGTAATCTTTTGTTGCTGTTTGCTTGGTTGAAGCTAAAGAATGGCCCCCTCTGGTACTGTAGATCCCAATCATGTCTTACTGTCTCATGCTCAGTAAAACAGAAATGTTTCTTCAGCAAAAAAGAATGCACCACACCATAAAGATACCCCAAATACCAAAAACTACGTGTAAAAATCCACTTGGATTTGGAAAGAGGTTTATATCCAAATTCATTTACATTTAATTAATTCCAAGTTATTGCCTTAATGAGTCATAGACATTTCCATCAAAGGGATATTCATCTGGCTCCGATGTATCTGAATATATTAAGTAAAAGCTTTCTGTTCATCAAATACAAAATTTAAATGTGGTGTTTAACCAGGAAATATCTATAAATTATGTCATCTAGGACAATAAAAGTGTCATCAGTGTAAGCTCTGTCCTTTTAGCCTATTTTAATTTATGTAAAGAAAAACTGAATGTGGCCCGAAGCATCTATTTTTATTCAAATTGGGCTTGCAGTCCAGATACACACAAAGCAGATTCCCCACTATTGCTTGCAAATTTTCATAAACACACTAGAATTCCAAATTTGACAGGTGTCATACATTTCTAATACAGAGGTAGTCAAGTACATAAGTGCTTGAATTCCATGCAGGTTTCTGCACATGCAAACATAATTTACAGGTAGCAATCTACTGTATACTGAAGGGGGTTGGCTTTGTACCGTCAGCAAAAACTACACAAGTGGAGTTAGTTGGGCCTGTAACTTTTTAATCCTGCAGAAGTAGAAGTTTGATTTCAAAGTTCAGAACTTTAAAGTATTTCAAAATAATCAACATTAAGTCATTAACTATTTCCTAGAAAATAAAAAAGCAATCCACTCAGTATTTCTTTACACAAAAATCTTCTTCTCTCAGATCTGAAAAATCAGATGTATAAAGCACAGAATCTTTTCTCCCTTTTGAGAGTTTTATACTGTGTGCCGAACATGATATTATTGGGCATCTTGAACATATTGAACATCTAAGTATGTTCCACATTTGTGTTACACTATCTTTATCTTCTTAATAAAAAGATAAATTGTATAAAACACACACATTTTAGTCAGAAACTTCCATCTCTTCCACTGTTACCTCTTTATTGGCTCAAAAATTAGTGTTATATGAAATACAAAGTATTGAAGAAAATTAGTTACATATGCCACAGAGATAATGAAGCTTTAAGGTTTGCTCAAAATCCTGTGCTGATTTCATGGCTTAAAATTAAGACTTCACTGACTGGAGGCATGGCCCAATACCCAATAAATTTATGTGATCCACAACAGTAAACTGTTTTCTCAGATATTAAATCAGTAGCCAGATGGTTGGAAGAAACTAAAATTCACAATATGAAATTTCTCTAAGCTAAAATGGAATATATATTGCCATTAGTTCTAATCATTTTAGAAGTGTCAGATACAGGACAAATTTTTAGTATCCTGTTGTTAAAATGTTTCATGAGGAACCGTAAACACGTATTAACATACCTCCAAATTAATCACACCAGTGATGTACGTAGATGTTTTGTTGCTGTTGCTTGAATTCATTGTAATTCATCTACTGTACCATCTGATAACCTCTAAGACCATCCTGTAAGCACATTCACTGCCTTGCTTACTGAAGGAAAGTTTCCACAGACCACTGTTACACTGGTGTTACATTGCTTATTATCGATTGTACAGCAGTTCAATACAAAACCAACATCATCTGTTACAGCTTCCCCCCCCCCGCCAAAGACCAGCACTTTTGATTCTAAGGAAAATAGCATACTCTAGTTTACTAGGGGATGATTCAGCTGTTGTTACTTCTAGTACATGAAATCTGTGTTCTGGTCAATAAATAATTCAATGTTTAATAAATAAAAACAGCATGCAAAGGTGAGTAGCATTCTTTTTTACTTTGGCTACTTTTCCACATGCTGACTGAAACTAGTTCTTGTACTTTTTTCAGAGCTGAGTTTGTGGAATTTTAAATACAACCCAGTTACACCAATATAAATGTAGAACCTGGGAGATTTTACTGTAACTAATACATTGCTATTTTAAAGCAACTTTCAAACAAGCATACAGTATGATTTTAAACCACTTGAGTAAATTTTCGCTATAACAACAGAAGGCACATTTGCTTCTTTGGAGCCACTGACCACTAAAGTCTTTGAAACAAAACTGTCTCTCTATACAGTGAAAAATGCTTTTGAGAAACTGATATATGCAGTAATATACAACCGACTTCAAATAAAGAAAAAATAAGAAGCAAGTTTTAGTGTGTTTATTTTAGTCATGCAAGAGAATGACTAAGTTTGAATCCATTGTTAAAAGCCCCCAGTGAATAGACAGAATAGTTACTAACAATGATTAAATGATTCCTATGATTACATTGCCTCAAGTCCTGGTGAGGTGATGCAAACATCTGGACTTCCACTGTAGATCTTAACACAGTCTTTTAATAAAATCCATCTTCATAATGACCACTGAGGACTATTACTCTCACAATACAACTAACATGCAATTATTCAGTATAACATTTATCTTCTGTCATTCACATATCATTGAAAAGCTATACAAAAGTCCTGGGGTTGTTTTTTTTTCCAACATAATGTCCTCCATTCATGTGGTACTAACACCATTTGCCGCATTCCAAAAGTTTAGACTTCCATTTAATTTTGTTTGGTACATTTTGAGGTGTGCATGAAGTTTCTGGCATGATACTGGAACTACTAACCTTTACAGACAGCAAGGTCAGAAAGTAAAAATTACTTCATTACTGTGATCAGTCATTGCTTAGTGTATATGTACATCATACATTTGAAGAGAGGTACCTGTGAGGACTGCACTCAACTATGTCTTCTCATGTTCTGAGGTGGGACATCCCATGAGTACGTATCATTAACATGGAAGAAATGGTCAGACAGTCTTAGGACACTAGACACGAGTTATTTCTGTTTCCTCAGCCAAACAATGCTTGGCATTTGGAGGGGGGGGGTGTTTGCTTTTTTTTATAGAAGGGAGGACTCTGGTAACAATAATTGCCACAAGCACAGTTGTAATTTTTGCGATTGCTCTTGGCAGAAAACAAGTCTATTAAGCAGAATATTGAATCTACAGTAGAGTTATGTCCAGATCGTGTACAGTTAGCTTTCAATAACCTACTCTAACAGGAATATCTGACACTAACTACAGAAACTGATGAACTCTCTGTTTATCGGGTCATGCAAGCATCATAAAGATCTGTACTGCCACTTCCAGAGTACCAGGAACACCACCACAGAAGCTACCTAGTGTTTACAATGCATAGAACAGACTTGTAACTCCACCTCACTTGAGAGGTCACATTTGGAAACAACATACTCTGCATCTGTAGGTGATTCAAGACAACTTAAGTAAATGCCTATTTGGCTATCATTTTTCTGAGATGAAGACACACAGTCTATGTACCGCTGGTATCCAGATACTAAACTACCTCTGTAATGCTTCCTGCACTACTGCAGCTACCAAAGATCTTAGGTATCAGTGGGGAATAGCAGTACATAAAGCTTTTCCAGAACCACTAATGGCATCTCTCTACTTATTTTCAAGCAGGCTGATTGAAAAGGCAGTTTGTCAGAATTATCTGGATGGCTTCACAATTTCCTCTTTTAAACAGGGATTGTCAATATTAAAGCACAGATGAGACTTCCCACACATATGTATGGCTCCATCACCCAGGTGTCAACAGTGTGTCTATTACAGCTCTTAACTTGAAGTGACTGCCTGTCACCATTAACAGGACAGGATAAACTGACAATTTATTTGCTGGAGATGTAGGATACCATTTTTATTCCATTTTCTGTTTCTCAAGCATTGGCTTTGCGAGCCTGGAGTGAGGACCTGAAGGACATAAGCACTATAATTTTCTTAGATTCCTAGAGATAAAACCTCTTGTATATGGCCCAAAGATTCTATTAAATCCGTAAGTTGAGCACCATACCTCATGCCCTGTAATATGCATGAGACCAGAAACAGCAGCTGCAATGGAGTCATATCCACCTCTCTGAACCATTGGACCAGTCTGACCATAACCTAAAACAGAAAGAGCAATTCAATCAAGGACAAGCACAACATAAACACGTATTACTGTTTTAGTACAAAAAGAAACAAACTAGCATTTCTCATCAGCTTTTGTTCCCAAGCTGTCCAGATTGTACAATGAGTGAATACTATTTTCTTCTATTTATTCCTGCACATTTTTAAGAGTAAAATGATGGGTTTATCCTGTGCGGGTTGATGATGTGTTTGATTTTAATTCTAGACAGATTCCTGGCCCTACTGGTTGTGTCATGCCCTTTGGACAGAATTCCTTTTTTAATTTGCTGGGTCTGCTGAAGTGGGATTCAGATGTCATTTCAGAGGCTTTATGGTATCTGTATAGGCCTCCAACTACTGCCCACAGAACCCATGGTGCCTGTGTTGTATTTCCACTCCACCATGAAGACATCTTGAATACCACAAACTATGGTAAAAATCATGACACTGTGGTGTAGACACGTGAATTTTTCCCCCTTTAGTCCTCTTATTTTATCCCACATCTAAACAGAACTACCTTCAAAATAAAACATTGTTTACACCAGAGGGCAGGGCTGGCCCTTCAACAAGTACACACAATCTGTTTGCCAGGAGTTAGCAACAATGAAATGCAAAATTATAAAAAAAATCTTTTATAGAGCTACACAAATACAGTTTTGTTCAACATCCTAGCTTTTTTCTGCTTTAACTCATCGTGTTATTCCAGCAACCACAAAATCTTCTGGTTGAAGAGGTCCTGCAGGATCAGCTGAAGAAGTTACAAATACAGGTATCAAACCTATTCTTCTGCCAAGGACTACTGCCTGTCAATCAAAGCATAGCCTTATAATTTAGGAGTGAAATTGGATGCAGTTAATGTACTGGGCCTATACGATCTAATGACCTTAAATGGTCAAGGAGTGAAGTTTATTTTTCTTTTATGGAACCAATGACCACCCAAAACAGAGGGGAGAAGTCAACAGGGAATGAACAACATGTGTGACTGCTATTATTAGAACTATTAGAAACCGCTAGACCCCTTGAGATTCAGATTTAAGAGTCTCTCCTCCTTCAAAGGGGTAGCAAACTCGAACGCTATTCTCATACTTTCTTCTCCCTTTTCAGATATCTCTAGGAGAAAACTCCTAATTAAAGGAGCAAACAGTTAGAAAGTATTTGCACAAACAAGATTCCTAGTTTGGCTGGCACTTTTTAAGCAATGTTTGCATTACTCTAAGCTGTGAGGACAGGAATAAAATAAAAATATAGTCAATAGATACTACAAGATAAACCTTCCTAAATTCCTTTTAATTGTTCTCCCCTGAATAATCAGATTTATACACAATCTGTTTGGTAGACATGACAGTCTAAACATTGGCTTTCTTGACTACAGCACACAGTTAAAAATCATTATTCATTGGGGTAGTCTTCCACTTGGACCACTGCTGCCATACAAAATTCATAAACAATGTCAAACATACAGGATGAGAAAATAACAATCAAACAAATCAAACCAGAGTTAAAGAACTTCGTTACTCCACTTAATATTTAGCAATTCGTACCAAGCAAAACGATACCCACCAGCCATACTGGTTTCCCCATTATACCACAAACTTAATTACCTGGATCTTTTTCTGGAGACATCAGATCCACATTGTGCAAAGCTGAGGAGGAACTCAACTTCTACACTCAGTGAATATCAAGATACTGCTGCCAGCACATTGATTTTGTCAGCGTAGCCTCAAAACAAACATTTCGTAAGAAAGGACTCAACACTTTTCTTATGGTCAAATCTGTATCTTGTTGAGTCCACTACTCATGAGAGAGGAAAAAAAAAAAGCACAACCAAAAACCACCTACAAGTTTACCCAGTTTTATTTGAAATCATGTCTCTGACAACAGCTGACCATTAGACCCTAACTAGCAACTGGTGATGTTTCCTTTCATACTTACACGCTTAAGTTTACAGAAAATAACAATGTTTTCATTTTCAAACATTACAGGACTAGCAAATAAAATATGGTGGATCCACCCAAAAATGCTCACTAGGCATATACCATTATCTCATTGGAATGAACTGTAGCATTAAAACCATTTAAATGTGTGGGGCCACTTCAAAAACAAATCTTGCTCAATAAAAAAAATACTCAAAACAACTTTAATTGAATAGTGAAAAGCATATTGAAGTAAGTGAGAAATTACGTACTGGCCTCAATTATTAAGAAAGAAAAGACATCTCAACACGTCTGCTCACACAAATGTCTTTATAAACAGAAAACATCTGAAAGTTAAGCATTTAGCATGTAGACAGCAAAACTATAAAATACTTTGCAATGCTCTTTTAAGGACAAACACCCATCCATCAAACATTTTACTCAGGAAAGGTAATGGGCAACAAATCACACTTTTTCTAATGGTATGGTAGAAGTACAACTTTAAACTCCTTTTTACACAGTGGTTTCAAAATAAAAGTTACTCAATAGCTTTCTGGCTAAAATTAGAGTTTCTAAGGAGTGTTCATTTGGTCACAATAGATTAAAAAGAAAAAAATATATAATTCCACTTTCAACCTGAATTCTGAATTGACAAAGCTAGTGTAGGGACAAAATCCGTTTGTCATTGGAAATAGTTTGCCCCAGGAACTACGGACATATAGAATGTCTGGAAGAGGAGGTAGCTGTCTAACTGTTAAGTAACAAATAGCAATTTTTTTTCAGAAAATAAAAGATCTCAGAATCCCAACAAAAATCAAAAGCTGAACATTATAATTCTAGTAAACTACACAGGTCACTGGAGCAACACAGTGCAGATATTTTAGAAATAATTATGAACACAAAAAGGCTGAAAAATTATATTCAGAAAATTTTCAGTCTGATGCACAGATGTCACCGTAACAAATACATACACACACACATACATACAGATATGTGTATATATATATTTAAAAACTCTTCTATGATATAACAATGACACACAGCTTGTTTGTCCAACTACCCTGTGTTCTCTCACACTTGAATTTAGCATGCAAAAGCATAGGTTGGCTATTATACATGCTTATCCCTAAATATAGGTTCCTGTTCAGTGTAACATAGTAGGTTGCTTATCAAGTTTACATACAACAGAAAATACTTTAGGCTGAAGAGATAATCCCTGTTGAAAAAAGAAAGAACAGATGTGACAACAATGGCCTCTGAAGATGAAACTGCTCTCTAGTGGAGTTTACCTCTTCAGGCTAAAGTCAATATTTAAATAGTCTCTTTCTACCAGTAAAGAATTTATTTAGGTCCTTAAGTCCAGTAAATACACATTTATTTTAGGGAGTATATTTCAAAGGAGAGAAAAAAAAATTAAAACCTAACTTTATAAAACTAGAGAGTTCTCTAAATTATGTCAGTTTGAGAGGGAGCTGAATAGATGTCTAACTCACATAAAGCTTAAGGTTTGTGTAAAAGGGAATCTGTAAACAAAGGTAAGTTGCATCACCCTTTAAATCCCTATTCTAAATCTTGTACTAGGAAGGTAAAATTTTCCTGATACTTGCCACATCCTCACAGAATCACAGCATGGTAAGGGTTGGAAGGGACCTCTGGAGATCATCTAGTCCAGCCCCCCTGCCAGAGCAGGATCACGTACAGCAGGTTGCACAGGACAGCATCCAGGCAGGTTTTGAGTGTCTCTGGAGGAGACTCCACAACTTGTCTAGGCAGTCTGTTTCAGCGCTCCGTCACCCTCAGAGTAAACAACTTTTCTCCCATGTTCAGATGGAACTATCTTAAGTATGGGGCGCAGGGGGAATTGGCCTGCCCCTTTTCTTTGGTGGAGACAGGACAAGGTGCAATGGCTGCAAATTGAAGCACAGAAAGTTCCGCACCAACATGCGAAGGAACTTTTTCACAGTGAGGGTGACAGAGCAGTGGAATAGGCTGCCCAGGGAGGTGGTGGAGTCTCCTTCTCTGGAGATATTCAAGACTCGTCTGGACGCCTATCTGTGCAGTATGAGCTAGGGAGCTGCTTTGGCAGGGGGGTTGGACCTGATGATCTCTCGAGGTCCCTTCCAACCCCTACAATTCTGTGATTCCTGTGTTCCAGTCTGTTCCCATTGCCTCTTGCCCCGTCACTGGGAACACTGAAAAGAGCCTAGCCTCTTCCTCTACATATCTGCCCTTTAGATAATCATCAAGATACCCTCTTTGTCTTCTCCAGGCTAAACAGACCCATCTCTCTCAGCCTTTCCTTATGAAACATGCTCCAGTTCCCTCATCATCATTGTAGCCCCCCACTGGACTCTCACCAGTAGTTCCCTGTCTTCCTTGAACTGGGAAGCCCAGAACTGGACACAATATTACACGTGGCCTCACCAGGGCAGACTAGAGAGGGAGGATAACCTCCCCTTGACCTGTTGGCCACGCTCTTAATGCTCACAAGGATACCACTGGCCACCTTGGCTACAAGGGTCCATTAATGTTCATGGAGAGCTTCTTGTCCACAAGGACTCGCAGGTACTTTCTCCACAGAGCTGCTTCCTAGCAGATGAACCCCTAACCTGGGGTTATTCCTCTCTAGGTGCAGGACCCTACGCTTGCCCTTGTTGAATTTCATTAGGTCCCTCTCCACACAACTCTTCTGCCTGTCCAGGTCTCACTAAAGAGCAGTGCAGCCTTCTGATGCATGAACCACTCCTCCCCATTTTATACCATCTGAGGGTACATGTTGAGGGTACAGTCTGTCCTCTTCTCCAGGTCCACTGAAAAGTACATTCAAGACTGGACCAAACACTGACCCTTGGGGCACACCACTTGCTACAGGCCTCCAACTAAACTCTGCATCCCTTACCACAACTCTCTGAGCTCTGCTGTCCAGCCAGTTCTCAACCAACTGCACTGTTCACTCATCTGACTCACACTTCCTAAGCTTACCTATGAGAATGTTAGAAGAGACAGTGTCAAAAGCCGTGCTGAAGTCAAGGTAGACAACATCCATTTCTCTCACCTCATCTCCCCAGGCAGTCATGCCATCATAGAAGGCTAGCAGAGTGCTCAGGCATGATTTCCCCTTTGTGAATCTATGCTGAACACTCCTGATAGCCTTCTTTTCCTCCACATGCTTATTGATGACCCTCAGAATAACACATTTCCAGGGATGGAGGTGAAACTGACTGGCCTGTAATTTCCCAGGTCCTCCTTCTTGAAGGAGTTCTCCTTCAGGTCTCAGGCACCTCTCCTGTTCTCCATGACCTTTCAAAGAGGATGGAGAGTGGCTTAGCAGTAACATCTGTCAACTCACTTAGCACTTGTGGGCGTATGGATGTTAGGAAAAAAATTTTTACTGAAAGAGTTGTCAGGGCCTGGAACAGGCTGCCCAGGGAGGGGGTTGAGTCACCTTCCCTGGATGTGTTTAAAAAAAGGGGTAGATGAGGTACTTAGGGATATGGTTTTGCTTAGGATGGGAACGGTTGGACTTAATGATCTTAAAGGTCTTGTCTAACCTTGTGATTCTGTATGTCATTAGGGCCCATGGATTTGCAGGTGTCGAGTTTGCCTAAACGATCTCTAAACCAATCCTCCTCAACCAGGGGAAGGTCTTTTTTTCCCAGGCTTTCTCTCCTATCTCCAGGGTCTGGGAATCCTGAGGGCTAGCCTTAGCAGTAAAGATTGATGCTTTCCTGTACGCTTTGTCACTACGGCACCCACCTCTACATTCTCCTTAGTCTTCCTTCTGCTTCTGATGTACTTGAAGAAGCCCTCCTTGCTGGCCCTGACACACATTGCTAGATTTAATTTCAAGTGGGCCTTAGCCTTCCTTGTTGCATCCCTGCACGCTCTAATTCTTATGTTCCTCTCACATGGCTAGTCCCTTTTTCCACATACTGTAAACTTCTTTCTTCTATTTGAGTTTTTCCAGAAGCTCACCCTCAGTAAGTTTGCAGATGACACCAAGTTAGGCAGCAGTGTTGATCTATTGACAGTAGGAAGGTTCTACAGAGCGATTCAAATAGATTGCATTGATAGGCCAAGGGAAATTGTATGGGGCTCAAACCAGCTAAGTGCCAGGGTTGCAACTACCCCAGGCCACACTACAGGCTTGGGGAAGAATGGCTGGAAAGCTGCCTAGAAGCTAGTCAACAGCTGGCTGAATATGAGCCACTCGTGTGCCCAGGTGGTCAAGAAGGCCAACAGCATCCCGGCTTGTATCAAGAACGGTGTGAACAGCAGGACTAGGGAAGTGATTGTGCCCTTCCACTTGGCACCACTGAGGCCACACCGTGATTGTCCCCTTCCACTTGGCACCACTGAGGCCACACCTCAAGTATTGTGTTTGGTTTTGGGCATCTCACTACTAGAAAGACACAGAGGTGCTGATGCATGTTCAAAGAAAGGCAAAAAAGCTGATGAAGGATCTAGAGAACAGGTCTTTCAAGGAGTGGCTGAGGGAACTGGCATTATTTAGCCAGAGAAAGGGAGACTGAGGAGAGACCTTACCACTCTCTACAACTCCCTGAAAGGACGCTGTAGCCAGATGGGTGTTTCCTTTCCCAAGGAATAATTAATACGACAAAAAGAAATGGCCTCAAGTTGAACCATAGGAAGTTTATGTTGGAGACTAGGAAAAAAAGTTCTTCACTGAAAGGGCTGTCAAGCATGAGAAGAGGCTGCCCTGTAGATACTTAAAAGATGTGTGGATGTGGTGCTTAAGTGACATGGCTTAGTGGTAGACTTGGCAGTATTAGGTTAATGGTTTTGATAATCTCAAAGGTCTTTTCCCAACCAAAATGATTCTATGATTCTAAATTACACTGTTATTAATACATCACAATACTTGACAAAGGAAAGGAGTGAAAGTATTTCTTTCCCTCAGATTTTTCTAGTTGGATGAGAGAAACCTAGTAAAATAAAGACATTCTGTAATGGGAAAAAAATCTTAGCTACTTCTCTAGCATTGGTGTGACATTCCTGCTCTGATGAAAAGGGGCCAATTAGTCTGAAATGCAGAAGTCACCTCTAACACAATGAAGCTAATCATTCCCATGCTTAGTGTACAGAGTGCCATGTGATGGCACTCAAGCTTTGGAACATACCACAGGAAAAATGATAATAGTTTCAGGCATCATGCGAGACAAAAGTTTGTGAAAAAATAACATGTCATAACAAACTACTGCTGGTTTATCCACTTTTAAATGGTCAATATATTTATCACATGAGAGAGAGACATACTTTGCTTTGGAAACCACCCTAAATGATTCTGTTCTGAGAGAGAGAAATAAATATTATGAAGTGAGAAAGGTCAGGCTGAAGATTAGGAAAAATGTAATGACAGTAAAAGCTGTTAGACTGCACAAAAGTGTTATTAGTGAAGCTGCCAAATGCCAGATGCTCAAAAATGTTACACTAAATTTAAAAATGCTAGCAAAAACTGTTTCCAAAAAGAACTCTTAGAAAAACATACCGATGTGTCTTTCCAGGTTTAGCTTTATAATACCATGTCAGCTACAACATAGCTTTATTCCATTTTTGCCAGATGACAGTGAGATTTTTAGCTACATTTATGGCAGACATTCTTCATAAATTTTAAGAAAGCAGGCAAACCAAATAAACAACTTTGTCCCAGACAAAGTTCCATGTGTCCTATGCTATTCCAAGATGTGTACTGAACACACACATTTGGACACCCTGATTGCCTGCTTAGGAGTTACTGACAATACGATGACAGGGTTCCTAACATGTGTGTAAAAACAATTCATTTCGCCTAGGAGCTGCCTGAAAGCATCTGGGATAAGCAGACACCGATGTGTTGCAATATCATCACTTAAAGGACAGGCACCCTAAAACCAGTCGGGGTTTTTTTGTAGGTTACCTAGCTTCATCTGGAATTTTTATAAACATTAACAGAAATGTTTCTTAATTTCTCCGACTGTTGTGCATTTGATTTGTATTTGATGAAATTGAACACTTTGCCAGGGACAGCAGCTCACAAATACAGTTTGCACCTTCCACAAAAGGAGAGAAAGAAAAAAACCCCCCAAAAATTACTAAAAGTACAGAAACTGAAAGGGAGACAAAAGAAGTCACGCAACACCTGAAACTGCTACCCTCATTTTTTCACTACAATTTGGTTTTAAGCTAATGATGGCCCGGTAATTATCTGGAAAGTCTGAATATGATCATCTGTGTCATAAAAAGAAGGGTCAGCATTTCTCATTATGACCTTTGTCCAAAATAATTGTGTCACATGCAAGAGAAAACCAAAAGCCGTTATTTCTGCACTTCTTCATGATTTGATAGCATGATAAAATTTTATAAGACCGAATATAAAACACATTGTACTAAAAGGAGAGGAAAAACCAACACGGAGACATGCTGTCAACACAGACCAATTCCCTGTAGCTCAATTCCCACATGACAAATGACATTACAAAGTCAGCCTGTATAGGATATTCTGAGCAAAACATAGAAAAAATATGTTCAACACAGGCATTTCTACAAATAGGGTCTAAACATTGTCACAAATTCAATCCAGATAGATGGCTATCCCTGCTGAATAACAAATTAATGAGAAACACCTTTTGACTTGTTCTATTGCCAAAAGAAAACATTCAATTAAAGACAGCTTACATCTTTACTTAATAAAGATTAATGAAACAAGCAGAAGAACACAAGCAATTCTCTGTGATGAGAAAAGCCAAAATCTAACAGACGCATTATATGAAACTTTGCAAAGTCAGAGCTGCCAAATACTTTAGCAAAACGAGTAACGACTTTTGGAAAATGCTTGCCATGTGTTGGTCAGAAGGGAAGGAAGTACAACTTCCTGGGTAGACAAGCTTACAGGAGATCAGAACCGATACGAAAAAGGTGAAGTCAGAGCAAACTGTCAAGAAAGATGAAAGGAGTTAAAGAAAGAATAAAAAAATCTGTAAGTCAGCAGGCATAAAATCTGACCAACAATCTGATAAATATGTTGCGTTTCCCAGTTTATGACTGGGAATGTGTACAAGGTATCAATTATTTTATTGCTTTTACACATGCTGATTCAGATATTCTAACCCAGCATTTTAAACAAAATCAGGTGTTATAAATTGGAAGGCAAAGATAAAATAAAATTATTAAATCAAATGCAAAACTTCCTTCTGCTAGGATTTAGCTACTGGAAGACTAGAAGGGGGCATATGATACCCTGTGCCAGTTGTCCAGTGTCATTCGATTTTCATGTGATCTGGGTACCCAGCCTCACATAACTCCTCTAAATACTCCAACCACACTTCCAGGACACAACCACAGACCAAACAACACAAGCATTGCTCTCAACAGGCTTTTAATGAGGCTGAGGCCTACATCTTTTTTTCAACTCGTTTTTCAACTAGAAATGTAATTTGTGACAAGAAAGCAATTATTCCCTCCATAACCTGAACTGTTATTACCTGAGAGATCACTCTTTTGTCATCAGCTAAAGTTTAACTTGTCACACTTCTGAATTTCAAGGCAGAAGCGCTTCCCAAACTAACTGGAGGTTCCTTTCTACATGACTTTAAAATCAAATGCAATATGGTGACCGTTTTCTGGGAAAAAAAAAACAACAAAAACGGGTAATTGAAAGCTTAAGCTTTTAGACAATATTCAGATTAAGTACTCAAACTTTTTTCCCCACCTTGAAAAGGGGCTGAGACACACACGGATTCCCCACCACTGTTTCGGGTTTTGCTATGGTTTTGCATGGAGGGGTTCTGGTGGAGGAGGGGGGTGCTGCAGGGGTGGCTTCTGCAAGGAGCAGCTAGAAGCTTCCCCTAGGCCAGAGTAAACACCAGCTGGGGTCAAGGACAGACCTGCCACTGACCAAAGGGCGAGCCTGTCAACAATGGTCACAGCACCTCTGGGAATCCTATAAAAGAGGAAAAACAACGCAAGTGGAAGCTTTTTACCACCAGAGAAGGAAGTGAGAATACGTAAGAAACTCCACAGACACCAAAGTCAGTGAAGAAGGCAGGGGAGAGGAGGCGCTGCAGGCACCAGAGAGATTCCCTTGCCATCCATGAAGAAGATGATGGTGGAGCAGGTGTCCCCCAGCAACCCATGTAAGATGATAGGGAGCAGAGACCCCACCTGGAGCCTGTGGAAAGACCCCATGCTGGAGCAGGTGGAGACATACAGAAGACTCTGTGACCCATTGGAGCAAGCCCCTGGAAGAACCTGTAGCCCATGCAGAGAGGCCTACACTGGAGCAGGCTTGCTCAGGAGACTTGTGACTCTGGGGGCGACCAGGCTGGAGCAGTCTGGGCCTGACAGACTGAGAGACATTCTATGATTTATGACTGGACCCCATAGCAGTGACCCACACTGGGGCAGCTGGTGAAGAGCCCCATGGGAAAGGACTTGCATTGGACAAGTTCATGGAGGACTGTCTCCTGTGGGTGGGACCCTGTGCTTCAGCAGGGGATGGGTGTGAGAAATGCTCCCCATCCCTCCCCCAACTAAGAAAACCAGCTCTTGAGGAATTGACAGAAAACCCCATCCCCTGCCCCCACCCCTCCTCTGTGCCACCCTGAGGGGGAAGAAGGGGGCAAAATTATTACAAAAGTTAAGTCTGCTAAGAAGAGAGGGGTGGGGGGAGGTGCTTTAACATCTGGTTGCACTTCTCATTACCCGACTCTGATTTCACTGGGTGTAGTGTAATAAATTAGAGATTTGGCTTTTTTTATTCCATGTTGAGTCTGTTTTGCCTGTGACGCTAACTGCTGAATGATCTCTCCCTGGCCTTTTCTCAACTCCTAACCCTCTCAATATATATTTTCTCCCGTCCAGCTGAAGAGATAGAGAGAATTTTGTGGGCATCTGGCCTCCCGCCACGGTCAAATCACCACAGGTTTACCCAAATGCCCTGAGCTACAAACTCAAAGATAACTCACACTTCCTGTACCCTGCCTAGAACAGATGCAGCTGATCTTAGGACTCCAAATACTTACATTTTAAAAGGTCATTTTAAAATAGTGAAGTCAATTACTCCTAGCAGTGTAGCAGCAGCATTCCCCCAGAATCTATCCAGGTTGCAAGACTTTCACAGAAACTAGGTAAATACTGAGGTGAGCTGTCTGTACTAACTTCTGTGTGTCCTCACCTACTTTGTTAGAACTCTTCCACCCATCCACCTTTGCCATGCTACTGCTACTTAGGTAAGGGAGCAAATGTTCTGAGAAACGCCTGGTTAATGCTGGGAATTGACCAGAAGTCAATAGAAAGACATCTGACTTCAACTCAACAGATACAACATTGGTATATCTGTAGTGAAAAAAAAAAAAAAAAAGCAAAATAATCTGTAAAACTAAGCAGTACCTACAAAATACATTTTCTACAGATATTTATAACTCTGTAGCCAAAATCTACAGTGTCACAGTAGCCTGAGGGAAGTCTAAGCTCTGGGGTGACACATACAAAGTAGTCTGACATCATAATCCTATGACTGCAATTTAAAGTAACTACTTAATTACATAGTTCTCATCTGAATCAGATGACTTTCATTCTAAAGTGGATAGTTCCCGAACAGACCTTCATGTGCTGTGGCTGTATACAATTTTGTTGACAAATCTGTGCAGCAATGTCACGTTAAGATGGCCTAGGCTAAGCACTTCACTGCACGTGGGAGTTACACACCCACGTGTGTACACACACGAGTATGTGTACTATAACCCTGAATTCACCCTCTAAGGTAAAATTCAGTCCTTTCAATGGGCAGTAATGATTACTAGCTGGAAAATTGCGTCACACAAACTAAAAAGTCAGTATAGATTTTTTCCCCTAAGCTTTCCAAACATTTCCTAAAAACCTTCCAAAACAAATCTGTAAAGTTTAATTCTCAGTGATGATTAACTAAGTTATATGGACTACAATACATTCTTAAAATTCCACACCGTCCTTTCAACCCAATAACTTTACTGACATTTCTTGAGCCTGATTATAGTTCCATTTGGTTTATACACATAAGATACGTAAACAGCTCAACCCTTACTCAGCTTAAGAGTGAGCACGCACCTACCTCCTATTTCTGAAATAGTGAGCCATAATATGAATTTTATTTGCTAACCTAAGATTAATTTTCTGTGCAGCCTAATAAAGTTATAAATCACAGCCTGAAGTTTAAGAGAACTGTTGTTGTAGATCAAAGTGAGAAGCTGCAATAACTCGCCAGTAAACCTTAGAGACTAAGTGAACATAAAGAAAAATCTGACCCTTCTGTTGGAAATACATATGAAAGTGATCTTGAATACTCTTAACATTGAGATGCCCTGATTGTACAATACATTGTTGGACGTAATAGTTGCTGATCATTTACAGGAATATAATGTGGAGTGGCAAAAAGTAAATGTATCTGGTTACTTGAAACAGCTGAATCTAATAACTGATTAATTCAATGTATTGCCTAACATGAATGTTTTTTCTACTAACAGATTTTGCCAGTTGGCTCCTCAGGAGGAGTCATGTGTGAAAAGAATCTTTACCTTCACAAGAAAAAAAAATAATCTGTAATGGACAACTGGTATTTCACATACTTGTATTTCTTCCCCCCACTTCATAAAGATTTTCCTAACACAATCACATCTAATCAAATTCTCTCATTGATGAGAAACACCTTCTAAATGAATTAACCAATACAACAGAAAATAACAACAAGATACCAGCTGTTGAATCTGAACAAAAATTTGATTGGACAGACTAAAACATCTGGAGGTCCCTTCCAACCCCTACAATCCTTTAAAGGTTTTCAGAATTGCAATAAAGTTAAGAAAATTAGAGCAATTTATAGCAAAGGAAATAGTATGTTTACTTGCAGAGCATGTATTTACAGTGCGAACGATACAAGAATTTAGGATTAATTAGCAAATCTATTCCCTCACATCTTAAAATCAGGATTTTAAGTTGACAGAAATAAGAGACATTGACAATCCTGTATTTTATACCTGGAGCAGGTACATGATAAATGATACCCCTCATTGTAGAAAAAATACAGTTTTACACGAGTAAGCACCTTGTAGCCACAGTCCCATGAAATTATTTTGAAATATGTACTCTGTTAAAAGAGACAACGTCATTTTGGCCTACCATTCTCCTCTTGCAAAGGTGAACAGGATTCACTGCAAGACATGATCACCATGGCATAGAAGTACCCCTATTCTGCCTTTCCAGTATTGACAAGGACTCTTGCTCCTGAATAAGAAAGTCACCCTATTAGAAAGCTTTTCCTAAGGGTTAATTGGAATCTTTCTTACCTACATTTAAATAGTTACTTCTATGTCCCATGTGTCACAAACAGACTATTCTCTTCTCTTTATAAGAACTTTCACTTACAGGAAGGCTGTTATCTGCAAATCTAGTCACATTACACCCTTACTCTGCAGTAACATCTACAACTTCCAATGACAAAGTTTTCTCTACAAGAGAACTTGCAGATCAGTGGGTTTCAGCCAACTCTGACATAAACACTGGGATACAGAATGCTTTTAATGTTCAAGTACATGGAGGGTTTCCAGATACTGCCACCATTTTGGTTTCTAAAAATGACAAAATACAGGCTATTTTTCAATACTTTGTGTCTTCTATACCCAAAACTGTTTTCCTTCTCTTTGTTAGCTACTGACAAAGTGTTTTATTTTATCACAGTATTTTAAAAACAGAAGTAATGAAGACCATATGCTTACTGGGAAACATTTTCAGGTCAACACCAACTACTTACAGTCTTCTTGCCAATCTAACACCACCAATAGAAAATACCATGAATGGGCACAACAAAGACACTGGATCTTTGCACCATTTTAATAAATCTCAAAACCTCACCATTCGAAACAGTAAAACAAACCAGAACAACTAAACAAAAAATCCTGCAATTCTCATACAAAGTAAGTCCATCAGGCAAGGAAAAAAGATTAATAAACCAACAGAAAGCTAAGAGACAAGAGATTCCTTTAAAAATATTTCCTTTGGAAACCAACGGAGACATCTTTAGTAATAATAACAAATGTCGTGATCTTTTTTTGGGTCTTCTCTTTAGAGTATTAGAACTCAAACACAATATATACTGCTTTACAAAAGGGCTCTCAGGGCTTCTGAAGCTGCTTAAAATCTTCCAGCTTTATTTCTGTTAACTAAGCTAGGCATCAGTCCAAGTATAATAGCTACTGAAAAATAAACATTAAACCATCATTAAGTGTCTCCATAATTGTGCTGTGTTGCTATGCTGTTCATATCTAGGATTTCAGTGCCTAATCTGGTTTCATTCTCTGTAAACTAACCCAGTGTCAAATCTTAAGACTCACAGTCTCTGTCTGCTATGGTATTCTTGGTTCAGACACAGTCCAAAATCCTGAAGTTTCAGATTTTATACAAAATACTGCTAATATCAGGGTGCTACTCAGATGAAAGAGCAAGCAATAAGTACGAAGTCATAAGAAAAATATTACTTCCATGCATGGCTGAAAGTCAATACTTAATTTTAAAGCAAAGAACAATTATGACATCCACTGAACTTATTATATGCTTCATACTGAACAAGAAATGGGAACAGAGTGTTTCAGAATAGCACTCACATTCAACTGTTTCTTATTCCTAAACTCGCAGTATTGTGGACATTCAGGCTATGTGGAACTGAAGAAATAATAGTGGAAAAAACAGAAAAGCCCTCCTACTAGGATGCTTAATGCCAGTGCAAAAGGCTAGCTCGATCACTTACAGAAGAAAAAAAAAAAAAAAAGAAAAAAAAGAGAAATGCAGACTAGCTGCTGCTCATGCGCCGATGACAGAAGCAGCACAAACTCCAAGGTTTACTGTCACTCAGGTAAAAAGCCCACCTTCCTGAAGGTGTGCAGCAGATCCAAGTCATGCATGGATATCAATCCTACTGACAGAGAAGGGGTCCTGTCAGGTCCCGTCAGTTTTCTCAGCAAACCTTTGTTTCAGCATGCCTCCTTCCAGCTTACATCCTGTCTGTATTAGTCTGGATTACAGACAGACTTTGGAAGTTCGGTCTGCGTGCATGCTAGAGCCCTTTAGTCCTCCAGAGGTATTGGGAAAGCACTGCAAATACAGAGCAAATACAGCTTCTCTGGCCAAATTACACTTCGTACTAGAATGTAAAGCCATTTGCAGATATGCATCTCTGAGCTGGCCAATTTTACCAGGAAAATAGAAGCTTAGCCAATATAGTAATGTATTTACTCATGGCTTCTATCAAAACAACTAAACCAGCTAGTGCTCACACCTCCTCAAGTTCTCAACTGGAACAGTTGTGCTGACGGAAGCCTGGTGTATAGGAAACAGTCTCACACTCAGTCCCAAGAAGTTTGTCAACCAGTTGAATTTCACAGAATCACAGAATCTAAGGGGTTGGAAGGGACCTCAAGAGATCATGGGGTCCAACCCCCCTGCCAAAGCAGCTCCCTAGCTCATATTACATAGATAGGCATCCAGACCAGACTTGAATATCTCCAGAGAAGGAGACTCCACCACCTCCCTGGGCAGCCTATTCCACTGCTCCGTCACCCTCACTGTGAAAAAGTTCCTCCGCATGTTGGTGCGGAACTTCCTGTGCTCCAGCTTACAGACATTGCCCCTAGTCCTGTCCCCACAGACCACTGAAAAGGGGCAGGCCAATTCCCCCTGCCACCCATGTCTAAGATATTTATAAACACTAATTAGGTCCCCCCTAAGTCTTCTTTTCTCCAGGCTGAACAGACCCAGCTCACTCAGCCTTTCCTCATAGGGGAGATGTTCCAGACCCCTAATCAACTTTGGCCCCCCATCTCTGGACTCTCTCCAGAAGGTCCCTGTCTTTTTTATACCAGGGAGCCCAGAACTGGACACAGTACTCCAGGTGGGGCCTGACCAACGCAGAGTAGAGGGGGAGGATCACTTCCTTCGACCTGCTGGACACACTCTTCCTGATGCATCCCAGGATCCCATTGGCTCTCTTGGCCACGAGGGCACACTGCTGGCTCACAGCCAAACCTGTCATCAACCAGGACCCCCAGGTCCTTCTCCACAGATCTCTTTTCCAACAGGTCATCCCCCAGCCTGTACTGATAAAGTTGGTTATTCCTCCCCAGGTGCAAGACTTTGCACTTGCACTTGTTGAATTTCATTAGATTTCTCCCTGCCCAGCTCTCCAGTCTGTCCAGGTCTCGCTGGATGGCAGCGCAGTGTTCCTGCGTGTCAGCCACCCCTCCCAGCTTTGTATCATCGGCGTACTTGCTGAGGGTGGATGCTATTCCCTCATCAAGGTCGTCAATGAAGATATTAAACAGGACTGGACCCAACACCGAGCTCTGGGGAACACCTCCTCTCTTAAATAAGCCTGTTTGGGATCCCAGTATGCTAATTTCACAAGCAGCGAAGAAAAGCATCTAAACCCACCAGGAACATGAATTTGTTTAAGTAGGAGAATTACTGTTTGGTTCTGCATCTGGACAGAGCAGAAGTACGTTAATCATGTACAAGAAAATATCTTTAAAGTTTGGTTTATCTACTGAAACACCATAAAAGTGCATATTTGCAATACTTGTATTTCAATCACTCACAAACTGGCCACATGCTTTTTGTGCAAAATACAGATTAAAAAACATCGTTGCCATCACCACCAGAAAAAAAAAAAGACTCCAAAAGTCAATTCCATTTTGGTTCTCCTCCAATGAAGAGCTACCTAGCTGAATTGCTCTGCAACACACCACTGTCAAACCTTGCTGGCTCACATTTTACCCTGCTACCTCTTGGAAACTCATCTTTTCCAAATGGGTTGTAAAGGTGTATTTAAGGGGATTTAGTCCTGCAATTAATATTTGGGCAACAGTTCAACTGGTACCACTGGAGAAACCAAATGCACAGTAAATCTGTCCTTGTGCTGTCTGAGCTGTGCTAATGTGTGTAGAAGTTTAGATGGTGTCTGAAAAACAGAGTAGGCACAGAAATATGAAAAGTAATGCATTAGATCAGACTTAAGACTCACTTAACCACATGTTCTTTCTTCAGGAATGGAGACAAACAGATGCCAATACAAACAGGATAAATCTATCTCATTTTCTTTTTGTGTGTGTGTGTGTACTTTTCCAGCTTCCAACAGTTCACAGCTGATAATCTTCCAGAATGCATAGATATGTTTTTAGGGTTGGTTTTTTTTTATATGGTTCATCTTTAGAGCTTGATAGAATTGAGAAGTTGTGACATGTTCCAAATCAACTCTTCAGGGGCAAGGCACATAGAAAACCTTTGCAAGTTTCAGGTGCTTAGACTAAGACACTTTCAACTTAATAACAACATAAACAAGAACATAAAAAATGTAAAGATTTTAAACAAAATTACAATATTTTAAACACACAATGCCAAAAACTTAAATCCTATTAATCAGTCTTCTAAAAACATATGACCCTTATAAAAGCAGTTTTAAGATATGTGAACAATAAAGTAGAAGTATTTAGAAGTACTCCTATTATTTGTCATCTGCTTGCAAGTCTGATTAGCAGTGGAGTAATTTTTTCCCAGTCTTCCTCAAAATTATTACCTTTTTTTTTTCTTTTCAGTTTAAGTAAAAATCATCACAAAATAATCTAACTCTGTATTAAGGAAAAAAAGACAAATACATCACTAAATCTATTATGAAAATAAAAATACCATATCTAACACACTCATGTAAAGTTTTTCATTTGTGTCCAGAAAAGCAAAAGAGGTAAACACCTGTTTGCAGATAGACCATCTATGATACAAAACAGACAGCAGGAAAGATTTACACCTTGACCTTAATTTCTGCTGCTTACAGCATGAGAAAGAACCCCGTGCTGGTGCTTCTGTGCTTCAGTAGGGTAGTAATTGGCACCACAGGCTGGAAAAAGAATTTAAAAGTTCCCATTGGTCCTCGTCACTTAGTTCTGAATAAAGCAGTCAACTGCTGGAATATTAAAACAATTACAGATTTACAAGATAAAGCAAGTAATTACATAAATAGCATTTTAAAAAATTAGATTTCACATGGTTAGGATTGCAGTTTATGCTCCATATGCTAAGTATTTCACTCTGAAAGGAAATACTGGCCACAAAGTGCCAGCCCTAAAACAGCAGACTCCATTCCAGAATGGGTCTTGTGCCAAGCAGAAGGACATTTGGGGACTTTACAGGTGACTTTCTAGAAGATACAGCAAAGCAGAGGCACAATACAATCTTAACACTTAGTGCCAAAAAGCAGCAAGTCCTTAAAGCGTGACAGTCCCTAATTACATATGGACAATTTTCAGAAACCTCAACTATACCACCATCTCCCTTTAAATCAATGGGTAAGTCCTTACAGAGTCTCTGCTGACTTGTTCCAAACCCCTGAGTATCTCCATGATTATGCCTGCTCTCCTGATCTGTATGACTGCTTCCTCCTCAATTTTTAATTCTACTACCATCCTCCTTTCAAAAGCATAAGGCAAAACATTAAAAAGCAAAGTTTTCTCTGCAATTCACTATCAATTTGAACATCCAGTCTTCCAGATTCATGGGATCCCTTTATGTACTACTCTTGAGACAGAAAACAGCTAATAGTAAATCTGCATCAATTATTATTTTGTATGTTCCTCTTGTAGTCTCAGTTACTTAACTCTCTGAAAACTATACATTTCAACTGTCACATCTTAAGTCTTATTCTTTTACTTACTAGCTCCCAATTTTTTTCTTAATATTGTCTTTAGAACTCTAATTTTTTTTTTTTAATACCAAGTAGTATTTTGGCTACTTCTACACACTAAGTAAGGATTTATTTAGTTGTCTTTATTTTTAATGCCTTCACATACTATCAAGGTCTTAATTTAAGAATTGCTACATGAAAATATACAGAATGCTTTAGGAAAACATGGTTAGATTGCTACAGCAGTTCTTTCTGATCACAGGAGCATTCATTTATATTTTTTTTAGGAAAAAAAGAAAAAAGCTTCCCAGCTACCCACATGCAATGTTTTTCACCTACAGATTGTTCTCTCCATGATATTCAGCTGTTCATGTAATTTTTGAAACACAGTACCCAGCAGCAGACTTAGCTTTTCAAATCAGACCTTACCAATGTGGGGCAGAGCAGAGAAACAGGCATTTAAGGCCATAGTTGCCTTTATATAATCCAGTACTGTACAATTCTGTCATCTAACAATATGACATCTTTGACTCATGTTCAACTTTGACCATTCCTCAACAATTACCACCAACTCTTCTGAGAACCCTTCTCTAACCCAATGTTCCTCACATTACATTAAAAGAACTTGATTATCACAAGTACATTGGACTGCTCCAACCTTTAATTCTACTCTTGCTCTTTTATTTGTGTGAACACCTTGGCCAAAGTAATTTTTAATTCTAACCCTACTGTATAAATTTACTCCCTTTCAGCTCTGTGGGCCTTCAGAGCTGCATAGAGCTCTTGGGCCATTAAAGTGTAGCTTTTACACCAGGACTTAATCACATGCCTGTCCATGGGGCTGCACTGACACACAGACCGCAGGGAATGCCTTAAATCCTGGCTTCAGGGAGAAAAACTGAGCAGAGTAGCTGAGGTCAGCCCTCCATGACTCCTCTGAGAGTTAGCTGCATCCCTAAGAATCGTTTCAAAGGAGAGCATAAGGCTGTAAAGAAACTCATCCCTTCTATCTGAAAATCATCTCCAGATTGCTCCTGCCCCTTAATGCTAAAACCACAAACACCCTGTAGCTCACCACCACATGAAGATTCCACATTCTATTACATCACCTGTTACGAGCAAACAAATATCCAGCAACAACAGTTCTGAGCTATTGCCTTCCATGTCAATAACGATACAGTTATTGTTCACAAGAGCTACAATATGAGGGAGTTTCTGATCACCCAAAGCATTTTTAAAATTATTTCTGGTACCTCACATTTCCCTAACTTGGTTATGAAAGCAATAGTTCAGTGTCAAAAGCTTTACTACAGTCAAAGCATACAGCATATTTATCATTACCTTCCTATTTCAGGGTAATAATATTGTCCCAATAATGACTAGTGTCCCCACAAATCTACAGTCTACTACTACTCAACTCCTCAGAAGCTGTTCTCATGGACTAATCTCTAGACCCTGATTACCAACTTCTTTTAGCTGCCTATTCACAGACAACTTCAAGTTCTAAAAAACAGGACAGATCAAGTCTTTAATTGTCCATCTTCCAACTGCATAATGCAAAAATTAACAGATCAGACAGGCTTGATTTTCTTTTTCCATGCTGGATAGCTCTGTTTTCATCATGATCAAGTAGAAGCTTCATACATCTGCCTCCTCCAAATGCTTTATTCAGTCACTGTCAGCACTTAAGTTCATACCTCAAAACTTCCAAACCTGTGATTTGTGTGTTTATTTAACGTTCACTATTTTCTAGATTTTCCTCCTTGTTCTTAAACCACACAAAGAACTACTGGAAGCACGACACCCTGTTTGTTCTGTCTCTTTTGACGTATCTGTCTCTGACAGTGCAGCATCTTCTATTATTAGAAAACAACACATCTGTTGAAAATTTCTCTATGAACATCTTTCACTGACAACTGGTACCAAGACACTGATCCTCTTTTTTGCAGTTTCCATCTTCCTTAATTACTCCACTCTTCAAACCATTCCTGCTTTTAATATAGTTAAAAGACTGTTGCAACTCTTTAGATTCTCTGTTCATTCTCTTAATTTCCATTTCATTCTGCACATATCGTGCTTACACTGATTATTTGGCTCAAGCAGACTATGTATTTTGCTATATAGGCTTTCTTTGCCTTCCCCTCCCCCCCTGTATCTTGTGCCTCATTTACAATTTTTTGGCAATTGCAATATATCTTCCTCTTAATAATTTTGGGTCACATATTATAATAAATTTTGAACACATAAATGAGACCTTTCCTACAGCTGCTA
Organism: Laterallus jamaicensis coturniculus; assembly: GCA_022605575.1. Taxonomy (NCBI): domain Eukaryota; kingdom Metazoa; phylum Chordata; class Aves; order Gruiformes; family Rallidae; genus Laterallus; species Laterallus jamaicensis. The sequence goes on along the minus strand of JAKCOX010000031.1, from coordinate 1,971,699 downwards.
CTATTTAGTGCCAACTGCAACCACTGCTAGAGCCCATTCCTGAATACGACTTAGCTTACAAGTAGGAAACTATCAGTAAATAACTTCAAACATCAAAAAATGATTTTGCCAAATGATATCATACTATGACATTGACACCAATTTTTTAACTAGCAGCTATCATTTTATTGGCCAGTAATCTATACTATACCAGGTAATTATATCCAGACTCTACAAACTGTGCCTAAACAAAGGCAATTCCATATCTTACCACTGTTAGTTCACAGATTAGAGGATCTGAAGAACACTTTGGTTAGGCTTTGGCCAGCAAAAACATACTGAGGTTGGATTTTCTTTCCTGTTGTGAAAATGGAGGCAAAGTAGAATATGCATCAAAATTATAACATTATATCTTCTCATGAGAAGAGGCTACAAATTATCAGTACAAAAAAGATGTACTGGGAAGTACCAAGTGCTGGTTCCTTTAACTTCTTCGTAACTTCTATATAGAGGGGTGGAATGAGTAGCCATTTTCCTTCTCACCAGAATCACTCAAGAGACACATAAGATGAAGAAAAGTGTTCATTAATGTACACCAAGTCATTAAGACCCGTAACACTAAAACGCTACATAGATAAGTCCAAATTTCCCAAATGAAACTCAGATGACACACAATACATCTTCTATAAACCTTTTGCCATTCTTTCCACCTATTTTTTGCCTTTTTACAACATTATAGTTTGCCAAAAAATTAACAGTTTTGTACCGTCAAAGTATTTGTAAATTCAGAGTTATGACTGAGTTCTTAATGGTAGAGACTAAGAATCCCCAAAAAGTGTGATCTGTTACAGTAATATAAATAAAAATACCAACATCAAATCTTATCTTTATAGTTTCTTTTGGTTGAACTACAAATATTTCTAAGACTCTCCATTATTATCCTTATTGATGTATTTATGTATGAAAGAAATCGAATACATTAATATGTCTTTACAGGAGAAAATTTCCTTACATAGCAGAAAAATAAGCATCACATCCATATTTTAAGACATTTAATGAGAGAAAACTCTTGAAATAAGATTTTGTAATGTGACAAGCCACATAAAGCTACCTGCATACCATATATAGTATTCTAGAAAATTAGGACTAAAGAAGCCCCAAGGAACACTATCTTTGCCAAAGCCGGTACACGAGAGAAGACTGAGCACAATTCACGCAGATCAGCAGAGCAAGAGGACAGAGCAGACAACCTGAGAAGAGCAGCTTTCATCATTCAAAAACCCACTACAAATTTCTTCCGGAATACGTTGCCATAAGGGGCTTGAAGAAAGAGGGGAGGGTGGAAAAAAAAAGTGCTTTTAGTTGAAAACAAAGTTGTCCTTTTAAACAGTGCCCCCTCCTGTTCACAAATAAACTGCGACTGACTTAAAAGCACTCCACAGAGCATCCTCATAGCAAGAAACGGTCACTCCCTTGTGACCTGTACATGATTTACATTAACCAGCCAGTTTTCAAAACCTTAGACCAATCTCGACCACAGAACTGTCAAAACATATTGTATTTAAACTACTTCCAAGATTATTCTCTTCAGCAAAGCCAACTTGTGAGTGAGAACAGACAGTTTGGAGCTCAGCAGCACTCAAAGCAGCAGGAACAGCGGGAAGCGTCCCGGAAATCCTCACAACCCTGAAGCAGACACTGCAGGGCTGGATACATTCAGAGCTGTTTGGATAAGAAATTCTGTTTGCTAATCACAACTTCCAAAACACCATAAAGGGGACAGCATCTGGCTTACCTATGTCTAAACTCTTCACCCACGTGTGACCTTAAACTTAGGGAAAAAGAAGTATTTAAGAAGAAATAAATCACAGTGTAATTCATTTTACTATCACCAACAATTTGCTACAGCCCAGAGTTTAGAGAGACAATTCCATACAGACATTTTATTCCCATATTTAAGAAAAAAATTGCTCAAATCTGGATATTATAAAGTAGCACAACTTCCAGATTTTATATTCCACTACAGTACGTGCCTAAATTGGCTGAACTAGTCACCCCCATGTATGTTCCATTAACCAAAAGCACTTTATGTAACAGAGTCCAATCTTGATCTTTAAACTGTATAGGAAGGAGCATTTTGAGTGCTTTCAGAATTTCTCACAGCATGTTTTGTGCTGCTTTTAAGCACAAAAACAAGGAGGGGAGCAGGTTTGGTTTGCTACGTTAGGAAAAACAACTGACAGTTGTTCGTATAAAACCCCCAGAATTTCTGTTCTTTACAGTGAAGACTTTAAAAAATCTTTTACTTTCAAGTTCTGTAGAATAAAGGCTTGAAAGAATGGGAGAGATGTTTTTGCTATGACTAAGCTTTTTTTATTACTACTGTTATTTTTTTATTTCCACTACAAAATCCTCAAATCCAGTTTTAAGTAATCATGAGGGCTGGGAAAAATACACTCTCCAAAGAAAAGGTTGTTAGTGCTTCAAGGCTACAAATCCCCAGAGATTCAGTCCATGAAGTGCATGCCCCATAGTGTCACAGTTATGACAAACCTATGCACACTGTCTCCACAGAGACCAACTGATGGTCTCTACCCCAGTTGTTATTCATATTTTCTGCTCACACTTATTATGCATAAGGATAGCACACAAAAAGCCAAGTGTAGAAAGAGGGTATTCCCTCAATTCCTACTGGCATTGCAAATTAGAAAATGAGAAACAGCAAAAACAGGTTAGAATGAAGCTTCTTCAGTTCTTCAGAACTGGAGAATGTGATTTGGTGGAAAAGGAAGTAGGTAGGAAAGCATGAGCTTGAGGTTAAAGTGGGTAAGAGAAAAAAGTGGGTATGTTTGGTGAGGTACTGGAGAGGGGGAAAAAGTCTGAACTGGCCAAGCTGGACAATTATGGCTAGGAAAGGGCATGGGAGGGTACAGACTGAGAAAGAAGGGAAATAGAACAGTCAACATGTCCAAGAAGAGGGCACTAAGGCATCATGTAGGTGGGAGGCCAACAACAGAAATACTAGTCACGTAAAGCAAGGAGAACAGGAGGCTTAGAGGAGCCATACAGGACTGGAATTGGGATTGATTAAACTAGATTTCATGGTGGTAACTGCAACTTAAAGCAAGGAGGGCAAAGGAAGTAAATTAAAAGTAATCAATAACATCTCTCTTATATTTTACCTACCACCCAATAGATAAAGTAAGTTTGATGGAGTACGTACAGGCATTGGGATAGTACAGATGACACATACAAACCATTAATGATCATGCTACCAATGCAACATACTCCAAAGACAGCCCAGCTCCACCTGGCTCAACATCAAGCAGTGTGAAATAGAAACTCCTACGCAGCAAGACACACAAGAACATCACAAGGAGCACACTCTTTCAACCCCTGAACCACTTCAAGGATCTGACAAATAACCTAATCCATAACCAGGGAACAGCTACTATCACTGCAACTGCAAATACAACATGGAGCCAGTTGGTGCTGAACTGGCTAGTGACTGGGATAAAAATGCTCCAGGTGAGCCCTTAAGAAAAGGCTATCAGTGCAGACTACCAGTTAGCGACTCAGGTCTGAAGACAAATGCAAGACCTGTATTTTCAGACAAATCTTGTCACAAGTAACAGCCTTGAAAGAGAAAGCAACACTTCTCCAAAGTGTAACAACCATAACATTACTACAACTATTTGAGCACTCTCTCTGGAGGTAGTACAAAGGAAAGACAGAGTACAGTCTACAGTCAGAAAATTACTTACCATATTTTTGGACAAACCCTAAAATTAAAAAACATTTTAATATCCAATTTGATTTATTTATACTTACACTCAATAACTGAATGTGACAACAAAATACCCCAAGAAGCTTAAAGTCATCTTGATTACAGCTGCTACACAAGTTATGCTGTAGGGTGAAACTTCTTCCTTCAAATTACTTGTTTACTGATTGCATTCCATACCTATGAAGTTTAAACTTGAAAGGGAATATGGTTCCAAAAACAAGAAACCAACGCATTCCAGATGATATCCAGTCTCATTAATGAGTTAACTGGATGGATAAAGGAAGTAGTGTCCAGTAATTATTTGCAATTTATTAAATGAATCAGCTATAATGTCTTCAGCATGTATACTAACAAGACAAAACAAGAAAACCAAAAAACTAAAGTTGGAAAAACACTTGGATTCTGACACTCTGGGTATGCTTACTTCTTGGTTACTTATTTATTAACAAATGCAATGCCAAAACATCTGTGTCTACGTATTCTCATATCTAAAATGTAATACAGTTCATGATAGTCATTAACAGTGACCAACATAATTTTTATCTGTTCCTCATAGTTACGATGCATTAAATAAACCCTTAAAGAGCCTACTCAAAACTGGCTGATTTAAGCAGCATAAACCATTCTGATCATCTGCTCAAAAGACCTCACAACATAATTTGTGTTATATAGTGTATCCATTATCCTTTACAGGACTCACACGGTACAACAGACTTGGGAATTAACATACTTTATTATCTCTCATACAGCCTGTAAGTAAGATGCAAATAATGGATGAAATTCTGCTGTTTAGATGTAAAAGGTGTTGCTGCAACCAAGATAACTGGTCTCAACAATTTTCAACATTTGGGAAGATAACTAGCCCATTTAATCCACCATTCTGTAACAGCACATTTCATCTGACAAATCACACTTCTCTCTAGATCTTCCTTAGGTCATATTTTCCATATCCCTAGCTAGGCATTTTATATACATGTAACTTTCTAAGGTATTACCAGATAACCTTAGAATATGTTTCTAGTCTAGTTACCCAAAGTATGTTTTAAGTCTCAGGAAACTACTAGATTCAGCGTGTCTCAGTTACCTGTTTTCCCCACCAATCTCTCACAAAAACACACCATCCAACTCAGATGCCTTAACTTACAAATCCTGTAGTGTTTTGGGTCAAATACTGCATTTAATGCCCAGCGTTAAGACATCCAAGACATTGCTTACAGACAAATTCCCGTGCCCAGAGTCCCAGTATTTGTAACTGGCTTCCACATTCAAGAGCCCAGAAGAAAGAGAACAGCACTTGAACACCATGAATAGCAAGCAGCATGGGTGAGAGGTGACTTGCAAAAGCAAAGGATTGCCAATTAGGTCCACTGCTTGCTTTCAGAAAAGGAAAGTGAATTCATTACGTTTACATGGACAAATTTACTTCTTTAGTTATCGTTTTCTGTCTGTGTCTTCACGTATCTTAGTAACAAGACAGGATCAGACCCACAGTTCACCTTCCTCAGATATACTGCTACAGGTGATTTATAAATAATCATTTACCAAACAACTGTTATAAGCCTTCTAAAAGCCTTTTATATTGGATACTCAGATTAACAGTTTCTCAAATGGATTCCTTGTAGAAAATGGCTCAAATATGGGAACTCCCTAACCTTGCTCATAATACTGTACCTATCTCAATGGCTATAAGGATGTTTTAATGCTTTTACCAACCCCCTTTGCTTTTTATTTAGCCTTATTTACAATGGAAAAAGTTCTCCTGGTCTCTTTCTATAGGTATTCATGTTTTTATCTGAGCTGTAAAAATAAGCAGATTTTATCATCAAGCATGTTAACTTATCTTTTGACTCATTTTGGATATTACTATTTTTAAAGCTAAACATTACTACATCATACCTCTTCTACTCTCTTCCCATCCTCCTCACAAAAAAAAAAAAAAGGTATATTTGTATGTAGCACAGTCAATCACAGCACAAAATAGTTTTTACATGTAGTAACTAGAATAAGGCCACAAAACTTTTCTAAATCAATTAGGAATTCTTTCTTCAATCAGTTTGCTGCCTGATTGTGCAAAAAAAAAAAACCCAAAAAAAACCCCACCCCACCTTACTGTCCAAGTATCACCATCACATCCCTCTGACAGATGTACATTTGGTCATAGCCTGGTTACTTCTCTTAATATACTCAGATTGAGGCTTTGCTATTTCCTACCTTAACTGATTTCTGGGTTTTTTCCCATTTTTCTTTTTTTAATGTTACTAGATAATCTATGCCTTTATTCCTAGAAGATGGATTGTCCTTAAATAGATGTTTCTCATCACCTGTTCCAAGACTTAACCGTAATTTAATATCCCATGTTGTTTTATGGGTGCCTGACAAACATCACTTGCTCTTTTAACTCCTAAACAACTTCACCCTCATCAGATCACAGTCCACAAATGTAAAGTCTTGTAATGTATTTAAATGTTTATGTGTTTTTCATTCTGTACAGCAGCTTACAGTTATGTGCTGCACAAAGCTTTGAACAGCAAAATTTTGTGATCTTTGTCCAACTTATTTTGACAGTAAGATGAAAGAGTGCAGTATATGGAAGCAGAGGCAAGTGACCTAGAAGGAATACAGAGCCACAGTTTGATCATGCGAGTATGTGGTTAGGAAAGCCACAGCTGACCTGAAGTTGAATTTGGCAAAAGATGCCAAGATCAACAAAAAAGGATTCTGCAAAATTAGCAGCAGAAAGAAGACTAGGGAAAACGGCAGAATGGGGCAGAGAAACTGGTGTCAAAGGATATGGAAAAAGCAGAGGTGTTGAATGCTTTCTTTGCCTCGGTATTGACCAGGAAAGATCTCCCTCTAGTCTCAGGGACTCAGGACTCTTGAGGGAAAGTCTGCAGTAAGGAAGCAGAGGACATTAGGGAGCTCTTAAACATGTCAGAAGAAAATATGCATCCTTGTAACAAAGGAGGCCAACAGCATTTTGAGATGCATTAGAAAGAGCGTCACCAGCAGGCTGAGGGAGGGCAATCCCAGTTGTGGGCTACTCAGTCCAAGACAGATCCAGCCTTACTGGAGCAAGTCCAGCATTGAGCCACAAAGATGATTAAAAGGCTGGAGCATGAGACACATGGGGAGATGGCAAGAGAGGTGAGAGACTAGAGCCTAAACAAGAGAAAGCTCAGGGAAACTTAGCAATGAATGCAAAAATCCAGTGTCAGGGAATCACAGAACGTTAGGAGTTGGAAGAGACCTCAAAAGATCTAGTCCAACCCCCCTGCAAGAGCAGGATCACCTAGACTAAACTACACAGGAACGAGAAAGAGGGAGCCATATCCTTCTCAGTAGCACCCACTGACAGGGAAAGAGGCCATAGGCAATTTTTCCCAAATGGGGAAAACACTTTTTTTTACTGTGAGTGTGGTCAGGCAGGTTGTCCAGAGCAGGTGCAGAAATACTCAAAACCCATCTGGACACAGTCCTGGGAAACCTGCTGTAGCTGACACTGCTTGAGCAGAGAGGTTGGACTAGGTGGTTTCAAGAGGTCCTTTCCACAAAAACAACTCTGTGAAATTAAATAGCATCTTTCCTTAGGCCCTCACTTCAGTAAAAGTTTTGTCTGTTATCAGTAAGATTCAAAAGCACTTAAAAGCGGACATGTAATGTGAATGGAAAAACAGATTTAAGTCAAAGGCCAAGTTACCTCACATAAATGGTGCCTTGGAAATAATTTTTATCCTTTTTCATCAATTATGAGTAGAGCAACTACATAAGCAAAAAGCAAAACACACCTGATAAAATCCAGTTGTGAGATTACATGCACAAGCTAATATGAAGAACATTGTGGTAACCAGCCACTGACCGACCTAAAAACGTGCTTGAAGAGATTCTCAGTAAACCCTGAATATAACTGCCTTTTTGCTTGTCCTCTTCAGATATTTGCCACACAAACACGAAAAACACAACACAACAGACCAAAAAGCTATTTAGCTGCCATTAAATAACATCAATGCCCAGTAACTAAAAAGCCAAAGGCATTTATTCTTCAAATTCAGATGCATAGCAGGTTTGTAACTAAGATTTAAACCAGTCTAAAAGCACGTGTGTTTAAACAGTATTTTATCAGTAGACTTTACATGCACAGATCCTTTAATTTTAGTGCTTGAATAAGAATTTGAGGTTAGTTTTATTGGGGTTTGTTTAATAATCAATTTTCCAGACTGAAAATAGTTTTTAAATACATACAGTTCCTGATATTCATTGCCTGTTTTCTTTTCATTCTTCCCAGCATTTAAAAAGCACCTACAACTCTTCTACCATTTCTGTTATCAGGCAATAGACCAGAAAGTAACATAAAACCTCTGCAAGTACATAACCACACAATTCTGAAGACAGAGATGCTTCATGGTAGTAAAGAACACTGAGACTACCAGGTTGGAAACCTGCAATATGTAAACTGATACAATAAAACTGGAAAAAACCAACTAGAGTTATTAACCAGTCCACAGAGCAAAATGCAAGGAGCCCTGCCAATCCCAGCTTCTTTAAAGTCAACAGCAACATGCCAGGCTGGCATGGTGACGCCACTACTGAACAATTTATAAGCTGTTGACATGGTTGATGCCTCCCACTTCTTCTAGAGCTGTTTTTTAATTTAACAAACTCACTTAGTCTTTCAGTTTATATTAACTGGCATCAAAATAACATACTTCTATATAACCATATGAATTCTACGACAAGTTGACTGGAATAAAGGAAATCATGAACAGAAGTAATTGAAATTTAAAAATACCTGATATTGAACAGTACACTATATGGGGAGCAATCTTGTTAATGTCTTCATAACCTAGGCCCATTTCAGCCAGCTTCCCAGGGAGGTAGTTTTCCACAAAAACATCAGACACTGCTGCAAGCTTTAGAAAAGAAAAGAATGAGTAGGATTGTTAATGGGCTTCCAGAAGTTCAATAAATTCTTCATGTAAATTAATCTCAACATAGCACTAATCAAAATTGCTCCAGTTTTCCTGACAAAAGTCACAAACCTAGAGAGAGATTTTTTGGCATGTTACACTATGCCTATCTGCCAACTACATATTAGAGATGCTGTGTATCTAGAAAGAAGACTGTCGAATTCTTAAAGTGATTAGAAAAAAACCTTGTAACTATACAACTAGTATAACATCAACTTCATGTTATAATTTCAATGAGCAATCACCACCTTTATACCAGCACTTAGCGTGACAAAAAAGCAGGAGAAAGAATACATCTATCCCTCACATTTCTTCTACCTTAGAAATAGTTTTAGAAATTGTTTTTCATTTTAAAGTCTTTAATTCACAGTTCATACATAAATACTTATCAAGCTGGTAATTGAATTAATTGAATTAAGCTTTAGCTTAATTCAAGAGAGGAAATCAGTTACAACTTGTGTACCGCTTTCCCTGGGGTTTTATAAGCTATCTAATTTACAGGGAAAGCACAGGATATTATGATTTAGGAGTTGTCCATCTCACACTGAAGAACCATCATCTTCTAAAAGCCACAGAGGAAGAGAGCATGACATACTGTACTGTAACATAAAGAGCACCGTACCTCTGGACTTAGCAACACACAAGGGATGATGGCAGTGCAAAGCGAGGACACAGTGACTTGAGGCCAGTATACCAGTGTGCATATTCTCAGAGAGAAACAAATGTGAATTTTTAATAAATCCTACAAGTGCTGTGTCAGCTCTGCCACTAAAGATTTCATGATACTTGGAAATAGTCTTTAATGCATAAAAGCAGCAGTTTGTGTAGAGTACTTATTTTTTAAGCTCTGTCAACTGAAATTTTACACCATGTCCTACAAATAATCTGAACATATCACTTGTATTTTAACCTCTACTAACAGCAATACAACACAGACCTGAACAGGAATACTGTATGAGCCAGAGAGGACTGCTATGCTCAAACTCTATGCCTCAGAAGAAAACAATGCATCACACATGCCAATGCGGTCATTAAAGGGAATAAAAATAACAAATAATGATGCTACTAATTTGATGGAACAAGCTATTAATCATTTTTATATTTTGAATGATTTGTGGGGAGGGGTGTGTTTACTGGGGAGGAAGGATAGAGTTTGGTTTAGTTTTGGTTTTTTACAAAAACTCCACACAGAGGAGAGTGTGCATGCATACATATATAACCATACAAACACAAATTTATCTGTGTGTGTATATATATGCAAAGGTGTGAATAGTTTGCTAAGTGACAGAGCATATGAGAAACATCAGCTAACAGCAACAGAAAGGAAGGACTGCCATCAGCTACTGACCAATTGAATTCTCTCAAGTTCTTTATGAATAAATTCAAAAGGTAACTAGTTAAGGCTATAAATACTCAGGAAAAAGATATCCTTAAGGTTCATAAGATTAACTTCTGACTAACAGCTGAATAATGCTCAAGATACTGAGCCATGTTACAACAGGATGTCAGCATCTGCGATGGTGCCCGTGTCATAACTGAAGAGAAAAAAAAATGTCATTTAGGAAGACATACAAACATTTAGGAAGGCAGCTCACTAAAGTGTTAGAAAGACAGACAGGGCTGCAAGTGACACAGAATAAAGAAACAGAAAAGAGGACTAAAAGAGTAATTTTGTGGAAATCATGTAATGAAAGGGCAGACCCTTGGACAAATGGTAGTGCTGTGCCAAAGGATGAAAAGCAGCTGGATCTCCTGATTAACAGATTTCTTCATCTAAACTTGATATCACTGGCTAGTAACAAGGTTGTGCTTTTGTCATATACCTGAAGGCTCTCTACTCCTTTGCTTTTAATATGATTCTACACTATGAGATTTGCTCTCTTCTACCTATATGGAATTTACAACTGTGGGGAAAAACATGATTTATCCTAACCATGCCACCTTTCTTAATAAAAAAAAGAAAAAGTCTTTGCATATTCTTTTTGACCAAACTCAACAGAAGTTATATTCTGGTTCCATTTGAGATGCAATAACAGAATGTCAAGACCCCTGCACCAAACATTTAGAAAAATAAATATCACTCTAAATCAAGCAGAATGATGAACAGCTCCACAAGTAGAGTCATATTTCAATACTGCCCCAGGAGAGAGGGATACCATTGATTTAAGGAATGGAAAGCAAGTAGTTATGAAAGCAACTCTAATAAAACACAGAAACTGTAAAAAGAAAAAATACTTGGCAACAAGACTGTCCTCAGTTTTAGCTCAGTTCTGCAAATCTTACAGTTCCTTTCTAGTTTTTCCATAAGTTAGGTTTCTCATCACAGTTTTATCTTCACAAGGGCAAGAACTCTGTCACAGGAGATCTCTTCATTTCCACAGCAAGTGTGATAAAATATTTAACAGAGTTAGTTCTCCCAGTGGAAATTCTGTAATATATCATTTTAGAAAATAATTCTCATACATGCTTAACTAGTTAGTGACATCAAGCTAAGGGAAAAATTAATATTGCTGCTGGCAGGAACCATTTGTCTGTAACTCTAAGTACTCTTGCTGCCAGCTATCCAATCTTCAGCATCAGGACAGCTCTATATTACAGCAGTAACTCTTTCTACTCTTTTTCTCCTTACCAGTAGAAAAAAAGTAGAAAGCTCAGCACTGGGCTAACAGAGAGGATGCTGCTCTTGTATGACAAGTGAGGAGAAGAAAGTTGTTACTTCACTTTAAAAATCATGTGGAATTTGAACTCAGGCACTCAGGCATCAAGCACAAAGGTTATATATTGCAAATTCTTGAGTCACCAGCTATTCAAATATACAAACCATTAAAAAAATGTTCTCCATATTGCAGGAAGAGAGTTAGACATTTAAAGACAGAATCAAGGAGTAATCTTCCTGCACAAACATCAGGGTGAGAAAAGAGGAATTCCTAAACACAAACCATGGTTGTCACATCAGAAGCTTATGCTAAAGCCATCTTTCTCCAGTTCACCCTGATTCATAGGCCCAGCTGCCTTTAACTCTTCAAACAGGTTCCATCATTTTTAAAAGGTCAAACAACAAGGAAAAAAAAGTTGTCATACAAGAGGAACAATTTCTGTAGCCTGTTTTTAGAATGTGACTTGATTACCCAAAAAACCCCATCCATGTTATATCATGAGAAAATATTCCAAATTACAATGTTTGTTTCCAAAAACCTTTAGAAGGTAAATATATGGCTCCATAATGAATCATCAAGAAATGGTTCAGCAAAGAGAAAAGGCACTCTAGAATTATTGGCTTATACATTCCAAAGGTTTCCATATGAGTGTCCTTACAGAGCTGACAGGGAAAGATAACAGTCAGAAGTATCAGATAACTTAATCTATTTCCATTCAATAATCTCAACCAAAAAACACTACCAGATGAATTCCAGTTATTGCAGGACACATACAGTCTCACTGTGACAACAAAAGTGACTGGAACTGATCCCAAAACAGTCACAGAAGCCAGCTCACCTTCTTAGATGCGTTGGTAATGCAGGGCTAAAAAGACAATACTAGCAGGTCTTACATTTCTCAGTAGAGATGACAAAGCACAAGTTCCACAGAATGTGAAATATGATGCCTTTATTAGATTTTTTCAAATGAAAAAAAAGTGGATCACCCTTAGAAGACCCTTACATTCTGACCTCAAACACTTTTCAGTGTTTTTTTCAAGAGGGCCCAACTGAAACACCTCTACACAAACACGCACAGCATGGCGAACAAACAAGAGCAGAGACACACACACCTGCACCTCTGTGTCAGTGACCAGCTAAAGTCTGAATGGAGCCCCACCTGGGGATGGATGAAGATTCAACCAAGAGCTTACAGGTCAGGATTAAAGGGAGCAAAGAGACAGGGGACACTATAGTGGGCATCTGCTACAGGCCACCTGACATGGGAGACCAAACAGATGAGGCCCTCTACAGACAGACAGTAACAGCCTCAAGTCCACAAGCCCTGGTCTTCACCAGGTGACTTTACCCTCCCTGACATTTGTTGGAGGGACAACACTGCAGAGCATAAGCAATCCAGAAAGTACCTGGAATGCATTGATGACAACCTCCTCCAAGTAATAGAGGAGGTGGTATGCTGGACCTTGTTCTCACCAACAAGGAGGGGGTGGTAGGGGATGTGAAGTTCATGGACAGCCTTGGCTGCAGTGACCATGAAATGGTGGAATTAAAGATCCTCAGGGTAGCAATGAGGGCACACAGAAAACTCACTACCCTGGACTTCAGGAGAGAAGACCTTGGCCTCTTCAGGGATCTGCTTGCACACTACCATGGGTCAAAGCCCTGGAGAGAAGAAAGGCCCCAAATAGCTGGCTAACACTCAGGGATCACCTCCAAGTTCAGAAGCAATGCATCCCAACAAAGAAAAAGTCAGGCAATAGCACCTAGAGGTCTTCATGGATGAAGAAGATGCTCCTGGGGAAACTCAAACACAACAAGGAAGCCTACAAAGGCTGGAAGGAAGGCCAGGTAGCCTGGCAGGAATAGAATAAAACTGTCTGAGCAGAGAGGGATCAGATTAAGAAAGCTAAAGCCCATCTAAGGAACTTCAAAGTGCTCAAGTCCATGGGACCTGATGAGATGCATCCACAGGTCCAAGGGAACTGACAGATGAAGTGACTAAGCCACTCTCCATCTTATTTGAGAAGTCATAGCAGTCTAATGAAGTTACCACTGACTGGAAAAGGGGAAACATAGCCCCCATTTTCAAAAAAGGAAACAAAAAGGAAGATCCAGAGAACTAACTACAGGTCAGTCAGTCTCACCTCTGTGCCTGGCAGTACCATAAAGCAGATCCTCCTGGAAACTGTACTCATGCACATGGAAAGTACAGAATGATTAGTGGTAGCTAACATGCCTTCACTAAGGGCAAATCATACCTAACAAATCTGGTGGCATTCTATGATGGGGTTAGAGCACTGGTGGGTAAGGGAAGAGTGACAGACATCATCTACCTGGACTTAAGCAACAGGTTTGACACTTTCCCACACAACAGCCTTGTCTCTAAATTGGAAAGATGGGGATTTGACAGGCAGACCACTCTGTGGATAAGGAATTGGCTGGACAATTGCACTCAAAGAGTTGTGGTCATTAACTCAATTTCCAAGTGGAGACCAGTGACATTCTTCTGAGGTCAGTACTGGGACCAGCACTGTTTAGCATCTCTGATGGAAATATGAACAGTAGGAGTGACTGCATCCTCAACAAGTGTGCCAACACCAAGCTCTGTGGTGCAGTCAAGTCATGGAGGGAAGGGATGCCATCCAGAGGGACCTGGACAGGCTTGAGAAGTGGGTCCGTGCAAACCTTATGAAATTCAATAAGGCCAAGTTCTGCACATCAGCTGGCATAATCCCAAGCACAGCTACAGGCTGGGCAGAGAATGGATTGAGAGCAGCCCTCAGGAGGAGGACTTGGGAGTGTTGATTGATGTAAAACTCAACATGAGCTGGCAATGGGTGTTTGCAGCCCAGAAAGCCAACAGTATCCTGGGCTACATCAAAACCAGTGTGACCAGCAGGTCAAGGGAGGGGATTCTGACCCTCTGCTGTTGTGAGACCCCATCTGGAGTGCTGCATCCAGCTCTGGGGTCCCCAGTACAAGAAAGACATGGACTGTTGGAGTGAGTTCAGAGGAGGGCCACAAAAATGATCAGAGAGCTGGAACACCTCTCCTTTGAAGACAGGCTGAGAGATTTTGGGTTGTTCAGCCTGCAGAAGGGAGGGCTCTGGGAAGGCCTTATTACAGCCTTCCAGTACCTGAGGGGGGCCTATAGGAAAGCTGGAAAGGAACTGTTTATCAGAGAGTGCAGTGATGGAACAAGGGGTAATGGGTTTAAACTAAAAGAGAGTAGATTTAGACCAGATACAAGAAAAAAAAAAGATATGATGAGGGTGGTGAATCACTGAAACAGGTTGCCCAGAGAAGTTGTGGCTGCCCCCTCCCCAGAAGCATTCAAGGTCAGATTGGATAGGGCTTTGGGCAGCCTGGTCTGGTGGAAGGTGTCCCATGGAAGGGGGCTGGAACTAGATGATCTCTGAGGTCCCTTCCAACACAAACCATTTCACGATTCTCTGAAAAACATTTGTTTGACCTACAGGACAGTATTTCAGAAAGATGCACAGCAACTGAAGGGATGAATACACTGTAACATTTGAAAACCTGCAAATACTGGAGCCCAGTATCTCTTCTTTGTAAACTGCTTCTTCTCCAGAAAGCATCAGGCTGATCTGAAGTAGTACAGATCAAGATCAAATACATCCAAAAGCACAGAGTACAGAGGCTATATACTGTAAATTTATTAAATTCACTGCACACATACATATTTTTTAGTTATCAGATATCAAATTAATATTTAAAATGCAGCATTTTATTTCAATTACTCTGGATCAAAAGAATACCAGAAAAGCAGTTTGCATGCTATCAAAACCTACCTCTCTTATTAGCTTTGCTCCTTTTGCATCCCTCATATTGATAGCTATACTCTGGGGACAAAAAATAAAAATATAACAGTAATTTATGTGAAAGTTCTGACAGTTATCAGCCTCATCTAAATGTATCCAACACTCAAGTGTCACACCATAGCTAAATCAAATAACTACAGCTTTACGCACATCCCACCTCAACCTGCAAAACAAAATTAAATCTGTTGGCAAAGCAAGCTGACCTGCCTCACCAATGGATCAGGCAAGCCCCAAAATAAATCTGACAGATGCACAGCTGGGAGCTGCACTGAAGTCTGTTCACTGTATGTCTGCACAGCACCTATATTCACAGCCAAGTGCACATGGGGACACTAGAAACATTTCTCTCAATGGCAACAAACCATTAAACAGCTCAGGCATGTCATGAAACTTCACCTTAATTGTGAAGCTTCAGAAGTTACCTTTAGCCAACCTAACTGTGGTATGCTGCCTCCTCTCCTCCAGCACCAGCTGCCAGCTCATGCAAGTCACCTGAGCTGATGCACCCAAAAAAACCTCATCCTTCAAATAAAATAACTCTCCCTTTCAGCAGAGTTCTTTTTCAGTTGATTTGCACCAGTACCTGAGGACTGGCTTTCTGAACATGCATCAGCTGACCACAACACCCAGAGGCTTGTGGCCTTTTTTGTTCAAAAGAACTGGATTTTTTTCCTGAAATGTATTCATCATAACTTAAGGCAAATGTAACTATTCCTCCATTGTAGTCATGTTATGTCTTTGCTTGTAATTACAGAAAACAGCCTGATGTTCAATGCAGCTCTTCATTTACCTTTTTATTCCGATTGACACTGAGAAAATAAACACTTTCTGTTCCAACAAAAGGTGGACCCCAGGCTCTTGTATCATCACCAGCTCCTGAAAGAAATACCATCACGTTTTCATAGCTGTCCAAGGTTACACTTACAACAAAAAGAATAAAAGAGTTTTCTCTGAGATATTTAAACTCCCTGAGCTTCACCTAGCAGACAGTACAAAAATTAGTTTAACATATGTGTTTTAGGATACTAATGTCAAAAGAACCTCTAAATGTGAGTGACTAAGTGGACAAACAGCTCGCTAGTACTGGGATTACTTTACAGTTTTAAAATTCAAATATACAACCACAATGTTTTCAGGGTTTTTTGGTTGATCTTGTTTGTGGGGTGGTTTCTTAAGGGTTTTTGGGTTTAGCTTAAAAGCAGAGCTACAATACCATTCTTTTAGGTAATCCAGAAGAATGTAGAAGCTCCTGCCCTGCACCGAATCAGAGTGCACATGGTCAGTAAGCTATTCCTGAAACACTCTGGACATAACATCAAGACACCACTGAGCAGCAAGAACTCATTAACCTGCATGCTGCAGTACATCCATAAAAAGAAGCTAGCTGATGCAATCCCTCACCTCCAGCCCTTCCAGAAATGTTCTTGCCTTACAGAAAACCAAGGTGCCATTAAAGCTTCTGCAGATACTGGTATCACTGTATCATTTACGTTTAATTTCCAGTTTTAAACCTTTCTTAAATGTCAAATGCAAGCAATTAATTTTAATTAAAATTAAAGCTAAATTTAAGATATAAGCATCCTCTCAAGTGCTAGCAAGCAAGCACATTCCCATATCTATTTCTACATCTAGATTTGACACTAGCATAGATACAGAAACAAGATAAAGGACCTTCAGTCTTAACACAATACAGCCACCACCATAATTATGCTATACACTATGGCAACACAAAGTCTCCAACCTTTTAAGATCAACTGTGAAAGTTATACAGACACATAAATTATTCATCAACATTTGTACTATTTAGTCTCAGAGAACTATGTTGGTTCAAGCAGGAAGCCTGGGGGAAAAAAAAATCTAATCTCTTTTCTGTATTTTACTACTTCAAGCCATTCAAATGAAATATTTGGTAATACTTTCCATGTATGACACTAGCATGGCTGCTATCCTTTATGGATTAACACTCCTCTGGAAGTAGGTGTCCTCTCAAAGAAAGAGCCGATTACTCACTTTCTAAAAGGTTTGAAATTCAGAATTTTCAGGCTACCCTTCTCCTTCAATCACAAAGCAAAACTCTTGACTGCTGGAATGAAAACTTCCAAAACTGTTGTTTTGTATTTGGTCACTGACATTGCTCCATTCCCACTAACTGGATACTTGGAATAACACTGCTGACAGCCTCAGCACATCGTACAAATTTGATGCAGCTTCTGGCCTGTCACAAAAGTGAAGACATTTCAAATAACAGTGAGTGGTTAAGGATGGCTCATAGATTGATGTGAGAAAACTTTTGCTAGATGCTCCATGTTTTGTTAAACGTTCCAATATTTAGTATTTTCCATTTGAAGCAGAATATATGGAATGTTTTGGTACCTCATGTGTAGTTACCTCCATCAAAACAAATAATAGCAAAAGAGAGAAACTTAAAACATGGAAACTTACAGAAGTAACAAATACATGACATAATGTGCAGCTTTTACTGCATAACTGCATGCCTCAAATGCATAACAAAGTACAAAACTGAAAGCCAAATGCAGAGAGTATTTCTTTAAAAAAAAAAGCCAAATACCATGCAGTTTGTTATTCTTCTTGTATGGGGTTACAAACTTAAAAGTGTAGCTATTCCATAAGAATGAAGCATTTTCTACCATTCCCCAATCCTCAACAACTCCTTGCACAAGAAATGCCTGTGCTAAGTGGAAAAAGAAAACCTGTGTTAAGTTAAAAACTGTGTTAATCTAAAACACATATAAAATAAAATCTATTTATGAAGCTAATTACCCAGAGTTGACTAAGAAGGAGCTACACAGCTTTCTGCATCTGAAAAGAAACACTTGAAGCTTGTTAACCTCAGACACTTGCAGCACTAGTGTGAAGATTTTAACGCAAATTCAGAAACCTCCCTTTTCAAATTAACTCCCATTTCTACCTATAGAGGAATATCAGATCCTGGACTCTTAAAGATACTTTCTCTGTGAGGAAGCTGTAAGTTCTGTTCACTTTGCACAATTCCAAAGAAAATTAAAAGCTTTCTCCAATGAGGTAATTAACCTGAAACTGTACTGAAGTATTAAAATTATTCTCAGGAGAAAGTTGACATAGTATGCCAGTATCATTTTATATTCTATCAGTCAAACTGCTTGCCACCCCCACTAGATCTGTACATAATTACACAAAAGCAGTGCTAACAAACAACATATATATTTTAAATACTTATATTAGCTCCCTTCCTTGCAACAATAGAAGTGAAAATAGAAGGTAGAGTTTTAATTTCCAAAATTAAAGTGTCTGTCATTTTATCAGTATTCTAATCCTGAGTAGTAAGAGGTGTTCCTATTTAAAATTATCTAAGATGCTTTGGCTCAGAGGGAACCAAGATGAAGATTCTGAATTCCTAAAAGGGAAGAACACCTTTTCCCTAACTCTTATGGGACTGGAGGGATTTGTACATTTGTCAAATTTTGCATGTCAAACATTACAGTTAAAACCTGCTTTTAACTCTCTCACCACATTACAGAAAGCACCAGTGTGGTGGGTTGACCATGGCTGGAGGTGCCACCAAAGCTACTCTATCACTTCACCTCCTCAGCTGAACAGGTGAGAGAAAATATAATGAACGGTCTGTGGGTTGAGATAAGGACAGGGAGAAATCATTCAGCAATTAACAAAATGGACAAAACAGGCTCAACTTTGAAAAAAATCATTTATTACCCTCATTTATTACCCAGGCAAAACAGAGTAAAGCAGTGAGAAATAAATCCAAATCTTTAAAAAAAAAATCCCCTTACCCCCTCCCTTCTTCCCAGGCTTAACTTTACTCCCAAATGCCACCTCTCCTTCCCCTGAGCAGCACATAGGGACAGGAAACCAGGGTTGCAGTCAGTTCATCACACAGGCTTTCTGCTGCTCCTTCCTCCTCAGGGGGCAGACTCCTCTTCCCTTGCTCCAGCACATGGTCCCTCTCACAGGAGGCAGTCCTCCACAAAATTCAAAATTCTTCAATATGAGTCCTTCCCACAGGCCACAGTTCCTCATGGGTCTCTTCCACAGGGTACAGATCTTCAGGCCCAGACTGCTCCACAGCATCACAAGTCCCCCAACAAACCTGCTCTGGTGTGGGTCCCTCTCTCCACGGGTCCACAGGTCCAGCCAGGAGCTTGCTCCAGTGCAGGTTTCCTACAGGGTCACAGCCTCCAGGTGTCTCTACCTGCTCCATCACGAGGTTCTCCAAAGGATGCAGTCAGGTAGAATCTCTGCTCCCTATCATCCTCCCTGGGCTGCAGGGTTACAGCCGGCCTCACCATGGTCTTCTCCAGAGGCTGCAGGGGAATCTCTGCCCTGGCAACTGGAGCGCTTCCTCCCCTTCCTTCTTCACTGACCTTGGTATCTGCAAAAGTTTCTCACAACTTCTCACTCCTCCCTCTGGTTGCAAAAGCTGCTGCTACGTTGGTTTGGCTTGTTTCTTCCTTCTTGATTAGGTTATCCCAAGGGTACTACCACCATAGCTGATGAGCTTGGCCTTGGCCAGCAGCACGTCTGTCTTGGAGCAGGCTGGTGTTTGCTCTGTTGGACACAGGGAAGCTTCTCACAGAAGTCAGCCCCCCAGCACCACATCCCACCTCCCACTACTAAACCTTGTCACACAAACCCAAAACAACCATAAAACTAACCATTCACAAGCCAAATTTAAAATTTAAGCAAAGTCCATACAATTCAAACAACATCAACATATGACATTTGAGAGATGGAATAAGGCACTTTAAGTGATGACTAAGTACTGGTTTGTACATTCAAATAGAAAAAGTTACCTGAATTTACAACTTCAACATTCTCACACTTATTTCTAAATAGACACAGACTACTTCTAATCAAGGCACACATACACAAAGCACAGCCTTAAACTTCAAGCAAACAGATCATACATGTATAACACAAACACACCATCACCAAACACACCTTCCTAAACATTTCCAAGAGTTTTCAATCTTGCATTCTCAGTCAGGTGTTACTTTAAATACACAAACAACTATTTGTTAAACTACCCCACATTCTTATTATTTCTAAAATAGATATATAGAAAAAACTTTACCTGGTCTTTCCACTTTGATAACTTCAGCCCCTAGGTCTCCTAAATTCATTGTGGCAAAGGGCCCTGCAAGCACCCTGTAGAATTTAAAAAAAAAATAAAAAATTCTTTTCTTAGTTTTTCTTCTCAGAATATTTGCATCTAGACAGACTGTTCCAAGTTACAGACAAAACACGAACCTTGTTAAATCAAGAATTTTCACACCATCCAATGGTTTTACATTACTAGCACCTGACAAGAAACAGAAAACAGCAACTTAATCTTGATTTTTAATTTTTTTTGTAAGGTATGTTTCTCACTTGTCATCTGAAACACTGGTTTTATGACACTGTCTCATTTTCCTCCATAAATAAAGGATAACAAGCCTTTCTGCACAGGTAGGCCATTAGGAGTGTATTACTTTAGTAAAACCTTTCAAAGTTGGAAAACCTCACAGTTAACATCACAGAAACTAACCACCTAGCAGTTCTACAATGAAGCTACTTTTTAAAGATTTTTATATGTGCCTTCCCTAAACAAGCATTTAAAGACTAATCTGAAGATCCACTAAAAGCAGAGCAAGCATCAGAATGACACAGACCAATGAGCAGCAGACCGATATGAAACACAGGATGTATCTTCACAAAGTGTTTTTACCTGTGTAGACCCCACATACTTTCATCATACATGAAAAAGAGTATTTGCATTTCAAAAAAAAAGAGGTTGTAAAACTGAAGGCAATGTATGAACTACAGAAAGACTTTTTCTGTCTTCAATTTTCAATGGCAGTCACACATTCAAGACAACTACTAAGGAGTCACAATGCTTTCCTCCTTTCCCTCACCCATTCCAACCTGACTAGCTCCAAGAAGTAACAGTAGTGGCAATAAACATCACAGACAGAGCAACCTCATGGATTAGATCACAAATTTGCCAACTATCTCTTGGATCACTCTGGGTTCTCTTCTGCAAACTCACTGTCTTTAATCACAGGCTGGGTATGCAAACACTTCACCACCCTATGCGGACAGCAATTTCATCACTGTGTGGAAGGCAGTCTCATATCACCAAAAATCCAAACAACTACACACACACACAAGCACCTGGCTGATAACCACAAAAAAAAAAAAAAAAAAAATCACACAATACTAACTTGTAGTAAGCATCTCTTCCTAGCATTTGTCCAGGTAAGGGAAAGTTGTAAAATGAGGGGGGGAGGGGGAGCAGATGGGTTGCTCCCATACTAATTAATTCAAGCACAGGCTTCCTTAGAGAACAGGAAGGGAAAAAGTACCACAGTCCCTCAAAGTGTGCAGGGCGGTGTGATTTGTCAATTGCTCCACACTCCCTCCATCAGACCTGAGCCACCCTTCAGTCACACCATCATTCTCCCTCCTACCTTACTCTATATATAGTAAGGAAGTGATGGAGGGAGAGAAAGAGATAAAAAAGCTAGAGAGATATGAAGTACATTAGGAATTCAAGGCTTCTGCTAAAATGCTATCATTCACTGTACTGCTCTCAATGAGAGCACTGGCAACCCATTTTTCATCTTCAAGACATTTTCCCCAATTATTACCAATCACTCCAGAGGGATTTGAGCTTAACGGGATTGCATTTTTAGTATGCAGGCCAAGCAGCACACTGAAAACATGTTTATCTAGAAGCAGCCAGGTATTTTTCACATTTCAAAGCTTTTTTTTTTTTTTTTAGGAAAACTCAGGCTGCCACCTCTCTTCAGATCCGCAAACATCAGGGAAAGTTCCAGGCGTTTGAAAACACTGGTGCTAGTGCCATGTAAACACCACACATTTCTCCAGTGTAAACTCAATTTTATCAAGTTGGCTCCACTTGAGCAAACACTTAAGCATATGCTTGTCTGTTAAGGAACTGAGCGCACCATTTGCTTCTCAATGGCATTACTCTGTGTTTACAGAAAATACATAAACAACAGCTTTACTGAAGAGCACAGCGCTCCCCCCTCCCCCAAAAAACGTCACATTAGTTAACAAAATGGTCCATCTTCCTCTATTCTTTCTACACCTTTCAGAGCTTCACTCTCTTACTCAATGACTCAGCTATTGTCCTCCTGAGCCAGCATTGAGCACTACTCATATTACTCACAGATACACTTCTGGAACAGCAGTTTTTCAGATCCAACAATTTCTTTACCTGTGGCTAACTGACTTGCAGGACTCCACAAAGATATTTCTCAAAGAAGCCTATAAAGTGTTGAGATTAGCATGTAAATATGCAATTATGGATAACTGAGACTGATGAACCCTTATAATCATCATATCATTCACATTTTGGCAATATCTAACACTCCAGACAAGGATTAGGACTCCCGTGCAGTTGGAACAGGGAGTACAATCCTTGTTTCAGAGATGGACAGACCATTGTGAATTATTTCTTTTTAGTGATGATGTCCACAATGATGAAGAAATGCAAAAAATAAGAGACATCAAAAGCTTGCTTTTCAAAAATCTGAGACCTGCTAGCCTTTTCAAACTAGAAGAGCACAGATATTCACAAAAGAAGGCTTGTATGACCTAGATTTGCATTCAAGCAAGACACTTACTTGCTAAAACTACAACAGAAAGCCTATCAGAGAGACAGCAGTTCTGGTACACTGATCCGAGTACCAGAGTACTACCCACCCCTTACTACAGGAACAAAAAGGAACAAAACCACACCACAAACAAATGAAATCAGTATTGACCAGAAGTATAACCTGTTCCACCCTCTCCCCAGGCTAGCTTCCTATCAGGCACACACTCAAACTTAACCCAGGGTCAGCAGGCTAAATTCTCCAAAATTCACACTCACATTTTCTCTTGCATATTTTGCTTTTAATTATTTGAATAACTCCAGGACTGAAAGAAAATTCTACTCTCCCAGCTGTTAACTAGATCTTAAATGTAAACTTCTTGTTCTCACGCTGCTTGAATTGACTGTAAATTACACAGCAGTATGTATCACTTTGGTGACAAATAAGCAGATCCACTTGCTCTCAGGATGGTTCAAACCCCTCAGTCAGGCTCAGCAGGCTGACCCAAGGTGAGTCTAAAGAGCATTCAACAGCACAGAATCTTCACCTCTCGTTTCCAGTAAAAGCTTTTCTTTGTACTTGCAGCAGAAGGCACTGAGAAGGCTTGCACCTACGCAAATCAACAGTAAACAGATTCAAAGTATGCTTGTGGTCTCCACCACAAAGTATGCTTGTGGTCTGCACTGCCAGCGCTCCGAATTCACACACAGTCAGGGCCAGGCCCGTTAATTCACCGTCGGCGGGTAAAGCTTCAACCAGGGATGATGCACTTGGTACATTCACCTCTGGGACACCGAACTCCTCCACCACCTTTCCAAAGCAACCAGCACACCGTTAATGTTCTCCTATGTCATTAAATAACAGGGAAAAACGGGAAGCCAGAGGAAAATTACTTCATCGTAACTTAGTTTTATTTTTAGATTGAAAAATAAATACATTTTAAATAAAAAACCTGCCAAGCAAAGAAGACAAAGCAACAAGAAACAGCCAACTGCACGAGGCCAGCCGTGTAACCCTAAGAACACCAGCCCTAGAACTAGACGTCAGGCACTTTCCCCCCCTCCCCTGCCCTCCTCTCCCCCGTTATTAGCGGGAGCTGCCCCCTGCCCGCCACAGCCGCGACAGAGCGGCCGCCAGCGCGGCCCCGCTGCCGTACAAAGTCCATTGCGGTGGCACTCGGCGAAGCCCCGCAGCCCAGCGGTGGGGAAGCAGCGGACCGAGGCCAGGGAAGCGGCCACGCTGCCCCTAAGCGTGACTGCGAGGTGACCCTGCCCAGCACCCACCCGGCTTGCGCGCAGCCCCCCAACCGCACATCGGCGCCACGGGCCCCGCAGCGCCGAGGAAGGGAAGGCCGGGGTCAGGGGAGTGCGGCAGGGCTGGTAGCGGGCTCAGCACCTGGCTGCCGGCGCGGCGCAGCCCCCTACTCCCCGCCGAGGAAGCCGGGACGCGGTGCTGCGAGGGCGGCCCCAGCAGCCCCCACGCCAGGCGCTTAACGCCTCTCCCCAGCGGCTCCGACCCCTGCGCCCCAGCCGCTCAAGCCGGGTGGTGCTGACTCGGAGCCCCAGCAGGACTTAACGGGCGCGGGGGCCCAACGAGGCGAGGGAGGGAGGGAAGGAGAGATTGAAGAGACGGAGGAGGAGGAGGGCGCGGCGCGGCTACCTGCCGGGGGAGCGCCTCCGCCCCGCGCCCCGCCGCCGGTGCTCGGGGAAGCCACGCTCAGGGCTCTGGGGCAGCGCAGCGAGGAGCTGTCTCCGGTAGCTGAGGGCCACCGGCTCCTCCACAGCCCGCCGCCAAAACAGCGGCTCCTCCATCCCAAGCCAGCGCGCTGCATCTTCGCCCGGCCACTCGGCACAGCCCCGAGCGAGCGCCCCAAACAACGTCGCAAAAAAGCGCGCGTGTCTCACAACCACCCCTTTCCCACACCCGAGTAGAGCGTTAAATTGTTCCCGGGTTGGGGCGGAGCGCATGCGCGGGGCGTGGCCTCCCCGCCGGCGCTGACCCTGGCTTTTCCCCCGCGAGTTCGGTTCCCCCTACAGCGGCGGTAGAGGCCGGGGGGGGGGGTGTGGGGTGTGTGCAGATGGTCTCTTTTGTGAAGTATTCCCGGCTAAAAGACCGCTTTTCTCGGTCCCCGTAGTCTGCGGGATGCGGGTGGCCGGGGTTTATGGAGGGGGGTGTCCTGCAGACGCCGCAGCAGTAATTCCAGCTGTGTGTCAAAGGCCTGGGTGTTTATTCAACGCAGGCTTCAGGGGGTTGTTTCGCTGCAGCATCTTGTTCCTCAGCAAGCCAGCAGCGGTTGGTTCCAAATTCGTGCTTCCACATTGCCAAGGCGGAATAAAAATAAAATCCACACCCCTCCCCCCCCCCCCCCCCCAACAGTTTTCCACCCTTACAAGGCAGGTGGTGTTGGTGCTGGGCACTATTAAACCCCCTCACTAGCACGAGGTGGATCCCTGGTCTCAGCTCTGTCTTGTGAAAGGTGCAATACTGCTTACGCTGCAAAGTCACAGGTAGCTACAGGAGGTTAACTTGAACTGACCTTTAAGCGGTTCTGCCCCAAGCAAAGTACTTGCTGGCTATTTTTAGTTCCTGTTAGGACAGAGTGGATGGCCTGTTATAGGAACATCATGATGTCACCCTGCTCTGCAACAGGATAAAAAAGCCCGCACCGAGGTTCAGCATGCCTCTATGAGAAACACGCTGTGGGGATAAGAAGACAGATGCACCTGGGGAATAGCTGAAACCTCTGAACGCTTGAAAGCGACGAGCGTTGGGAACAGCACAGTCTTAAGATCTATATGTCACTGCTGGAAAATGAGTGCACTCTTAAGGTTTGCATGTCAGACGTCTGTCCAGAATGCTGAGGAAGAACACAAGGGAAAAAAAAATCTTCTAAGTGATGCATTTGTTGACTGGGATACACTACCTGTAATGACACGTTATGATGTGGATGCTTAAAGCCCAAGAAGTAACCAGGATTTCTCAACAAGATACATGTCAGCAACACTATCCCAGTGTAACAACATGCATGTAACAATAGATACTTCTAATTCTTCTTACATGTAAAGAGTTTAAATGAAGACATCCTTTTCTGGATTAATACAGATCAGAGTAACTGATACTTATGCTGATAAACTGTCTTATGAAGACATGGCATTCCTTGTGGGCTTAATAATTATAGAAAATTTGCCATCTAGTATAGCTAGAAATAGCTAATGCTTTACTAAAATAGTAAAGTTTTTTTTGCTAATAGCTAAACTTTTTTGCTAATCCTTTACTAAACTAGTAAAGGATTTACTAAACTAAGTTTAGGATTTACTACTAAGTTTACTAAACTAGTAAAGGATTAGCAAAAAAATTAAGTGACCAGGCTTAGTCTCTCTCCATTTCAAAATTGCAAGGATGTTACTCCTTGTTTTCACAAGGAGGTGTAAAAAAGAGTGGAGAGCTGAGTTCACTGAGATCAGAAACTGAGCTGCTAAGGAAAACCCACACCAAAAAAGCCCCAAAAAAAACCCTCCCAGACAAGAGCTGTTTAAAACCAAGGAAAAGTAAGACTGATACAAAAAGCAGGGAAATTGGGCATTGGAACAGGCTATCCAGGGAGGCATTTGAGTCACCAACCCTGGATGCATTTAAAAAAAGGGTAGATGAGGTACTTAGGGATAGGGTTTAGCGTAGGACAGGTATGGTTGGACTCGGTGATCTTTAAGGTCTTTTCCAACCTTGTGATTCTGTGAAACATCCTGCCTATTTTATTGGCTTTTGTTAGCTGCCCTATTTAACTTTCAGTAGCCATGTCCTAAAAAAAACTGCTGTTCTGTTGCACTGACGGAAATAATCATTAAAAAATCTCTTTACTGTTCTTCACTGAGCAGTTGAGGGTTTGCATTAACAACTGAAAGCAGAGCGGGGATGTTAATAAGTAACATTGTGACATTGATCTTATGTCGCTAAATACAAAGCTGCCCACCAAGAGCCCATTTTCCTGTGGGTTTCTATGTGTACGTCTCATTGCTGGAGCTGCCGCTCTACTGAAGGGTCACTGACAGCCTCAGCGGATTTTAAGAACCCCTTAACATTCGAGTGCTCTTTAGATACAACACTGCATGTGTTTTCAGCTCTGGCTGCCCCAACCTACTTGGTATTTGCAGCCCTACATATTAAAAAAACCCCCTACACTGGGAGTACAGATGAATCACAGACTTGTAGGGGTTGGAAGGGACCTCAAGAGATCATCAGGTCCAACCCCGAGATGCGTGACAAAATCTTAGGCAAATACCTGCTGCTTTGCCCCTTCCTCCCCCAGGACGAGGCCGCGGTGCTGCGAGGGGCCGGCCGCAGCAGCGCCCACCCACAACCCCCGCACATACCCCTCCCCCAGCCTATCTGCTTGGCTTTTATCAGCTGCAGTACGCTGGGTATTCCCTTGCGGCGCTCACGAGTACTGGGGTAATGCCTTTACTTGGAGTTAACAGGCACAGCCGCTACACGAGCTATAAAGCGCTCTCCAGCTATTTCCCCTCCGGCCTCAACCCGCAGGCCTGACGCCGGGCTCAGCGCGGCAGATGGCTGTTTCCCGCTGGCGAGCAGCTCTCCCGGGCCCCAGCGTAACGGAAGGCGGCCGCGGAGACCCGCTCTCCGGGCGCCGGCAGGAAATGCGTCCGCCAAACTGGGAGCCCTCCCCGGGACAGCAGACCCGAGCCTGGCTGAGTTCACCCGAGCTCGACCTCCATCGCCTCTCCAGGTCCCGTCAGACGGGTTGAGAGGGCGACCGCCGGGGCGGAGCGCGGCCCCGCGCACTCGCAGCGACCGTCGCTATCCGGGGATCCCTCGCTTCGCCTTCCCTGGCCCGGAACCTTTTGAACCCGGAACGTTCCGGTCGCCTGGCTGGGTAAGCGGGGAAGAGAAAAAACCCAGACGCGACGTCGCCCCGCCGAGGTGGCTGCTGGGGGACGCCGTTGCGCAGGTTTTATTCCTCTCCGCCATCGCCTCGCCGGCTCCGGTCATGTATCGGCAGAGCTTTCGCCCCCCGACGCCTCCGTTCGCGGGCGGCGGCTTCCAGAGCCCTCCTTCCGGCGGAGGCCCCATGCCACCCTCCCCGCGGGGTTACGGGAGCCCCCACCACACGCCGCCCTACGGCCACCGGCCTGGGCCTTACGGCAGCGGCCACTCGCCCCGAGGCCACAGTTTTCACGGCGGCGGCGGCGGGCGGTTTGGGACCCCACCTCCGGGTGGGCAGACCCCGCGCAGGCCACAGAGCGTCAGTCCCCGGTACCCGGCTCCCTACGGCGTCAAATCCCCGGTTGGCGCTCCCCCGCACCCGCAGCAGCACAGGCGCTCGCCCGGGGGCTTCCAGAGGCACTACCAGGTATGGGGCAGGGCGGTGAGGGAGACAGGCCTGCGCCTCCGCACAGCGGGGCGGGGGCGGGAGGGAGGGAGCTGCCGCTGCTGCCAGCCCGCAGGTGAGAGCGCGCCGGGGGCTTGCAGCGAGGCACAGCATCCATCTCCTCCACCACCGTGTTCAGGGGAGAGGGAGACTTGGACCACACGGGGCAGCATCTGATCCCCGCCCCCCCATAGGTCGAGAGACCTCAGCTCGGGCAGATCAAGAAAGGGAAGAGGGCCCCTGCCCTGGCTGGGGCCTGTCTCGGTTGTGAGGACACAGGGACTCAGAGGAGTGCAGCCTGCTTTGCTTTCACCTTGTGGCATATGAAGGCAGGGAGGAAATTAGTAACACCTCTTGCCCTTGTACGCACCTCTCTGATCAGTTTTCTTTAAGACAGCAGTGAAGTGCTGTGTGTTTTTACTTTGCCTGTGCTGTCTTACATCATGGGGAATCCTCTATCCACACGCGGAGCTTTCTGGGACATGAGTAAAGGAGTGCTTTCCTAAAGAGAACTCAGTCGAGGCTACTCTAAGCAGAAGCAAAGGCATCTGTTGGGATAGTAGAGTATAATTTTAAAGTTTCTGTGTTGCAGTGGAAGCTCTAATTTATATAAAGTAGTCTTCCCAGGAGCTGTCAGTAACAGGTTCTGTGACATGCTTTTTTTTCAAGTGGTTTAGCTGGGGTATGTGGCTGGCAGTGCAGATAGGGACAACTTCTTGAGACGACACCAACTTTAGGTACATAGCTAGCTTTAGAAAATATTAGGGAAAAGCGTAACAAATGACATACAGTGCAGAGAATGGTAGCATTTTCAGGTATTCTTACTGACACTGTAAGGATTATAGTGTAATAATGAAGTCAAATAATAGAGATTAGTAAAATCTTAATGCACCTGTACCATGTAGTCGCAATTCCGTTCCGGGAATAGCCCTTGGTTACTTTTTTATGATGCAGATAACTGTCTTACAGGAATCTCATAGTTGGTGGAAGGGGAATCATTACAAACTTTGTACATTTTCTTCAACAGCAACAAGTGGAACCCCACAGATTGCTTAACCTCAGTACCTGTTGAAAAGGCAGAGGAGGTGGGGTTTCTGCTGCAGGCTCTGGAGGGATGGTTTATGTCACTAATGTCTAGGCATTTCCCTTTGAATATCGCTCTTTGGATATTCAGTTAAGTGTTTTAAAAGCTTGTCTTACATTAGCAGAAGAATATGCAGGAATCCTTTTACTTCTAGTTACAGTCAGAATTGTTTCGTGTGAGGACCTGTGGGCAGAACAGTTGCATAGGCTCCATTCCTGGTGTTAATTAAGAAACCTGACATAAAGAAGGTATGAGTTCAAATCCAGTTAAGAGGTAGTCACAACATTTTCCATTCTCCCCTTTCCTTCTTCAGACCTTGTGAGTAGTTTAGGAGCATGGGCCTGATGGTGAAGTTTTCTAAGACTAGAAAGACGTCATGTGTCTGTAACTTTGCCTAGGACTAAGGTAATGTTTATGTGTGTACTTCTGTGTGTATGCACACACGCTGTTTTGCCTGGGAAGGGGATAGAGGGAACCACAGAGGGACAAACTCACATAAGCTCTGAGCTCCCATTTAATATGGCATGGGCAACAAGAGTCTCATGAAGCCATGAGGAGATTCAGGTAAATGGATTTTTTTGGTTGTTCTAAATACCAAATTTCTTCTCAAGTATGCGAATTGTTTCCCTATCTCCTGTAAATGCTGTTGCCAGTAGGCTACAGTGCTTTTGAAATCTGTGATGCTGCTGTCACCTTTGAGATTAAAATCTTTAAGTGACCCTTTAAAAATCTCATCAGAAAATCCAAAAGACAGTTTTATGTTAACATCAGTGATCTATAAATGACATTATTAGTGTTCTTTACCTATACTATGTGGATTTTCTTTTCAGGAAACAAACAGAAAACTTATAAGAAAAATATAACTTGATTTTTCTGAAATGGCTGACTTAACCTTTGTGTGGCCACTGCTTTACAGAGCTGCTGTTTTTTTCTGGAGATGGACCTGGTTTAAATTTTAGGAAAATGTTTGTTGTATCTTCTCTTAGCATTCACTTAGCAGCAGTGTTTCCCTTTCTACACTCAATGGGAGCTAGTGAACTAGCTTTAGATAGTGGTGATGGGCTGAAAACTATTACAGAAAGTAAAAAAATACCTTGTGAAATGGTATAGCCATCATTTCTGTGCATCTGACAGCAGCCAGAATTACATCAGGTGAAGAAAGCTGATTAAAAGGGAGTGATTGTCCCCATTTTCAAAGCAGTATTACCACTTTCAACAGCACTGACACACCGAAAGATTATGATGTTTGTTTCCATTGTAGAGAGAGATACATGGATGGATGGAGAGAAAGAGAGTTAACATCTGTCTCTACAATCAGATCAGAGAGAACATCTAGAACATGTCTTATGAAGAGAGGCTGAGGGACTTGAGACTTCCTAGCCTAGAAGGGAGATCTTACCAGTGCTTGTAAATACTTGAGGGGTGGGTGTCAGGAGGATGGGGTCAGTCTCTTTTCAGTGGTGCCCAGTGACAGGACAAGAGGCAATGGTCACAAACTGGAATATAGAAGCTCCACCTAAACATGAGGAGGAACTTCTTTACTGTGAGGGTGGCAGAGCACTGTAACAGGCTGCCCAGAGAGGCTGGGGAGCCTCATTCTCTGGATACATTCAAAACCTACCTGGATGCTGTCCTGTGCAGCCTGCTCTAGGTGATCCTGCTTTACCAGGAGGGTTGGACTAGGTGATCTCCAGAGGTCCCTTGTACCCCCTGCTGTGCTGTGATTCTGTTACCTGGAGAGGAAGAAAAAAGCATCGTGAATAGATGGACTGTTTCCTTAAGGAAAGCCTGAGAAAAGGCTGATGGTACTAGTGACAGTAAAGTATAAAGGTTTTTTAACATATCTTTGGCACCAAACAGTTTCTATGGCACAGAATGGTTCCACTTGCACAGGTAGGACTGTTTTCCTTGTCCACAGGCCTATATGAATAGTCAGATTTTCTTGGGTTTCTTTAACACTTACTGAAGACCATCAATCTGTTATTACTTAGCCATGCTTTTCCTAGATTTCAAACATGCAGAAATGTCAGTTACTGATGGCCTGCACTGTAATGAAAGTTAGTAGTACAGAATAAATCCATCCAAAAGGCTCTTACCACTGAAAATCTTTGTTCTGTCACTGGATACTGCAGGTCTTCATGTCAGTTCAGCTTTTGAGTGCTGCAGATTAGACATAACATTAAACTCCACTTTTGGACTTATTCACAATGTCAAAGTTAACAAGTTCTTTTTTTTTTTAATTTTGAAGTTAGAGTGCACTGTGTACTACTGTTTTATTACTCAATGTGAGTGCTTAAAGAACATTAAGGTCACACTTGCTGGTGCATGTTGATTTGCTCTAGGAAGTTCCCTGTCCCTCAGAAGGTGTTATGAGGTGGTTCTCTTACCTTTCCCTCATGGTTTTGATCTAACACTTCATAAAGTAATTCTCAACATTTTAGTAATTTTTCTATTCTAGGGTTATCAGCTGCATAACCTAATTGTACTACAACGAATCATTGGAAATAAGTGTCCTATAAATGTTCCCACATGTGGTTGTGCATCCATTATCAAGCTCTAGGAGTTGTGGAAGAGCACTTACAGGGACCACACCAGCAGGCTCCTGCAGCAGCACGCTTTCAGAAATAGGTTCAAGACTCTGCAGTTTTCATTCTCCCAGCTAAGCATGGGGACTGTATGGCACTGCTTCGCAGTTTTACCCAGATACTGTTTCATATGATAGTTTTATATAGGTTCTGTAGAGCTTACTAGTCAAATTCAAGTACCATCACTGATGGCCCAGAAAGCTGGGGGTGGAGTGGGGTAGTCTGGGGGGAGCAGCCCTTAAGCAGGGATTTGTCCAAAGTCAGAGGCTGATAATCAGCCTTGGGGAGTCCTGTTCTTCTAATCCTACAGGATGCAACAGGCATGTTTGGAGACTTAACTGTCTATCTGTAGTATAGCTTGTTTAGCTTTGGTTAAAACAAATGAATTTAAACAAATACAGCTTTACACAAAACCTCACTTCTAGGGAAGTCAATCTGAGCAACAGTGGATGATGCTAACAGGAGCATGTGGACAGAGCGAGTTCATTTGTCACAGCTCTCCGAGTCGCAGACTCACAGCAGGTTTGCAGAAACAGTGGTGGTGATCCTTGATCTGTTAAAAAAAATAATTAAAAAATCAAAAAAGCTCCATGCAAAAGGTTTTTCTTTTATGTAGGATCTGTTTAATCACTGATTACCATCCAGATCATATATCAGGTAAAGTCACCTGGTCTCAAATTTCAGAAAACGCTAGTTTGGTTGAAACAGGGTGTTTTCCTCAGTTACTTGGTTTGTTTGTAGCTATTCACTTTATACAATGCTATGTTCAACCTATAAGTACTTAATATCTGCCTTCTGCTCTTGTAAACATTATCAAATCTTCCTTATCCTCCAACTCAGCGCTTTGTTGTTCAGCTTTTGAGTTAGGTGTGTAATTGACTGGGGCAATTTATGGAAAAATAGCATGAGGAGCACTCATGTAGTTATGTGCCAGAGTGACATATTTTGGAGAAGAGTGTTTGTGGTGGTGTTTGGTTTTGTTTTGGTTTTTAATCCTAGTAAATCATCACTTGTAACTAAGCACATAATAAAGTTAATATGAGGGAGAGGCAGTTGAGGAGTAGTAATTATATTTAATAATCAGATACAATGCTCTGCTACATTAGAAGGAAACTTATTTTTTTTTTCTCTTTAGTTTGAATTAGTCTATTAAATGTTTCTTTACCTGATGGTTTTCTTCCAAAGGGATCACCCAGGACATCTACTCCATTTGGTACAGCGCATGGCAGAGAGAAAAGAGTGTCTAATGATGTGGAAAACTATTACAGACCTTCAATGCTTGAGGACCCATGGGCTGGCCTAGAGCCAGTTTCTGTTACAGACATAAACCAACAATACAGCAGTGAGCAAACAACATATACTGGTAAAAAAGGGAGGTATTTCAGCTAACACTTTTAAAAGCCAAATAACTCCATCTTGTCAGGAAAACTTTGGGACAAAATCTTTACATTTACACAAGATGAACAGTAATCAAGACATTAGATAATGCTTTTATTTGGTCACGTGTCCACCCTTTTATCCTGCTTTTTTTTATTGCATTGGATATTTTTATGTACGTGAGGGAAAAGGAGTGGTAGGAAAACTTATAGATCTGGCTACATGGAAGTGCCTACCAGCTTTGAAGAACAAAGTGTTCTTTAATCACCAGCGACTGATTTGTGACTGTTAAAACAGGTTTCCATATAATTTACCTTTTCCATGCCAGATTGTCAGCCTTTTTATTGTAAAACCCTTTAGGAAATGGTATTTTTTTATGTTTCAACATTTTTAGAATGAAGTAACTTGGAAAAAAAAAATAAAGTTTTGTAAATCCTTGTTTTGTAATGTATAAAGATTATTTTAGGACTTCTGTTAAGGTGTACACATGAACACAAACAGTACTAGTGAAATTAGGTGACTTCTGTAAATGTGTTTGTATGCTGTAGTTAACCTCTGCTTTTGTGCACAGTATTTTTTGTTAATTGTAGCGTAACATGGAGTTGAAACGTGATGTAGCCACCTCAGGAAACAAATGTATTGTCTTTGGAAAGTTTTAATTTGTTGAAACAGCTCATGAGTCGTAAACATAATTTTGTAATTGCTTGCTTTTGTGGTTTTTTTTAAAAAAAAATATTTGGAGCAAAGCCAGATATTTCTGGATTACAGTAACAAGTCTGTTCAGTGACAATTTAAGGAGCGCAAAAAATACCAAGATTAAATGCAAGTGAACTTTCTGGATCCACCTGTTAGAATAGCATAGAATCAATGGCAGTTTGTTATATAGTTGACATTAGTACTTGTCAACTGTGTAACATCTTTTTTTTTTTATCTGTACAAGATTTATCAGGTTTTAAAATATTTTTTTACCTATGGCAGATATCTTTGCCTAGAGAAGTCTTGTTTTCTGTGTGTGCATGCTATATTTTTATACTGAAGAGGAAAACAACTAGGTGTGGTGGGTTTTTTTTTTTTAGACTTTGTCTATACTTGGAAGATCCATTCTTAAATCCAGTAGTGAATATTGTGATCTGGAATAAATAAGAAATAGTTCTGTCTGTGGGTGTGCTCTTAACGTGCCATGTTAAGCCTGCAGCTAAACTTCTGTTGAGTCTACCAGTACTTGTTGATCTTGACTTTTTAAGTGGTAGGTAAAAGGTAAAAAATTAGTTAAAAATAAATAAAAGCATTAGTTCAGTTTTCAAAATGCATGTTTTGTTTTTAAACTTCTTACATACTTCCCAGAAAACATATTTTTGTAGTCCTGAAGCACGGTTAGAAGAGCACAGGGAATCACATTAGACTGACTGTTCCTACTACTCTTTTATGAGGTAGAATAGTCCTCTCTACTTCTCTATCACTTTCAGCATAAAATGTCTTGGCTCAATACCATCCTGAGGAGCAGCTTTGACCTGGCAGCAGGGGGTAACACCCTGAAATGTGCTAGCTGAGTCTCTTGTACATTTATGACCATAACCTGAAGTTTGTCACTCGTCTTCCCCCCCCAGTTGACTGTATTGTTTTATATCCAGAAAGGATGCTCAGAGAGCCATCATGTCTGCTTGGTATCCACGATGGTTAAATCTTCCTCCCAGAATCAAAAATGTGCCCTAAATGGCAGCTATCAGTATCATTACCTGTTATGCACACCAGCAAAACTGAGATGACTTGAGAAGCTGTAGATAGTCTTTAGAATTTATAAACCTGTTATGTCATTGTGAAAAGTGACGTATAAAGCTTTTCTTTCCTTCTTTTAATCTTGTCAGGTGCTGTAAAGCTCACAGAAAATATTACAGTGTGCTTAACAGTCATCTCTTTTTTTTCTTTTGTTTTTTTTTCCTTTGTAATTCAATGCAGTTTACTTTTTTCCATGTTTGGTGATCTTGGGGAAACGGAAGCAATGTTATTTCAGAGACTAAAGTTATGATGTGTTCCCAGTTAGACATGAGAAGAAACTGGGTTTGGAAAGGAGAAAGGAAAGGAAAAGGATTCATGACAGAAGAGTGACTGTTAGAGGTGGGACTGCTTTTACAGTAGCCAATATCAGCTGCCCTTGCACATTGCAAAGATGCGTTTTTCCACTTTGGCTTTGCAGTTGACCCAGGGATTAAAGTCAGCCTCCTCTGGTAATAACTCTTAACTCCTGGAACCGTGTGTCAGACATCAACGAAGGTAAATGTTCCAGAAAGAGAATTGAGGAAATAATCTTGAAGCATTGTTTAATCAATACAGGCCTGCCACAGTACCACCTGTTAAGCTGCTGCTTGAGTGCACTTCGGAATGTGATCCAACAATTATAAGTACACCAAACTGCTAAAGACTCCAGTAATTTGGTCAAGAATCAGCAAGGAATTTAAATGTAGATAGAATAAACTTACTAAGCTCATCATACTGCACCAAAAAATGATTCACCTTTCTGACTTCTAGGAGAAATTCTGCAGTTACAGTAAAGTTTCAAAATGTTGTTGTTGGATAGCTGTTAAATGCATGAACTCATGTTCAGAACTATAAATATAACCTACTAAAAGTCAATTTAAGCTTTGCCTTTCTTGCTATGATATCTAGGAAGCTTAAGTGCTTACTTCCTCACCAGTTTTTCTCCTTTTTCCCATATGGCAAACATCCTTTTACCTCTCATGTTTCCAATGGAGATAGGATATATCACTTCCTCATTTGTTAATGAAGCCTCTTCCTAGTAACAGTGTGGCTCTGGAAATAGTGTTTGATTTTAACCGTACAGGACAAATGCATCCTTTCTTCATCAGCCCATGAGACAAAATAGTGCCTGTGCCTTCTTAACAAAGGGATTCTTCCATAATGAGCACGCTAAGAATATGGGCATTGTTCTTTCTTCAGCTGACTACTTAGAGTTTAAGGTAAGTCATTTAGCTCCTTCAGAAGTTTTGACTGTTACACTTTTCCATTCTGTTTTGTTTGTATTGTGTTTGTCCATCAAGTCCCTCTGAACTTCCATTCAGTTGTTGCAAAGGAGTTGTGTAACTCATGACTAAGTGTTTGAGCAAAAATTTAATTCTTTCATGTTGTTGCTCTTTGCAGTTGTGTTTCAATCTTTGTGCTGTAGTTGCTACTACACATTGTGCTGGTATCACAGTAAGATAACTTAAATCAGCTGAGTACAGTTGCGTAACATGGCAACACACCAGGTGTGGGGAGTTACCCCAAGTTGTGTACTGTAATACTTGGAAGATAGTTTAGGTTTGGGGTTTTGCTGCAACTTTCTAACACAGAATACTGGTTCTTCTCTGGAGCTTTGGACACGCTATTGTACAGTGAAATTCTAAAACAGTTCAGAACATTGAAATCTCAGTTAAACTGGGATTTTAAAATTTCACAGCAACCTGCTTCTCTTTAGAATTAGCAGTGAGGCATTGAGTTGTGGCACTTTCCTAATGCTGGCACTGGGAACACTTTGTAGGGGAACTGGTTCTGGCCAACACAATGGGTAACAACTTCTGCAGTCAGCTTGTCTTTCTTTTCCTGCTAAGGATACTGTTATGTGCTCATCACTTTACAGACATGTTAATTTGACATCTGAGGGGCAGCACTGGAAACATAAATAGAAAGGCTACAAGTTATTCAGCTGCTGTCTTAAAAGTTGCAGTGTAGGTTTCAAGTTGTGCCTGTGAGTAATCTTACTGATGTCAGGATTTACTCACTCAACCAAGATGTGTAAGTATCTGCCACTACAGTTTGAAAATTGTATCATCCATTTGTCTGTCAGTGCTTTTTACCAGCTCTGAAATAAAGTGCTCTGTTTAGCAATTGCTCTGAATTCAAATTCATACATGTGCTTTTTATACATGAGCCAAGGCTGTCTTCCAATGAATTAAACTTTTTACAATG
Organism: Laterallus jamaicensis coturniculus; assembly: GCA_022605575.1. Classification (NCBI taxonomy): domain Eukaryota; kingdom Metazoa; phylum Chordata; class Aves; order Gruiformes; family Rallidae; genus Laterallus; species Laterallus jamaicensis. Next base: position 1,934,459 of record JAKCOX010000031.1, on the reverse strand, counting down.
TTCTTCCTACATTATAAAAGAGTAAAGATTTGGTTCTCCTTTCCCTAAATCTTAGTGCTTACCTGCCTCCCAGCTTCCTTGAACTGGGAGAGAAGGGGAGGATTGCCTGCGCTGACAGGTGAAGAATCATGTAATGATTTTCATGGCTCAGGCTTCAGAAGCTTGTGTGCTGATGGACAGAGGTAAATAGAAAAGCCTTTCTATTGTTTGAGATGCCTCAGACATCTTACACCACAAGAACGGAAAGAAAACACCAAGATGTATTAACACCAAACATTAGTGTAGTTCCAGCATTCAGCCATCAGTTCACAATCAGACCTTTTTGCTTAGAGTAACTTTCCATCTGAACGTCTTGCTAGACACCAATTGAATCCTTTCATTTTCTACCTTTTTCACTAAAATATTTGCATTGCTGACTTAGAGTTTACAAACACTTTCCCAACCAAGACTTCTTAGCTTACAAGTTACTAGCTCCAGGTGTTAGACCTCAAATCCAGGCATTTCCTTTAAAGCAGTTTAAATTTGTTAAAATGGCTTTATCTCATCCTCATTACTTGTTTGATGATGCTAGGAGACCTTTAACCACCGAACTGGAAACAGGGGTGGCAGATGCTCAGTGCCAAACCAGGGTCGTCAAACGGCCCTTCCTCTCCTACAGGTTCCCCCTAAGTCCTGTCATTCCAGCACAGAGGGGGCTGGGAGGTATTTTGAGCCAGACAGCTACCCATTTTGTTCCACAAGCTCTAAATAGGGTGCAGCATTTTAAGCTGCAGCAGGGGTTTGCATAGTTTACTTCCTGGATTTAAAATTGTGCCAGCATTAGAAATTCTGATTTATAGTTTTAACTCCAAAACCTGTTACACCTTCTCTTCTTCTGCAGTGAAATCACAGGTGAATGCCACGGTGCTTTATTCACTGGTGGGTGGCTGTTGCATGTTCCTCTTCTGAGCTAAAAATGTAAACATTTGTACACAAGAAATTACTTCTCTGGCTGAAGGGGCTCGTACCCACACAGTCTGAGCGAAATTTTTAATACTGATGATTCTTCTGCTATTAAAATGAGAGGTTCTCTGTCTCACTTTAAGAGGATAAAATAGAAGCAGCAAAAGTAAGCAGCTGAGATGCTAAGATGGCAACTATGATCTGCACAGTGTGGACTATGAATAGGGACACTGTTACAATTCAACATAGCCTATATTAGCTGGTTTCCAGATTGCAGGTAGAAATGTTTTGTTTTTTTTTTTTTAAAAAAAAGAAGCTGGAAAAATACCCTACCACTTCCTAATAAGACAGGAAAAAAAAGATACTTCTTTAACAGTTACCTTACACATGGAAGAATTCTTCCACAGCCTCACAAACTGAGACCTGCCTTGTTCTTACTTTGCTTCTGGAGAAGACTGGACTTGTTACCAGCAACTTCAAGGCTTCCCACGATGTGAACTTCAGTCAAAGCCATCAAATGACCCTTTGACCCATCCTATAATGACAAAAAAAATCAAGAGTCAGTTATACATAGAAGATTGGATGTGTCCAGTTGCAGAAAACCAGGCTGTACCATTCACTGGATGTGGAAAGCTTTTGACACTAGATTAGCATGTATTTACTTCTTACACTTCTAGAGTGATGTATTCCTGCATTTTGATTTAAAATGCTGGTTATTTTTTGGCAGTAAAGTTACACCTTCAAGGTCTACAAGAGAAGTAATTTTCAAATATTGAAGTTGTATTTGGTTTTTTCCAGCAAGAGGATTGAGAACATACTGAATTTATACTTCCTTCCCCCCACACTCCCCCAAGAAAAAAATACATTTAATTCATTTCATTGAAGTGTCAATCACATACTGGTTGGGGTTGCATAGTATAGCTCAAAAGAATCATAGAATGGCATGGGTTGGAAGGGACCCCAAGCATCATAGAGCTCCAACCCCCCCTGCCACAGACAGGGCCACCAACCTCAGGCCTGGATCTACACAAGGTTGCCCAGGGCCTCATCCAACCTGGCCTTGAACACCTCCAGGGACAGGGCATCCACCACCTCTCTGGGCAGCCTGTTCCAGCACCTCACCACTCTCTCTGTAAATCACTTCCCCCTAATATCCAATCTAAACCTTCTCTCCTTTAGCTTTAATCCATTCCCCCTTGTCCTGCCATTATCTGCCCTTTTAAAAAGTTGATTCCCCTCCTGTTTGTATGCTCCCTTCAGGCACTGGAAGGCTGCAATGAGGTCCCCTCTGAGGCTCCTTCCTTTCTTCCTTGAAAGCCTTTACATTTCCCAGAACCAGCCAGCACAGTTCCTGCAGGCGTGGTGCTGGGGCAGCGGTTCTGCAGTTGCGATGCTGGGGTGGAAGCCGTGCTCTGCCCAGTGCCACAGCGGATACGCAAGCAGGGATGTCGCTGCGATTCAGCACAACCTGCATTGGCCCATCTTCCAGATCACAGCCAGAAGGGGACTGTGACAGGGGCAAACCAAGACAGACCTCTTCCCTCACATGTGTGCAAACACACCTCTCCATTTCTGGGCCTGCAGTGAGCCACTGTGTTACTGGTGTTGAGAGGATTTAAATGGTTCTTTCATCTACTCATTAGTGATGGAAACCTTAGGTGACAAACATCGTGTCAAGCTGAAATTTTACACACAATTATTTTTAAATGGGCTGCACCAAAAACTGTGTACTACCCTGCTTTTATGGGCAACAGTAATAATGCTGCTTGATGCTGTGTTAACATACTCTCAGACCTTCTGGTACCCATATGTATTTTGCCACAATCTAATTACTGTGTAGGCAAGATAGTTAAAAGCTGTTGGTGGGGACTGAGCAAGTGCTTGCTTTGGGTGTAAATCTTTGTAGTTTGCATGAGGGAGTTCCTAAGAGTTCAAACTGCTGAATGTGACGTTGATGCAGCTATTAGTATAAATGCTGATTAATGGAAGAACAGAGCCTCTTTAACACTGATGCAGACCATTCCCTGTTTGAGCATCACACAAGCTAACACTGGAACAAGGGAAGGGGAATCAAGCCAACGAGAACAACTGTGGATGACTACAGAGCATAAACCACATGTAACAAAGAAAACCCATGCTTTAAAAAACACTGATTGCCAACTGGGGAGCAGTATCAACCGTAATTGGATTGTAAGCAGTAGATGAACAGCACTTTTAAAATTAAACTGCTACCTCCTGTGGCTTAATGAAGATTTTTTAGGTTAATGTAAGACAAGCCTTTGAGCTTTAGTCCCTTAACAGATGCTGTAAGGTAACATGTTACTGTTCCTACAGTTGAGTTTGCGGAACAAAGTATCTTCACAACTCTACTGCGAAGTTGGGGTGGTTTGACCTTGGCTGGAGACCAGACACCCACCAAAGCCACTCTGTCACTCTCCTTTGCAGCTGGACAGGGGACAAAATATATATTGAGAGGCTTAGGAGTCAAGATAAGGGCAGGGGGAGATCATTCTGCAATCAGTGTCATGGGCAAAGCAGACTCAACACAGAATAAAGGAAAGAAAACTCTCTAATTTACGACATTGCGCTGCACACCCAGTGACACCAGAGTCAGATAATGAGAAGTGTGACCAGATCTTGAAGCACCTCCCCCTACCCCTCCCTTCTTCACAGACTTCACTTTAGTCATGATTTCTCTCCCTTCTTTTTCCCCATTATGGTATGGGGAGAGGCAGGGAATGGGGGGGTTCAGTCAGTTTTTTCTCCTAAATGTGATTCCCAGAGGCCCTGTGACTGTTGCTGATGGGCTCGGCCTTGGTCAGCAGCAACTCTGGCCTTGGGCCAGCTGGTGGTTGCTCTGTCGGGCCTGCAGAGTGCTTCTGGCTGCTTCTTGCAGAAGCCACCCCTGCAGCTCTTCCTCCCACCCACCCACAAACCCAGTCATGCAAAATTACAACAACAAAAGTTTACCATCTTTGCATAAGTCTGATTTCATGAGTTGGTTGTGGTTTGGTTTTTTTTTTAATTAAGCTAAGATAAAACTGCATTTGAAAAATCTCAGGGGGCTTCTTACAGTAAACAGCCTAAGGACTGATGACTTGCCATTCTGCTTTCCTAAAGCTATTTCCCTTACCTGTAGATTTTTAATAGCCTCCTAGTTGCTATGGCAATTAAATTACACCAAGGAAAATGATTTGGTTGTTCATTTCCAGATGTTAAGAAAGCAGTGTGTGAACTGTGGACAACAGGTTGAAAAACTGCTCTAACTGTTCTGGAATGACCTGCCAGATCGTGTCCCTGCTGGAACTGAAGGCAGTTCATGCTACCAGCAGTGTTCCTGTGCTTAGAACAGGAACAGCTTCAAAAATAAAGTTCCAAGCGTGTAGAAAGCTTGTCAAACACCCTTTAAATTCTTTTTTTCAGGGTATCTATTGCATCTGGTGGCATTTTTCTGGCACTATTTAATTTCCTCTCAGAGTAACTGCTGGATGTTTTATACATTGACCCTCCAGTAGCCTATCGCCTTCACTGCTGTGAGCGGAGGAGGAAATACTTACTGCCTGTGCTTTGTGAATACACAACTGGTAACAGCCCAGTTTAATTTCCTCTCTATTCCAGTAAGCAGGTGACAGAACTCTCATTAACCAAATCTCAATCATTTATCTTCTTACAGCTTGAAAATAGTTGATTCAGATACATGAGTAATTTGTGGTGGTGGTTTGTTGTTTCGTTTTAGGTTGGGGCTTTGGGGTTTGGTTTTTTGGTGGGTTGTTTTTTTTTTCTTTTACACACACCTACCCCTTAACTCCATGCAGAGAAGATAACTTAGATGGTCTTTCCATAATGTTTTGTCTCCAGTGAGTTGTCTTACATCTTTTTTTCTCAGTGCTGTCTGCACACCAGCTATACGTTAAGGCTTTTCTGCATAGGTTTTCCATGGAAATAAGTCTGCCTTTCCTTCCCCTTACATTGGAATAGGTTTGATCCATCCTTCAGGGCTCTGCTACCGGTAATGGACTACTGGAGGGTTTGGTGGAATCTGTGCCACTCAACCCCACAGGATACTATGTCCACTGAAGGTCCTGTTGGTTTATGCTGCTGCAGTCGATGGAAGTATGTCAACGAGTAAGGTGTGCACACATCCTTCCAACTCATCCGAGCCTGAGCTGGTTGAGTGGTAGCCTTGGTTGTCAGATGTGCCACTGTACTGTAGCAGCCACCCTTTTTTCTCTAGATGAAGAAAAAGGTTCTCTTCTGAACACGCAGGCAAGTGATGCTCAATCTGTGCTAAACATTGCAAGGGGCAGGGGGGCAAAGTTATGGAGAAGATGACAGAAAATGCACGTAAGAAGAGGACACATGAAATCTGTTACTTTGATCCCAGTTCTTCCTGGTAGCTTCCCAATACAACTACCTTCTAAACACTCGTGTTTCCATTCAGTATGTCCTTGTTGATAGTGCACCAAGTTGGAGGGAGAAAACCATGAGAGCATAAAATTGGGTGTTCTGCCTTGAGCAGCCAAGGAATGTATTGCTGTTTTCCAGCCCATGGGTGACAAAAAAGCAGAGCGTATTTCAGACAGAAGTGACAAGCAGCAGAAATCAAACATCTGCACAGAGACCTTTCCTATTCAGTGCATTTAATCATTTCCTCTTAATTACAAAGTTCAGCTTCAGGCTAGCCCCACTTCTTCAGTGCTAAATTCAACAGAGCAGCTGCAGTCTTGTAACCTTTCCAGTGAGCAGGAAAAAAACAAAGGAAGGTTCTGGTGTCATCCAAGCGGTATTGATGTGCCAGAGGAAAACCAGCAGGAACTAACCCAAGTGTATGCCTTTACCAGCATGTCATCTGTTGCTATGTAAGCATCCCAAAACAAATGATCCAGTTCCTGGTGGTACTTGAGGGCCTGGGGAGGATCATCTGTACAGCATGCTTTGCTTTCCCCTCTGGCATCCCCTGGGAAGGAGCCTTCAGCGACAGGCTGTGCACCTTCACAAGTACGGCGTCTCCCTTCCAGTTCAGCATCGGGCTCTCTCAGCCATTGGCAGGACAGCACAGCACCAGCACGGGATGCAGGCAGGAGTCCAGAACGTGCTACAAGTCTTCCTGTAAGTGGCACGAGAGAGTGGAAATCTCAGAAGGTCTGCATTCGTTCATTCATTTGGTTTCTTGACAAGCTTCAAGTGGACAGGTCTTCACTTTGCTCCAGACTCCCTTTCCACTCACTATGCCATATTCCTTCTCTGTCTGACACTCCATTTGAACCAGATACCTCTCTCTTATCACACGTCCGCTCTTTCATGACATAGGCCACCCGTAAGGTACCTTCTTAAGAGCCAGCTAACTATCACAGGGGAGGGGGTTCCATCCTGAACTGACTGCTCCCCCTAGCTCTCCTGGCAAAGCAGATAGCGCAAGTGCTTCCAAATCCAGTAAGTCAGAGTTTTGAAGTAAACTTGCTGATGTGTGAACCAGGAAAGTTAACCCAGGTGAGCTTTTCCAACAGTGAATCTCGGGACAGAAGCTGTCCCCAACCAACCTCCCTAGTAGTAATGTAATAATACACTGCTGTGAAGGTATCTCCATCCGTAACCTGCCTGCATATTCCTCCTTTTTTCTTCCAGAAAATTCTTTTCAGGCTCCTGCTTTGTTACCTTTTTCCTGTTCCATTTTTTTTTTATTTCATTAGTTCTTTTTACTCATTCAAAATTTTAAGGACCTTTCAAAGGGTTAAAAAAATTTTTTTTTAAAAGTTCTGTGCAAAATCTGTAGGTACTGAGTCCCAAAGAGGTACAGAATACAGACTTTTTCAGTAAAATTTGGATTCCATAAACTAAAGCAGCACGTGAAATACTATGTTTCTTAATATACTCTACATAGATTTCAACAAGTCCCAAATCTCAGTGTCCATCCGTCAGTGTTAGAAGCATTTATCCTGATAGCCTGCACATTGTTAGGTGTAAACCTTACCTGGCAACTCCCTCATCAAACTAACAACTGCGTTTAAAGCAGAACATGAGATTTCAGATGGAAGACATGCCAACATCTGTTGACTGAAGTTGATACCAAGCCTAACCACTGTCACTTAAAAAGCTGCTTTCTATCTAGGCTGGCTTTGTCTAACATCAGCTTCCATCAACAGATTATACTGCATTTTTACATTGCATTAGAGAGTCATGTATCAAATTTTCTGTCCAAGGGAGGTGATCAAGTAACATTTGAACATTCTCCACCACAAATACAGCCACGAAAGTCACAGTAGGACATTATTTCTAGGACTGCATTGTTTCTTTATGTTTTCCTGAAGCTTTTCTAGTAAGTTTTTAAGTGATGGTATACTTTAAAACCAGTAACATTATACACTAAAATCCTACTGATTAATACTCCTTTGCTTATGTATCACATATTAACCCTCATGTCCTGCATCATACTAGAAGGAAGCAGTGCTTTTCACTGTCACCTCATTCCAGCTTTCTGTGTCTTATAAACGCGCCCAATTTCATGAATCTTTCACGTGTGGTCTTACATTTCACTGCCCTAAAATACTAAGGTCCGTGCTCCATCTTCCTCTCTGTTCCTTCATCTTAGTGCAATGGTTAAAATAGCACCTAAAATAATAATAATAAAAAAATATGTCCTTGAATACCCCAAACCCAAACGTCACAGCACTCCACATACAAACCCCTCCTAGGTTTTAATCATTAAGTTGTCACATCTGCAGTGCCAGCTACCTTCTCTGTACTGCCAGGTGGCATTTGCATTGTATAATCCTTCTTTGAAGTGAATGATACAGCTCATGCTTTTGGAATACAGCACCAAACCCAACTCAGTTCTCTTAAAAAAAAATTGCCTGTACCTCAATCAACTCCATATGTGAAGCACACTGATTTCAAGACAAAGGGTGGCACTTCAGGTGAGGTCTACAACTCTCCCACCTCTTGCACAAACAATCCCTTTTTATGAGCTTTAGAAATAGGGGCTCACCTCTAATTATTGTTCCCTCCCTGTTGCTCCCAACAGGCCAGTGTGGAAGATCAGAGCAAATAACAGGAGAAAGCAGCTTTAATTCCTGTATTCCTCTAAACAGAAATTCACCTTATGATGTACGGCTAAACCAACACAACAATTACATTTAATTAACCATCACAACAAACTAGAGAGGGTGACACTGCTGTTCCATCATTTTACAAATGGGAGAATTAAAGAAGAGCAAAAGAATGCATCCTGGTGAAGTGTCAGCAAGGTTAAAGGAGGGACAAGAGACCAGCACTTTCTGTCTCCCCCATTCCATTCCCTAAAGCTGATTAATCAGTTACATTTTCAGAGCAAGTGTCACATAGCATCACCTTCCTGGGAGGGGTGATGCCAGCAGAAAGGTTTCCGGCACACACTAATAAATGGTAGCAGTTCCATTCTGTGAGCTTCTCCCTGAGCTGCAGCCATTTATTAAATATAATGGATTCTGATACAGTCCTGCAAAACCACTTTCATTTTTCCTCAGCACCATTAAAACTTAAAGAATACAGATAGACTTTGATTGCTCTTAACAAAAGAAATCCATTTCTTACATCCTTAGCATGTAAGGACTTGGAACAACTGAGCATCTTCATGACTTCACTCATCATACATCAGCGTGGCTCACAGCTCCTAAGGAGAGCTGCAGTTCCAGTCATCTGGGGTCAGAATAACCATGCCAAGTTACACTTTTTTTTCTCTTTTTAATGTAAGGTAGTTTTATCCAGAAAAAAAAAAAAGCAAAAAAAAAAGCCCACAAAATTGTATTCAAAAGGGAAATTCTGTCACTGGATACTTGAAATCCCCGCTGAAGTTAACAGGGGTTTGGATTTCATCCTCTGTGTGACCTAAAATCTGCAATGACAGCAAACTAAGATAACACTCTTAAGTTTTCAATGGCAACACTACAGCAACGGGGGTCACAGTCTCCTAAGGAATAGAGAGGGGTACTTGCACTATTGAATTTCACTGCGTATGGAAATGATTTATGCTGTAATCAAAAGCGTAGCCCCTTTCAGTGGAAGATTCTCAAGCAGCTATCACAGAGTAAGCCAATCTTTAGCTCTCCTAGCTGTTAATTTAATGAGGCTTTTTTTTTTAACAACCAGCATCTTCATAACGGGTAGATGCTTCATCTGGCAGAGCACCTGCTCACTCGTCTCCTGGAGGCAAACCTGGTTCAGCTTTTCAGGCTAATGAATCAGAAAGCAATACACAAAGTGTACAGGAATAAACTTTCCGTGTTTCAAAACAGAAAAGTAATCCCTTACTCCACTCCCAGAGTTGAAGTTTTGTGTCTTCAAGGCTTTTTGGTTGGGGATTTTTATATTTTTTTTATTTTATTGGATAGGAGCTTTAAGTGGTTTATAATCCCTTTCTAGAGCACAAATATGCCACCATAATAATTACCAGTCATTTCATGGATCTGATTTTTTAAAAAGCTACAGAAGGTGGAGCCTAAAAACATTAACATGTTGTTTACTGGTGACTGAAGCTGTAGAAGTGCTGAATTTAATACCCCACGGATTGCACGCTGTAGGTGATGTTCTGCAAAACACCAGCTGTGAAATGCAAGTGTGAGAAAACTGATTTCCCGTTTTTTTCTAACTGTGGAGCGTTTGATGTTGAGGTGAGCAGCTTTTCCATTCCCACTTACAAATAGTTTTAGGGCTGCCCAGAAGAACAGAAGGAGCCACCAGCTTCCCCAATGCACTTTGAAGAGCCCTCTTTAGGAAATCTAATCCAGTTTGTTGGGTCTGTTTACATCCTTACGGATTTAATGATGCTGCTGTCGAGGTGTTCTCTCTCCTGCCCTGTGGACTCCTCCAAGGGAGTTACACAACTGGTCAAAGCGCCGTGCGGCCGAACGGTTTCTCCGATGGAAGAAGTCGAGCTGGTGTCCTGTTAAACAGGAACACACGTGCTCGTGTGTTGTTCGTGTTGGTTTTGTTTCATCAACTCGTTCCTGCACTGCGTGGGAATTCGGTCAGTTACCCCTCTCTGCCTGTGGCAGGAGCTGGTTTGAGTATCGACCTCACTCACAGCACAGCTACAAGCAGATTCCCTCCAAGCGAGCGCCAGCGAAGCGCCTGCGTTTGGCAGTCTTCCTATTCTGCATGTGAAATCCCAACCTTTCCTGCTATCTGCAGCCTCTTCTGTTGCCAGGAGAAGGCTTTAGGAATGTCTATTTTATTTAGTCAATATAACCAATCCCTGTCCTTCCCATTGCATTTTCTTCCCAATTCCATAGAGACAATTGGTGATATTTAAGCTGCCAGGTTCTTTACCTTGTTACAGACTGCAGTGCCTCTATCTAATTCTTTTGGAGGCCGGGTACTCCCCTTCTGCTCTTGCCACCCCAAACATGTCATACAGATTAAATCTTTAGACAGAAACATGTTTTAAACGAGACAGGAGGACGCCTCACGTTGGGACTGTATCTCAAGTAATCAGATATTTTTTGGAACTCAATGGAAATACACATTCAAGAAGAAAAGCCCATTCAGGTAGTCGTGCCAGTTGCACCGAAAGGCTTTGGTGAAAATGTTGTTTTCTTTAAAATGCAGACATTTTCTCAACCATTTTTCTCCATCACTTCAGAGAGTAACAGATGTTTTTAAACAAATTTTGCTTCAAAAAATGATTGAAAAGAATAATTGACTGACTTACCAGCCTACAAATTACATACTGTGACAAGGGGTGGTTACTGTCTTATTTGTACATATGAATGTCATGCATAGGAATCCATATTTAAATGAATTGCATGAAATTGTGATTTCCTCTAAATTGCATGCCTACATGCCCGCACTCTGAGCATACTAAAATAATAAGAGATATAGTTAAAATTGATTTCTTGACACAGACTTCATGTTAGCATATCCTTTCTGCATTTCCTATCCTTTCTACAAAGTCAAGAACGCCTTGTTTTCAGCACCCCACATCGTCACGGATCCACAGTTTAAATAAACTGAGAAAAGCACAGGATGCAGAACAATGCTTTGATCTACTGCTTCCCACAGTGAAGGCTGTAACAAATGGGTTTTAGAGCATAAAATCTCTAACACTGAAACCTTAATGCAGGAGTTGTGAAATGGAAAAGAAGAATCAAGAGGCTGCAGGTACTTGTAGTGGTTTGCCCCTGGCTGGAGGCGAGACACCCACCAAAGCCACTCTATCACTCCCCTTTTGCAGCTGGACAGGGAGAAAATATATGTTAGAGAGGCTCAGGAGTCAAGATAAGGGCAGGGAGACATCATTCCACAATTAGTGTCATGGGCAAAACAGACTCAACACAGAATAAAGGAAAGAAAATCCTAATTTATGACCCTGCACTGCACACCCAGTGACACCAGTCAGATAATGAGAAGTGCAACCAGATCTTAAAGCATCTCCCCACACCTCTCCCTTCTTCACAGGCTTCACTTTAGTCATGATTTCGCTCCCTCTTCCCGCCCCCCCCTCCCCCCCCCCCCAGCCCCCATTGTGGCACAGGGAGGGGCAGGGACTCTAAAAATGGGGGTTTTGGTCAGTTCCTCACAAATTCGTTTCCTTCTTGGCTGGGGGGGGGAGGGGGAGGGGCATTCATTACACACCCTCCCCCTGCTGCACCATGGAGTCCCACCCACAGGAGACAGTCCTTCATGAACTCCTCCATGAGTCCTTTCTATCGGGGCATCAGCTCCTCACCAATTGCCTTAGCATGGCTCCCTTCCATGGGGTGCTGACCTTCAGGCCCAGACTGCTCCAGCCTGGTTCCCCAGAGTCACAAGTAAGTCCCTCAGCAAACCTGCTCTGGTGTGGGCTGGTATCTCTACAGGCTGCAGGTTTTTTTGTGGGGTGCTCCGTGGGCTGTAGATGGGATCTCTGTTTCCCATCATGATCCATGGGCTGGGCTGAAGGGGGACAGCCTGCTTCACCATGGTCTTCACCACGGGCTGCAGGGGAATTTTTCTCTCCGGCACCTGAAGCACCTCACCTCCCCGCCCTTCTTATCTGACCTTGGTGCCTGAGCAGCTTCTTACATCTTCTCACTCCCTCCTCTGGTGGCAAAAACGTTACTGCAAAACCGTGCAGAAGGTGTCCTCGAAGTCAGTAAAGAATTTGCATTCTTATAGCTCAGACTTAAACGTTCTTAAAGGGAAAACAGAAACAAACAGAAAAAAACAACAACCACAAAACCCCACACCACCACAAACAAACCAACCCCCAAAACCAAACTGGAGCCTCCCAGGAGGCCGGTTGAAAGACAGCGCCAGCTCCAGGTTTTTTTATCTAATGCTAGAAGCAGGAACCGAGTTGAATCTGCAATAGAACAGGTCTGCAAGATTCTGTGGGATTTGTTCCGGGGTTTTTCTGTCGTTGTTCCCAAAAGGCAAAACTGTAATTGCAAGTACAGTTTGCAAATAAAAATTATTGCTACTACCTGCATGTCTTCTTTCACTGTCTCGCGTAATTGTATGTGCTTGCCTGGAAGTCTCAGAGCAGGAACTGCAATCCATAACAAGGAGCAATCTGGAGAGAAGAATGCACACAGCTTCTAATGAAGTCTGCCAGGTTTGCAGTAATACTTTCCTGATGTGGAATCGCCAGACCATCTGCAGATAAGGTTTTAATTATTATTTACTACCCCTCTTCTCGTATAGATCATTAATAGCTTTTGGTGTGTTTCCCATGTCTTCTGTAGTTCCTAGTCTATTCCACCACCACCACCCCCCCAATGAACAATTTTCACCAAAAAAAGAAGAAATTAAATAGTCACCATTAACCTCTGTTCTCGAGTAGCAGGGTAGAAAGCAGGAAGGTGCCTGTGCAGTCCGATAACCTGCTGCCTTGTCTTCAGGGCGAGGACTCCAGCCTGGAGGTGACACCAGTCTGCAAGAGCATTTGCAGGGAAGGTTACAGGACTGCACATGGGGAACTCTGGCTGATGGTTCTGCACACTGCACGCAGCATCCCTTCTTTCCCAGGAGATGCTCTGCTCCTCTCCCACATCTCCAGCCAATTCCTTGCCACTGGGTCAGCTGCAAAGTAGAAGTCCAGATCTCTCAGTCGTGTATTGCTTTGCAGGGACGTAGGTCAGAAAGCTGGCACATGATGGAAGAAGTCTGGCATTTTCCTAATCTTCAGTGCCTACGAGCACTTTTGAGAAACTCAGTCAATGTTTTTGTTCTGGTGCTGGTCCTGAGGGACAAGGTACAACTATTTATTCGTACTTTATGGACCAGCAACAAGGCACAAAGAGGCTGTCCAGGACATAATGAGAAACGACCTCATCTAACCTAAGCCTTGGTGATTTATCTGTCTTGTGTTTTGGAAATAACCAACCTCTGTTGACTTGGCAAACCAAGGAATGCTAAATGCTGGAACATCCAAAAAACACATTTCCAGAAGGAATAATAAAAGCAACTTTAAAAAGGTAGCATCAGCAATGCTGGCTTTAAAGACACTACACAGTAAGGTTGGTTTTTAGGTTTTTTATATGATAATATAAACATCATTCCATGAGTATAGCAACACAGCTGAAGAACAGCATTTTGGAGCTGCTTCTGATTTTTCAGAACAGAGGACCTCCAGTTTACCTTGTCTTGGAGCTTACAATTTGGAGATAAATACTAGCACAGCCTTACAAAACTTGGATCATCCACGGCTCATCTCTGCACTCGCTGCTGTAACCCAGGTGAAACAAGTACAAGACACCCGTATTTGGCTCCTTACTTCGCATAGACATATTGTGTGACGTCAGACAAGCCCTTTCTTGAGGAATCTCCTGTGAAAAATAGCAGCATTTTTCTAAACCACTCTCCTCTCCAGCACCACATGAGAAGGGCTGTGGTGTGTTACCAGCTGTGCTGATGAGAGGCAGGTATTCCCTTCTTATGGACTGGGGGAAGAACAATACACTCTGGCAATTGCTGCATGGTTACACATACTGGATGACCAGCAAGTAGCTGGAAATTATCTCACTGAACCAGTGGCACTACTTCAATTATTCTAGGAGGCAAACGATGCTTCTGACTGGGAATGGACAGGCGCATGCCCATGTCTTGGATCCAAACACTCCAGATGCTGTGAATCCACAAAGGGAACTCAGATCAAAACCAACCTTTTTGCAAGGCAGGAGGACACCACAGTGTCACCACATCTCTGAGGGCTTCCAGGCCCCTGCCCCAGCAGAAGGCCGCTTCCCTCCTCACCATACCCTGCCCCTCCAGCCTTTTCCTCCTCAAGCATGCGAACAGCATCAGCCCGGCACAGGCCTCCATAAGCCATATGGGCACAGAGAAGGCAGCAGCCCCACAGCATCACCCTGCTGACAGCAGGGCTGCTATGTGCAGCCTCAGGGAAAAACCGAGGGAGGTAAACAAAACTACTGTGCTCAGCTTGGGTTTTCTCATCGTATGGTTGGGTGTCTATCCCTTTTTCGGGGGCGACCCACTAGAAAGACTTAACAGCATTTGCATGACCCATAACGCGCCCTGCTAGGTCACAGCTCACAGCAGGCACTGCCAGGGAGAGACCAAGCACGGAGAGTGTCTGTATACTCGGCTTGCCCTTCCCGTAGAAGGCAGGAGAAGCACCGCCAACAGAAACGTGAAGACAGTATTTTCCAGCTCAGAAACCCCTCATTTCCAGTCTGTTTCAAAGTCTGCTGATTTTCCTACATCGAAACGCAAGATTTATTCTCCTTACCAGGAAAGATTTTTAAAGCTGGGACTCAGTTTGGCAAGAAAAGCTGGTGAGGGCTGGGGAGAGGAGGGCTGTTGTTGTATGAAGTTCCAGGCATGGTGCTTTGTCTGTGCAGAGAATGAAGTGGGTTAGAGTGAAAAACATATAGAAAAGACGCTGGTAAGTGCTCCTGGCCTTCTTCAGGTAAAAGCATAGGGAACATTTGGCTTCACAAGTGTAGGAGGAAGGTGCTTCTCTCGTGTTTTACCACAAAGACATTGTGAGCTTCCCAGGGTTAAGTACAACTTACATTCCCCAGCTAGAAATAAAAGTGGAGCACAATGCCCATCAAGTTCAGCTGGGAAGGTGAGGTTGTTTCCTTCTCCCATTCTCGCTCCATGAGATCTTCATCAGGGAACGTATTGCAGGAGAAAGCTTGCATACAGCTCTGCAGCTTGTTGTATACTCTTTCTCTCCCATACCCTGGAACATCAAAGAATTTGAAGCAATAGCGGGGTCAAAAAAAGCCCAGAGTATTTCTAGAGTATAACCACAGCTACTCACATACCTGAGAGGAAAAGAAGAGAATTAGGGTCTGGTGAGCAGCTGTAGAGCAGCAAGAGGCCTTATTGCAGGGCTGGGCCCTTCCAGTCATTCAAAATCTGGACGTTTATTGAAACCAATGGCATTTTTTATTTTGGGCTCGAGGCATTGTGCTTCTTCATCTAGAAAAGCAGCCCAGGAAACAGCTGTGCCGGTGAAGTTCGCAGTGTGTTAAGGTTTGTCTACTCCATTAAACAAAAACCCCAAGACCTTTATAAAAGGCATTTTCCTGCCACTGGTCTTAAGAGGTTGGAACACAAGCCATTGAAGTTCAGCTCTGAGAGGAGATATGAAGGAAACATCCTGCCCATGCCCCTCAAAGTTGTCCTACCTCTTGTCCACAAGAGAGAGGCAGTGAAGAAAGCAGACAGGGTGTGCTCCAGGGGGAGCAACACTCAGTAGTTGAGCAGTCAGGGAAGAAGTCTCAGCGTGGTTTCAAACATCCAAAAGCTGCCTGAGGGATGATACTGGTAAGGAAAACCAACACAAAGCCCCCAACAAAACCAGGTCCGGCTTTGAAAACACTCGCATAGATCCTTCTGGCAATTGGTTAGGATGGAGGAGAACGAAGGTGTGTCAGGTGGGAAAGACAAGCAGCATGCAAAGCCCTGGTGAGCACTCCCTGGTACTGCTGTGGCTGCCTGGCATTCCTTGGGTTCAATAAAGACAGATTCCCACATTCTGGGATAAAGGCAGAGAAAGACTAGTGTGGTGGTTTGACCCTGGCTGGAGGCCAAACACCCACCAAAGTCAGTGTATCACTCCCCTTTTCAGCTGGACAAGGGAGAAAATCTATATTGAGAGGCTTAGGATCTGAGGTAAGGACAGGGAAAGATCGTTCTGCAATCAATCCATGGCCAAAACAGTCTCAACACAGAATAAAGGAAAGAAACTCTCTGATTTATGACACTGAGCTGCACACCCAGTGACACCAGAGTCAGGTAATGAGAAGTGCGACCGGATCTTAAAACGCCTCCCCCCACCCCTCCCTTCTTAGCAGACTGCACTTTAGTCAGGATTTCTCTCCCTTTCTCCGCCCTCCCCACATTGTGGCACAGGGAGGGGCAGGGACTGGGGAAAATGGGGGTTTCAGTCAGTGCCTCACAAGTTGGTTTCCTTCTTGGCTGGGGGAGAGGGGGAAGGGCATTCCTCATGCTCTTCCCCTGCTCCAGTGTGGGGTCCCACCCACAGGAGACAATACTCCACAGTGGTCTCCAACCTTGGTCCTTTCCCACAGGGCTTCAGCTCTTCACCAGCTGCCCCAGTGTGGGTCACTTGCGTGGGGTGCAATCATAAATCAGAGAATGTCTCTCAGTCTCTCAGGCCCAAACTGCTGCAGCCTGGTCCCCCAAAGTCACAAGCGTTCTCCCCAGCTAACCTGTTTCAGCGTGGTTCTCTCTCCCATCTCTGTCTCTTTGTGTCTCCTCATGGGCTGCAAGTGCTGGCAGGGGCTTGTTCCAACAGGGGTCACAGCATCTCCTGTATGTCTCTACCTCCTCCAGCGTGGGGCCTCTCCACGGGCTGCAGGTAGGGTCTCGGCCTTTTCCATGGGCTGTGGGGGGACACCCACTCCACCATGGGTTTCTCCATGGGGAAATCTTTCTCTCCAGCACCTGAGGTGCCTCTCACCACCTCCTTCACTGGCCTTGGTGTCTTCAGAGCTTTTTACATCTTCTCACTCCCTCCTCTGCTGGCAAAAAGCTTCCTAAACGTGATTCCCAGAGGCACTGTGACCATCACTGATGGGCTCAGCCTTGGTCAACAACAACTCCAGCCTTTAGCTGGCTGGTGTTTGCTCTGTTGGGCCGGCAGAGAGCTTCTGGTTGCTTCTTGCAGAAGCCACCCCTGCAGCCCACCCCTTCTCCACCAGAACCCAGCCACACGAAACTACAACACTGTTCTAGACCTGCACACTGAACACTCCCTTCCAACTACATCCTCTCGCAACTAGTACCATACCCAAGCACAGAGGAGGGGGTGTGGCAGAGACAACCACAGAAACCAACTAATCCCCCTGAGTTACTTTAAGGGCAGCAGAGCTGTCAGAGCTTCCCGCAAGTACCAGAAGCTCCAAGGCTGGTTTCTCTAATACTTACACTCATGTATTCCTTTTTCTACCCAGTTGTGTCTCCTCTACGCTCCATTTTTCTAATAGCAAAAAAAAAACCCCAATTATCCTCATCAAAGCTTCTTAGCAAGAAGTCCTACTAAAGGCACTGTGAGAACCTGCTGCATTGACAGTACATCCCAGGTTCCCCCAGAGGGATGTACAGAGGAATTGAAGGCATGCTGTGAAAAGCAATACCCATATTGCTTATTAGTGGGCGCTACTACACCTGAAGAAAAAGAAAACGTTACTGTAGGCTCAGATTCAAAGTTTCTCCCAAGTTAAATCACACTGACTGTGATTCTTCTCTCTGTAGGCAATAAAAGGAGCCCAAAATAAGCAGCCATAATGAGCAAGCAGCTCTAAAAGCAAAACCCCTCAAGCTCCATGGAAGTGAATGCGAAGCGACTGAGAAAAGAAACAGTTCCCCTCATTTGTCAAATGAAGGTCTCCCTCCCCTTGTTTGTTGTCACTGCCAAGAGCTCTGACTTGCGTTTGCTTCCACGTGATGAGGGAGTTTGGTGGCTGTAATCCCCTTCATCCGGATGGCCTGTCAGAGCTCCTTAAAAATAGAAGCAACCTGATGCCAGTTTGGCTAATTTAGCAGAGGTTCCTGCAAAATTGCATGGTTCTTTCAAGGCTAACAGGCAGTAATTCACAGCTGTGACACGGAATGGTTTGCTTCCTCTCTTGCCACCCATTCCACAGATGCAGGCCTCACTCTGTATTGATCCAGGCCGTTGTTCTGGAGTTATTTCCATCTCTCCTTTCACCCGATGCTATTTGCTTTGCAGCAGAGGACGCTGACTCACACAGGGATCTGGATGGATTTATTACTGCTGTGCTTTTGCACAGCTTGCTGGCCTTGTGGCACTGGCAGCTGGGTGCACGGGAAGCAGCACTGTTCTCAAGCCTTTGCTGGTTCAGACCCCAACTAACTGCAACAGCAGCTCACATGAGAAAAACACAGCAGCAAGAAAATGTTTCAGGCATGTCTCTGACCTGTGTAGGGTGGAAATCAGCACCCGACAATACAGCCCGAACTGGGCATCAGAAGAAAAATCCAGGCTTTCAATTATAGCTGCTGCACAAGTATCACCTCCAAAGCGAGAAGATGCTTTGGGCTACAGCTACCCTTGTGCCAGTCCAACATCAAAGAACACCAACCTAACTGCTGCTGGCCCATGCACCTTCTGTTGCCCCCTCACTGCCCCTCTTCCGACTTCATGACACATTACCAAAGGGATGACAGCAGCAGTTTGTCTGACCTACAGTTTAAAGGTACTGACGATACGGCAGGTGGCTTATTTGTGGGCGGAAGCACAGCAGGCATTGAAAGCAGCAGATGTTTTTGTAAAGCTTGGTGGATAGGGTAGAAGAGCAGAGCAGCTTCAAGCATTCAAAATGCGGCTTCCAAAGCCACACTGGATTCACACAGCTTCCCCAGCACCACACGCAGCCAGACACCAAAAATACCTGGCTCTCTGGGTTTGGTTTCTCATTGCTTCTAACACGCACGCTGTCCTTTTCACAAGAGACAGCAGTGGGGAGTACTAACTGCACCTCTGCTCAGGCAGCACTCAGAAAAACTATCACGCTACGTACGCATCACCTGCCGTCCTGAAAAGCTCAGGCAACAGGGGCTGGGGGCATGGTTTAACCAGTAAGCTGGTTTAATGGGTTTAACCCAAGGTTCTTTTAAAATGCTGTTGGATAACCAGAGAGGGAAGACAATGAAAGACTTCAAGTTTTCATGTATTTTATTTACAGGCCGCACAATACATTTTATATACAAATGGCTTAAAATAACAAAGAGTAAGCAAGCTGAAGCATAACAGTTTGATTATTTTTAAATTAGGTTGCCTTGAAATAACTCCTGCAATAAAGTATTCTTCACCCTGATAAGCAAAAGTTAGTTCGGCTTTTAGTCAACCCAAGGCCATTTCATTTTTAAATACACAATTCAAATCAGTTTTCTGGTGATTCCCTAATTTCATGACACATTTCTGCATCATCCAGAACATCCCAAAACTATGGAGAAGGGAAAGGGTTAAAAATTCCCCCATGTTAAGTAACAGCATAACGGAATAGACCCCGAGAAATGTGGTATGTAAAACACTTGAGTGTTTTTTATTAACAAAGAGGAACGCAAGAAACACAGATCTTCCTCTTCTGGAAAGAGAATTCATGGTCTGAGATCTAATTTGCCCGCAGACAAGAGGTATCCTATGTTACTTCAGTTTTTACTGCACGACTACCTATTCAACTCATCCAACTGTAAACTTCACCAAAATGGGAACTGGCTTCTGCCCCAAGCGAAAGGGCAAGAGCACTGGAAACTGCAAGAATGTACACATTCACAGCACTTATGGCCTCTGCTTCTAGAAAGCACCTTACACTACTGTGGCATGGAGAAAGTTTAACACAGACCATGTTCTATGGAAACATAAGAAAATATAGACGTTTGCCATTTAAAAATTATTTTTCCAAGAAATTATATTAACATTTAAGGATACATGTATTTTTTACACCTCTTCCCTAATACTGCTCTTTCTGTTCAAGGTAACAACAACTAGTGATCCAAGATAAAAGCTGTTTCCTTTTTCCTTTGGCTGATTTTAAGTATCAGAATAGTCTAAATGTTTAAAGTCACAGTCATAGCAGTCCAGTCGTGCCTGCTTTTCTTCCTCTTGGTATGGCTGAAGACCACTCAGTATAAATAATGAAGTACTTGCTACTTGATAGTCCGTAATTACAGTATTTTGCTATGCTTATTTAGAAATACAAACACACAACACTTACTTTTTGATGTAGTGTCCAGGTCTCTGCAGCACACTTTGGAATTGCAGCACAGAAAATGTAAACCCAAAGGAATGGGAGGGGGAAGTAACAAAAGCCACGGCTCCACAGAAAAAAATAACACGGTTTTCAGAATGTCTACTACTGCATCCAAAAAATGCAAGAGACACGTGATGTAAAACCACTCACTCTGCCAAATGAAGTTAGTTCCAAAGGGCAGAATTCTGAACTGACATAAGCACCTCGCCACGTGATTGAGTTCGATAGAGGATACACAGGATCAATACAAATGCACCTCCAATGTTTAGATCCGGCCTGTTCCCTGCCTGCCAGCCTGCCCAGACACAAGGCCAGGGCCAAGGGAGCACGGCGTGTGGAGGAAATCCTCCTGCCAGCCCCAAGGGAGGGCAGAGCTCCTTCCCCACACGCAGCCTCTGCCTGGCCAGGAGGAAAAGCTGACTGCAGAACAGCCCAGAAGATCCTCTGGGTTGCAAAGAAGGTAATCTTTTCTGAGTTGCCATACATGGAAATACATTCACTGTCCCTCCAAGTTATCCCAATACAGTGAAATGTTCAAAGCCACGGGCTAATAATCCTTACACTGAATTCAGGAAACTCATTGTGCAGTATGCACTTGCCCTAGCCTGAGAGCTTTCTTCCCCACTCATCTGTAAGTCAACTGCCTATCGCACCTCCTTCTCTCCCCTAACAGTCAGGATTACTTGTGCTGGGGTTTCGAGGGGGTTTTGTTTCATGGCCGATGAATCTGATGATGTAACATGATCTGATGTAACATCAGATTGCTGCCAGCCCGTAAGGAAACTGCACTGTCGTTGACACACACAGGGGGAACTACCGAGGCCCCTGCATTAAATGTGGTGAACTAAATGACCAGAAAATTTACCTCCAACATGGAAGCAGCAGGGCACACAGTGCCTTCCTCACATTTTGCATCGGAAGGCAAATTATTTAGGCTTCTGAGAGCTACCTTCCATTTGAACTTACCTGCTTTTTCAGCCAACTATCACCTGCAGTTACATTTGAAGTGCAGGAAAGTAACGCCAGTCTGCACATTTTTAGGGAAAGCAACTGCCTAAGAGCTTGGAAATTCTTTTGCTTGATCTGTGTGTATCACAGTGGGATTAGGTTTTTAGGACTGGTAAACAAAAAGCCTTAGCTGACACTGTCCACATCTAAATGACACTCAGGAGTTTTGCCTTTGAAAGGTTACTAACAGAAAAATGCTACGGGGGTGGTGGGGGGGTGTCCTTACTCAGGGAAAACTATCCAATGCACTGTCATTCGCACACGAAGCTTTTGTTTTTCTTAAGCGCAGGCTGTTCGGGTCGTAAGCCTTTTGTTTTTAAACAAAGGCGATGCTTTTATTTTCAGGTGGCGGGATTTTCTACCGTGTCTAGCGAAGGCAACTGCCAGACTTACAGGGACATCGTGAGCAGCATGACTCTCTCTCCATTTCTCTCAGTTGCCAGATCCTCAAGCACTAAGCGAAGTGAGTTTCTCCATGCTCTACAACGTGGTAGTTAGCCATATGTGAACCAGGATATTCAACTAAAACAAAAACAAAACACCAACAACTTTGGCTTCTATTCTGAAAATCCAAAAAGTCACTGACAAGACTACATTTGTAATAGTGTAAGTAGAAATTTTACTTTTTAAAAAGTAATAATTAAACACTCAGTTACATAAGGTACCGATTTGTCAACTGGATAATCAGTTGGAAAATTGTTTCCAATATGGGCTTTAAAACATTCTTTTACGTACATGCAAAATATAACCATACCTCCTCTCTGCAGGAGAGAGACCAATTGTTGTCAAAGAAAAAAAAAAGAAAAAAAAAAACCCTAAACAAAAAAAAAATAATCCCAAAACATGCTAGAAATTGAAATTAATATGAGGAGTGGCTCTAGGTAAGAGTTTTAACTACAGTCATTTCACCAGTTTTCAGAGAGATCCGATTCCAATGTTAAAACGTTCTGTGGAACAGCAGATATAAAAATCGATTAATTGGCACAATCAGAAGTTTACAGCGAATTAGAACTAGTGTCAAATGTTTTGCCATTGCTTTAAACACTGGTCATTTTTCCTTTGGTTACTTCCTATAATGCAGCATTTGTGGTAAAAAGGCGACAGTGTCAGCTTTTCACACAAAGTAATTACTGCTCTTGACGTTTAAGAGGAAAAACTATTTCATCACTTGGTAAGGACATATAGTTTTTATTTGGCAGAGGAACTAAAACACCTACTACAACTCCTAGAGGGAGCTGAGGAGAAAAAACTACACTCTTCATTCTTCTCACTTTCAAGGTTTCTCATGAAGTTCAATTTGGAAATTATCATTTCATCAAGATTAGGTCTATAATGGCCCGCGTGAAGTAAACAACACAAGGTTATGACCTATTTGACTTGCCTATTGTTGTCTGACATTTCATGTTAACTACCTAGGGTTTAGGTATTGTTTTCATACCGATCTGTAAAGTACTTCCAAAATTTTTGCAGACCTTAAGCTTACATGTTAAGGCACTTACCATTCAAGTAAAACAGTTTTTATATAAACAAGCCCGGGAGATGGAGAGAACATTTTACCAGAACATCCATTCTTTTTTTTTCTTGAAAGAAAAAAAAAATAACATTGACCAAATATTTATAAAATTTTGCATCAAGAGAAAGGTTGTGTTTTATTATCTGAAATGAGCACAAAGTACACCTTCCACAATAACACTGAAAGCAGTGCAAAGACTGACAGTGACCTTTGACTAAAGGTAGTTCTGTAAAAAGAAAAATACCAAATAAATCAGTGCCCTGCTTTGATTGTTGTAAAATTTTTTTTTTTACATAAAAGTTGGTCCAAACTTACAAAAAAAGCACAAATGTGCATAGTTCAGAAGATCTGAAAGAGTGCCATAAAAAGCTGATGTCCCTAAATTTAGCATCCACTTAAAACTGCCAAAATACAAAATAAAATTCATAACTAGAGTTTGTGAACATGTACAATCAATTAATCTAGTTTTCTGACAGCATGAGTTTTAAGCTTTTTTAATTTCTCCTACTGTATGCAAGACCCTTTTCCACATAAAAATAAAGCTGTTGAATTAACATTATTCAAGTCTGTTGAATTGCTGCTTTAAACTGCAGCTAGGAAAAAAACAACAAAACCAACCACAAACCAAAAGTTTTTCCAGATAAAAATGATGTGCCTGAGGAAAAACAGATACTCAATATGGTAATCCTCTGCCTCGCCCTCTCACTGCAGATGTGCTAATGTGTCCCCTGTATCCTTGGGAATAGCCCGGTCCTTGGGCAGGAGAAGTCCAAGTCTGTCCATGCATGTGGCTGATGCCACTGGGGTTTTCCTGTAAGTTACTCCCGTAGCTGTAGTTGTGCATCTTTGCAGGCAAAGAGTGTGTATTCTCTGGCCCCGCGGGAGCGTCACTGCTGCTCCCCAGAACCGGGATAGGGCCGTGGCTGTATTCAAACCTATGGTCTTTATCTCCACTAAAGAGCATGGGGCCAGTGTTGAGGTAAATGTCTCCATAACCAGTTACCGAGCTGGGGAAGGATTCCGAAAAGGCCGAAGGAGGAGGGCCACCACCAGAGTGAGATGAAGCAGTACTGTAGTTATCCAAAGACTGAATATCCGAGTTTCCAAGGAAACTCCTCCTTTCTAATGCTCCTGATGATCCACTTCCTATTCCATCGCTACTGCCATAGTGGGTGGATGAGAAGGAAGAGGATCCAAAGTTATCCTTGTAGTCTGGGCCTGCTACATAGGAGTCTCTGGCCTGATAATCCACACTCGTTTGTACTGGCTCCTCCGTTGTCGCCTGAGCTTGATGCTGAGCAAGCAGCTGCAGAAGAGCTGCTTTCACTCCCGCGTGAGGATCCGTTCCTGAAGAGTTAGTTATAGGCAAATGCTGGTTCTCTGTCCGATAATCAAGGTCTTCATCAGTGAGAGGTGGAGGCTCCGGTGGCTCTGGGGGACGCTGGTCTGGAGGCAAGATCCGAGGGCGTTCTTGTTCCGGTGTTCGGTTTAGAAGTCTCATCTCAGATTGCCTAACCAAATCCTCTTGACCTAAGCAGATGAAAAAGAAAAGCTCTGGAATAAAAACATACAGTACCACCACCAGATAGGAAAGGACTATCTACTGGAACAATACAGAGGTTTATTACTTCACCTTTCATTAAATTCTTAGTTATATTGCTGGTAGTTGGACAGATTAATTTGGAGGAGGCAACAGCTCATTTGCCTCAGGAGGGTGATGGCAGGTTTCTTTTCAAAGTAACATAACCAGGCAAATGTTAAAATAAAATGATGCAAAACCTCAAACCAACCAAACCTCAAGCAACACATCAAACACTAGAGAATTCAAAGAAGGATCAGAACAAGATTTGCAAATAGGGATGGAAGTCTTGAAGGACAAAAGGCCACCTTCTTGAGGAACAGCAAAACTTAAGGTTAAAAAAACCAAACCAACCACCCACCACCCAAAAATCCTCAAAAACTACCCCAAACCACTTCACAATCCTTCTTTCACACAGAGCTATATGTAAACCACCATGTAAAAAAACCTGAAATAGCCATCCAAAAAGATCAACAGAGCTCTAAACTTTGAGAAGACTATGGAAACCACCACTATACCTCAATGGAAACCTTCAACTATGTGTGCTAAGGACAGTTATGGGTAGCCACTTAGAGAATCTGACACTAAGAAATTGCTCAAGTCAGCATTGAAAACAAAAACGCAATACCCTCTCTCCCTAAACTAGGCTTTACCTAAATACATGGCCAAAATTGGCTAATTCCCCGTATGAATTTGCTAGGAGGAGACTGCCTTCTCCATCACAAACACCACTAAGGAAATGCCAAAGCCCCAGAATTATGATCCATGTATCCATTTCACCAGAAATGCTACCGGCACTTGTGTACCTCAGACTAGGGATCATCTTCTGCTCTGTCTGCATGGCACCAGTTACAGTAAGACACAAGTTCAATGACCCTGACGTAAAATGTGACAGAAAAAAAAAAAAAAATCACTTCTCCTGTACTCACAGAGGCTCATATGGTTAATGTGTTAACTCTTTATCCCCAAACTGCTACATCTCCACTGCTGGATGCACCTGCCCGTTAGCAACAAAGCCCTTCAGTACCTGCAGGCGTGTATAACGACTTGATCAGATGCGGGTAGCCGGGTGCTGGAGACTCCACGTCGTCCCGGCTGACGGACGCAGGGGTGCTGGGCTCTGGAGGCTGCCTGAGTTGTAACAACATTTCATTTCCTGATCCATTTTCCTTCTCCTCCAACGCAAAATCTTTTTGTTTTGTTTGCTGAGCCTTTATTAACTGAGACAACAGAACAGCAAATGCACTCTGTACAGCTGCCTGGGCAGCGTCAGTCTCGACTTTAGGCTGATTCAGCTGAGCAGGTGGTACAGGAGGCTGCGTGACGGGCGGCTGTTTTACAGGCTCCTGTTCCGTCGGTGGTGGTGGAGGCGGCGGCGGCTGCTGCTGCTGTTCTGACTGTTTTTCACCTGCTGACAAAATTCCAGCAGGAAGATTTATTTTATTTAGTTGCTGCTGAGTCTCTGGGTTTACCTTAATATTCAACACTTGGGCAAACTGTGCCAAACTAACACTTGTTTTAGACTGTAGCAGGTTTAGCAGGATTGCCACTTCATTCTGGTTTAACTGCTGTCCAGTGCTTGTTTTTGCTAAAGACAAAAAAGGTGGGTTTTTAAGTATTATTTAGAACTGGCATATTTCAGCAACTCAAAAATAAGACTAATCTAGCACGGCTGACACAACTGGCAAAGCATGGGTTTGGGCAACACAGCAATGGAATGCTTTTACACATTCACTGCCTTTGGGGGAGTATCTATAGGAAATGGAACGGTAAGATCTAATATAAAGAAAGTGACTTCCAAGGGGTGCATGCACACACTTGGACAGGTGAGAAACATCAAGCTGGGGCTCACTTTTCCACAATGCAACTAAGCTGGGGCTTAAGGCCACCTGTTTTACGCAGCTGCAAGATTTCCAATCCCCACAAAATTTCCCACCTTTGACAATCACATCCCTCTGCAAAATGCATTTCCAGCCATATTCTGGCCCATTCTAATTCAACATCTGTATTCTAACACCCGCTCAAGTGACCAGGCTCTAGGTGACCCAGAAGGTAGCAGTTAAGTGCAAAAGCAAGTGCTGAGTTTGAAGGGTAAGTCAATCACTGAAGAGCAGTAAAATGCAGGTTTGAGATGATACACAATTTCTTCAATGAAATGGAGTTTACTTGCCACAAATAAGAGGAGATTATGATGATGCAGGGGAATATGAATAAGGAAGCCAGAATATCAAAGTAGTTTCTCAGTTTCAAACACCCATTATAGTAGTTTATTTTGAAAGGTGAAGTAAGGCAGCATGGATTTCAACATGCCCTCTGAGTAGATGACTCAGAGACGAAAGTAAGAAATAAAAAAGTGAGCACGTGCAACTGTACTGTCAGAGCCCTTAATTTTTTTAACCTGTATCAACACGAACACATTCTGTCCTCTCATACCCCTGCCATTCTGCTAATTCATCAATATATTAATTCATTGCAGATTCAAAGCCATGCCTGAAAAAAATGGTCACAGACAAACAAACATGAAGTATTTGCCTTGCAAGACTAGGAGCAGCACGGCTGGAAAGCGCTGCAAAACTCACAACCCACTACCCTTCTTGTGGATATGCACCAAGATAGGAGCGCTTGGAACCTACTCAGGATCCAAGGACATCAGCAGTTTTATAGATTTACAAGAATATAAAAACAAAACCACCTTTTATTTGGCAAGACAGAAAAAAACAATTTCTAATGCCTTGTACTGCTGGCTCTCACTCAGATGATGGTTTTGTTACATCCAAGAATGGTATGCTCTGCACTTCTCAGACTCTCACTGAAAATTCAGCAGAAAAATGCCAAACAGGGAAACTAATCTACCCATTCCATATTCTTTGGTTAGCTTCAAGTCCACTCCTAGAGAAAACTGTATTGTGGGAAACATGGCAGTTTCTACCAGAACAAAATTATTGAGCTCTACACATCTCCTGGTCAATTATAAGACACAAGAACCGGGAACCACAAATCAGAACATTAGTAAATGATCCGTGGTGGTTTTAACCTTTTCTTTTGGGGTGCTCGGAGACAAATGCAAGTTTGGTTTAAAGCACGCATTTGTACGTGGGAGTTCATTAGTGTGCCCTATGGATGGCATTATCTAAGGTGCACTATGGCTCCCAGGAGTGTTTTGCTTAATACAGAAAACACATATATGCTGAACAGCCTAACCACAACTGACAATACCTTCTACCTAGCTATGTTTTTCTGTGCACATATGGGCAAACAGCAATATAGGTCTGAATGATTCCTTCTCTGTTTAGTTTATTTTGCATGGTTAATACTCATGACTAACAAACACTGCAATCTCTCATCGGGGAATCGTTAAGTAAAGCATAAAGAAAGATGCTACTGCCCTCAGGACTCTTCAAACCTCTACACAGTTCTCATTTGCAGGGGAAAAAAAATTAAGGGCTACAGAAAGCCATGCTTGAAAATGCTGCCAAAACTTTAGCCTAAACATATGGAGTGGCAGAAGCTCACAGCTGGTTTACAGTGAGAAACAGGATGAACAGGAGCAAGAGGCAATAAATTGCAATTTTCTATCTATCTTTGCACAGACTACTTGAAGCTCCACTCTACTCTTAAATGAAGAGTCCATTCAAGATGGTCAGTTTTAAAGGAATTCTCAGAGCCTGTGATTGCATTTACTGTTTTTCTTCAGCTGAACTCCTGTATCAGTGCCATAGGATTTAGGGTCACTTTGCACACTCAAAAATTGTCAAACTATTCCAGATATCCATTTGTTATTGTTACTGTGTATATTTCTACAAATTATGAGGTAACTGTCACAAAACTGCTGAGGCACCTCAAGTGGTGTCTGCATAGGAAAACATTACTTTTGATACTATGTTCATAAAATTGGTCTCCAAGCAAGATACTTCTGTAGGTTTCAGAAGCAATGGCTGTGCAATCTAGAGGTAGCTACTTCTTGTTGTACCAGGTTTTGCAGGGTTTGGGGGGTTTTTTTTGCCTTTACTTTTTTACAACTTCATTCAGCCCCAATACCTTGGAAAACTGAAGACTAATATAACAAACAGACAGAATCTGCTTCATTTGAAATTATGATTGTTCCAAACTCTGCCTTCTGATTAGGTTTTCAAAACCAACAGAGCTCCTCCAATCAATGGAGATTGTGAGGAATTCGGAGCAGCAGTTGACTTGGGGAATTTCAGAAGAATTACAAAGAAGCAAGAGAGAAAATTCCCACAAAATACAGAGCAAGGTAGTTACTTCGACCAAATTGAAAAACTAAGTAAAATTTAAAAGGAACACCTAGTTTCCAAAAGCAAAGGTAAATCTTTTGTAATAAAGATTTAACTTACAATACTGTTCCTCCCTCAAGAATCCAGAAGACGTCAGTACTCTGAAAATAACATCTAAAATTCCTAGAGGTGCAATCCAAGTAGAAGGTAATTATAAGAACTGAAAATATTACTGACCAAGTGCTACACTAGAGTTGCCCTGAGTTTTGAGTTGGGAAGAAGTTTGCATGCCTTGTGGGGTGTTGGTTCTGCTCTCATCCATGCCTAGAGACAGATCCTTCCTAGGGACTTTAGTTGCTGTTGAGTCATCCGTCATGCCCATCTGCTTCTGTCTTCTGCGTTTCTTACTCCACAGCTCATGGCAATCCTGCCAAAAAGGAAGGCTGCAAAGAATGGTTAGAGATAATCAGTTTCACCCCAGAATGTATTTATTTTTAAGTCACGTTGGTAAAATAAATGCTCAAATAATAACGCAGCTTTTGAAAGATGAACCTACTGAAACTGAAGACACGTATCAGAAAACGCTCAAAAGACAGCAAAATCTCAGATTTGCTTTTTTCTGGCTGAAATATCTTCACTGATTGCCTACTTAACAGATTTTAATGGCTGGCCTTGATGATCTTAAAGGTCTTTTCCAACCAAAACAATTCTATCATTCTATTTCAGAAGCATAGGTCCCTCTGGCAGAAAAGGTAATATTGATCCTTAAGTAAGACTTAAGTAAGTCTTAAGTAAGACTCAATATTACTTTCTTGCATTCCTACTTAAGAAAAGCTTAATTATTTGCACAATTCAAGGCTTCAAAATTAACCCTGCACACTTGCTATTTAAAAAAAGAAAAAGAAAGAATTTGCAGAGTAACAGATCAGAGTTATCAATGTGAAAGTGGTTTTTCTTCCAGAGTCCAGATGACCAAATCCTATTTTTGATTGCTTGGAAGAATACTACTGCCTCATGAGTTCAAAGTATTTGTTCAAAGTATCAGGCACAGCTCTCTAGTATTTAGTTAATGAGCACAGAAAACCAAGAAAGTAGGAAAAAAAACCCCTACAAGTTGCAGGAATAAATAGCACTTGACACTAGCAAAGTCAGGATGCTAGGAAGAACAAGAGGTATCCTAGTCCTTTAAGACAGACAAAAGCAGAGGCAAAAGCCTCCTAAGTCATCTGCCACCAGTTCTGTCCTTCCATCATTGTTGCCTGCAGGCATACCAATTCTGATTTCCTGAGAAACAGACTCATACTATAGATAACAAACAACGAGATAGGCAGTGAAAATAGTGCCTTCTGTTTTCCTATGACATATTAGTAACTGTCTGAGCAGATCCCTCACCCAGGAACATGGAAAAATGAGGTGACAGATGATGAGAGCCATTGGAAAGGCAATTACAACAACTGCTTTGTTTATTTTCTCCCTCTGCATACCAGGTCAAAGACTCCCCAGGTATTTAGGCAAAGCCAACTGGAAGTAAGTAAGAACTGATTGTGGGAAGTATTCTACAGTCCTTGCAATCAGCACTGTCACTTTCTTTGGATGAACAGCTGCTTCTTCCCAAAGAGGAACTTTATTCTTTCAAGAGAATAGTCAACAGTTTCTTAAGCACTCAGAAATGAATGTGAATCCTCTTAACTTTTAAAAGGACACCAGCAACTAATTTGTTTTGATTTCCATTCATCAGCTTCTAAAACAGGTGCACTATCAAGCCCCAAGGAAAAATCTCAATTTTTTTTCCATTCACTTACTTTATAAATGCATGTAAGCAATGTGCTACACAAATGTTTCTGAGATTTTAGTGAATAGTCTAAGACTGCTGATTATTTATATTACGACTTTTTAAAAATATATATATATATACACACACAAATCATATTCAGGCAATGAAACCTCACAGCCTCACTCATGTGGAGTATTAATGACTTTGTGCATGTAACAGGTAGGTCTCAAAAGATTTTTAATAAAATTCTTTGATAAAATTCAAAAAACTTCTTCCCAGTTGGTGGCTAATTAAAAAGACGTTAGCACAGGCAACCTTGAAAGGTACAAGTTACCCAATATTAAAAACGTTCTATGTTCTGACAGCTATCTTGAGAAAAGAATGAAACTTGAAGATCCTGTAATACCTTTTCATTGCACTCCTCAGGGCCTGTGTTCCAATATGATTTTTACTGATTAAAGTAATAATCAAGTCACTACAAAAACCCTACTGGACATTACAAGACATTTCCTCTCAAAAGAAACATGCAGGAAAAACCTCCACACAAAAGTATTTAACTTCTCCTGCCTGTAAGACCAAGAATCTCATCTGGCACAGGCAATGATTTATGGTATTTCACTTTTAACTCTTGGGTACCTTTGCAGAATCCTATACCCAGTGTCTTTCTATCATCAAGGCGGCAATTCAGATTTTCAGAGGACCCAAAAACCCTTGGAAAAAGTAGACATTGATAAACAGAGACAAAAGGGAAAGGATGGTTTTTCAACATCAGAGACATAAAAGGCACTAACTCAGTCACTAGTTCTAGGAGTAACAAACTAAACAGCTCTCAGATGCCCACAACCACTGCTATCATGGTGTAAGAGCCACTCAAGCTGCACAACCATTTTAGTGCAGAATCACCATTAAGCAACTGTTCCTATCAACATTTTTGTTCTACCACAAGCTCCTTCAATTGCAAGGCAATAAGCAGTGCATGCTCCCATTTTGCAGAGGTAAGGCCCCTTACTGAAGGACATGACTTACTCTGGAGGAGGCATTTTAGATGGTTCCACATCTCGCAGGAACTCACACTGAAGAGCTTGTTCGGCTGTGCAGCGCTTGCTGGGATCCAGAGCGAGCATGTAATCGAATAAATCTAATGCAGCTGGTGGGATGCTACAAAAAACAGCAAAATGGAGAAGAGCATCACATTTTTATTTCAAATCACATGCTTCTGTGCAAAATTTTAATGAACACATCCCTTTCAAAATATCATTGATTCCTCAGATAACTTCTCACATCCTAACAAAAGCCACCTAGTAGTAAGAGGCAGAGATAAACTTCACCATTTATTACCTATGCAAGCATGTAACTCAAGATTTCTTTGCTTTGCGTGGCTTAATTGCTAAAAACATCATCCTTACAAAAAAAACCCCCACCAATCCCAAACCCCAAAACCAAACCACCAAACCCCAAAACCCCACAAAACCAAAAACAAACCACCAAACCCAGACTTTAAGCAAAATCCATCTTTTTCAGCCAAGATTGTATTGTTACTTTACACTTCAGAATTCAGAACCTAAGGAGTTGCAGTTTTGATTGGTCCAAGGGAAGTAATTCTCTTGCTTGAAAGACAAAAGTCTCACCAGTACAAACAGGATGATGCATTTCCCCTGAAGCCCACAGCAAGTGAAGGAGGGGAACAAACCCTTTACAATAAGCTTACAGATGTTTTCCATAACTTTCACATGTGATATTTGCACAATAACAGTCCAATAGCATTACTTTAGAACAGTTCAGATAACTCCTCCATGTTGAATGTATTTATGACCCAAAAAACTGCAATGTTAACCAGACTGCATGTTTAGCTGTAGCCAGTTGTCCTAATAAAACACAATTAAGTACTCTGAGCTGTTTTTTGGACAGGGAAAACCATCAGGTGTACCAGTCATTGAAAACAAACGTTTCCTTAGGTGAAAGCTGACAGGTGGCTGAATTTTTAGGGCCTTCTCCCCTCTCCTCAAAGCTCCTATTAAATAAGGGTTAATACAAGCTCTGCGGGTACCATGGGAAAGATAAGAACCTAAAGCCATTTTTGTTTTTACTTGGTCTACACTCATTCTCCAAAAAAATAGTGACATTCATAAAGTCTCCAGGAAAACTTAATGCTATTAGTTTAGCCAACTGTAATTTCTTCATCCTTACAAAGCAAATTCTTCTCTCAGTTTCCGACGATACTGCTTCTTTGGTTTCATAGTGTTGAAATAAGCTAATTTTATAACATCAGGCCACACTGCTGGACAAGGACTCCCACAAATTCGGCTGCACCAAGAAGGGAAAAAAAAAGGGTATGAGATCCAAAACCTCAAGGAAGCATATCTGTAATTTTATTCCTGCAGGTACAGCGAGTACATAAGTGATTTTTAATTTTCACGGTCTTTTAGCTAAAATTTCTCTATCTTCCCGTGCCCAACACTACTAAATAATGGTGAATTGTCTACAAAAGGTAATTATCCTGCATAGATTAATTGTACTTGAAGAAGTCCACTGTTTCTGCCTCACCCCAACCCAGGAGTCCTCCTCCACACAAATGTTTTGCAGAACTTAACCAGCTATGTCTGGACAGTACTCCAGGTTTCTGACTTGGAGAACTAGATATCCTAAGTTCAAAATGCTCCTTTGTGCCCTTAGCTCCCAGTGCCACTGAAGAAAGATAGACCAATTGGCTGAAAAAACACTTTTCACCAACACATTTGAAGAGAATTTAGGTGACGCTGAAGACATAATAGGGCAGGATATCCTTAGTAATGCCTGAGAGCAGAAACAAGACCCAACCACTAAGAAAACCCTGTATATTTCACTTCAGTTATGAGTTTTGTTTCAAGCCTCCTATACCTCCACAAATGGAGTTGCCCATGGCATTATTCTCCTCCCTCCATCCCCGCATAATTTGTTCACTGCGGATGGCTAAGCACAGGTTGACCAACACCAAACTTCTGAACAGAACTAAAGAGGCAATTTCCCATACCAGAGGTACAACGCAAGAAGAAAAAGCTTCAGTTGACGGCACTGTGACATGCTCTAATGCCATCTAGTGCTCAAAAGCACCAACTTCCCAACTTGGGAGTTTAGTTTTCAGTGAGAACGACTACTGACTGATAAGGTTCGCACCTTGTAACTTCATTTTTTCTAGGTTTGCTAATAATACATTACACAGAAACATACTACTATTCAATCTGTTTTGAAAAAAATCTAACTTCATAATATTAAATTATTTTTAAAAATGATGTTGATTGTTTTCTGTTCAGGTTCTAAAAGTTCTTTAGGACTCATCCTCTTTTAACTTGTTTCTAGGAAGAGGACATCTCCCCACTTACAAGACCAACTATAATAACAGAATCGAGAGCATATTTGCTTGCTGAATAAAGGTGGGGGAGAAGATGCTGTTTCCATTGCATTACATACATATTCTATGATTTAGTTTCCACTGCATTACATACATATCATTCTATGATTTAGTGAGATAAGGAAGGAAATAGTTTTTTTTTATCTCCATGAACAGTCTTGGCAATTTGTAAGGGAACAGAAATATTCCCACAAAAATAACAAACCACAGGTGTCTATATGGAAGACTTGAAACAAGAACTCTAAGCCAGTTGCATGCCAAGTACCTACTCCTCCCAAATCCCACTTGTCCTTGTAATCATCCATGTTTTTGTTTTCTTGATTTGCTGCAAGGAAGTTGTAACATCTTAAAAAATAACAGCAATTTTGACTACTCTCTCTCTTTACAACTTCAGTAACATGCAACTCCAGATGCTCTACAAAAACCCCTCTTACTATTCAACTCACAAAATACTCTTCTCCATAGCAAGCAAAAGCCACTTGCTTTACATAACCCTCAAAACCACTAAATTCTCACTCAGGGCAATAACCAAGTACTTGTAAACTTTGCAATACATTTTCTCCAATTTTAACACTAGCAAAAGAAGCCTGGCAGTTCATGAGGCACCTACTACGTGGCAGCACTTGCAAGTTACCTTATAAGCTCCAGTTGAGCAAGTTCTTGATTTGCTTGAAATATTGGCTTTTTTGTGAAAAGCTCACCCAGGATGCAACTGTAAAAGAGTTTTGCACAATGCCATCATTATGACTTCCAGCACAGACTGATAAAAACACTTTAGGATTTATTTTTGGTGATTTTTTTTTAATGCTTGCTACACTTTTGCACCAAATTCTTACCCACAGCTCCAGACATCGATAGCTGGCGTGTATCTTTCTTCTCCAAGCAGAAGTTCAGGAGGCCGATACCATAATGTAATAACTTTGTTGGTATATGGTCGGCTGTTGGGGGGGAGGAAAAAGAGAGGACTATCATTTTACTATGATCTCATTTCTGAAAAAGTGATACTTTGAGGATGTTACTTCTGTGGTGCTGTTTAAGAACAGTGTACAACTTTCCACGCCCTTTTCCTAATTTTAGTCCTGCAAAGCTGCACTGCACAAAAGGAAACACAACTGTCTGACCAAGACCAAGGCTGCCAATGGACAGATTGATGATGTAAATAATAATCACACAGCCATCTTGGTGCTAAGTGAATCCTGTATCTCAATCATTATTCAGACAGAAATACTCTATTACTAATACTTTATTACATTGCTAGTCATTTCAGGAGTAGGACCTGCTTGAATAAAACTAGTAATTTCTGGGATGCTATACATATAGGACCTCTGCAAGCATTTTGGAAAGAAAAAAGTCACCTTCTCCTCTGTTAAGTAGGAGCAAAAGAGACAAAGCCTCTTTCTTGAGCTACATCCTTCAACAATTTTGAATCCCAAACCTGGAACACTTCCAATATCTTCCTACATTTCACAACCTCTTTAATTCTCTACAGCTCTAACCAGAGGTTTTGATCAGTGGGAATAATCCTCTCCATCCTCACGCCAAGGCAGGGATTTCCACTATCTTAGACGCATATGTTTTTGTGGACAGGCCGAGATACAGCATCAACAGTTCAGAATGGAAGGCAGAAAACAGATGTTAGGTTTGGGGTTTGTTTCAAACAGGGTATCTTAAAAGCGATTCCAAAATTCTTTCCACTTTAATAATCCACTCTCACCAACACTAGGTAACTCCAAATAGAAAGTGGAGTAACAGTAAGTGCAGAGGTTGAGCAGCCATAGCATAAAGTCCAACAAGCTCTTATATTCAGCGGTACAGGTATCATTTCTGCAGAATCATCCAAATCTTGGGGGTTTTTTTCATTAAGGAGCTACTCCATTTTTAAAACATTCTATGTTTTTGGAAGCAATCCCATCATTTATTGTACTTATCTCTGAAGCAAGCATTCCTCTATGAAATGTTTACATGGTATGGACTTTCTCTACAGATACGCCACTCGTATGTATTCGTATACAGTGCTTTTTATTTGAACAGATGTTTTCTTACACAATCTGTCATATCTCCTACCCCAAACATATTAAATCCACCAGAATTAACATTTAAAGGAACACAACTACAACAAGCAATGGGAATTACTTAAATTTTAATTTCTTCCCCATTATGTTCCTACTATATACTGTACCCTTTGAAAAGTATGTAATTCTGAAAAACAGTAAAACAAACGTACAATACATTAATTTAAAGCAGCAGCTATTATACACCTGTTGGTATACATTATTTACATCTGTTACTGCAGGTTGGAAGCTAGTAAGAGAGAAAATGATTGACAAGTGTCAAAAATCTGGTGAGATTCTAGTTACCCTCCCCAGTTCAACTGGCAATTGTATTAGCTAGCAGAACTGCATTTTATCTTGGTTCCATTTATGCATACTGGCATAACAACATTGCTGTCTGATATAAAAATCTGTTATTTGCACTGTAAAAACACTGAACTTTCAATCATTCAATTCTTAATGAACAGGTAGTTTTACAAGCAAAATTTAAGTTAATTTTAAAACAGACATTAAAAAAACCAACCCAGGGTATATCAGAAAAAAGAGAAGGGAGGTCAGTTTTGTGGATATTAAAATAAGAAGGTAGGTATGGCATCAATCCCCTTTATTGTAAGTACACACAAACAAAAAATTAATTACCCAGCAGCTGCTTAAGATTGGTTTACCCTGCTACAGGGTAAACTTGTTTTCATAACTGTACTTAAGCGTATGTTCCTGAAATAACAGCTCAGAAGACAGTGAAACTAATGCTACTGACTTCAACAAGCTGAGAGCTCTGCAAGAAAAAAAGACCCTCATAAAGCTAACATTATGGACATTATTCCCAAAGTTAGGCCTTCAGAAAGTAAGCTCAGGTAGCTGATATTCTTTGATCCAACCACCCAGTGCACATACTAGTGTAATGAAAATTCAGCCTGAACTTTGAAAATCCAGTTCCACGTGACAAACACATGACATTACAATATAAATACTGAAGTTCTTAGTCATAAAAACTGTGCACCTGTTTCCTGGAGTACAAGCATAATGAAGCCAAGACCAACAGAAGCACAAGTCACAAGAAGTTTCAGAATAGCTTTTATTTAAACTCATATCTGTTTCCAGCAGATTCAACAGTGCTGACTGCCTAAAGAATACAATGAACCTCTTCAAATGTAAGGTTAAATCTTACACAAAAGTAATACCTTTTAAAAAGAAACCGTATACTAATTTTTATCAGGAAAAAAAAAAAATCCGCTTTCCCTAAATAAACTTTTCCTAGTTACACCAACAGGCAGAATGAGGTTTAGATGTACAGGTCCAGAAATAGTTAAAAAAACCTACATGTGGATGCAACCTACTTAGGATTGCAAGTCTTCATTTCCAATCGATATATATGGCCACTCACTACAGTTATTTATCCAGAACACTTGGAAAAGCAAGACACTTGCACAAAGAGAGTTTTGTGGTTTTATGCTGTGTAAACCAACGTGCACTTCTTTCCATTTCCTAAGCAGTTACTTGTATTACTGTATAGTAACATCTGCTCTGAACAAAACAGTCTTCTGGGCCCTCATAATACTTGAGAGTTACACAAAAAGATTAAACTTTGGAATGCTTTTTTCGCAGTATAATTATATCTTACCTTTCTTCTGAGTTGTACAGCCTCGCAAGCCCAAAATCTGCAAGCTTTATCTGCCCTCTGGTGGAAAAAGCAAAGAATTATTTAGTGGTTAATGCTGTTAAAGACTACCTCCCCAAAAATCAGGTGAAGTTTGAGACTGAGACAGCTGCAGCTGATCTCCACCAAACCACATTACATCCTCCACCAAACCACATTACATGGATGCAGTGCCATCTCTTCCGTAAACAAATACACTAACCTACTGAACATCAAAGACAAGCAAGCAGAAATCAGGTGTGCTCATCGAAAAACATTTACATCACTGTATGTGAGTCAACATTCAGGTGTATACTGTAAAGCATTCAAAGCAGTAACTCTGCAGGAAAAAATGCAGGGAGGAAACTGTTATTTTCTCATGCCTTACTGCATGTGTACAACAAACAATCAGCTGTCATACTTCCTTCTAGGAAGCCACCTAAGCCCTGTTCTGCTCTTGTAAAGTTTAAATGCATCATTTAAATCAGGACAACAAACCAGATAAGGGCTTCTATTTTTGTCAGCAGCCAACTTGCTGAATGACACAACCCCTAACCCCTTCCCGAGTTTTCCCACATGCGAAGGGATGAACATTCAGAGCTGCCTCCCTTCATGCGAAGGGAGAAGATTCAGAGCTCTTGCTGGCAGTTTCAACGGCTGAAAGTCACCGCCCTATGCCCAGGAGCCCTCATTGCTGTTTAAAATCTGGAGGATCTGCAAGCTTCTCTAATACATGAAATGAAGGTTGGAACATTGCACAGGGCTTTGTTTTTCTGTGCTTACAAGGCATTAAAATTCCCATCACGTTCAAATGCATGCAAAGTGGCACTTTTAAATTTTATCATTTAAAGGCAAGAATTGCTGCTGATGTGTGTAAGAATGACCGTTCTGTGGTAAAAAAATATAGAGATTATATTTTCTGTTCTTCCCCTCAGATGTGTGTTTGGAACTGCTGTAACACCTGGAGAACTCATGTAAACAAAGAAATGTTCCTCTCAAATTTATATGCTTATTCCGCAGAGAGCTTCTTTGTAAAAGATAAATGTCTTTGCTCAACAGTTCATTGAAGTTGCATACCTGAAAGATCTCTAATCCATGTGTTTGGCTTCAGGCTCTAACTGGTAATGGTATTTTAGAAACATTGATTTAAAATTATTCACACAGACATTTTCACTGGAAGAAGAAAAAGTTCATCGTTTAAGGGTGCTGAAAAAATATCCTATGGGAAAAAAAACCCTGTTTTGCTGCAGAGAGAGCACAGCACAACAGAAATATCCACCTCTACCATAACACATTCTTCTCCACTGCCATGACAGATCTCAGCTTCTGAGCTTCCAAAGGTGCACAGAGACAGCACCACTGCTGAAGATTAGCAGGCAAACAGGCACAATGAGCCATGTCCATCTGTTTAGGAGTCCATGTCATAATCTGGCAAGACTTTGGTGGGATCATGAAGTGAAAATAATCTAATGCTAGCTTGTTGTAAGGAAGGGGGGAAGAAGGGGGGAGAATGACGGAAAAATTTAATTTGGAGAAAGCTGGGACAAAAATAGGGCCCTACCAGAAGAAACCATACCTCTACTCCATTTTTCCCAGTATCTCATCTCCAACAGCAGCTAAGTAGATTTTTAGGGCGAACATGTGAACCTGCTCACTTTGGGGCTGCTCAACTTGATTGTACTTCACCACCACCCCCAATCACTGTGTTAAGGATGCTAAAACAGGTATTCCTGTCTGCTCCCTTTCGCAGGTGTTAGTGATTCTGTCCATGAACATGTCTTATCCTTTTTTGAGTCCCCTGTCACTACCCTGAAAACCTCCTGTGACAGCAAATCCCAGAACCTGACTACCTGCTCTGAAAAGATACTTTTTTTTTTAGCTCCTTTAAGAAACCTCACTCTTACGGTCGATTGCCCTCTCTAGTTCTGCTGGAGTTGATGAACAGTTCTGTACTGATGTTACCCATTATCTTTGCACAGGTTTTTTATTTGCTGCTGTTGCACACTGAACAAAAGCATGCTTACTAATATGTTTTGTATGTACAAGAGTAAGAAACACTCTTCTTCCCATTTCATTATGCCTCTAACTGCTAGCCAAAGCATGTTTGAACATGCCTGGTTGAATATTCTTTTCAAGCATTATCCTGACAGATGAAGACAAGAACTTTAGAATTATGTCACAAAGAACCAGGCTAGTCACACTTCATCTTACAAAAAAGAATACACATCAAACATTTATTTCCTAAAATTCTGCTTTAATGTATTTTAACTTGGATAATTCCCCCCCCCATGCTCTGACCTAAAAGATTCAAGTTTTAATCCTGCTCTTTGTACACAGGGAGGTTTAACAAACAATTGCAGAATCCAGTGTTGAACAGACACATGACCAGATTAGTATTTAGCAATTGATTTTAAAGAAACCAGGCAATGTAAAAAAGGTTTGCTAATGACTTAAGCAGGTGAAGTGCAAAGATTAGAAGAGAGATTTAGAGATGCTGCTAACATACAATTTTTATATACTTGAAGTAATATCCATACCTATTATTTAGTAGAATATTTGAACATTTGATATCCCTGTGCAAAAAGTTCTTCTTATGGCAATAGGCCAAGCCCTCCATCAGCTGTCTCATAAATGATTTAATATGGTTTTCATTAAAATGAACCAAACCAGATTCCAGCAGTCCCATCAAGTCATGGTCCATATATTCAAATACCAGGTAAAATGCACCTAGGAAATAAAAGGGAAAGGGGAGGAGAAACAGAGAGAGAGATGGATTTAACAGTAGTCCAATGTATTGCTGCTCCCTACTTTTGAAAGTTGGAAATATTTTTCACACAAGTATTTACATTTTCTGCAGTATTTATAGCTGTACCTTATGTGCAATAACAAAAATGAAGGACAGCACTGTAAAGTGTTATCAGAATAGTTTTATGAAAACAAGTATCAATCCACCACACGGCACTTAAATCTAGATGCATATGTATACTCTCTATCTTATTTAAAGAAAAATCAACTGGGTTAAAATTCCCTGAGTAAAGTTTGTGGGGAAATTGAGAACCAAAATATGTTTGGCATTAGTTCATCTGTCATGATTTGGTGACTGATTTTAAGCTTTCAGGGTGAAATTGTGTCAGAAATAAGCCAGCCCTTTTCAAAGGGTGAAATACAAAAGCAGAACTAACCTACTAGCAACAGCAGCTCCACAAAGATGGGCTCGTATTCTAAGTTGCCACATACATACATTAAGCATAATGGAATCAGGTCTAATCTCACATTAGCCTGTGCAATTCCACAGATAAGGCTATTAAAACCAAGGTTCTTTGATATAAGTAAGAATTCTTAAAGAGCAAAAGTGCTGAGTGTTGCAGAAGCAGCAATAACCAATCTCCAGGCAGAACAATCTACTTGTTAGTATTTAATTTTTCTCCTTCTTAACTCTGGGGCAGAGAACACAGCACAGACCCTGCAGAGTATGTACAGATGGCAATGCTGAAAGCACATTCAAGTGGGTCCATCTACCTTCCATTTTCAGAAGCCTTCCCCAAAGAGATTTCAAAGTGCAGACAGCTACTGCCCAACAAAAACTCACTTCAGGCTCTAGTTCCTAAACAAGAAGTTTCATTTCAGACACTAGTGAAAGTTCTGGAGCAACAATGAGAAGTCAGCTAGCCAGAAAGTACACACACATATACACACGGCCAAGTTCTAGTGAACTGACTTGTCTTCTTGCATAGTAGCTGAAAAGGGAAGAAAGAGTACTAAGTCCATCTGCTATTTAACAAACAGAAAAAATTACTCACAGAGAGTGTTAAACTTGTTAAAAAAAAAATTTAAAAAATCATTGAAAAGCAGCTAGACCATGGGTCATTGCATAAGGCACTCCAGGTTCATAATTTTTAGTTTAGGTCCTTTTGTCCTGCTGTATATGGAGGAAGCAAAATACTGATCGTAAAGTACCCCTGTTGTGGTGCACAGAGGAAGTGGAAAAGGAGGTTAAGTCAAACAGGTACAACCCAAACCAAACACTTCAAATAGAAAGGAAGTATTAAGAGCCAGAAAGAACCAAAAGTTATTTCTCTTCTTAGGTAACTACATCGCAGTTGACCAGTTCAACCTGGTAAAAGCAGAGAGGCTCCTAATCTCGGTCTTTTAGCTGCCAACCTGGTGTTAGGTCTACTTCACTGGCAGCTGCTGAAGTATGAACCAGGACATATTTTAGGCGGCCTTGAAACAAAACCACCTGATATTAATGCTGCAATGCCAGAATGATCTAGATATGCCCTTTAGAGGACATCAGCTGAACAAAACTGAATACTAACAGCCTTAGTATCTTCTTGCTCTGGAATACAAAGGAACGTTAACTCTGTAATGGCAGCAGGCTACACTGTGTGTACATGTCAAGGAGAAAGACTGTAATGAGTCAGTGGGACTGCAGAGCTGTTTAGTGAAAACAGCTGAAGCCAGGTCTTCTTGTTCATATGCAAGTCAACTCCATGCCCTGAGCAATTTCCTGCTCTGACTACTAGGTCGTGGGATTTTTCACCATTATTTATAACCAGAAGTCACAACTGTGATTACCCTCATGCAAGAAGGAAAGCTGACAACAGTGGAGACAATTCATAAATAAAACAGTAGTACCTGGGATATAGCTTCCAATTATTTATATTCTCTGCAACTCTCATTAAGAAGCACATACTAGAACAATATAAATGCTAAATATTCCTTCCATATTACAGCAAGAGCAAACGCAGAGATTCATTACGTTTGTGCATTACTATTGACACACACAACGTCAGCATTTGTTTTAAAAAGAAAAACTGTCAAAGCTGAATCTTCTTCATTGGTTATTAGAAACTATTAAAACTAGACTATGAGCCATGGCAGTCTAACTATTAAAACCTGACTTACAGTATTACTGAAACTATTTGGAAGTGATTGTAGATGAAAAAGTGAAGTGAAACTTCAGTTAATTTATTTCTAGGCAAACACAGTTTCCTTTTTTGATAGAGATCAGTTACAGTCAAGAAAAGTTACATTGTTCCACTTGATCCTTTTAAATCTCCATTGGTTTTTCATCAGACTGAGGGATCTGATCCTTCCTAACAGGGAAAGAAGCTACAGATATTCAGGAAGGAGGAAATAGTCATAGAAGACTTCACAAGCAAACTGTGCACAGGCAGAAGTCTGCTTATTATGACACAGTCCAAGTTCAAATTTACAGCATCCTTTAGTTTAATCAGAACAAATGCCACACAAATAACCATTTCTCAGAAGAGAAAACAAAGGAAATAAATTATTTTGTCCGAGGCCACAACTTTCAATAACTTGGGGGTAACACTTTTAAAATGACCCTTTGTTTCATGCTAGCCTTGCCCAAATTACGTGTTTCTGAAAGCAGCGTAATGAAAACCCCTAAAGTTCTGTTACAGTAAAGTGAATGCAATTCAAATGAACACAAAACTACTTGTTTGACTTTAAAGTTACTCATCTTAACCACTTTTATGTTAAAGACCTATACTCCCCAGTAAGTACGTACCCTTGGGATGAGAAGCAGCCAACAGCCTGTTTCCACATGCTGCAACAGAGCACTAAGAGGGTTTGTGCCCTGGGTGACCTGTCTCCTTTGCTATTACCATGTAGCTCATCTCTATTCTTTTACCTACTGAGATAGTACGAAACCTTAACGTCACTGCACGCTGATGGAGCAGCTGCCTACTTTGGGCAGCCTGATCTAGTGGTAGGTGTCCTTGCCAAAAGCAGAGGGGTTGGACTAGATGTTCTTTAAGGTCCCTTCCAACCCAAACCCATCTGTGATTCTGTGATACTACTCCTCCTGGTTCATGCATTTGATCCATAGAGCTCTAACAGTAGCAGTTTTCTGAATCAAAACACAAAATGAGCAGGGATATAATGGTGTAAAGCTATTGATGCAAAACGGGAAGTCAACAAAACATGGCACTGACCTGTAACATACAAAGGTTTTTCTGAAGGGCCAAAACCCCACACAAAACATAGAGGTTCTAGATTTTTTTTTTTTAAACTGTCATCAAACCACACAAATCCAAAGCAGGACATCAAGTTACAGATTTGTTCCCAAAGTAAGATACAAATGCTTTGGGCAGGGTGGCATGGGAAGGGAGCAGCAGGGGAAAATGATCCAAATGTCTACACAGATGACAAATTTTAAGCAAGTATTTCCCAAATAAAACTTCAGATGAACTGGGAGACCAGAGGTGCCTCATGTACAAATTGAAATCAATCCTGGATATATGCATTACAATCCTATCCTGAAATATGAAAATGTTTGAAGTGACAAAAGAATCCCTGCCTCAGTGCATGGTAGGCACAACGCTGTGGTGTCAAAGGTTTTCAACACTTTGTTCTGCACTCACTGTTCAGAATGAGCCTCCATCAGATTTTAATTTTGCTAAGAAGCCTCCTCAGCTTCTTCTATGCAATACGTTAATTAACTCCAATCAGGGGGGATCAGTACTCATGAAACATTCTATTCTAAAGCAGTTTTTAAAAGTATCAAACAGAACTTGAAAAGTAAGGAAGAAATCTCCCAGCAATTCTTTGAAGTACCTTACATATTAATTCCTTGAAATCACTTAAAACATTACTCTTTTCTTTCTACTCACATTTTACAAACCTGTTTATTAGTTTCTCAAAATAAAAAAGACATAGCCAGAGACTTAATCACTTTCAAACTAAAGAAAGCATCACTACTACACTCATTTTTCCATTTAGAGATTGTAAAATTTTCTGCTTAAGACAAACTTTAATAAACCCATAATCTTTTGTTTACATTTTCACCAAATATTAATGTTTTAGTTATGATATT
Source organism: Laterallus jamaicensis coturniculus (assembly GCA_022605575.1). Taxonomy (NCBI): domain Eukaryota; kingdom Metazoa; phylum Chordata; class Aves; order Gruiformes; family Rallidae; genus Laterallus; species Laterallus jamaicensis. Next base: position 1,890,260 of record JAKCOX010000031.1, on the reverse strand, counting down.
GTTATTCTCCCACTGCAAGTTCAGTTGCATTCTCCTCTTGAATGCAAATGCCACCCAAACTACACACACAGAGACATGTTCTGAAATAGATGTATGTGCCAAGGGCATACTACGGCCCTGAGAGTAAATACTGCCCTTGTTTCATTGTATACTAGAGGGAAATACGAAACTGAACAAAAAGCTTAAAAGCTGAGGAAGAGTAAGCCAAACATATAGGAAATCTTTGATTAAGAATCAGGGATTTTTCTCAATTTGACTTAACGAGGATCAAGTCGAAAAGCCATGCAATTAGGTCTGCACTCATTCCAGACCAGAGCACAAAAGGGAAACGCTACTCAAGCAGTCACACTATTCCCAATAACTTGGCTATAGCACGAAAACTATTTGGGTAAGAAGCTTCTATCACAGTTATTCTGGGAGCAGCAAGGCAAGCTGCAGATTATTAGAGACTTCTGAAATTCAGATCAGTTAGTCAGCTTCCCAGGAAACTCAGAGAAAGCTAGATACAATACAAGCAGAGAAAGAACCCACATCTGAAATACTCAGATGACTCTATGATTGCTGTCACAGACTCCTTCCAAACCACAAGCTTTCAGTCAGTGAGTACCCCTCCAGGGCTGTGAGAAAGTAACCTGTTTATCATATGACAATGTAACACAGAGACAAAGTGTCATTTTGACACATGCACTTCAGTAACACTAGGACAAATAGACTTCATGCCTAAAAATGTTTGTTGTTGTGCAAATTAATTTACTATTTATGCTATCTAAAGTAAATTTAGATCATAAAATTACAGAAACACAGTTGAAATAGATAATCCACGTGCAGAAAAAAAAGCTGTGATGTTAACCATTTGGGGTTTTTTTTTATTACAGTCTCCTGTGCAGTTTTACATCCTCCCTCAGGTTAGCAACTGAAAATGAGTATTGCAGACAAAAGGAAGAGGAGATGTCAGTCAGTACACCTACTGGTTTTACATTCATAGCAACAAAAGCAAAGTCATGGAAGCTCCACGTGTTTAGTAAAAAGAGATCACGGCAGTCCCTCAGCCCGACTGTCAAGCACTTGGCAAACAGCTCCCTGCTGATTAAAAGGCAACTGAGAACTGAAGGCCCATCTCAGGTGCCCAGAGGAGGAAATAAAAAGAGACACCCAAGTCATATATATTACAGACTCACTGAAAACAAACCAGAGCTGAAAAAAGCCTAGAGAAGGGCCTTTTTTCCAATGATTCATTTTATAACCAATGAAGAGGCTCAACAAATTTAGCTTATGAGGTGTATAGATTTGAATATACCTAGGAAATAGCTCTTTGTTTTCAACTGCTGTTTTAAATCTTGTTTTCTCCAATTCCTATTCTACAGGGCATGTAAAACAAACTCTCTTGCCCACAAAAAAAAAATGGTAAGAGAAGATCAACAGCTTCTGTGGAGTACAATTCTCCTGCTCCAGAAGGATACAAACTGAAGTTCATGAACATGAACTCAAATTAAACTAAATTACTATCAAGCAAACAAAAATAAATAGCAAAAGCAAGTTTAGTTGCCAGCAGATTTGGTTCTAAGTACCAACACCATCAGGTTGCTTCTAAAACTGTCAAAGACTGACACCCACAATGGCTCCTGCACTAGTTCACTGTAAGAAAACATTTTCAACAATAATAACCAGAGGAAAAAAAATGTACCAGAAACTACAGCTCATCAATGCCAGAGGTTTTATGTCCCGAGAGAAGCACAGAAGGTTCTGGCAGTACGTTCAAATTGTGAGTCAGCTGTTAGGCAAATATACATACAAGATAGAATACAAACTGTCATCTGTTCCCATCCCCAAGCTTGTGTGCTCACCTGTCCCCCTCCAAATGATGGGTAGGAAAGGAAAGCCTACATGAGAAACACACAAAACTGATACTCCTTGCCACACCAAGCATACATTTTACGTGGCAGGACTGTGCCTCAGAATCAAGATGTTACATTCCCCATTAGTAATCAGGAATGCTCTTCAACCATCAAGCATGTCTTACACATAATGAAGGCTGCAAAGGTAAAAGCTTCATATCTTCAATACGGCAGACCCATGGATCACCCGCTCAGCTGTGCATGTGCCCAGCCTGCACAACCAACTGACACACTGTGCTTCCACTGATGGAAATACCCTTAACAACATATGTACAACACTGCTTCAATGAGCTCCCTTCTAAAGCTGTTCCTACCATTACACTTACACCCTGTATAGGTCCATAGGGTCCTGGCACCTAGGGGGGAATAACCCAGGGCACCAGTACAAGTCTGACCTGCTAGGAAGAAGCTCCATGAAGAAGGACCTGGGATTCCTGGTGGATCTCTGAGCCAGCAGTGTGCCCTTGTGGCCAAGGTGGCAAATGGTACCCTAGTGTGCATTAAGAGGAGCATGGCCAGCAGGTTGAGGGAGGTTGTCCTCCTGGAGTACTGTGTTCAGTTTTGGGCTCCCCAGTTCAAGACAAACAAAACTACCGAAGAGTACCCAGCAAAGGGCTACAAAGATGACAGGGGACTGGAGCATCTCTCACATGAGGACAGGCTGAGAGATCTGGAGAAGACTGAGAGGGGATCTGATCAATGCTTATAAATATCCAAAGGGTGGCTGTCTAGAGAAAAGGGCTAGACTTTTCTCCATGGTGCCTAGTGACAGGACAAGGGGCAGCATTCACAGACTGGAACAAAGGAAGTTCTATCTGAAGGTAAGAAAAAACTCTCAGGGTGACAGAGCACTAGGACAGGCTGCCCAGAAAGGCTGTGATCTCCTCCTCTGGAGATACTCAAGACCCACCTAGACACAATTCGGTGTGATGTGCTCTAGGTGATCCTGCTTTAGTAGGGGGATGTTGGACTAGATCTCCAGAGGTCCCCTTCCAACCCCTCCCAGTCTGTGAATCTAAGCTGGCCAAGATAACATACATACACCTTTCTTCCACTTTCTTTAAAAGTAAAACACACGAAAATAGAGACATATCAGATAATCCTACGCGTTACAAACTCCTGAGTATGTAATACAGCTCAAAGTATCAGTACAAAGTAGTACAAGCCATGCCATTGCAGGCTTGCAGGCCAATGTTACTGTCTTAAAAAGTATCCTTAAAACAAGTACTGTAAAAGTGTACCCAATATTTACATAATTACCAGAAAATACATTTGCTGCATTCTAAACTACTGAGATTCAACCTAAAACACCCTTCAGTGAGCAATCAGACAAGCCATAGGTCAGGATATGAAAGGCCTCCTTAGACACCAAATTAACTTTACTAATACTAACAAGAGTTGGCAGAAGCGTTCTCATTCTCTACTTTTACAAACAGGATTATCAAGTAGGGTGGGTTTTGTTTTATCTTTTTTTTGTTAAGAGCTATATTTCAATGGTAAGATAACATATTAAGCAGAGGTATGCTCAGAGAACAAAACACCACTTCTACTGTAAGCTCTGCCAGAGTAAGATGTCACTAACACTTTTATAATGGTTCCTTCTTTAGCCAAGCAACCTACTTTTGTGTTTGTAATGGTTTACTGTGAAAATGACCAAACTTCCTTCCACTTGCATTTGTTCCCTGTGTCGACTACAATTTGTTCACAACATCTCAGCTATAAATCCCTATCTCACAATGAACTACTCATTAGAGAAATACAGAATGCAGTGCCTGAAAAAAACCCAACTTCCATCTTTTCACAGACAAATCATAATAGCAGAGTCTCATTATCATGCTAGTACTTTCAAGAGACTATCAGAAACTGATTTTATTCTAGCATCTCCACAGAAGCCCCTTCCCTAGCAAATTTTCTGAAAATGTAATTGTTTTAATAAACTGTTAACTAAGAATGTGAAATTAAATTGAAAGCAATATCAAAAGCACAAGTAGAGACTTGGACGAATAAACCCCAAAACATTTGAAATTAATGAGACACAGTTTGAAGTGCACAAAAAAAAAAATCTACAATTCAATCCCAGACATGGAACTGAACAGAAAGGGAGAAAATTAATTAATGAGTCATTAAGAATTAAGTCAAGGCTCAGTGTGGTCTCATTAGCCAAGTAGGTTAGACCTAATTAAAACTCAGCACAGGATTCACATGAAAAGCCTAAACCGACTGTTGCAGACTGTCAGGGTTCAGAGTAGGTGCTGACCACTGAACCTGCACATATCTAGAGGAACTCTTCTGCTAGATGCCTCCTACTTTGAAACACAGTAAAAAAGCTTGTCAGTGCTGCATACCCTTCAAGGTATTACATTTTCTAAAGATGCTAGGGAAAAAATAACCCAAACAAATTCCTGTTTAACTTTTACAGTCATCTTCTGACTCACCACAACGTCAGCTGGTGCTTCTGCTGGCTATGCAGTACATGCGGTGCTTCCTACCCGCACTGGTGCTGGGCATACTGTACAGAAACTCAGGGAGAAGACGCACAGGTACCATGTTCCAAACACCACCCTTCAGCCAAACCACTTTATCAAATTGCCCACAGAGCACTAAAATACCTCAAAATGACAGGATTGGACCTAAAAGGAAATGGCATCCAAAGACAGAAAGACCACACCAATATCCAAAATACCAAGCAACAACACCGCGTGATTTCCCCTCTGTTTGCTTGATTCTCTAGGCTAAGGAGGTTGCAGTAACTCTACAAGTCAGATGTACAACTGAAGGAACCTAAAAAGTAAAAGTCTGCATGCTTTGGGGAAAAAAAAGCCACCACCACACAAACCTTGCCTCTAGCCTTCAAGACACATGTACCCAACTAAGAAAAAAGTGAACCACGATTCCAAAACGGAGGTCTACAATGAAAACAAACTCTTTAGCATTGAGCCTACAACAGTCTAAACGATACAATACTTCAAGGAAAATAAAAAGGTCACAGTTAAGAGCTTCCTATTGTTGGTGACCTCCATGATAACGTGCCTGACAAGGAGTCAATCATCTGTTCCTCTCCTGGAAAACTGGAATCAAATAATTTTTTGCAAAAAATGTTTCTATGAGAAAATCCCTTGTCAAGCATCACCATTTGCCAACATTTTCTAATGAAACTGAACTTCAAATCCAGCACAGCAGACTACTGTATTAAGAACAAGCCCAAACAGAGCTACCCCTGTGTCAGCGTACATACCTTTGTCCTTCTTGAAGTCCAAAGCATCTTCTTTATCTGTCACTATTTCCTTCATGTTGATAATGCTTTGGTGATTAAGCTGTCGAAGAATCTTAATCTCTCGAATAGCTGTAATTGGAAACCCTTCCTTTTCATTGTCCAGACGTACTTTCTTTAGTGCCACCATTTCCCCTAAAACAAAGTTTAAATAAAAAGCATAAAGATTAGCAACCAAGCTATGAGATTTCGTATTCGGTTTGTTCATTAGTGCTTAAAGCCCTTCCCATTTCTTACTATTTCTGAATGGATTAACCTCACTTGCACCAAACACTAAGCTGAACAGAAATAGAATAAACCAACCATTGTTGGGAAACAATCACATGGAGAAGCAAACTGTAAATGAGCATTTTCAAATACCCACTGCAAGGCTTGTCTTCATCCTTCTGCATACCTCATTCACCCGTGTCTTGCTATTTCATGTTGAGTCGATCAATAAATTCCCATATAAGACTGATTATTAACAGCAGCTTTAGAGACAGAGGCCTGTGTCTGCTCTAGATTTCTTAGGTACTACATCACCATAGGTGAGGAGGCATGTATCTTGTCAGAAACATGACATAGTTCAAGATACAAGGCAGAAAACAAAACAGTTCTGAAATTCAGCAGAGTACCTCCTACATGCAGAAGTGTCACCACTATGTTTACAGTGAGGAGCAATTTTCCTTATTATTTTACTGCAGGCTGGGCTAGACGAAGCTAAATTCTGCCAAGTGGCAGGAGCATGATCTAAGCATGGTGGAGGATATCTAAAGACTATAGGCCAGCTGATCTACTGTGTTCTTCAAAGTTTTTCTCTATGTCTGGGAAGTGTATTGACAGCAGAGGTGTCTTTCTAAGCTCTAAAAAGGTCTTACCCTACACCAGTATTCCACTCTTTATACAAGATTTGAATCCAAAGCTAATGGAAGGTTTGTTGTAACTGCATGAACCCATTCAATACAGAGAGAAACAACTTCTACTGGAGGTTAAGGAATGGCTGCCACACGTTAATAAACTGAAACTTGCCAAAGAGGCAATATGGTTATGATAGCATTAAGTTAATAGTGTAATTATTTGAATCACAGGAGAGCAGGAAGAAGACCCTAACAAAGATCTGCAATGGTTCCCAAGGTAGGAGGTAAAAGGTAGTATCCCGGACAGTTCAACTTAAGGACTAAAGCTTGTAATCTGGGACAATCACAGGTGAAGAACGAAGAAGGAATTATAATTACACTGCTCACTCTTCTGGAGATCAGAAAGAAGGAACTGAGACTGGTATGTAATCCTATGTGATTCAGTTACTGCTTAAGCAGAAAATTACCCAGCATTCAAAGCATGCACAAATAAGCCAGAAGGGCAAGCTTCACAGAAAGAACCACAAATTGAAAACAAAATGATCAAGCAACATACAGTACATACAAAGAATCAATTCCAACTCATAATCTATTCAGATGTAGCAACAACATTCTGAAGTATCACAGTGGTGACTGCTTGTTCATTTGTGCAATGGTTTAATACCAAGTTTAAATATTATGTTCACTGCTGTAAAGTTAGTTTTACTGCAAGAAAAATACCCAATATGCAACCTTTTAGGGCTGTGCTGCCCAGAGGCCGATTCTCTTCCTACTATCAGCTAGTGACTATTAGAGATGTTAGAGGGCAGAATACTACATTTTACTCAATAAACCAAAATTTATTTTAGAATTGTAAGACCACATTTACCTTTAAAAAACCAAAACAAAACTTACCTGTGTCTTTATCTCTGGCTTTGTAAACTTGCCCATAAGTGCCTTCACCAATAATACCAATGATATCAAATTTATCCACACAGCGCTTTCCCCAATCTATTTCCTTTTCTTTAGTTTCACCATGTCGTGGTCCACATATTCTAGAAAACAAACATTTCTAAGAATACAGCTAATCTAAAATTTGTCTTAACCTTGAAAAAACCTCAACACTGAATATTTATAAGACATTATTAGATAACTGCCTTAGTATCAAGTGGCAGTAAACTGTGCAGTTTGATTCAAGCTGCATCATTGTTAAAAAACCCACATTAAAAAGCAGAATATATTTTAAAGAAAAAATTGTCACTTCTACTTGCTTCATAGGCTTAAAAAAAAGTCTAATGAACATACTTTGGTCTTCTCTTGCTGTGTAACTGAACTGTTGGTTTCTTTTCTTCAGGACTTTTGGATAAGTCAGCTCCTCCTGGCAACTCAGGTGGAAGCGGCAAGTCTGCAAGCAGATGGCGAAGTTTCTTCTCTGCTTCTTTAACTGACTTCACAGAAAGATTCTCTCGCAAGCTATTAAAAAATAAACCATTTTGCTAGTAAGTTGAACACAGAATATTAACACAAATAAAGGAAAACCTCCTGGAATCAACACCTGAGAGCTCTGCTCTTTGAATCTGCAGGACTTTGATTTACACTTTACAAATGGATCAACAACAGCCCTCTGGAAGATGCACAGCTACCTATCAAAATTCTACAGAAATCAGATCTTTCTGGTGAAAGCTGAGGTTAGGTGACACAGCAAGCCCTACCAAGCCAGACTACTTCTGCCATACAAGCTGCTTCTTAAGTTTATGGCTCAGACTACTACGAATATTTAGAGCTCAGGTGCTTCCAGACATCAGAGGCATAGTAGTAAAATATGTACTCTGACTTCTCATAAAAGAAAAGATTACTCTAATCCAGTTCTCACTATAATTTTGCTCTCCAGAGATAATGAACTTCATGGTCACAGTACCACTGCAGGGCATTAGAAGGCAGTCCACACCACCTCATTTACCAATTCAAATCTCATGTATTTGCTGAAACACTCCAGATTCAACACGTTTCTAGTGATGAGCATGTAAATCAAGTAAGGAGAAAAAAAAATGACTTAATGTTTTTCTACCATGGATTACTGGTATCTGACAGTTTTTAATAATCAACCATAATTAGGTAACAGATACTGACACTCAATCTCTGTCTTAAGAAAAATCCCCAAAACACATGTACAGCAATGAATTTAACAAATACTATACACAGCAATTCCAGAGATGCTCTTCCCATTCCAGTGGGGAAATTCTGAAGTCATACTTGCTGCAGGATTATTTTTTTAAACACATGGTTCCATTTTACCAGAACTTCCTCTAGATTTGAACAGCTACTGGATATACAGCAGTTTTAAAGCCACAGCCATTTCTACATAAATATATAACTGTTTCTTCCCCACAGGGCTCTCATGCAGTTTTCTCTCCCCAGATTTCAGATTTTCATGTTGCATCAAGAAAACTTCCTGCCACACTTTGAGGGGACATTTTCTGAACTAGTCGTATTTGCCAGAGCACATAATTCTATCATCAACATCCTTCTGTAGGACCCTTTTCTGGGGGTTTTCTGCAACTTCTGGCCTATTTAGTTTAACAGTCAAAGCAAGAACTTCGTAAATCGAAAGATCTTGTCATCTCCCATCACAGAAACTGAATATTTTCTCTCTTATATTAATTGCAATTAGCAATCTTTAGGTAATTAAATAAAGCACTCCAGTGGTTTGTATACGTCCGTGCTTCCCCATGAGAACTGAACGCTTGAATGTCTTCTACCACTTCTTAAGCTGCCATTGCTTGAATTTAAAAGAGGTATCTCAAGGAAGCATATACTGCCCTCACCACAAATATAATAGTTAGCATGCTATAAAGAATAAACCACCTTTGGACAGTGCATGTAATTACCATGATAAAGAAAAATGCTTACTTCATGTATTTATATTCTCTCAAAAGTTTGCCTCCAAACTTTCAGTATTAGTGAAAGTACAATATACGAGAGGTTCTGAAACAGACTTTAAAATTGCTGTATGAAAGCAGAGGCAACCAAAAGCAACCTTTCTCCAGGCACGTAAAAATCACACGTCACTGACCACAGAACAGTTTTCTTTTTCAGCTAGCCTACACCGTGGTTTTGCAACACTGCTTGTTCCTTTAGGTAGTTCATTTGTGGGTTTATCAGATTCTCACTGAAACACACAACTGACAGAACATTAGGAATCAGTCAGTTCAGCCTAGCACCAAGCTTTCTTTGGTGGCACGACTTCCCCATCCTAACTTTGAGCCCAAGGTAAACACCTTTGCCCTCCCTCCCCCTAAAAACATCAATCACTTTCTGTTGATTACTTAAACTTTATCATGATTTGTAATCACAACCATTCTGATATGAAGTTTATAGCATCCCACAGGCAAAACTAAGCAAAGTGTAAGAGACATTCTATGACTTGTTATTAATTTTTCTATTCTAATGCAGCTGTTTTCAAGCATTAGGCTTTCTTTTTCTGGAAAGGAGAACGAGCTCAGTGCCGATAGAACCATTTAATTGTAGTTTAACTCTGCTGTACAGTTTAGTTATACTTAAAAACAGGTATTGCATTAAAAACCCACTAATAAAGAGAAGCAATTAGACAGTTTCAAGATGAAATCTCATTTCACATTATCACAATACTCCAAGTCAGTCATACAGTTAAACTAGTTAGCCTAGTTTTTAGTTAAAACAATAAATCTTGCTCTCAAATAAATGTCAAAAATCCCGTTTACCTAGAGGATGGCTTTGTCATGACTTTAAATGCAACCATACAATCACCACACACAGAGGTGTGCTTGAGCACTGAAAGGAAAGAATTTTTTTTTCACTCCTCCTACTAAAAAAAAAATAAAGATCTAATACCTTGATAGGTTGCATTTATTTGCCAAGGCCTTCCATGCATTCTAATGTTTAACACAGCATTGAATTACCAGCAAACACAAGAGAAACACTGGAATATGGACATGATTTCTTTTTACCTGTACTGACCAATTTTTATGCTTCTAAACTTAACATAAATGACAAAATATGAACCTTACTTCTATTATACATTCTCTAAATAATACTGAGCTCTGAGATAAATTAAACCAAAATAACACAGCTACAAATACAACTGCCTTCCAAGGAGACTAGACTCTTCACTTCAAACCCCTCATTTAAAAACGTTCACTGAATTCAACTTTTCCCCACAAGTATGTATGTGTTCATACCAAACCTGAAATCCTAAATCCTTGAATGCATCCTTGCATTAATCCCACCACTATTACGGACCAATAACTTTAAATTGTCTCTTTACTGTACTTTTAATTGAAAGATTCCTAGACTACAACCATCTCTGAGAACCACTTAATTTTTTTTTTAAATCAAATTTCTTCAGTTCATTAATAATCATCACGTTAAGCAAAGGGCGGGAACAAAATACCTAATGCATCAGCCTGACCTGTATTAGTTTTCAAAAGGAAATGACAACAGAAATAAAAACCCCAGACAATAACAACAAAAAGAAAAAAGAGACAACCCCAAAAAGCAAATCTATGTCAGAACTCACCTATCAGTTTCTTTATCTTCAGGCAGCGTGGGAGGCAAAGGCAAGGGTGGCAGTGTGGAGGTTGGTAGTGCAACAATTCGCTCCTTCTCCTTGGTTACTACACTTGGTGTACTCGGCTTGCTTTTCTCTTTTACAGGGACTGGTGGCTGTTTCACAACAGTTACTTTATTCTCCTTAACCGCCGCAGGTTTCTGCTTAGGAATTTTGTCTGCAATTAAATTATTTTCCCCTTTTGTTTCAGGAAGTGAGACTTTAGCCTTTGCCTTGTCGTTTTTCAAACTGGTGCTGCTTGTCGGAGAAGGTGTATGCTCAGTTTTTATTTTCTTCAGGTCCTTTACATTGTTCACTTGAGGTGCGCTCGCAGCAGTGTCAGTGTTTCCCTTGGTAGGCGTTGAAGTATTGGAAGCCTTTGCACTGGCTTTGGCTGCCTCGGCAGCCCTTGCTTTCTTGTTTTTGTTCAGCTCAGCAGCCAGGCTACTCTTCAGAGTCAATGTACTAGGAGAAATACTTGAGTGACGACTTCTGGATCGAGACAACCTGTGTCTGCTGCGAGACCTCGAGTGCCTGGATGAATATGGGCTTCTACTTCGAGATTTCGCTGATCTCCTGTTTCAAAGAAGTTAAGAATTACCCAATTAAAAATGAGTCTAGCTGCTTCCTTAGTCTAGCTGCTTTTTTGACAAACTATGTGTTTTAAATTAACTATCATCACCATATTTGAAGAATAAACAAAAGTCTATGAAATAGGAGAGGCCATACCTTAAAAATACGCCTACACAGTTAATAAATCAAGATTTTAGATCTAAATAGGATGCTAGAAAATGTTAAAGTTTTATTGTATGTAGTTTCTCCCATTAAAACAACTGCAAAATATATCTATAGGGCAGATGTGTTCTATTTTCCTAACTGCTTATCAGGTATTTTTCTCATTTAAAGAAAATCTGATCCTATGCAACTTGAGCAAACACCTTCAGCATACACGCTATTTGAAAAAAATCAGCTGGCTACGTAATCAAATTCAAAAAAATTACATCAGTGTTACAACAGGACAAGAAAAATCTAAACACAACAATGAAGAACTATTTTTAGCAACTCTTAATTTTCTCTTTCACAACTGTCATTTAGTTGAAAAAAAATACTGAATACTAAAGCTACAATGTAACCAACTGAAAGACAGCAATAAAACGTTTTGTTTTTCCAAAAAAAATTTAACTGCATACATTACCCCAAAGAAACCAAAAGTACCTGATACTTGTTATAGCTACTGATAAGCAAATGTAATCCAGAAGCAGGCCTTGTGGCCTGCTTGGCCTTTATTCTGATGCTTACATCAGAATAAAGAGATCAACAGAAGGAGGGGGGGTAGTTGGGGAGCTTAAATAAAAATCTAAGCCACCTACAACAGAGAAGGAATGAGGACGTGGGAAATCCTAACAGTGAGAGAAACAAACATTTACTTTATAAAAATACCATTTTTAACATGAATCATTTCCCATTCAACTTTTCAAAGAGGTATCATTAATTGCCTACCAGTTTTGATTCAGTTCATTTAAAAAAAAAGGGGGGGGGGGGGGAACCCAGAATTGAGGTGAAGGGCATGAGAACATGTAAAGTAACCTAATCCACTTCTACCACACAGAAATGTTATGAAATAAATGAAATGGGTGGTGTTAATCCATTTTACCATACTAATAGCAAGGGTATCCACCAGATTTACAAGTATTCTCTTGATTAAAGTTTTACAGAAATCTATTTCTCGAGTATGTCACTTGAAGGGGAAGAAAATGTATAATCAGGATAAAACAATATTCATCAGCTGGACAAAGAAAAAAGTATCAAGCAATAGTAAATTAAGATATAAGAACTTGAGACAGCACCAGTGAATTGAAGCTACCAAATCTTTAAAGATTTTTAAAAAGCCAACTACAATCATTATGGTCAGGACTATCCAACCCTATGTTAATTTGTTACTAAAATTAAATTCAATTCAGCTTTAGTTATCAACACCAAGAAACCACTTACAATACTTCAACTAAACAACTATTTAATACAGTACAACAATGGGTTTGTGTGCATATGTACTGCTTTCCAAGTTTACACTGTTTTCCTGCATTATAAAAGGTCTTATTTCTAAAGCAACATAAAAATTCATTGAGATAAGACAAAATTATGTAGGAGAGATTCAAAACAACGTGCAGGTGCGCACACTGTACAGTGCAGCACGAAATTCAAAATTCCACAGGTGAAACTGAAACAGATCCAAATGGCTAGAGGCCCTTGAAAGAAGAAACAACAACCAAAAGTCTACCCCCACATGAGGACAAGTCTTGGAAAATAACACAGTTCATTTCTAAACCAGGAAGCAGGTTTAACAGAATTTTCTGGTACAGCAGGATAATAAGAGACAGATGATGATGGTAATAATAATAATAATAAAAACAACAATAATAATAATACACATATTACATTGGAAATCTAGGGCCCTTAACAGCTGGTTAAAATTATAGTAGCTTATTTATGAAATATGTTGACCAAGTATAACCCCTGCCCTGGTTTAATTTTTCCAAGTTTTTCATTATTTAATTTTATGTCAGAAAAACAATAAAACGTTGCATTACACCGTGCATGTCTCTGCTAATAATAAACTAGAACCTCCTTTGGCATCTCAAAGACCTTTGCAAGAATCCCTTGCTGTACCTTGCCCACTGAGCTAGGCCAAACAGAGTTACAGCAAAAACTGCAACTTTCAACTCAACAGACAAACCTTGAATCTTAAGTAAAAGGCAGCTTTGTTAAAGTGATAATTATTTGAGTTAGTGATAAAAACCCAGTGTTTTCACAGGCTTAATGATATTTAAAAATATTCAAGTATCACTTTCTTTCATCAGCATTATTTCAAAAGTCCCAAGAGAACCTTCCAGGCTAGACAAAACTTATGTACAAGCTTCCATCTCTAAAAACAGGACAAAAACTATGGGCATTTACAAGCTTGTAGAATACTGTCTTATACATCACACACGGTTCAGAGCCAATGCTCATTTGACATAAAAGATGAGGTCACAGCAGCTCACACAATAGGCAGTGTCTGCCATTTAAAAGGACACTAACGTTTTACTGAGACCCTGAAAAAGCACCGGGAGAGACATCTGAAATGCACAGTACTCTCTAAATCCTCTAATGAATTTCTACTAAATGTGTCCAGGCATGTGCACATATATAAACTGTCTTATCCGACACTTGCTACCAAATAATTCCCCTGTAATTAGGAGCATGCTTTAACACAGTACAGAGGAACAAATGAATAGTAGCTACCACCACACAGAACTGCGTTGCAAATGGCAAACACACCCAACAAAACAATCCTTTTCTCTATGTCTGGAGAGACTGGAAGCGTACTAACCTACGGGCCACATCCAAATCCCCAGCATCAGCTGGTAACACACAGGAGGAGAAACCACAAGAAGCCCCTATTTCATGTAAGTTTCTTCTGATGCTTCTTGTTCACAGCCAGGAGTTCTGCCTCATTTACCTTAGCAACACTTAGCCATTAACAGTCATCTATGAGCATCCTCACAAAGAAACAAAAAGAAAACTGATTTGCCTAAAACCCATAAGTAACAGCAGGACTAGCCTGCATTAGAACTAAGTTCTTTACATAAAGCTGCTTTTTTCCTTCCCCAGAGACAGCGACAAAGGAGACTAGGAGTACAACTAGATTAGCTGCAAAGGAAAACTGAGGTAATTACAAAACATTGTGTAAAGCTGTAAAATAAAACCAGAAAAAATATAAGACATTATCTACAAAACACATATGAGGAGAGGCAAATTTAAAGAAACTAATAGAGGAAGAAAGCACTAGATAAGGAAGTCACTCTGAAACCAAAACTCAGCACTGCTTTCCTCCATTTTTCAGAACAAAAAGAATGCTTCCCCTCGGGGAAAAAAATAATTAAAAAATTGGTTTAGGTATCACAGTCTGTTGTTTTTTGTTTTGTTGGTTATTTTTGCCAAGCACCCTAGTTTTCGTAAAACAAACCAGCATTCATTCTCCTCTGCTTAATACGTGCACTTCTTCACCGTACTAAAACCCACTTCAGATACCAAAGTGTTATTAGTTACAAGTTTTAAAAACCTTACAACATTCCTCCTCCAAAGGTAACATTCTATTGTACTGCACCTGTTACCTAACAAGCTACTAAACAGTACATCCATAAATTAAAAAAAAGCTTACTGATATATTATCACTTGCACTCTCAAGCACAGAACTAAAGAATTACAAACAGAAACTTAAAATGGAGAGTGCTACATTTTACTATCTTGGTATTTGAAAGCACAAAGGAAACAAAAACAACAGCAGTAAACATGTCAGATTTCCAAGCAACAGGTCTCACTCAGTTGTATTTTTTGCCATGCTACTTTTCTGGGTGCTTCTTCATTTTCATTCTAACCCCCTCTTAATTTTACAACAAAAAAAGCATTGCATTTTCTTGACAAAGCAGCATCACGTGTCATCTTCTCATGTTTATAAACCTGAAAACCTCTTTTCTTCTTAACCGCTTTAAGCGCAAGCCAAATCCAACGCACTAGGTAATACGCGTAGCTGGCTACTCAGTGCAAATAGTACCACACTCAGAATATATCAGGGTCTGGAGAGTGGAACAAGGGAACTGATTCGGTCAGCAACTTCTTGACAGGACGTAACACAAAGGGATTAACGACAACAGGAGTGGAAAAACAAGAAAAGGAGCAGGCTCAAGGAGGTAGAAACACCCCACGTAACCCAGTTCTTTCATTACCTACTAGTGGAGGCTGCGCTCCTGACTAAGCACTACCTTCTTCCCCTGCACGGTAAGGTCATGTTGTATTTGAAAAGGGAGACCTAAATTTAATCAATTGCCTTCATCACAGATCTTCCAAGACATTTATAATCGCTCAGTAACATAAACCACCTTGACAAAATGTTCTAGCTCATAGTATAGCTTTTCCACGCCGCACTAGCAGGTAAACATATAATTCATTTCTTTAAGCCATAACAGTGTTCTCTCACTTCATACCTTATTAATTAATTCTATTTATTTTCTCCTGCCCCTACTTCAAGGTTATATTCTAAGCAGCTCTGCAACTGACCACCAACTCAGCTGCTTTGTGCATGAAGACTACACAACTTGCCTTGCTGACTGAAACTGTAAATCTTTAAAAGGGTCTCCAATACATACTGCATAGAAGAACTGAAAAATTATGAACATTAATTTGTTTCTTAAATCTGCTTTATAACCCTATGTTCTCAGATGAGAATTCTGACCACAACATAATCAACCAGCAAAAAGCCAATTCAACTCAAATGCTCTGCCCTAAACACAGTTAATTTTTTGAAATGAAGTCCCTTCCCACAGTAAAGAAAGCAGCAGTGCAACAAGAAGCACATCAATGCAGTTGGGTAAAAGGCAAAGTCCACTGCCATGTAACAAAACAAATCTTAATAAATTCAGAGTAAGTACAAGAGCAAGAGCCTCAGTAAGCACTGGAAAAAAACAGCTATTTCAAACAGTGAAAACCTACTTTCACTAAACGAGATTAGAGAGCTTTATTGTAAAAAAAGTGTTTTCACCAAACAAGAAGGAAGAAAAAAGGCTGAATATTTCTCCTACTCCTTGAAGTCCAAATGTAATAGAATTACTGGATTCAAAATTACTTCTATCACTGTATGAAACCATGTCTTCTCCCTGAAGTAGCCATTTACTAGTTGAGTATGTATTTCACCCTTTTCTCTATGTTTGCCTTTGTTTTGAACATAAACGATCCGTATTTTGCAAAGCCTCACTACTACAGACTAGCTACAGCTGAAGAACGAGATGGCTTTATAGTAACAATAAAAGAAATCCTGTATTTTTCCTATAAGCAACATCCACTCATGCAGTAGTAGTATGCTAGTAGTGCCCCACCCACTTACTTTTATCTAAGCAGATGGGTAGGTGTATTCAAATTTGGAAAAATGTGATTACTCATCTATACAGCTAACTGAATTAAATGTGTGATCACATAGCATATGACCCAACTTAAGTTATGAAAAATAGTTCTTCTCTTCCTACAATTTCATCCTAAACTAGTTTCCACAGAGAGACTGTCTGCTTGTTTAGTCAACCATGGGGTTTTCTTCCCCTCCTCCTTTTTTTCTAGTGATTTTTGTTTCAAATCCAGTCAGCTTACCAGCAGAGAAATAAATGCCTTATAGTTTCGATAGGACAGAAGAATTTCCATTCTGAAAATGTGCAAGCTAGTTTAGAACAGCTATGCTACTATTCACAAGAAAATACAATAATACCAAATCCACCAGCAGCAAGAAGTTTTATCCAACAAGGGGAAACCGCTCAATCAGTTCACCCAAAACACAGGTGTTTATTACTACTATTATAATAAAAAAACCCCAACCCAATTAGCCTACCATTCAAGGAGAATTTGAACACTGCACCTAGAGCTTTTGCTTCTCTTCAGAACCCACCTCCAGGCAACCTCACTGAAAGACCGTAGAGTAAGAGCAGCTACTGCAATTCATACTCTTAGCTCAGAGCAACCAACTGTGCTGCTGCTGCAGCAGCCTGGGAAAACCAGGGATTCAAATGAGCGAAGCTGACCTCACTTGTTTCTCTTCAACTGTTTACTAGAAGTTTCCCCCAAGCAGCTCAGACACCTAGATGAAAAAAATCAGCACTCTAGACACACACAAGCTTCCTGAGCCCATCAGAACCACTTCATTCTCATTTTCTGCATAACAAAATAACCAGATAATTTATGTAACAATGCAGAAGACACATCTATGAGATGTAGAACGAAAAGAGCAAAGAGCCTTGCAGCTTGGAATGCTTAGTCACATACAAAGTTCATTCTGTCTTGACACCATTATAGCTGGATACAAGCCCAGAATGAAGTCTTTAAATCATCCAGATGAAGAAGACAGGTGCTCCAAGATGTTGCCTTCATGAAAATGTAATATGCTATCAAGTCTAAGGCCACTGTACCATCATCTAAACACACAGTAAAAAAAAAAATAAAAATCAGCATTTTGGGTGCAGTACCACAGAGTCAAGCAAAAAAAGCAATTACGACACAGGCCACCACAATAAATGTAATAGCTGCATGGAAGCAAGGAGACACCAGCTTGCATTTCTCCGTGTCAGGCAAACACTGTGAAGAAAAAGAGCTTATCTTCACATTTTGGGGTGTGGGGGTTTTTCGTTTGTTTTCTGTGAAAATGACTTTTTTTTTTTATAATGAATGCCACATTAGGACAGTTCAACCTTGCTTTCCACATACAGCAACCCCTTCTTTTCACTCAGCCACTCCAATCCCTCTCCAGTAAACCTGACAGTCTGCATTGTTAACAAAGTAATTTATCCGTGTGCAGTTAGAGACAGGATGCAAATTACAGTTTAACTGAAGGCAGGCATGAAGTCAGCTGCAGCTCAATGAAGATTTACACACACAGAAACAATTAAAAAAAATAATCAGGAGATTTAAGCTCTCATGCTTCAAATCACAGGCCCATGACCACCAGGAAAAAAACCACAATGTACCTACAAAAACGTGGTGCTCTACCTGTCCCCTACACAAGATCTCCTGGTACCTTCTAGTACAGCCCTACCAGCCACTGCAAAAGACAGGATCCTAAACTAACTGGACCGACAATCTAATACAACTATTACTGAGTGCAAACCTAGCATACATAGTTTTGCTCATCATTATTGTCTTTCTTAGCCCAGGATATAAGCATCTACAGAAAAATAATCTGACTCCTAGAGCATTTAAGTCAAACTGTGCATATAATATTTCCACTATTATTCAAATCAACTTGAAAGAGTTATCCTTAACCACTTGCAACCACCAGGATGTGCTGGTTTTTTCAGAGCACCTGTTGTGTAAACAACTGGGCGTTTAAAGTAGAAAACAACTGTACCTTAAAATAATCACTAATTTTTTTCAAGAGCATCTTTGTTCCACCTCTCTGAATGAAGTTGGGCAGTTTTTCTACTTCACACTTTTTAAACAGCCCAGGACAGGAGTCCCTACCGACTGCCAGGAAACACACACACGATGGCTTCAGCATCCTCACTGGATACACAGTGCGACGCCCCAAATTGCAACTGACACAAAGCGCTCCTTAGTAACACCAGAGAACAGTTCTCAGACAACCCACCAGGTAACGCCTCGTAAACAAAGATCTTGCCAGTGAAATGGCAAGCCACCTGATACATTTAAAACTGAAGCCCGGATATGAATTTAACAAAGCCCATAAACAATGAGGCAGTGGATAAGATTACAATATGGGAAAGAAAAATAGCTACATATGATTCTATGAAATACATATTAAGCAAACACTTTAAATTCCCTACAGTTCTGCTGCAAGCTTAAGTATTTTGAAGAGTTTTAACTCAACAACACTGTGTCTGATTACAGAGATAAAGCCCACATTTCCTCTCAGCAGTCACAGCAACGCTGACCTTTACATTCCGAGTTCCCACTAACAGTAAGAAAATGATTTGCAAGCACACAAATACAGATGTATATAAGCTTATTTAGAAAAGAGCTTACATACATTCTCACAGGTTGTGTAAAGAACGAGAGCCAATTTAACAATACTTGGCGTGGGCTCCTTTTCCTAGCAAAACAAAAAGTCCTAAGTCTTTCTATAGACCTCCAGAAAGAACTTGCAACACAAAATACTTGTCAACTTGTTTGATCTCTAGATTAGCGGGAATTAAAACGAACAAATATATTTAGCGTGTATCCTTTTAGAGGGGAACAGCGCCCAGAAAAACAGCTGACCACCTCCATACTTAGTAAGCAATGACTTAAAAAATCAAAATTGGTTCTTCAGAAACACTGTCCTCTGAAAAGCATCTTCATTCAATCACTCTTATCTGAAAACATTCTCATGCCCTTTAATATTTGAAAAGCCCTTTTCCAGCTAGGCAATCTCCCAAGGAGAGAAATTAACTGCAAGAGTGCTACAGGCACTCGCGTCTCCCTTTCTCCCCCAGACAGGACAGGAAGATCTTTGTATGTGCTCCCCTTCCCCCCACCACAGCTTTCTGGCAGCAAGAGGGAGGCCTTTTGTTGCTAGATGCAAGGCTCTCCGGCCTGCCCTCCTGCCCAGTCTCAGCTGTAACTGTTCCTCCGCACGTAAAGGTCTGACCCTCCTTCCCCACCCCCGCCGCGCACCCCACCTCCCCCCACCCCCCGGGCCCGGACTTACCGGATAACAGGACTGTAGGGACTTCGCGACCGGCGCCAACTGCTGTAGGGGCTGGGCGACACATCCCCGCCGCGCTCGTAGGAACTGTGTCGGCTGTAGCTGGGGGAGCGGCGGCGGCTGTAGGGGCTGAGGGGCGAGCGGCCGCCCACCGGGCTGAGGGACTTGCGGCTCCGCTGGCTCTGCGAGGAGCGGTGCAGTGGGGGGCTGTCATCCCGACCGGGGCTGGGGGATGAGCGCTGCCGCCGGTAGGCCTTGGGCTCGGGCTTGTCGTCTCGGTAGGCCTTTGGCGGGTCTTTGTAAGCCGACGGCGGCTCCTTGGCCGCTTTAGTCCGGCTCCGGTGCGCTTTGCTCTCCCGCTCTTTCCTGCCGCTGCCGGGCGAGGCGAGGGAGCCCTTCCTGCGGCCGTCGCTGCCGCCGCCGCTGCTGCTCTTGAGTCCCTCCCGGTCCTGGCCAGTGTGGTTGTGGCGGCTGCGGGACTTGGAGGAGGACGAGGAGGCCTCGGCTCCCCCGCGGCCCGACGACGCCCCCTCCTGCTGCGCCTTGTCCTCCCCCCGCCGGCGATGCTCCCGGTGCCGCTCCTTAGAGCGGCCGCTGCTGCCGCGGTGTTCCCGTCGGGACCGGCCGCTCCGTTCCGCCTCGCCCCTCTGGCGCTGGGTCCCACCGCCCGAGGAGGATGCCGGGCTCCCCCCGCCGCTGCCCGCGCCGCCGCCGCCGGCCGCGCCGCTGCCCACCAGCCCTTCGGACTGGGAGCTAACGTCGTCGTACTCCTCCACCAGCGTGCTCAGCCCCCCGCTACCGCGCCGCTTCTCCGCCTCCTGGGTCCCGCCGCCACCGCCGCCTCCGCGGCCCCGCCGCCGCTTGTGCCGGGAGCCCGAGCGCCGCTTGCCCCGCGGCCGCTTCCGCTCCCCCCCGTCCCCGCAGCAGGAGGAGGCGCCGGTGGCCGCCAGGAAGAGCAGGGACTGCGGTGGCAGCGGCGGCTGCAGGAGCGGGGGCTGCAGGAGGGGCGGCTGTAGGAGCGGGAAGAGCAGCGGGTGAGGGGCCGGCGGGGGGGGAGGCTGCGGCTGGGCCGCGAAGCGCTTCCGTCTCCGGTGATGCAGCCGCTTCTTGTCGGCCGCCGCCTCCACCGCCGAGCTGCTGCCGCCGCCGCTCCCCCAGCCCCGGCTTCCCCCGCTCCCGCCGGCCGCCGCGTCCGAGGTGCTCGGCATCGAGCTCACTCACGGCCGAGGACGAGGACGCGGCCTAGGGAATCCGCCGCCGCCGCCCTCAGGGCGCTGCTGGCGCCATGGAGACCCGGCGCCGCGCAGACACACGGGGACAACCGCCGGCCGGCACCGGGGCTTCGCTTGCTCCCTCTTTCCCCGGCCGGCCGCCGGGCTCCGGACCGCCTGGCAGCCCGCCCGGCCGCGCCGCCTCACATGGGGCCGCGCCGCCACATAGGGGGTCGCGCCGCCCGCGTCCGGGCCGGGGTCAGGACCGCCGCCGGGGCGGGGTGGGGGAAGGCGGAGAGGGGCCGAGCACTGACCGGCGCGGCGGAAGCTTCCCGCGGGCCCGGCGCGGCCTCCCGCAACGCGGAAGTGTCTCCTGGCGGCGGCCTCCTCACTCCATCCCGGGCCGCGGCGGCCTCGTCCGGCGCCGGGCCAAGCTGCGCGGGGGTGTGAAAGCCGGGCGCGGGCCGCGGGGCCGCCGCCTCCTCCCTCACCCGCTCCCCGGCTGAGCGGCGGGGTCAGGCCGTGCCGGGCCGCCTCCGGGCGGGGTGTCCGGGGCGGCGCGCGGCCCTGCGCTGGCCCCCAGCCCGCTTACCCCAACCGGCAGTCCCCAGGTGCCCGGTCCCGAATCGCCGGCGGCTGGGAGCCCTCGCGCGGCCTCCGCACTGCGCGCGGGTGACACACGCATACACACGCACCGGGGACACGGCCCGGCGGCGCGCGGCGCATGCGCGAGACCGGCGGCGGCGCGGGGGGGCCGCACCCCGCCAATCGCGAGCGGAGCTGCCGCCCTCACCCGCATGCCCGGAGCCGGGAGACCCGTCCAGCTCTCGCGAGATCTCACCCACCCACTCTCTTCCCCGGCGGCTCTCGCGAGGTCACGCCTCTCGCGGTAACCGTGCCGCGCTCGGCCCGCGGGCGGAGGGAGCCAGGGCTTCCGGGCGTGGGGGTCAAAGGTCGCTTCCGGCAGCGCCGAGGGGAGAGGGGTTGTTGTTGGGCCTGCTCGGCCGGTCTGGCTTTTCCCTCCCCTCGCTCTCCGCCCTAGTGCTGTCTGGAGGCCAGAGCCGGAGCCGTGGAGGCGCTCGGGAGGGCGCCGCGTCAGGCCGCAGGCGGGCGGGCTGGGTGGGGAGCGGTGAGGGTCGGTGAGTGGGTGGGTGAGGCGTACCGGGCAGCGAGCGGTATTCCTCCGCTGAGGGCCCCTCCTCCTCGGGGCACGTAGCGGCCAAAGGCCGCGGCAGGCCCGCGCCTCTTGCACAGCGGGGTGTGGGGGCAGGGCAGCCCAGCCGCCGATGGGTGCCGCAGGACGCACCTGCTTAGCGCTTCTAACGCTCGGGTCGCGTCTGCTTTATACCTGCGCGTTACGGGTCGCGTGGCTTCTATAGATACGACCTGAAACCAAAAAAAGCTCGCTTTATGGTGGCGCCGCACGCCTGACCCGCTCAGGGGCGTGAGCAGCGCAGCAGGAATTCCACTCTGCCCTCCGTACAAAGCGCTTGCACCCTTTCTTAACGGCTTTCAATTAAAATTGACTCAGGGGAATAGAAGTTGCTTGTAGAAACTGGAAGAAAACAGCAGAAAAACACCCGAGCCCGAGTTTTTCACCTTTTTCCCAGATTTGCAGTACTACTTACTTAAGAGCTTTCTGTGATTGAAATCAGCACTAACGGCCTGAAAGCCTATAAAGCTCTAAGGACCAGTACTCTCTGGAAAACCTATGACTGGAATCTCTGGCACACAGCGTACCAAGTTTGCAGGGGGTTTTATTAATTATACCTATAAGTGAAAACAACCGTGGGTATACAGATTTTTACAAAAGAAGGTGTTTAAGGGTTTTGTCCCTATTTGTACACTGAAATGTAACACTGGTCATCTGAGAAGACTGCATTTGGTAGAGCTATTGAGATCTCCTGCAAAGTGAGTTGTGTTAGATTTAGTTCCACCACACCTGCTAAGAAGTAGCTCTAAGCTGTCCACTAGCTAGCTAAAGCATGAATTGATGTCCAGTTAGTAATTTTCACATGAAGGTTGTAATTTGGAAAGGCTTTAATTCCAGTTGGCAGCAAGTCTCTTTACTCAAGTGCAACAGAGCAAAAATCCATCTGGCACCCGCCCCACCTTACATGACCACACACTGTAATAACAGGAGGGGTACATCCCTCAGGTTTCAGACTAAGTCTAGGTCCAGAACAGAACAGAACAGAACTGCAAGCAGAACTGCAAACCATCTTGAGATCCGCAGGTTGAGAGGTCATGGGTGAAGACATTCCAAAGAGACAGCTGCAGTATTCACCTGGCTTGTGTAAGCATAGTGGGGCCACTAAAATGTCATTTATAAATTCCTCCTTAAGTGAAACTGTCCATAAATTTAGCATTTATATTATACTGATAGGGCAACTCAGACAATATGTTTGTCCTTTTCAGTCGAGCCAATCCATGTACGGGCTGTCGGCTTGCCAGAATTTACAGCACAGTTAAGTGAGGTAAGAATGACACGTTTCATTTTCAGGCCCCTCTCTGAAATGCTTGGGGTCCAAATGGGAAGTGCAAAAAACCCACCAACCCAGACTGAAGTATTTTTTTTCTCTTAGGTAAGAGGCAGTGCTTTAAATGGAAGGTGTAGCAGTGCATGCAAGAAGATGTAAACAGAGGGTTCTTCTTGTTTCTATGAACTGGGAACTCAGCTGTTGGAAAAAAGGATGAAGACCCATGTGTTTGCTGATCAGGAGACAAGTGTATTTACCAGTGAATTGGCAAATGCAGCCTATACACTAGAAAAGAGCTGAGAGACATTAATGCTGTCTTTAAGTCATGGTGAGATCATTGAGTCTGTTCTGGTCATCCTGATTCAGAGAAAGGTGAATTCACAAAAGGAACAGAAAAGGCTGTTTAGATAATTAGTGGTACCAGGAACTGGTGAGTCTAGCATAACAAAGACAAGGAGGAAATCACACTGTACTGTAAATTTAACTTGAGGGTAGGGAAAGAGATAAATGCCTAGGAAGAAGGACTATTTGCACTAAGAGACAAGAGTTAGTACAGACATCTACAAACAGTCAATAAACACAGCCTGGAAATGTATGGGGTTTATTCATTATAAGAATCATCGAATGCATTAGGTTGGAAGGGACCTTTAGCAGCCATCGAGTGCAACCCCCCTGCAGTAAGCAGGGTCGTCTTCCCTAGATCAAGTTGCTCAGAGCCCCTTCCAGTCTGAGCTTGAATGTCTCCAGGGATGGGGCCTCCCCTGCTTCTCTGGACAATCTGTTCCAGTGATCTACCACCCTCATATTGAAGAACTTTTTCCTAATATACCACCTAAATCCACTCTTTTCGAGTTTAAAACCATTACCCCTCATCCTACTGCTACATGCCCTTGTGAACAGTTCTTCCCCAACTTGCTTGTAGGCACCTTTCAGGTACTGGAAGGCCACTATAAGGTTCCCCCTGGACCCTTCTCCAGGCTGAACAAACCAAATTCTCTCAGCCTGTCCTCATAGGAGAGGGGCTCCAGCCCTTTGATCATTTTTGTGGCCCTCCTCTGGATGTGCTCCAACAGGTCCATGTCCTTCTTGTGTTGAGGGCTCCAAAGCTGGACACAGTACTCCAGGTGAGGTTTTAGGTCTACCAGAGCAGAGTGAAGGGGCAGAATCACCTCTCTTTCTCTGCTGGCCACACTTCTTTTGATGCAGCCCAGGATGCAGTTGACATTCTGGGCTGCAGATGCATATTGGTGGCTCATGTCCAGCTTCTCATCCACAAGTACTCCCAAGTCCTTTTCCTCAAGGCTCCTTTCAAGCACATTATTTCCTAATGTGTATAATGAGGATTGACCCAGGTGCAGGACCCTGCACTTGGCTTTGTTGGACCTCATGAGGTTCACTTCTCCAGCCTGTCCAGATCCCCCTGAATGGCATCCCATCCCTCCAGCACATTAGCCTCACCAGCCAGCTTGGTGTCACCGGCAAATTTGTTGAGGGTGCACTCAATCCCACTGTCAGTATCATTAATAAAGATATTAGAGAGTGCTGGTCCCAGCACAGACCTTTGAGGAACACAGCTGGTCACCATCTTCCACCTGGACTTGGAGCCACAAACCACCACCCTCTGGATGTGACCATCCAGCCAATTCCTTACCCACTGAACAGTCCACTCATCAAATCCATATCTCTCCAACTTAGAGAGAAGGATGTTGTGGGGGTAGTATGGGGGTTTGAAGGCATCTGCTAGTAGAAGAAACCAAATTGAAATCCAGCAAGGAATGGAGTTTGACCAAATCATGAAAGGGATTTCATTGTTTATGAAAATGAAGTACCTTATGAAAATATCTGATAGAGTTGCCTGTGACAGTAACAGCTTGAACTCAGTGAAAAATAAGATCATTTTCCATTGTAAACCTTCATAGCTAATTAATAACGGTTGGGGTTTCAGCTTTTGTAGTAATCTAATGTACAAAATGTTCCAGCCTGGGATAGTGTTCAGATCTTTTATCTGAACAAACAAACTGTGGTGGGAGCCTGATGCAGGCCACTTCAGGAAGAGAGACAATCACTGCTCTAGAATGGCCATCATGAGCCAATGTGACTCACCTTCACCCTTCTGCATCCAGAAGAAAATGCTCCTAGTCCACAACCACCAGCAAGTTTTCCCTGTTTGATTATCAGGAGAAAAAAGCAAGGCTTTTCCTATGGAATATTCATATATCTCTTAGCATTTCTTCCTCCTTTAAATGGTCTTTCAAAACACAAATAAAAATCACTCTCTCTCATGCTTTCAGTCTCCCATTTCCTTTCTCTGGGCTTCATTTCTAACTAGCAACAAAGGGAGCAGAGCTTTCTGGTTTTTCAGCCCACAAAACATCCCCTCTGAAACAGGGTCATTGCCTGCTGAGGGGGGAACACTTGTGCAGCTGCTATTCACCCCAACTCCTTTGGGAAAGCAACCTATTCATTCTTCCCAAAGCTGTCAGTGATACAGCTTTGGTGATACCAATTTTATTCATTGCTGAGCCAGGCTTAGCAATGGGTGAAAAGTCTTTTTCAAAATGTTAACTTTCCAGTTCACAAATACTCAGAATAATGACCGTTTTCTAACTCAGAATGGATTTCCTCTGCTGACAGAGCCCTGCTCAGATGATTTCTGCTCTGATCTTTTCAGATCAGGGTGGCTGGGCCCTGGCACAGGCTCCCCAAGGCAGTGGTCACAGCACCCAGCTTGGCTGAGTTCAAGAAGCATCTGGACAATGCACTCAGTGACATGCTCTGACTTGGCTGGCCCTGTGTGGAGCCAGGAGTCGGACTCCTTAAGGATCCCTTCCAACTCGGGGTATTCTCTTGTTCTATGAGATGTTCCAAGACATTAACTCAGGTGTGCTGGAACTAGCTAAGGGAGCAACAAACAGCTTGCAGCCTCATGTGAAGGTCTGCTTCGGATTTGGCACAAAGGCCTGGTCTCTAAAATAAGGGCAATGGCTGGTTTGAAGCTCCTTATACAAACATTTTGGTGAGCTGTTTCTCGAGGATTCCCTAGAGGTCAGCACAGCAAAGAACATGAAACCAGAGATTGATTTCACTCCTGTACTTACCCTACAAGAAATCTTTGTTCCCTTCCTTTGCCTGTAAATAACTCTCAAAAAAGATAAAGTCACAAATGAGCTCTAAAAATTTTGCCCTGCAGCTAAAGCATGTTTTGTTCGCCCTGTAAACAGGTGTCATCATTTAGTCCCAGACACACCACCAGCCAGTCACTCCTTTCTCCCCTCATGGCATGGGGAGAGGGAAAGGAAGACAAAGGCAAACCTCAGGGGTTGGGATAAGAGTGTTTCAGTGGGACAGTAGGGAGGGAGAAATAACAGCAACAGGACTTTGCAGCAATACACACAAAACTGGTGACACACGGTGCAGTTTCTCACCAAGCAGCACAACTCAGACCATACAGCTCAGAGTTGAAGCTCAACTGACTCCGCACCACACATCATGGAGCTGTGTGCTCCTTCCCCACCAGCCCCTCTTTATGCTGAGCATGACATCATGGTATGGAATACCCTCTTTAGTTAATTTGGGTCACCTAGCCTAGCAGTGTCCCCTCCCACCTTCCTCAGTGCCTCCTGCCTTCTCCTTAGCAGGGCAGCATGAAAAAGTGAAAAGTCCTTGACTGCTTGGGAATAACTGAAAACATCAGTGAGTTACCAGCTCCATCCTAACTCCCAAACACAGCACTACACCTGCTGCTAGAATAGAAACTGCCTCTGTCCTAGCTGAACCCAGGTCAGATGGCCAGTGACTGAGTTTAAGAGGAGAGTAGTGCAGCCTGGTTTCAGTGGGATAAGGAAGTGCGATGGTGAGAGCAGCGGTAGGCCATTTTTACAGTTCAGAAGAGTTTTCCTGGCTGTGCTTTGGAAACAAATCCAGATGTTCTATGTCAGAAAATGGTCAACCTTTGCACCATATCAATGTCACCACTGCTCGATTATTTTTGAAAGTCTCTCTTAAATCCATGGTGCTCTTTTGGCTCATTCAATACACACCGATACCTCTAGTTGCATTATGGCTTTCCTCGTTGCTGCAAATACTGAAATAGGACCACTTGAAGCCAAAAACAAGGGTATGTGTCCAGCCACATCAAGTCCCTGGTAGACCTAACTCTGCTGAAAGATGGACATAAGCATTAATGTCTGAGAGAAGAACACTCATATGGCTAGTCACTAAGATGGAGGTCTGGCTTCTGCCATGGCCTTGCAGGGAGAGTGAACAAACCAGTTTCTACTTGCATAATGCCTGGACAATGAGGCAACAGGGAAAAAGCAAGACAGAAGCTGAGAGGGCTGCCATGGCTTCCCAGAAAGGCATCAAGAATGAAGGCCGAAGGAGGAAAACCACTCGTGGAGTCATCAGCAAATTTTCCTCACGGTCCCGGAGAACAAAGGGAGCGGCACCACTTTTTTCCCCCTGGCAAGCTAGAAGCCAGGCCAATGTGGGTGGTATCAAACCCTTCCTTATTGGCGCATCCTGAACAAGCAGAGGGGTTCACAGGGGTGCCCAGCCAGCAGCTGTGCCCGCTGCGTGGCCCCCACTGGCAGGGAGAGCGCCCGGGGCCTGCTGGGCACAGGGACCACCTGGGGGCCAGCACCCCAAAGCCTTCCTCCCAAGGGTGCTGGGCCAGAGGCCAGGGGGTTGGGGATGGAAAGTGGGGCCTGGGTGGGTGGGGCCTTGGTGGGTGAGGCTTGGATGGACATGGCCTGGGTGGGCGGAGCTTATGCGGGTGGGGCTTGGGTGGGCAGGGCTCGGGTGGGCAGAGCTCCCCCACTATGTCACAGAGCCATCACCTGGCAACCCAGCAGTGACAGTGTCCAGGGCAGTAGAGAGGGCAGCAGCCTGCCCTGGCCCGCAGACAGAGCTGCCGCAGGGGCAGCCTGAAGCAGACATCTCAGAGGATGTCCTCAGGAGCTACTGCTGGAATCCCTCAGGGAGGAAGGCCTGGACCAGGCTATACTGGAGGTGCTTCACTGAAAGGGATTCTGCAGCCGGGCTACGCTGGAATCTTATCTGATGGATACAAGTCCTGCTTCTGCCTGATGGATCCTGCTTATCTGATGGATACAAATCCTGCTTCAGCCTTGGGGAATGGGCAGAAGCTCTTCACAGCATGGGAACCACCAGCTATCCCTGGAGCTGCCTGAGGTTCTCAGGCCTTTTCAGATGGAAAGCCATGGCCAGAGCAAGGGAATGACTTCTGGAGAAGCACTGCAGAGCTCACCATCCTCATCTGCCATGGAGCCAGGGGCAGCAGCACAGCTGTAAGAAATGGGATGTAGAGAAGTGGCAAGGGTCCTGTTGCTTTGCAGCACCTCCTGGTGTCCCCAGCAGGTGCAAGGGAAGGACACCTTCCCCCAGGGTCCATCAGGCTGGGGGCTCCTGGCCACTCGGGGCAGCCCCTGAGATGGGTCCAGGCTGAGGGAGAACAGGGCTAGGGCATCTCCTGGGAGGCGTGACCAGCCGGTGGGAGGAGGGAGCCGGCCTTGCTCACATGCTCAGGGAGTAGCCGATCGCCAGCTCTGCTGCTGGGGTCAGGAAGGAATTTTCCCCCGGGCGGATTGGCACTGGGCCCCGGGGGTTTTTTGCCTTCCTCTGCAGCACTGAGCAGGACCCCTTGTCAGGGCCCCTCTGGCCCATCTGGGCTGGCTCACTGCCCGCTGCTGCTCGTGCACCACGAAGGTATCGCCTCGTGCCCTGCAGCTGGGGGGAGGAAGGCTTTTTTCCCCCCTGGTAAGCTACAAGCTGTGCCTGGGGGTTTTTTGCCTGCCTCTGTAGCACTGAGCACAGCCCCTTGTCAGGGCTCCCCCGCACCGTTTGGGATGGGTTCTCTCCTGCTGCTCTGGTACCTGCAAGGTGCCACTTGTGCCCTGGCTCTCTCCGGCTCTCTTGCCCCGGGCAGGTTTGTAGTGGGAGCGAGCTCTGCTCTCTCCTTGGCTCCATCTCCCCAGCGCTTCTTGCCTCTGCCCAAATGCCTGTGCTTGGAAGGGCCCCAGGCTCGCTGCAGCATGGGGCAGTGGCTGCCCCTTTCCAGCTCTCCCTGCAGGCAGGGGAAGCACAGGGCACGCACAGGGGCACTGTTCACGCGTCGCTGGCCAAGAAGCACAGCCCAGCCAGTTTGGGAATACAAAAGGGATGCTTCTGTCATCAATGGCTGCCTGATGGGGGAAAAGATGCTACAGGACCACACAGCACCTCCTCAGCTTTTTTGGTCATTTTCATAATCTTTTTGGGTCATTTTCATCATCTGCCTCTTTTTTTATGTATGATCAGTCCTGATGGTCATTCTTCATGTTCTGGCTTTGGAAGGAATGGGCACTGTTTAGCCTGGGTGCCTGCGTCTGCCTTCTGCAGTGCTGGGACTTGCCTTTGCCAGGCTGCCAGGGAGGTTTTTACACAGCTGAAGACTGCATCAGCCTGCTCCTGTCTTCATGACAGTGAGCACGGGCTCTGAAAGGGCTCAGAAAAATAAAGCATAATTCTACTTGTAACATTTGCGTGATGCGTCCTTGAAAGGGGTTCTGGAGTTGGACAGCTCCTGGCCTTTGAAGCAAAGGGCAGACTCAGCACTGGGTGATGCGTGGTGAGCGTGAGAGATGGGCTATGTTATGCCCAAAGAGCTCTGACCTGGCTCTGAGGGTGCCAGCCAGGAGACAGTGGCAGAGCCAGACACAGCTACACCAGGGCTCGGGCAGGGCCAGAAGGCCCCAAGCCGAGCGGAGACACATCCCTGGATCCCTGGGTGGGAGACAGTGGGAGTCCCAGGGGCAGGGAAGCCAGTCCCTGCCAGTGAGGCCCACGAGCCCCCCAGCAGCCTGACAGGAGGATACCTGCACTGCTCAGATGGTTTCCTGTAGACATTGATGGTTGCCCACTCTAGATACAAGAGTGTTGGGCCGGATGGACCTTCCCTCTCACGCAGTATTGCTGTGCTCAGGCTACTGTGCTTTAGCACAGGGGTTTCTTTAGCTTTCTGCACTCCTTGCTCTGGTTTTGCAAACTAATCAGCACACATGTGCCAGAAGGTTGGTTTTCCTAATTTCATGGATTGAAAGAAGGAAGGCCCTTTGGATCTGAATGCCATCCTCAGTAATGTCATCACGCCCACGTTCTCAGGTGGTGTCTGGTGGGCATGTAAATAGCAAAGCCTTCATGGAGTCCTTCTGGGCAGCTCTTATACGGGCATTGGGTGCCTCTCAAAGAGAGGCAGTGGCCTTTTAGTGTCGAATGGCCACCTGGCCAGCCAGCTCCTGTCCCATACTAGCATTCCCAGCAGCAGCCTTCCCCTTGACTAAACACCTGCAGAACTCCTTTCAAAATCATCAGCAACTTTTCCTCACAGTCCCGGAGAGCGCAGTGTGTCTCCAGAGGCCTCAGAGCCGCAAACTGCGTGGCGCCGACTTGCCGTTGTCCTGTCTCTTGGAGCCTTGGCAGCACCTGGGCTCACCTGGCGCTTTCTCCAAGGAAACCTCCAAACTGGGAGCTGGGTTAGAGCTTCTGCTGCTGTTTGGAAACACTGATGTATACAAATATCTCTGGAGGCGTGGGCAGGCCACAGGGAGACTCTGTGACACCGATGCAATACAGGCAGAAGCATTTCTTTTGCAGCCATTAGTCATAAGGTTACTCATATGTGTAGAATATTATAAAGTGCAAATATTTCAGTAAGGATTTTGATTTATCATGTAGTTTCTTATACCTGCTGATACTATAGGGAAGAGGAAAATTTTTTAGACAAATTTGATTTCTTTATTTAGACTGCTGCATTGTCCTAGTGAGAAACACAGCCATTCTTGCAGCAGGGTGCACTGTGCCCTGATGTGTGTTCCATGCAGGAAAGCGAGCAAGCATCCCTGGATGAGCTCCGCAGTATTAGCTGTGGCCTGCTGCCTTTGCTGTGGGCTTGCTCAGCAACACCCAGACTCCAGGCACCTTATCTATGTATAAGGATATTTATCATTCATGATGCTTCTGGGGAGTCAACGCTAAATGTCCATGTTGCAGTGGGGATTTTAATAATGATGCAGAACCAGAAGCAGCAGTATACCCTAGTGGTTATCTATTTTGTCTCGTGAGAAAATATAGTGACTTCTTATCTAACAGCACAGGGGCAGCCAAATTGTCCAAGCTTCCTTTGGGTTAGATGCAGTGTCAGTCTGTCAGAAGCAGCTGAGGGCATCCAGCACCTGCCTCCTCGAGTCAGTGCTGATACAGGAGTTACAACTGCCCACAGCAGATTGCTATCCATAGGCATGGTACATTTTTAATAGCTCTTTTGACGCATTCCCAGGCTATTTCAGTTGGTGTTTTGACAGTTATCAGATAAAGCAGAAGGATTACTGTCTCAGGCACATTCTTTGGTGATTACTAATATTTACTGTATGTGTCTGCCAGCATTTCAGCCAACAGGTCTCTAATTTTGTTGCATGGAAAAGGAAAAAACCCAATCTACATTGCAAGTTTTCCTTCACAGAACAAGCAACGAGCAAAAGTACAAGAGAAGCACGCAAGGCATGCCGAGCTCAGATGACAGTAAACATCAATTCATTACTTTCAGGACAGCTGTCAGTGCCTCAGATACAATACTCAAACTGCTGGCTAACATTATGCCTCCACTCTTAGCTGGGACATCCACGAAGTACAAGCTGCATCTTACTAGGAGATCTCCTCCTTCATGCCTGCGATACTGACACCAACAAGCCACTACAGCATCAATCAATAACAAGAAGGTGGTGGAATATGGACAACTTCCTGCCATCTCCACTCACATGTGGATAATAGTTACTGTGCTACTTTGAGACCCCAGATCTTCCTCCAGAGCTCTAGCAGAAAGAGAGTGCGTGACTGCTATCACGGTGGCTGTGGTCTATGGACAAGGCTTTTCCCAACCTATCTTTAATTTCTTTTTACTCCACACTCACAGCACAGGAGGCAGCAATAGCAACATCAGTGGCTCACACGCTGTAATCATTCATTGCCCACCCCTTTTGAGGGAGAGCTCTACGAAGAGGAAGGCAGAGGAGTAGAGAATACTTAAGTTCAACACTCCTGCAGGGGCTACTTCACCTGTTCCTCAGACAGTAAGGAAATACTTGGAAATGAGTATGGATGATGCCAGGAAGGGGAAGCAAACACAGGGCACGTATCTGGTTTGCAGCTTGGCACCATCAGCCCCAGGGACCTCGGTGGCTTTGTTCCACTTTCCTTTGGGCAACAGGAGCATGTCAGTGCCTTGTTCCCACCCCTGGTGCATGCAGTTTTGGTACCCACTCTCTTTCTTAGCTCCCAAAGCATTGCAGAGATCACCTGAGCTTTTACCTGTGTTGCGATCACATCCACCTCCCTTTGCCCACCACGTGCTTCCTCAGCTGCCCATGGATGATGGCTGCTTCCCATTGTGTGGTGCAGAAATCAGGTTCCCCCATCCTCTCCTTGCTCTCTTGCCACAAATATGGTTAAATCCAAACACAAATGGATAAATCATGAAAATGTGATTGCTACCCAGACCCGTAACAACCAGATCTGTACTTCTAAGTCAACATTCTGTATGTCTTCTGCCCTCTCCCCCAAATCCAACATAATTTGATTCCTCAAGAATCTACAATTAACCTCCAAACACTGCTCAAAGCCACGTATCCACAGGCACTTAGGGACACCATCCATGATTACCTCAGCATGTAGATGTCATTCTGTCCACCCAGAAGCAGCTGCAGCCACCTTCCCAGCAGACCTGACACAGCAGAGGCAGGAACACCACCTTGCTTTATTAGAAAACAACAGATTTTGTACCCTGACCTGGTGAGCGTCCCCACCCCCCATCCTCCCCGACCTTGTCCTCCCGCTGGCTCACCTACCTCCTTCTTGTAAACATTGAGACGGGTGGCTGTCCTCTGAAGTTGCTTTGAAATGAGCACCACAGGCAGATTATTATGAGCAATATCCAAACTTTTCTTAAAATGCTAGGGATATAGGAAAATCAAGCCCGTGATTAACACCAAGCCATTTAGAAACTGAGCTCAGACTTCCAGTGTGAGGGATACAAAAGTGACTGAAGATAGAACCCTTACAGACTACCTGCTACAGGCTTGGGCTTTTTTTCCCCCCAAGAGAATTTCCAAAGTGGTTCCCAAACCACATGTTATCAAACATGTATCCTCCTCCTCACCTCTATTTAGCCAAAGTGCAATGACAACAACAAGACAATGAAATATTTCCCAGTATTTTGACACTTTCAAGAGCAGTCTGGAGTCTGATTTCCTTTAGCAGGATTTTAGGTTGAAAACTATCCTGCCTTCCTTATTTTGCCACACCATGTCACGCTCATGAAGCAGAAAGTGGGGAAAACCCAAAATATTTTCCCAGGTACCACAGAACAGTGTTACACAAAGTAAAAGAACCCAGACCACACAAAACAAACTGTACCTTTTGTGTGTTTTCCCCAAATGGGTTGTACCAGTTAGATGGCTGGTTAGATCCAGCCAGGAGCTCTTTAGAAGTCTCAGGCACCTGCTGGATCCAGGGCAGACCTCAAGCAGGACACACTCCAGTATTTCTTTGACAATGAAGCTTCAAGCAGAACCATTCCAGTCCAGTCAATGTTCGTGGATCAAAGACGAGCTCACACTCGAGTTATGAGTGGCACTGGCACCTTTCACACCATTCAGGTTTCGTAGTAAGCAGAAGCTCCCACAAAAACATGCAAGGAGAGGTTTCCTTCACAAATCCCGTTAAACAAATGACTGGACACGTGCTTAAGATGTGATCACAGCAAAGAATCAGCAAGAGCAAAGCTGGAAGTGTAGTTTACTCACGACAGTATGCATTCATGTGGCCAGAAAAGCTAGCCTGTCTGACAGTGAAAGGAAGAGTTTAGAAATTAAGGTGAGCTATTAGCCTTCCCCATTCAGTTCTCAGTTCCAGGCTCAACCTTACCTGCTGATCAAGCTCTGGCATGGCTAGAAGTGCCACATGCATCCACATCACACCAGCTGTGTTTCTACTGCATTTTGCATTAAAACATGACAACAGAGGCCTCCCACCCTCCCAGACTCTAGCAGTCAGAGAATGACCGCAAACCTTGGCATCCCAAAAAGGAACCCAAGGTTTCCAGTATGCCCACTTCATGTATTAGCAAAGTATTGGCACCTGCAGACAGGTAAAGCGAGCACACAGCTCAGAGTGTCAGACTGCATCACGATCCTGCTGAAATTGCCCGAGGGGTCATTCTGCACACTCCTCTGATGTTAACGAGGGCCCTAGGAGTTGGAATGCTCTTCCCACACACAGGAATGGTGCTTCAGGGTACTGAGAGCAAGCTGCTGGACACACGTGTTAAGCTGCTGGATGCTCGTCAGGAGGCTGCAGAAACTGCCAGAGAGAGAAGAGATTTTAGCCAGCATTTCTGAAAGCAGACTGAGTTTTTAAAGCCACTAAAAAGGACGAAGAAATGGAGTTAGCAGAAGAA
This sequence comes from Laterallus jamaicensis coturniculus, assembly GCA_022605575.1. Classification (NCBI taxonomy): domain Eukaryota; kingdom Metazoa; phylum Chordata; class Aves; order Gruiformes; family Rallidae; genus Laterallus; species Laterallus jamaicensis. The sequence goes on along the minus strand of JAKCOX010000031.1, from coordinate 1,855,277 downwards.
TTCAGTGTTGGCTTCTTATACTACAGAAGCCTGAACTCTATGGCTTGTTACAAATATAGGTGCATCTCTGGCCTGCAGGTTTGCAGTGCAGTGTGTTGCACGAAAGGCAGCCGGGGTGCTGCCTGCGCTAGGCTAACTCGGAGGGAAATACCACGGAAAACTTTCTTACCGTGGCAGGATCAAAGCATCTTCAGCTTCCCTCCTTGAACCAGGGGAGGGAACGTGCTCTTGGGTACAGATGCACTCTGAGCAAACAGACCCAGCAGTTTCAGACACAGGAGCAGGCCGAACCAAACACTCTCCTGAGGCAAATGCATCGCTCAGTTTCAATGACTCCCTCTCAAGATGTACCCAAGCTGTGTGTACAGAATTCAAGCTATATTCCCCACAGGTCGAGGCAGCACACTATGTTCTCTTCCCTGAGTGTGCTAAAAGAATATGGCTTGGAATGCAGTTTTTATTTTATTAGAACTTGCACAGATTGGCTTGGTTGGGTTGTTTAAGTCTTACTTTCCATTCTTAACAGAAAAATGCTTTTGCAGAGGCTTACCTCAGTTTGTTTGCTTGTTTTCTGATGTTCTTTAGTTATGGCAAGTAGGGACAAATTAACTCTGGATAAAAGGTAGCACATGCACAGCCTCAGTTTTTACAAATAGCTTTTTCATCATATTCATTAGGTTTAACCTACAATTTTGTTCACACACACACACGCACACACAAAGGGCTCCTGGAATATTTAGGTTTAATTGCTTGACAGCCTGCATCAGCTGTAGCAAACTTTGTCAGTAAGATAGTTATCAATTGACACTGCACGAGTATTTTAAAAAAAATGGAAGTTTATTCATTTTTCAATGGCTCAAATAGCAAATAAAAGGACAGGATAAGGCATCAGCCAAGACAGCTTTCATGTGTCCGGTGGCTTCATAACACCTCAGTTCCCAGTAGACAGGTTCCAAAGCGAAGTCACAACGTTAGTGGTTAGACTCCCTGGCCAAACAGACCCAAATGAGTACACAGTAAGATGAAGACTGGCTTATTCGCCATAGTTACATGAGTAACTTTAATTCTGCACTTGGCAGTCTACTAATGCACATACAAAATTCCTATTGATAAATATTTAACATGACAAATATAACTTCTAAGACTTGAGTCCCTAAAACGTCTGTTAGCATGAATGTTAAATATTTGTTACCTAGTTTGCTTGAGCACATTTTAAACTGTCAGTTATAGGCTTACACATGTATAAAAAGTATAACAGTTTGTGGAATTGATCTAGCCTGTCTCACCCCAAAGAGGTAAGAGGAGTCCAAAACCCTCAAACATTCTGGTATGTTTCTAGTTAAGATGCAGCATACTAACCATGTGCTAGTAACTCTCGCTGTTCTGAAGCAACTGAGGCAGTATGTTTTGTTTGGGGATTCTGGATGCACATGGTCAATGTTCCTGTATTGCAAAGCATATTTGATTGTTGAATATCAATATTAACTAGAAAAAGTAGCTACAATGTTCCCCATTTGAAAATCAACATAAAACCAGACCGTACAAAACCTGCAAATAGCTCCAGCATAACAAACCACGTTCCCAAAGCTGAATAGGAGGAACACAACAGAAAATAACTGATGACACCAGAATTTCTCGGACAACATCTTAACTCAAAACACATTAGCGCTACTGAATCAGCTCCACTCCACCCAACTCCAGGGAGTTCGAACCCAAGAAACATCTAGACAAAAAAACCAAACAAAACCAAAAAGGTATCTACTCACAGAAGGGAAGTTTCAAGGTATCAGCACGCAGTTTTAAACAACCATTCCAGGCTTAGATGTGCCACAGGCTTATGGCCTCAGTTTATACTAATTCTGACCTTTCAGTTTTTAAGATATTGTTTACCAAGTTACAGATGACAGAGTATGCTCTGTACTATTCACAATACCAGAGTATGGCACACGTGTAGAGAACACACTGCTAGCAGACAGCTAGTTAGCAAATTCATCCACGTAACTGCACTCCAGAGGGAGGGCAGTCTCGCACTGATGCGCAGGGACAGTCTCCATGCAACAACGTTGAATACACACCCTTGATTAAGCAACCTGCCATGTTTAGGTTTCAAAATTAAGGCATATTCAAATGTTTCAAATGTAAGAGATTTCATCACTCCTCTAGGTTAATCAGGTAATGCAGAACCACGTGTGATTTTCTCCAACACAACCGTTTGCATATACAATTATTCTTTCCCAATTTACATGGCCCCATGGCAAGACGTCTGCATACCTCTGTCAGCCATCACGCTCACAACTGTTATTCTCAAGGCAACAAAAGACAAAATGAATTGACAATTACCGGTGATAGAAAAGTATGTTTGACAGAACCCACAAAGCAACACCTCCCCCCTCTGTTCACTACTGAAAAGACTGCCTATGAAACACTACATTCAGAAGAAATGTGAGAAGGTAGGCAATTATGAAATGGACTGAACTTTGCTTCTTCTTGAAGCCACCTTTTTTTTTTTTTTTTTCAGTGAATTTGACTTTCAGTGCAGCTCCAATTCATGCTTTTAGTGGTACATTACATTTTCCAACATGTTAGTTTCAGTCACTTGAGCCTCCAACGGCATGCTTATAAATTATGGGTTTTATTAGTATGGTCAGGGTAGGAAAGGAATTCAGGGCTTCGATTATAAAATGCAACATCTTTCTCTGATCCTCTTAGCTAGACTTTTTCTTTTCTTCTTCCCATTCTTTTCTTTGCTGTCTTCCATTTTTCTGGCTCTAATTTCTCTCATTAAGTCGAAAAACACCTAAAAAAAGATGCAGAAACATAAATGCAAAAACACAGACATGAGTTGAATATCATAGGCAATCATTTGTTTCAGTTGTTTAGAATAAAGTAAATTAAATATAACCAGTCTGAACAAGTATCATTCCAATAGATATTAACCTGAAGCAGGCTTTAAACTGAACAACTCAGGGAGGGGTTTCCAAAGTGGCAATGCTCAGGCAACTGCATCCTACTGGGGAAAGAGCCAGGCCAAACAGAGCAGTGACAAGTGTTCCTTAGCTGCCTCACAAGACCAGAACCACAAGGCCAGCCAACCACCTCAAGGGTGTGTACGGCTGTGGTGAACCCTCTTGCACCTCTCCAGGGAAACCTGTGTGTTCGATTACCTCTCTGAAACGCCTGCACACCCATGCACACAGCATGGGGAATAAACAAGAAGAACTGGAGGCCTGTGTGTGGTCACAGGGCCACGATCTCACTGCAATTACAGACCCATAGTGGGATAGCTCACGACTGGAACGTGCCATGGATGGCTACATAGTTTTTAGGAAAGACAGGCCAGCGAGGCGAGGTTGGGGAGTTGCTCTTTATGGGCGAGAGCAACTGAACTCATAGAAGTCAGAATGCTTTGGGTTGGAAGAGACCTCAAAGATCAAATAGTTCCAACTCTTCTGCCATGGGCAGGGACACCCTCCTGGACACCTGTCTGAAGGCAGTCCTGTGCAACCTGCTCTAGGTGATTCTGCCTTAACAGGGGGGTTGAAACTAGATGATCTTCAGAGGTCCTTTCCAACCTCTACCATTCCATGAGTCTGGGAAAACTTTCACTGGTTTTGAAGACCAAATTTATATGACACAATCCTGCTTTTCTCATGTCTTGCTCATGAATGCTGTCAGACAATTTTCCACCACAGGAATTGAAAGAGTCTCATCACCAGCCAAGATTTAATAAAAAAAAAAGTATTATCTACATCTTAATGAGGAGACTCCAGGAAATCAGTTTACAGTTAAAGCATTCAGTGATGAGCTGTAAAGGTGGAATGAGTGCAACACCCAATTCTAGAAACACATGACTAGAGCAACAGCATACATTGAACACTTCATGGTCAGTATGTCCTGTGATGCAAGTCTAAACACAAAGTGACTAGGGGCAAAAATAAATAAAGCAGCATTTCCTTTTATGTAAAGTTACCAATTGTATAACTTAAAAATTTTAAGATCAGGTAATCTCAACTGCTATATTACAGTCTCCAAGTGTAGATGAACTTCATTTTCATCAACTGGTTTAAATAGGAAAAAGAAGTGACCAAGTTGGAAACACAGCAATGACTTAGGAGATCCTACTGTCAGTTAAAGTTTTATGATTGGACTACTTAAATTTACACGAATAATTTTAAAAGCAGATCTTGACATGACTTGCAGAAGGCTACAAATAATTTCATCTTTATAATTTTACTGTAGTAAATCAGTTGAGCAATTCCAAGACCTAGCTGTCTCAGGAGATGTTTTCTAGATCTATGTCAGGGGACTTGATCCATTTCTGTGAAACAGACAGTGCAGGTTTATTTGTGACACTAATCTCATACTGACTGCAGCAAGAGCATCAACCTTCATTACACAGGGCCCAAGGAAAATCAACATAACTAAACACTTCCATAACGAAATAGGATTGCCTTTAACTTTATCAAGGTGCACAAAGTTCCTTGCTTGTACTTAAATCTGTGCTAATAACATGCAAATGTCAACTTGCTTAGGCACTGACACCATACTATAGTATTTAGCTGCCTTTGATACATAGCCTTCTGAGGAGATGCTCAGTTTTACCAAAATGAGTGAAAGCCAACTAAGCAAACCCACTATTCTGGAATTCAGGGAAGCCAGATTTCTTGTTTAATAGCAACTTCAGTTCACACAACAAACCTCATAACTTTAAATACTCCAGGTAACAAAGAACACCTGGTATTCACTAGTGCGAAAGCAGCATCATTTATCTAACCTTAATTCTAAATGACACATGCTAATCTGGATCCATAATGCCACTAGTTCCAAGAAGAAAACTTGGAGATCTGTAGTAGCCCACCACGTGTGTCTAAAAGCTACTGATTAGAAAACATTTTTATATATATACATACACACACACACACACTTTATTTTCCAGGTGCTAAATGACAGATGAAGTGGATTTTGAAGAGCTGGGTATTCTACATGGCTGTAGTAGATTGATGTTCACTGCAACCATGCACCAAAACAAGAAGATGTACTAGTTTGTATAACAACATCAGAGCTGTGTTCAATGAGACAGTTCTGCTGCATTTAATTGACTTAATTTTCTCTACAGAGCAGCATGAAATTCTTACTACAGAGCTGAACAATAAATTTTGTCAGGAAGACAACTGACAGCAGACAACAGTGGGGTTGCTGCAAAAGGGAACTCGCATTACAGCTGTCACGCTGCACCTGACAGCTCATATGTAAAGATTTACACTGGAGTACTTCTCAATCTGTGAGGAGGTCTATCAATAGCCCTGAAAGTAAAGGTTGGAAGCTGAACTGAGCTACTTATTTCAGCAACACACATCCATTACTCTTGCAACCTACAAAGCTGAGATATTCTGAATTCTGTATTCCACAAACTCCCACCTTTTAGAATTATAGTTGAAACACATACAGCTAATCAATAATTTATCTTTTTGGAGGCAAAGTTTCTCTCTGTTATCTTGTGACCTTCTGAAACAAGTTTTATCCCTGAAAACTCAGGAGGCACTTCTAGCCTGTTCAAAGCTTAAAAGGGTTCATCCATTCTTCATTGAAGCAACACAGAATGAGGCGTCTGGTTAGAGAGGGCTCCAAATCCCTCCCTTACCTACTTTCGTAAGCTGTTTTATTCTGACAGAGGATCAGACAGCATTCTTCACTGTTCAGAAGCAGACTGCCTGCTAGTTCCAGAAAATAGCTGCCTCAAGAAATTTTTAATGAGGTAAGATCCTGTAAAACAACTCCTTGCAGTTTAGGACGGGATAAACTTGTTACACCTAACATTTTCACTGTTCTACATGAAGTCGCCTGGCCACGCGCCCCTCACAAGCTAAGGGAGAAAAGCATTTCATTCACGCCTCACATATAGAATTGCTAAAGTAACCAACATACAGAAGAGAGATGTACACAGTAAAAGCTGATGAAGAGATTCGTGGTATAAAGAGGCCAGTTATTAATTACCTTGTCAACATTAGCTCGTGTTTTTGCAGAAGTTTCCACATAGTTAACATTCCACTGATCAGCTCTGGTTTTTGCTTCCTCTACAGAAACTTGCCTTTTATCTTCCAAATCTGATTTGTTACCAACTAGCAAAAAAGGAACATTCTCATCTTCTTTTACTCTTAAGATCTGCTCCCTGGAGAGGAAAAAAAAATAAAGCTTACCATGAAATAAAAAGAAACCTTTCCATGGAGTACTATTCTTAGAACACAAGAAGAATTCACACTAAATACTTTTCCATCTTACAGTGAGAACCCACATACTCCTTTTACAAAGCTTACATAACAGTAAAATCTTAAACCTCATTATGACATTATACAGAATGAAGCAGTTCAGTATACAGCTAGTCCTCCAGAAAGGAAAAAATATTTCCTTTTAGGTGAGAATTGAAAATAAGCCATTTCTTTTACCAAAGGTGTTACTTTACCATTGTCTTTACATTATTATTTGTGGTTGCTGTTTTTACACTACCCAAACCTCAGTTTTACACTTGATTTTTTTGCTAATAAAACATATGTGCCATTTTAAAAGCTGATAAAATGGTATAGAGCATACCAAGAGAAAAATCACCCTTTCAGGAATCTTTCTAGAGTCAATTACATTCAGTCTCTGCAGAGACTTTCATTCAGTTATAAGCCTGTGTACAGATAGAAGTTGTACACACATCAGACTTTGAAAGACAGGCCCTTCTCCTGTTTGAACTTTTAGGATGAAAGGCTTAAAGTTGTAAGTAAACCTCAGTGCTAGAAATGGTTTGGTAGGTAAGTCTTCAACACTGAGAAAACATTGGAAATTTTCTTCTGATCAGAAATGCATTAGAAGTACCAGGAAGAAGAGTTTTTCCTAAGGGGTATTCTCTATTTTTGTCTCAGAAAGGAGTAGGAAGTTAGAAGTGAAACGTTGCCCTTTAGTGCACAGCAGTTTCAGAAAGAGCAACAAAAAGCACTAAGAAACAAATTCCTTTTGCTGGCTGAGGTGAAACCTATTACCAGATTTAAAGCTGAATGGAGAGAAGCTGAAGAGAATTAATTAATCAATATTCTAAAGGGCCCTTATTTGGTGTACAGCAGGATCTTCATGCTATTACAAAAAGCTCTGGACAGCATACAGTCTTGTTGAGGAAGTCTACTCACAGGGCTTAGAAACTGCCCTTAGGGTTGTGGGTGTGTTTTTTTTAAAAAACAATAAATATGTATTTGAGGCAGCTTGTAACCCCACATTCATGTCTGAGGTGTAATTAAAGCAACATTCCTCCTCTTCCCCCCAAATATCAACAGAGATGTTTTAACTCTGTCTGCAGCTATCCATGTGTAGTTTGAACAGTCAGTCTACTAGGAAGGGTGGCCAGAAGAAAACTCAGTAGGTGACACTTGAGTATCTGTGCAAATAAGACTTGTGCTACAAACCAGTAGCTTGCAACAGTAATTGTTTAGGCGATGCCAAACAACTTCACCATGCAAGGAGTTAATCTAAAAGCAATCCAGATGACAACATTCTCCTTTGAGACTTCTCTACAGACTGATCATCTCCTGCACAAGAAACACCTAATTAATGATATATCTGCTTGAAATCCAGAACTTAAAAGCCCATTAGAGCCAGACTAATTGTACTCAAAGCAAGACCACATTTTATCAAGCTGCCTTTCAAACATTTATAAGTTTAGTCACTTGCAGGTCTGCTTTTTATTGAAAAAAATAAAAATACTTGGAACAGCAGCATTTCAGAGCACACCAGGAATGTCACTGAAGATTTCAAACAGCAGTCAACAGCTTTCCTGTTGGAGTTCTGCCTTTCCAGCAGACCAAAATTCCATGGAAACAAAAACATCCAAAATCTTGTCACTTTATCTCGTATCTATCATTTAAGTAGCACTCCTTCAGGCTGCTCACCACCACCAAAGGTAATTTAACTGAACATTCAAGAGATACAGGTTACTTCTACACAGAGTAGAAAGAATGTGTTTTTTCTGAGCTACATTGTACCATGTGGACTGCTATAGTATCAAGAGCAACTTGAAAGGCACTTTCAGATTTGGGAGAGGTTTTGTCTGTTCATTGAAGGCATTTTTTTTTCCTTCCAGTTTTGCTGTTTCAGCATGTATATCGTCAACACACACCCACTCACCTTTGATGGAAAAGTAGGACTTTTTTTAGAGGCACAGAAGATCAACTACTTTGAAGCTTTAACAGGATTTTAAAGCAGATCTGAATAGGTCATTTTGCACCTTAGAAGATCTCAACCATACTAAATTATCCTCCAGGACTGACAATACCTCACGTAAGCCTGCAAACAACTGCAGGCCTGTGCTTCTCACACTACATATAAGAACACACAGAGACACAAATAAAAAGCCACCAGAAGAGGAAAAACTCACTTTCTCCCCTCTCCATACCTCTTCCTCCTCCCTTACAGATACTAAACATATCCAGATACTCAAGGCTGATTAAGCTGAACATGACAGCATGTCTAAGAAGCCTCATTGCAGTGGGATATAGGTAACTTCTTATATTTGTTTCCTTTTATCTCAAAATGTTATCACCTCTCCCAGTTCATTACACCTTGAACTGGTAATTTTTTTCCTCATCTCTTGTTCTTTTTCAATATGGAGATGAATGACTTAAATAGGCTTTATCTCTTGACCAAAGTAAACACCTGTAGTGTATTCCTGCCTGTGTGTCTCCTAACATTCTGTGTTTTAGTATGCTGATGCCTGAAAAGCATCTTACAAAACCCCATCCTGTTAAATCTTTATTACACCAGTCCCAAAGTTGGTTTTTACCACATTACTCCCTATTAAGTGAAAAATCAACTTTTATGAGACAGGTGAATGCTCTGCAGAACTTTTGTCTTGAAGGTTCAAAAATTTATACCAGTATCTTTTCTATAAAAGAATTACATCCAAGCAAAACTGAAGGGGCAGATTTGCAGCTGGCCTTTACCCAAAATGTATAGCTACTACAGAATATTCAAAGATACATCTTCTCTGTTTTACATAAAATAATTTTTAACAGGTAGAAAGATGTCTCTTGCTGATACTGTGCATGTCAGTGCCCCAGAATACAATGCACATATTTCACATAGCCTAAGACTTTGCAGGCAGACATCACCAGACTTGGATGTTCTGTGCAGTTTTTAAACTGGAACCTGGTCACATCATCAGCTGTTTGTGTGATTTAAAAAAAGTGATTGGCAATTACTATGATGTTTTGGCAATTAAACATAATCTTTCATTAACTGGATTTTGTATAATGTCTTGAGAGTTCTGGTGTTTAGTGTCTCTGGAATTAAGCACAATTAAGGGTAATGTTTTTAAACTGGAAAAGGGTAGATCCAGGTTGGATATTGCCCAGAAATAGAGGCCCCATCCCTGAACACATTCAAAGTCAGGCATGATGGGGCTCTGAGCAACCTGATCTAGTAAAGACATCCCTGCTTCCTGCAGGGGGGTTGGGACTAGATGCCCTGTGTAAAGGTCCCTTCCAATCCAATGCATTCTGTGACTTTTGTAACTATGAAGTATGGCAGCATAAAAAAGTCGGGCATGCTACAGCTGCCCTTTTGCTCCAGGTGGGGTTTCATAGGTTGAAAGAAATACAGGATAATCCTCTATATGAAGAAAAAAAACTTTTAAAAGACTTCTGGGGAGAATGCAGTATTATACAGACATTATACAGAACTACACAGTCTATAAGCAATTTTTCTCAGGATCTATTACTTTGGACAGCAGGTATGCCTACTCACATACTGCTGCTTAGCACACTGATTTACAAAGGGCAGCACAGCAGCCTTCTGAACATCCCTATGTATCTGCTCTGCAGCAACGGCCCTTTTGCTGCTGCGTTTCTGAACACCAAAGACACCTGGAGTAGTACAGATAGCAAAGGCACAGTTCAGCATCTGTTCAAAACATTGTGAGAATACAGTAAGAGCTGTCATCTAATCTGGACTAGCATAAGGATATTACAAAACAAACAATAAATCACTTGTGATTATCTCACTGTAATTAGAATAATTAGCTTGTCTTGTAACTTACCTGAAGTCTGCAGTTGCTGCAAAGGATTCCAGCTCTGTAATAGAGAAGACACAAAGAAAACCTTCTCCACTTCGGAAGTAGTTGTCTCTAATTGCAGCATAGTCCTCCTGCCCTGCTGTGTCCAAAATATCAATTTGGACTTCTTCTCCATCCAGAACCACCTTTTTCCTGTAGCTGTCTGCCTTGGTGGGCTCATAATCTTCAACAAACTAGAGAAAAAGAACAACCACCCATGATATGAAATCATGCCTTTACAAGGCAAATGCTTCTATTTGCATATAAGGATGTAACAAATATCTTGTACAGTTTCAGTAAGAAAGAAGTGCATGTATCTAGGTGATGTGAAAGACTCAAATGACTCATAGTTAAAGCAGCCTAGAAAATTTATAGGTTGGGTTTTGTGGTTGTGTTGGGTTTTTTTTAAAAACTTTCTTCAGCCATGACAAGGAACTTTTAGAGGTAACTGCAAAACATCAATGTCTGTGCACTACCCAAGCCTCTGGTTCCAGTCAAGCACAACATCTGGCTGTGTTCCATTATGCTATCAGGCAGTGCTGACTTTGAATACATGAAGCATCAATTTTTAAAGGACACTGAAGCTGTAACTTCTGTCTTTTTCATTAAAAGAATGATTTCCACTGCAAAAAAATCACAGATTTTTCTTCCTCTCCAACAGTGGCATAAAAACATGGGGAAAAAACGGTCATTTCAGGCATCATGCAACTCACACAAGTAGAGAAGCTTTAAGCTAGAAAACATAAGTTCTAATATGTCTATTGAACAATGACAAAATACTCGATAATGATAGAGCATCTAATTGCTTAGAAATTTGAAAAATGACAAATTGCACCTTTGCAGTTATCTCCAGAGGGCAAATCACTAATCCAAAAAAAATTTTTGTTTAATCACTGACTTTCATTGCACATCATATACATTTAAACCCTTTCAGAAAATAAACATACTAATGAATGCTTAAATATGACTACGTAGCAGAAATCTTCTAGCTTCTAGTGCAGATTCTTACCTCATCATACATGAACTGTAGTGTTAAAGCAGATTTTCCTACACCACCGCTTCCCACCATGATGACTTTGTGTAAAGCCAATGAATTCTGTCCTTTAGGCTTATTTGCTGCCATCTTTGGATTGCAGAAAGTTCACAAGTATAAAAAGAAAAAAAAACCTAGAAGAAAAATATTGATTCATTAGTTTCCTTTTCCACCTCCCCCATGCACTGTTTAAAGTGGATTTGCTTTAAATTCCCCCATATCTAGTAACAATTTCAGTTCTGCTATCTTCAGTGACAGCTATCTGCTTTTTCACTAGAAGCCAAATTATACTGAGCTGGTGGTCTTTATGTAGCATGAGCAAAGAAAGCCTTCACTGTTTGGAAAGGGCAAGAGGGAGTTCACAGCACACAAGAGCAATTAAGGGAAAAGATTTATATTTTGGTTACATAGTATCTTCTGGGCTGGGCAAGCAGTTGAGACAGCTGACCGAAAGAATACCCCATGCCATGGTTCAGCAATGAAGGCTGGCAGAGAAGTTTGCCAAGGCTGTCACTGCTCAGGCGACTGGCTGAGCATTAGTTGGCTAGTGGTGAGCAATTCCTTTATTTTCATCACATTTTTCTTGGCTCGTTTTTTAAATCAAATATTAAATTGTCATCTCAACCCCTGAGTTTACTCACGTTTGCCCTTCTGATTCTCTCCCCCATCCCTTTAGCAGGGGGGGAAATAAGCAGGCAGCTGTGTGGTGCTACCAAGTTTAGCCCACAACCTACACAAAAGCCTCACCAGATCATACCCACTCTGCTGTCAAAGAATTCTGAAATTGCAGTTGAAAATTAAGTCACTTAGAAAACCTTTCTGGGGAAAACAATTTAAGTGAAATGAGTACGAGAAAGCTGCTGTACACTAATTACAGAGATGTGGCAGAGCAATATAACTAGTGTCACGTTGTAAATTCTTGTAAAAAAGAAGAAAGATGAGAACAAACAAACAAAACATTTCCGTTTTGGTCACTGTGGCTTAAGAACCACCATTGCTTCCTTTTTACTCAAGAGGGAGTAGGAGAACATGAAAACAGCTCTAAATTACGTGTAGGTTTTCAGCCTACTACACTGCATTTTGAACTATTCCACATTGTTGTGTCTTTGCACCTTTCTCTTCAAAGGAAAAACGCATCCGAAAGCCACGCTTACTTGGTTTTATATTACTTGACTGAAATACATACTAAAAAAAAATATTCCTTGTAATTCCAGTCAACTGACAACAGCTCAGTTTGACAAGTTTAGATTGCAATACATATTCTCAGAAGTACAGAAACAAAAGCTCCTGTATAACCCATATATGGTCTACACTGACCTTACTAAGCAACAAAACAGAGTATTCTGTAAGGATTTCAATACTGGAAGACGTCCAAATGAATTCAGCAGGACCTTTGACAGGTGAGCAAAACCAATACTACAATCTGTGAAAAAATTAATATACACAATAGCAAAGTTTCACTGTAATACCTGTTATAAATTATCCTACAGTCTAAAGTAGATTGAGCAACGTGAAAATGTGTGTTTTACTAGAAGCTGTAATTCAATAGTGTCCCAACATGACAAAGATAAGCTGCCAGGTTTTGTATTTTGTGCAACAGTTGACACATACTTGAAAAGCCAAAACAATGTCCAACAAGTAAGATCCTTAGAAATAATCAAGTTAGTGAGGATGCTCCTTCTCACTATAAAATTCTTTAACCAGAAAAATTTTATGGTGGCCAAAGATTTTCAGAAGCCTTGATAACACCCTTGAAATTGGTATATGAGATTGAGTAAAAGAAAAAACTCTGAATTAAAAAGAAAACTGACCCAACCAGTTAAAGCAGTATCACAAGTCATCAATAACCATCAGTGAATAACATATAGGTAAGATACTGAAGATAGCAAAACAAAGCTTAACACTGCCACAGACTTCTTAAAAATAAGCTTGTCATAAATACTCTGACACATTTTGTAGTGGGAGGAGGCTCAGGGAGGCCAGTTTGTTTTCAAGTTCCTGACAATCCAATGAAGATAAAATGCTGGCAAAATTCAGGCCTGCTGAATTGTAGACAATGTGAGAAAAGAGGGAAAAATAAGTTGCAAAGCAAGTACAGGCTGATACTGTGCAAACGGCACTCAATCCAGAGAGACTGTTCCAGAGAGAAGGACCTTGAAACAGAAGAATGTGGCAATAGCCTAAAACGTACCGCTTTCAGTCTGCTTTCAAAAGCAGAGGAACACAGATGCTGGTCCCGTGTAGAGCTGGGAGTTGGACTCAAAATGATCCTTATGGATCCCTTCCTACTCAGGATATTCTATGCCTTTATGCCAACTTTAATAGTAAAGCACCTGAGATGGCGTTTCATGCAAAGGAAGTTTTTCTAACCTTAATTTATGTAGCCTGACTTATTTGGATAGGCAGTATCAATTTGGGTCATACCTGGTTTCTGAATTGCCCTACTTTACAATTACCATAAAATTGACACTGACTGTGGCACAAACCCTGCTGTACAAAGCTCAGAAAAGCATACTTTCAGAGCATGTGTACTACTGTACTATGATTTTAATTTTTTTTCCCGTCTTCACCATGCAAAATTATCAGAAGATAAACACAGGCTTATCTTGCAGTAGATTCCTACGTCACACTGCAGCAGAGAGGTTCACACAAAGAGCCAAGCAGGGCGTTGCCAATACCTGTATTACCCATTCACAAGGGTCAGCTTCTTACCACACCCACTGGTAATCCCCACTCAGCAGTACAGCTGATGATATATATGAGTGTTTATTTTATAACAGTTACCACTGTAGTCCAACAAGTTGGAAGGGAAGTGAAAGCTTAACTGGTTCAACAACATTTTGCCGTATCTTCACTCAGGAGGGCAAGAACATTGTCTACCCATCACACCATGGATCACTCCTCACCTCCACTACAGATAAACTCCTAGGTAACTGCCCTTTTCCAAAGTGCAGATAAGGATACAAACAAGTGAATCTCTGTATCTGCTCCACCAAAGTAAGCAGTTCTCCAAGCTCCTACAGCTGCACATTGCCTGCTTGCAGATAACCACCCCTACAAGTCCATTTAATAGCAAGCTTCCAGTTGGAGTCAGGATCATTTTTGTAGAGCCAGGTTAAGGAGCTATTAAAATGAATCAGAAGAACTGTGCAACTAGACTTTATAGTTCATGTTGGTATCTTGTCCAACAGTCTAGAAATCTGGTCAGGAGAGAGAAGAGTACGTACCTAAATGCCTTTTAAGATCATCCTACATGATCAAGATAAGGTAGCAACACAAACTTGTAGCTGGAGTTGTAAAACTGTTGCCTGTCTTGAGCGACTGGCTTCTACCTGTATTAATACTAACTTCTCAACAGTTTCACCTTTACACAGAAGGTCCTCTGTGTAAGAAATATGAGTTATCACTAGTCCTCCATAGATTTAAACACAACATTGAGCTGCACCCAGCAGAGGAGCAAGGTTGAGTGTTCTTCTACAGTGGGACTTAGGTCTAAGTCCCTCATGTTAACTTCTGCATAAAGCCTTAGAGCATGGAGTTGCTATCCAGATCCACAAGGGCAAGATGATCAGGTGTCAACAATAAAAGTTTTTGTCTCCAGAGACAGTGTTTTTAAGGAATATGTCATTGCAAACATGTGTTATTTAGGAAGAGGGAAAAAAGGTCCCTACATTAGTCTTCACTTTGTCCTCCCCTCTGTTTCATCATCCCAGTAAACTGAGACCTATAGATATGACTACAGATGGAAAAACTTTATTCTTTTTAGCCTCTCACTCATCTTGTTCATCTGATCAAATTCAGAAGACTCTTCTCAGATTACTTTTTCTTACAGGGTAACTTGCTCCACAACAACCAAAGCATGTTTCCTTACATATCCGCTATTTGTCCTACATCCCTCTTCAATGAAATAATGTTCACACACTGAAAGGGAATCAAAAAAGCAGCCAGAGTAGTTGTGCAAAGTAACAGACATCCAGTCTTCCTTCCCCTCACAGGGAGCACTGGTACCGATTTCTCCCTCTTTAGCAAGCAGCACATATTAAGGAAGCTTATGGGAACAATTGTATCCAAGACACCCTAAACCGCTGTCAAAATGTACCTGGAATTGGCAAATGGGCCAAAAAATAAGAACAGGATACATGATCAGACATTTTCTTATGGAAACAACTAAAAGATCTAGAAGGTACTCTGTCCATTTTAATACCCTGGAGTCTCACAAACACAATATCTGTAAGAGCAGATCAGGGAAGGAGAAGCATTATGCTGAAGTCACATCATCACAGGCACAAATTCAGCTGGCATCTTCTGCAGGGCTATAGATAAAGCTGAATGTAAGCTTTGTGAAAAGGCAGTTGTCCTTAACAGGAAGACTTTGATTTGCTGCAGGCATCTGTTTGAAGGGGACTAGTTAAACATGGCTTTGTGCTTAAAGATCGTCAGTAGAGTAAGCATAGTAGGTTCTAGTTCATAAGTAGAGATAGTGCCGCCTTTCTTCAATCACAAACCAGTTTCTTTGTTACTTTTATAGCCTTCATAAAACTGTGACATCAAAATAGCAGTTCAGTTCTTTTGTTTCATTCTCTTTAAGAGAATATTATATAAAGATTTGTAAGACTGTCATATTAACCTCATTACCCACTCACTTTTATGAGTAACTTTCTTCCCTGAAGACTGTTTTATATAATGAGCATCAACTACAACAACTAGCTCATACAGCAAGCATCTGCTTTTATTCTGTTTTTCACAGAGTTAGAATTTGTTATATTTGAAGGAATAAGAATGATTTAATTGAAACACATGAGCTACTTGCACAATACTAAGAACTACCGTTAGCATGCTTTGACCAAAGTACTTATAGAAAAGCTAAATATTGTATCGATGACTTACAAACCATTAAAGAAAGTTTAATAAAGGAGACTCATTCTTCTAAACAAATATCTTGATCATTTTTAACTTAAGAAACTAATACTTGCACTACACTCAATACTTCATGCTTGGTACGACCTATCAACTCCAGAAACAGTAGCTACAGCTGTTTATTTCATTCTGAAGTGAAAATTTATAGTAATTGTTTGACAGTAACTCCATCTCCTAAAGTGAGTCTGAATACTCTTCAAAGTTTTTAAATTCCCACAAAGTGATTCACAACTCTCTTGCCTCACATGACCTACACAATACAAGTTCAGCTTTATGAAAAAAGCATGGGCCCAAGAATTTTAAAATGCATCAACTTATTTCATGTTCTCAGGGACCATAGAGCAAAACACTTCTGTCTGTCATTAAAAGATCACAATCTCATCCAGGTACCTCATTGTTTGAGCCCAGTAGTTTCAGTTCAGTTAGCAGCAGCAAAATTATGCTTGAGAAGATATTGTTTAAAAATGATCAGGGCAAACTAGCATACTAGATGCAAAAAATATTTGGAAGACACCTCAAGAATGACTCACATATTCCAGCAACAAAAACGTTTCTGGAAATGAAGGGAGGCAACTTGAGGCAAGCAGAGCCTAACCCTCCCAACAGCTGCTTCCAATTACAATATTCAAACCACATCAGCAGAAACACCCTGTGACCCAGAAATAGATAGGATAGATGAGGACATAGGATGGGATACATGATGCCAGCTGGGAATAAGGAAGCTCTTTAGGTTAGATCAGCATTACAGTAATAAGTGTCATTCCATGTCTCCAGTTTTACCAGTGTTTTTATTAGTTTATACATGTAAGATCTGTCAAGCTCTGCATAAAGTAATATCAGTATTAAGGTAGAATGAATTTTTCAAATATTAAATATTCACCTTAAATTCTAAGAATTAGTCTAAAGAAAGAGGAAGCCAATCCTAAATACTCAAACCTGTCTTAGAAATGACTAGCCTCATAAGACAATGAAACAGGCTGCCTGAACGTCAGCCTCAGAACAAGTTGGAAATACTTCCAAAATAAATCCTTGCCTTTCTCCTGAAAATAATCCTTTGACTTAAACCTGTTTAACTGAGAAGTAGAATTCATAGCTTCCCATGACTTTAACAAGCAGTTAAACCACATTCAAGGTTTGGTAAGAACATTTCTTCCCAAAGCTTTCCATTGCACACCATAAAAGGTGCTTGTCTCTCCCACACCCACAAAACAAATTTACTAACATGACCATACATCTACTAAGATAAGTAAAGGGCAGGAAACTGAGTTGAGTTCTATGTCTCAGCAGCAGCAAATGTCCTCAGGCAAGAGACCTATATTTCCCAGCTTCTCAAGACAGGTACTTGTAACTGTAACCATATCCAGGCACTGAAACGGGAAGAGTCAACTAGTAACTGAGGCTGCATCCATCATATAAATTACATCATGCTGCTATAAAGAACAATGGCCTCGCCGTGTGCAGAGCTCTGTTCTTAAAATACCACAAGAATTAAGATCCCTCCAACAAGAAGCCATTAAACCAGCAGCTAACAGTAAAAAAGCTCACAGCCTTCCTGCAGTCTCCCAGAGGCTCCAGAGGGCCTTCACACCAGCTTCTGGGCACAGCCATCAACTGTGCAGCAGCTTCTGAAGTGAGAATACATGTGTTCCATATGGTTTAAGTCATCATTCCAGCATTTCATTACCAAAAAGCCTCTCTGGCATCCTGCAAAATGACTTCTGGGGACACACTTCCAATAATAAGTTTCTTGAAACCCATATGGAAGAGCACAAGAAAACCCTGACTAACCAAACAGCAGAAATAGTCTGGAACAGAATCAAGGTCCTACAATTTTAAACCCTGCAGTGTCCTGAAAATGAAGCAGCTACATCATTGTCCACATAAAGAGCTGGGAAATCAGACAGCACTCACACCCAACCAAGTGTCTGATACCATCTAATATTCCCAGAACCTTTCCTCCTGACAAGCACTGGTGTTTGCAACAACTGGGTGGCAAAGTAGTCCTGAAGGTTCTCTAGACAAAACCTAACTTATACTGGTTTTCAGAGATGGCACCTACAAAAGCTTGCTGGCACAAAAGACAGACCAGAAAGATACATGGTTGAACATGGGGAAAGCTGCACAGCTGCACCTCCAGCCTACATACACTGTGGAAAAACAGTGCAAGTATTGTAAGGTTCCTCAACTGCAATCTACAACTTGAAGATGCCTCACTTTTTTTTAAGTTATGTGATAACGATTATGGGACACTGAGAAGAATTCTGCATACTTGCAATGGTTTGACCATGATCTAAAGGTAAGCAGGAAAAGCAGCAAATGCAAGCACAGCACCTAGATTAATACCAGCAACAAGCTTGTTTTCATAGTTCAGCTGACTAAAGTAACAGTGGGAAGTAATTTTGGGAGTATACACATTTACTTGAGAGTCTAGAATATTGTTTCTACTTTCTTAAGTTCACTATGTGGCTGGTGCCCGATCTCAGTCTATTGTAATCACTGAGGGAACTTAGCTTTCTGAGGTTGGCAGTGTTGAAGTGTTGCTTTAACACAAAGTGTAAGAGCCATGTCTTCTCTTAGATTAAGTTTCTAAACCTGAAGGCTTAGCGGAAGACACTCATTTTGTGTTGGTTTAAGATTACATACCATGCGGAAAGAATGGACAGCGATGGCAGTCATGGTAGAAGGATGAACTCCTACATGTCCCTAGCCTGTCAAAGCTATCCACACTGGAGACTTGCACGGATTCAGAGGCAAGACAGACCAACAGGGATTATGGTACTACAGCCGATTTTCTAGCACAAGCAGAACTGAGGACCAACAGGCTGAAACAGAAGAGGGGGACATCTGCAGAAGAGGCTTCCATACCAAACACCCATAATCTAGTCTCCTGGCAAAGGTCAATTTACATTCATGGGAGATGTGAGGTAAAGCAGCTGCTGCTACAGGGTTTTATTCAGCACTTGATATACAACAAATACACTTTTTTCACCCCTTGATAAAATGAAGAGGCCATACATAGCCCAACAAAGATGAATGTGAGTAACACAGGGTTAACAATCTCAGGGTCTTAAGTTAGTGCTATTCAACAAAGGACTGAAGGAAGAACTTCAAGGACACATTTAAGCTAGCATCACCTAAGACATACTAGCTTCAGCTATTTCCACCTTGTGTTTAAAGTGCAAGAAAGCACATTTGGAAGCTAACTTTGGCAAGTCAGGCACCACTCACACTTGCGCTGAGATGCTGTTTCCAGCTATTCTGGAAAGCAACAAAAATGGAGTTCCCTCGAAGGCACTATGCCAGAGCTTGCAGCAGGAGCCTCAGCAGCCACTTTTAAAAGCAGTTCAACAGCTCTGCATCAAAAAGTTGCTCACAGCATATTTTTTTATCATAAAGCCAGCTTTGTCGTCAACCATACGTCAAAAGAAATGCCAACCACATCACTCTGCCGTTTTTGCCCTGTACATTTACACTCCACTAAAGAATTTTAGGGAACATTTAGATGCAAGCATTTTGACTTGGCTTGATAAATCAATTTCTTTAAACAGATTTTGAAGAATGCTTCCAAAAGATATACTGGCAAAATACAGGTTTGCCAGAACAAGTCCATAAATCAGGTTTTCCTCTAACACAAGTATCTCATTAATTAACTACTCTTCCTTTACTTACAAGTTCAGAGTCAGATGTACATTTTCTAGAAAAAAAGCAAGTATCCATATGGACATTTCTACAGCCAGAAAGGATGACATAATATCTAAACTCACTAAACCCTAAACTCCACCCAAATAGTTTCACTGCTCTATAGTCAGGGAAGTTAGCTTGGGACAGAGAAATCTAGAAACAAATTATATCTGCAAAGCAAAATCAAGTACCCACAAGGCTTGTGGCAGGCTGCACTCAACACTTATGGAATCTATAGGAGGGATGCCATCCATGTATTCTAGCTAACAGATGCAGTCTTGTGCTGTAGGCATGGCACTTCAGTTAGATAAGTTCTGATGCTGATAGCTCAGGGAGCTTATCCTGCTCAAAACAACTTATCTTGCCTCAATAGCCAGTCATATAGTATTATGGCAAAAACTCACATGAACACCCTTAAATTCTTTCAAGGTATTAGCACAGACAGAATGAACACAGAAGCCTTGTTTGAATAACACTCCTATGAAATTCTTGACATAGAAAAAGTTTAAGCTTTCAAATAAAGCATTTCTGAGGCAGGCACTGCCTTCTTCTGTGTGATCAATGCCTAGCTAGATGAAGTTTCAACAAAAGGAGAGTAGGGATACCAAAACACACTAGCCTTCACAATTTATTAATTTGCTCCTGGCAGCGAAGGATGCAGGGAACAAGTGCTTCGGCAGGTCCAAGTACATTCCTATCTAAGCTGCAGCACAAATGGGCCAAACACACAAGACCACACACAGGTCACTAGCAAGAGACATTCAGAAGCAGGTACCAGCAAATTATCTGTCCCCTCTTCGCAAATACAGGCAAGCATTCTCTCCCCCCACGGGCAGAGTGCATCAATACACCAGCCAAACAGAGCCTAATAAAATAGGAACATGCTTGATTTTGCATTTCAAAAATTCCTTTTATTCCTCCAAGGAATTAGCCAGCTGTAGCAAATAAATTTCATTAGTCAAATCTGACTTGGCAAAGTAAGTTTCTTCATTTATTTTATGACTTCGCCATCTGTTTTACCACCCAATTACAAATGTGTAAGTACTCCTGTAGCATTATTGCAAGAGCCTTGCTTTTGTAGCCATATTTTTTTCTGGTAGCTTCACCTCCTATTTACACTTTATGCAGTGCAAATTACTGCTCCTAAAATCCTAACCATTTTTCTGTTTTATTCAGGCGAAGAGGATTTCATTTGCGTGACTCACTGAGTAAGACTGGTTATTTGGAAATACACAAAGACTCCTAATTAACCTTTTTAGCAGGTGATTCAAGGACACAAGTGGTTATAGACCTGATTGTTGCATGGTAGTAGAGCATTCATGAAGCTGAAACATTATTTAGTTTGATTGCTGGCCATTTTTAGATGCGGTTTACTCTACAACTATTAGATCTTTGGTAGGCTCGATCCAATAGACCTAAAAGGCCCAAGCAGGCGACTGTCTTTTAGCTCAATATACGCTTGCCAATCATATGATCCATGGTATAGTTTCATGGTTATTTCACATCTTATGGGCATAAAACACAGAAGGTGTTCAGTTCATGAACTTTTATAGTGATATTCAGGTCAATTTCACAATTTCCACATTAAATGCCACTGCAAGGTCATTTTGATCCTGTCCTGCTTAAAATACCGATCAGTCTTTCCTTGAAGTATCACAGAAGACATTTCCAAGTTAAATGTTCTCAAATTGTGAAGTAGTAACTTTTAAGAACTGCTTTATATGCTTATTTGAATTTTTATTGCACTTACAATGCACACAATTCAAAACATTGCAGAACTGCTAAATGGCTTACAAGAATGCATGCATAAATTCTAAGTTTCAACAGAAGCAGCTACCTAAAAAATGTTCTTTATACAGCAATGTATGTGAAAATCATGGATCAATTTCTGTACACAGAAGCAAGCATAACATTCATTTCAACTGGGTAACCAAATGAAACAGCTATCCAAAACTTCTGAAAAAAATTAGTCTTGTAGTCACACTCCAAAAGCAAGGAACCATGAAGGATGATAGACTATTGCATGTCACTAGGTAGGTCTCAAGTACGTGTGTCTTCCTATGGCCAGACATGCAGCTCAAAAGCTATAGGCACTCTGGTGGTGGTCACAGACCAAAGCCAGTTTATTTTAAAGGTCAGTCTCTCCAGATAAGTACTACAGAATTCTGCCTATGCTGCAGTCTGGTCTCTTTATCAGCATTTCATTCTATACATACTGCAACATTAAACATTATCAAGTGTGAGCCCTATTCCCTTCTGTAGACACACACTTTTAAATTCCAGTGAGAAGTACATGACCTAATACCTTTTCAGTGTTTCATGGTGCAATACAGGATTTCCTCTGGCCTACAAAACCTTCACTACTGCCCATTTATGAAAACATTTTACTTCTAGCTGGTCACTTGTACACTTTCAATTCAACTGTGGCACTTCTAATAGCATCAGATATCCACAGAGTCAAAAGCAAATTTTACAGCTTTTTTCCTTAAGTGTTTTATTTCTTTTACCTTACCATACACACAGACCAATTCCTGTTGTTCACAGAAAATTGTCAAGATGAAACATGTTAGTCTGTTGAAAAACAGAAATTATGTTCCTGAAAATCTCCCCTTCAAACTACTGACAAACTAAGAATAACTATACCATCCTAACTGGGTTAGGTACAACCATTTCAGTATTTTATCATACCATGTTTTGCTGTTGATATTTAAAAAAATAATCCTAATATTTGGCTACAAGATTGTTTCTGCTTCAGTTTCTCCTTCCAGAATAAATTTTTCCCCATATCTGTAAAAACATCCTACCTTCTGAAATGGTAGTAAAACCTATTAAAAACGTTATGGTAAAAAAGGTTATGATATAAAATTTTGACCCTCAAGCAATTGCTAGTTTTCTTTAAAAATTACAAACTGTACTTAAGACCACTAGAACTTGCTTTTGCTAAGCTCTTCAAAATACTCCAGCCAGCCTGAAGAAACTCACACAAAAGAAATTCACTAAATAAACTGTGCATGTTATACGAGTTTGAACTGAGACCATGTGTATATCTTTCAGGGAAGAACACTTTTTAGATTTAGATTTTTCATTCCTCTATTCATTCTGACTGCAACAGTAATAAAGCTCATCCTTTGTAAGACAAAATACAACAGCTATTGGTTAACCTACACTTATTTTTACCAAAAAGATGCTTTTCTAGAAAATTTCAACATGTGCTAAAGCAAGTTACCAGAAAGTGACAACTTTCCCAATAAGATCTGATTAAAAACTTTAAATAAACAGAACAGTAAAGAAGTTTCTCAAAATAAAAGTTAAGGACTAAGGTGTTTGAGTGATCCCAAAAATCAAAATAATTCATATCTCACTGTTTGGCTCTTGGGCAAAAGAGTTGAGAAATTCTAGCATTTTAGAGAGCAGCTGCACTATAAAAACTTTTCTTACATCTAATTGTAACTGTGAGGCCATCAGTAAAACTACATGCCCAAAGTTAGTGATTGACAGGCAGCCAGTTGCATGGGAACACACATTCTGGCTTTCCTAAAATACTCTGTGGATCACCTACTGGCCTCTTGATGAGTACCATCAACCGACAAATTAGAACCTCCCTAGCTCTGAACACAGGAAATACCAGTTGGCAATGCCTGCAACTGGGTTCCTTAACAAAGCACAGTCACATCAAAGGTGTTCCACATATATGAGTTGAAAGTATTTTCCCCTCACAGCAGGAAGGTAGAAAGTTGAGTTCATGACTTAAGATCCAAATTATTACCAAAAGATATAGGAAATAGGACTGAGGTATAGCTCAGCTTAAGATTTAGTAACTTCTTGAAGCCCACAAAGCAGCAACAACAGCTCCTGGGTAGCTGTTGTTACACCACACCTGAGAGGGTTTCTTCTCAGAAAAGATGCTGCACCTTGAAAAACCACTTGGTTAGCTTCATCCTTTTTAATACTTCTGAAACAAATACACCTGTGTTTCTTTTCCCAGTTGTTCTAAAACCAGCCCTTTATGTTATGCTACACACTAAAACAAAATCAGTACTGACACAAGCCTAATTAGTAATTCAGACCTCATAATTGTTCTTATCACAGTCTTCATTAAACAGGGAAAAGCAATTAAGTACTAGCATTTTACACATCTCAAGTTACAGTGGGTATCTTCCTATTGGGGTATTCCAACAGATTTGCAGACCACAGGGAATTTCATTATGATAGTTACACATATCCATCTTTTCTTCCTTGCAACACTAACCACTTTATGACAATTTAGAGGGTGAACTTACTTAACAGAAAGCAGAATCACAGAATCACAGGGGTTGGAAGGGATCTTGAGAGATCATCAGGTCCAACCCCCCTGCCAAAGCAGGTTCCCTAGGAGAGGTCGCACAGGTAGGCATCCAGACAGGTCTTGAATATCTCCAGAGAAGGAGACTCCACAACCCCCTGGGCAGCCTGTCCCAGGGCTCTGTCACCCTCACTGTGAAAAACTTCTTCCACATATTGGTGTGGAACATCCTGTGCTCCAACTGGAAGCAGCTTCTAATACTGACCCTAACACATCTCTCTGCTCTTTAAATTCCAAATGACAATACCAGACTGTAAAGAGGAGCCATCCAGAGCGCAGCATTTTATAAGTTAAACTTCCCTGGTTTATTATATACTTCCAGTGCATATAAATGAACTGGAACCTCAAAGCCATCACGCCTGACCAGCAGCAGACCAAACACACAACATGGAACATGAAGGAAAGACGCTTTAGCAAACCACACTTGTACAGACCAATGCTGCATCACTGAGCTCACAATGTGAGTTAGATCTATGTAAACCATATTCATCTCAATATTCATTTTCAAACTTCAGAAATGTAAAGGTATAAAAGGTCAGAGAACTCAAGCTGCAACAGGCATACTGAGCTATCAGTCCTGTCAACACTGGATCAGTCACTGTAGCATTGCAAAGAACTCTTAATTCAGATATTGTTAAATGTAAATTTTAACCTTACAGAAACCAGCTGTTAAGAGCATGCAATTAAAAGTGTTATTCCTTAAAATACAAAAGGGTTCTGTGGATTAGAATAAAGCTTTATTTGCATGTTATGCTACAAAGGTGGAATTAATTTAAGGGTGTAAAGACTTTAGAATTTAGTGGTGTTGTACCAAAATAGCTCTTCCACACAATGATTACTTTAATTCAGTATCTGGCTTCGCTTACTTTGATCTCCATGAGTAAGAGTAACAGATTAAGGATGAGCTTCTACCAGCCTTGCTTTGAGTAGTGCCTTTGTGTCCAACTACTCAGACACATTCCATGGCACAACCTCACCAGTCAAGGGTGTTTTCTGCGACTAGCATGGCATGCCTGCAGGAAACATCCACATTATTTCCTTGTCTATATAGTTACTTTTATTTTGAGGTCTGAAATAAGTATCAATTGTGAAAGTTTTGACGGAATTAACTACTTCCCTACCACAAGCCTTTTCAGGCAACAGAACAGCTCTACCAACAAGACTACACTGCTACAGCCTTGAACAAACAGCTCTACTCTGCACTGACTGATGGGCCTCAACGGGTCTGATGGGTTTCAATGGGAGTACTGGCAAAGAGAAGTATTCTAAGGTTCTTCACAGAAATTTCTCATCTGAAGCTTCCATGTTTATTGCACTCTGCTTATTTATAACACCAACATGCAGGCAGGCAGAAGTGTTTCCATCAACATTAAACATTCTCAGACTGCTGGAGACAAGGATCAAAGTTGAAAGATCAGGTCTAGCAGTGGCACAGATGGGTGTTAAGTTCACATTTCAGTAAAATGAAACAGGTACCACGGCCTGAACACATGGCTGATCCCTGCAATATACCTACTAAGCACAGGTGCCAAGCTCCTTTGCAAAATCACATTTCCCATAACTTGCAGAAATACTTGTTTGGTCATACCATGTATTTACATGATACTTTTCTTTTTTAAAGAAACCTTATGGGCTATTGCACCAGACATTCTCACACCCCTGCACGAAATGATGCGGTAAACTTACTGGGATAGAGGAAAGCACAATACATGAAGAGAACTGTACTGGTAGGAATTTAATGTATATTGTAATCATTAGAATTAAGGAGCCAACATCACAAAATAAACATCCTCAATTCCACTAAAGTAATTATTGCAGAGTTACTATGCAACCAACTCTATGTCTCTTGTTTGTGTTACCCTCTTTGCATTCTTGGCTCCCCTCCATATTAGCATTATAAACTGATTACAGCACAGCTTATTTTGAATTCTCTATAGTAACTGTCTTTTTCACTATATCCCCTCTTTTTATTTTGTCTAACCTCTCCAACCCATCTCTTTCTCTGTTCTACCCTGCTATGCACAGCTTGGACACTTCAGTGCTACCAGTCTATTGCCCCAAAGGTGCAGGGAATTTAGATAGGCACGAAACTAATAAAAAAACCCCATTAGTAGTAAAGATGAAACCACACTCTAAGCAAAGGCAATAAAGTCTCTCACTGGATCATCCTAAGGCAGTGTTACTCATCTTATATTTTTTTCCAACTTGCTCTCACTCCTGGTATTTTTCCTGTAGGGATTTTTCAGATTTTTTTTGTTGAACCCCTAAGACTCAACAGAATAAGCCTAACCTGCTGGCTGTGGGTTGCACATCTGCCAAAGAGATCTGACAAGCAGCTGTGCCCACTGACAAATCCTGGGTTGGTAGGTGCTCACTCTGACAACAGTTAAGAAAACACAATGAGGTGAGAAGCAAAACAGGATTTAGTAACCCCCCAGTCAGTCTGCAAGGCACATTTGCTACAGTTAAAGCAACTCAGAGTTCTTTACATCCACAGGGGCTGGAAATAACTTCCAACTCTGCAGGCAGTAAGACTTACTGTTAGCATTTTAGAACAACCCCGAGAGCTGATTTTAAACACTGCACATAGACTAACACACCCATTTCTTCCCTGCTTCGTAATCTATAAAATGTAAAGAATTTTGAAGAATGTGCAGTAATTATACCAACTGTTCTATTTTCTTGGTTCCTCAAGTCAATTCTTCACAAGGTAAGAAGGAGACTTAAACCAGTTGTCCCATAATTGTGTGTGCGATATTGGCAGGCTATAATGCATTCACTAGAACGCTGTCACTACCCTCCGAAACTACCTTGTTCACTTAAAATAAATTTCAATTTAGATGCAAAGTAATTTCAATAGCTTGGAGCCATTAGAAGTTTACTTGAAGCTATCTGTAAGCAGTCTCAAAGGGGTGGGGATTTCCCTGTCCAAAACACACTGTGCATGTGATCGGCTGCATATTCCCTGAAGCACTGTATCCTACAGCACTTGCTAAGTTGGCAGAACAAGCAAATCGAGTCACAAAGTTCCAATGTTTTTCTCAGACAATTATTTCTTCTGTAATTGTGAAACTGCAAGAAAAACAATGCTGTTGGCAATTAGCTGAAACACAGTTACCTTAACACCTTTTTACGTAACAGGACACTGTACCTACATTATTCTTTAATACCAGAGACTGCCATACACCAGTTTCTAAAGCAGCAACATCCTTTCCCTAGCAATTCTTGTCTTCCAAGTCAGAAGCACCTGAAATTTAACAGGAGTAAAAACTCATCTTGGACTCCTGTTTCAGGGTAATACCTTGAAAAAAGTATATGCAGGGATGTCAGTGCATGACCTGACTGAGGTTAAGAACACAACTGCTCCTATGGAAGACAGTCCGAATACAGAAGTATAGACCACTGCAAGGTCTCCAACAACACTTAATTAACAGTTCTGTGTTCCTCCTTGGCTGCTTTTATCCAGCGTGCCTTATCCTCACAACCATATCTCTCCTCGTCCCCATCCCTAACTTCCCCCCACCGACCCTGAAGAGTCTACTACAGTTCCATGGATTATTCTATGTAAAGACTACATGCCCACAGGTGAAACAGATATAACAGCTGCACAGCTAGTGGATATCCTAGCTTTGTCTTTCATGCTTAAAGATCCCCTCTTTAAGGCCTAAAAGAAAAAAAAAGATTACATTATTTCAACACTGCCAAAGGGCATGCAACTCAAAATAATGAGTTCACCTTAAAATGGTTATTTTTTTCCTTCATCAAATTCAGAAGAACATGACAGCAAAGACTATGACTAATTTGCAATAGTAAGGGAGTACACTGACTATTCAGTATCACAGCTTATTTAACCTCACAGTTGACCTCTCATGCAGCGGACTGAAGGCTTTTTTAAAAAGTCTTCTTGTGCAACAGTATGTGACATTCTCCCACTTTTACAGAAAAGAAAAAGAGGGTAAACATCTCTAGCACTGGCAGCCCCTATAACTTCTACTGTATGAAAGCTTCCACAAAAACTGTTCAATAAGCTGTTTTGCAGGCAAAGACTAAAGGACTTACGTATAAATCTTTGATGTAGGCTTAACACGGCTATTTTTCATTCTATTAAGAATGCTTATAATTTTCCAAAACTCAAATGCTGAGGTACATGCTATTAAATGAATGTCAACTGAAAAGAAGAGGATTTTTAATTAAGAATCCAGTTACAGTCCTTATTAATTATGCTAATAGAATGCCAATATCTTCTCCCAGCCTATGCAGCCCCTCTCCCAGGGGCTTCTCTCAAGTTTAACTTCCATTTGAAAAAGACAAAGAACAACTAAAGGCATTTTGCACAGACCTCTCCATAACCTATCTCCAGCCACTGAAATGTCAGGGGAGGTATTTATCACTTCCACTTGTGGAAGTGCAATAGTTGGCACTGCAGAATGCAAAGTCTTTCCAGAGGGATTGGGAATGAAAGCTTGAAACAAAACAGAACCACAGAATGACTAGGTTGGAAAATAACTTTAAGACCACCGAGTCCAACTGTACCTGTCCTCCACTACACCATATTTGTGGTCATTTTGAGGGTGACAACAAGCGCCTCGACAGTCCTCGTGACAGTTCAGCGGCGCTACAAAGCGGACACACGGACCACACATAAAACCGCCTCTCCAGGTGACTCTTGGGATACATATGGCCCACTTAACATCTTCCTTCTGAAAAGCACTCAGTTAAGGGGAAGGAGACGAAGCTGCCGGCTTCCATTTCAAAGAAGCCCAGAAGTGAACACCCGAATTATTGACCCAATCGAATACGTGAGCACTGAAAGGCTCTTTTATTTAGGGAATTTCTCAGGCATACTTCGCACTTCTTCCTTTCGTTGCAGAGGCAAGCGCAAGCTATAGTTAGCAGCGACGCCTTTGAACGTGTGCCACTACTGAAGAGAAGAGCACACGAAAGCGAGCAGCAATTAAACGTTACAGAAATGCTGCTCTTACTCATCCTCGGAGCGCAACGCAACGCAGCCTCCGGTACCCGGTCGCTGCCACAGCGGGAGCCGCCGTCGCCGCGGCTGCCGCTCCGCCCAGCCTGGCCCGGGCAGGCTCGGCCGGGGGATGAGAGAGCCCCGGCTCCTTCCCCCGCCGGCCCCGAGGCGCGGCCCCTTTGTTCGGGGTGAAGGCGCTGCCGCGCTCCGCCCTCCGCAGGTGCGGGCGTTGGCCGCGGTCACCCCGCGCCCGGAGGACGCGACCGCGGCGGGGACGCCGCACCTGCCTCGCGCCGCCGCCGCTACCGCGGCAACAGGAGGCGGCCGAGCCCCGCCGCGCTCTCACCTCCAGGGTTCGGCCGCCCCCGCCTCGCAGCGACCGGGCGGGCAGCTACAGGCCTCGGGCAGGAGGCCCCGGAGGTGGACGCCCGTAACCTTCAGGGAGCGGCGGGGCGGCGGCCGCCGGGCCCCCGCGGGAAGCCCCGAGCCCCGCCCGCAGCCACCTCTCCCTACACCCCGTGCGGGGTCGGCGGGCACAGGCGAACAGGCAGGGACAGCGGGGAGGCAGCTGCTCCCCAGCACCGACCCCCGAGCGAGGCAGAGCGGCGGGCGCGGGGTCCCCGGGCGACCGCTCCCGCCCACCCGCCAGCCGGCTCCCTCCCTCCCCTGGCGGCGGGCGGGAAGGGGTCCTTTGCCGTCCCCCTCCACAGCCGCGGGGACGAGACGCCAGGCGGCTCATCCCGGCCCGCCGCGGCCCGCGTCCCCCTCGCGCTGCCCCCCGACTGACTCACCTGCGGCAGCCGGGCGAGCTCCGCTGCCCGCCGGAGGAGCGAGTGGGAAGGGCGGGGCGGGCGAGGGGAGCCCTGGTGCCGCCTGGCGCCGCCCCCGCGCGCAGAGCCAGCGGCGCGCGCGGCCCGCGGCGGAGGGCGGGGCGGGCTGTGCTGTGCCGCGCCGCGCCGGCGGGCGCCGCAGAGGCAGGAGAGTCCCCACACACCCCCTGCACACCCCCCACTCCCGCGCGGGGACACGCAGGCGCAGTGCCCGCGCGGCGGCTGCTTGGGTGGGAGGGAGGGAGGGGGGCTGGAAGGGGTGAAGAGCAGCGGGCGCGCGCGCGTGCGCGCGGCGGGGCACGGGCCGGGTCTCCGGTACGCGCGCGGGCGGAGCCCACTTCCGGAAAGGGGCGGGTCGGGCCGTGAAGCAGCTGCTTCCGGCCGAGCGCGCGCAGAGTGGCGCCGGGTCTGGCGGCGACGCGGGGCCCCGCCCAGGAGGGTCGGCGGGCCAGTTGGCCGGCCGGCCGGTCATCGGTTGGCCGGTCCGCCAGCGCTGGGGACGGCCAGCTGCCTGCGAGCCAACCTCCGGGGGCGGTTCAGCGCCTGTGCCTAGTGCCGGCTACTCCCCGGGGGAACCGATCCCCTTGCCTAAGTCACCCCGGTCCGGGGCCATACCTGGCTCATCCCGGTGGCGCGTTAACTCGGGAGCCTAATAGTGGCAGCTCGCCTGCTCCTCCGCCCCTGCTCCAGCCGAATTTGTCACCGAGAGACACACCGTGGCTGCCTGCCCGCTCCTCCTTCCCCCGGGTAATCCCCTGTCTGGCGGGGAGGTGCGGCACGCCGTGCCTGACATCTGTCGCTAGATTTATGAACGCAATTATCTTCAGTGGTGGAAGCCGACCACGGGCTTCCCTCCAGGGGCAGGCGCACGGCGAGGAAGCATTCAATGCGCTGCGTTTAAGAAGAATTACCGCTGGCCGAGGGGAGGATGAAGCGCCGAGGTTGTTAGGGCTTTGGGGTTATTTTTATAGCCGGGGATCAGTCTGCGCATGAAGGGGTTTGCAGGTGCCAAACGAAACGGGGAGGTAGGGGAGGGGAGCTTCCAAGTTAGTAATTCAAATAATGATTACGATGCCTTGATGACTCTGTCTTTCGCTGTTAAATCATTTACTTAAATGGGAGCTTTGCTGCAAACACAGCGTGAGTTAAACTCAGGCGGTATAGCCTAAGCATAGCGCAGAAATCCTCTGCCTTGCAGCCGTGCAGGGGTGAGGCGAGTCACTTGCACCCATCCCTTTCTCCTCACAACTACTTGGCCGAAGGTAGTTTCCAAGTTTGGAAATTTCCAGGTTTTATCACCTCGGCTGGAAATCTTCCACCACCTCACTGCCTGGGTGATGCAGGCGCTGTGCGCTACGTGCAAAGCGGGTGCGTTTCAAAAATCTTTGGTGTTCTCTGTGCTCAGTTTTCTGAAGTCTCTGACATCTCGGGCGTTAAGACAGGGTTTAGTCCATCTCCCTTGAGAACTCAGTTCCCTTCACCTCACATTTCAGGCTGAGCTAATTTTTGTACGTTCCTCAGAGTCTGAGAAACTGATAGTGATGAGGGAGCCATCCAGGTGTGCTTTGTTCTGATTAAAATGCCCAAATCTGTTCATTTATACAAAGAAATGTTGGGTTCTGTTAAACAGCTGAGGGAAAGCTGATAATACTGAGTCAACGCAACAGCCAAAAAAAGGCACAAAACCTTTTGGGTGTTTCATGGCAGGGGAAAATTGCACATTAGCTATCATTAGCCTTTTCATGAGACCATGAAAATACTGATTTAGGGGTCTTCAAGAAATCCTGGTCAAACTTCTGGAGCCCTTTAGGTACCTACATATTGTATTACTTGTTAATATGTATTTCATAACCCTTCCATTGGAAGAGTGGCTGAGTCGTAGAGAAGGTGTCATTAATACCATGGTCTGCAGCCATGCATTCAGGACTTCCCAGTGCACAGAGGAGCTAAGAATAGGATGTTAATTTTGCCCCCCCTGATTATTCCCTGTCTTCAACCCTGCATTCAGCCACACCCTGAAATAACACAGTCTCAAAGATCTGTAGCTGCAGAAAAGGCGTCACTGGGGGTTGTCAAAATGCATAGGCAGCCACTCCTATTCTCCATCTCTTGTTCCCTTCCATCTCTTCTTGACCGGTAATCGTACACCTTTCCTTCCCATTGTGTGGAAGAGAAGGGAAGCTCCATTGCTGAAGTTAACCAAGTCTTTGTATTGATTTTAATATCAGTTTGGGTCACGTTTAATAAGTATCAAAGACATTCTTTTGGACATTAGTGTTTTGTTTCAGATCAGAAACACACCTCTGAGACTGAGCTCTTGATTGTCCTCATTTATTCTGCTTATTCTCATTTGCGTTGTTGAGTGGTCTTGGAACAGGCAAACTGGATTTCTGTGGAATGGAATGCTGAGACATACTGCAGGAGTGTACCTTAGGCACTTCCACTGCTGATGGGCATTTGAACTAGTCCAAAATAACCTTCCCCCGTAATATGTACAGCATAGTTGCCAGGAACTCAATACCAACTGTTGCACTCCATGGAAATGACGCTTTTGCATCATGCTGCTTGCTAATGGACATGGCCTTTGTCCTTTTGATCTCCCTTTACAGCTATCTTAAGACAACAAATGTCATTTTGTTCTGAATGTTTTATCCCAAGCTGCATAAACCAGCTTATAGTATTCCTCTCATCCTCTGTTTGTGAAATGCCCCCTGGCACGTTGCCTAAACCACGTGGAAAAAATGAGCTCTTTAACCCAAAACTAACAAATATTTCAGTGAAAATGCATTACATTAATTATTCCTATTCAACTGCTAGCAAGCAACCATAGCAATAACATCTCTGTAGCACCTGTGATGTTTGTAGGACGTGACTCTGGCTCCTCAGAGAGCAGCTGGTTCAGAGGACAGTAGGTTTTGCAACTACTGCACTCCATTCACTGTGTGGGAATTCGGGCTTGGGCAGCCCAAGGTAGGTCCAAGTTTGAACTGCTCACTGCTCTCCAGGGTTTAAGTGGTACTGTGAGCACCTAAAACCATATAGACCGCATAGCAGGCGTTTGCAATGTCGCCCTCAGGATGTATATAATGATTGTCATTTGTTATATATTAGCACACATGCCAGCACAGCTCTGCATATAAAATACTCACAGAGAAAATAAATTACCAAGTGTGATTAAGCAGAGATGCAATTAACTGTGTGCTAGTAGTGTATAATACAACTAAGAAATGAATAGTGACAAGAATTTCACTTATTTTACAAAACTAAAGATACGGCGGACATGCCAGACAAAGCATGTATCTATCTTTGGGAAAAACACTGATGTGTGACTTCCTTTCCCAGGCAACAAAAAAATACTTGTGCCCTTTACTTTAGCACACATTTTGTAGCACACAATACAGATCTACAGTATGCATAATTTAACGCTGTAGTTTTATCTTAAATTTCTGTTGACATGAATGAACAAACCGCATTCTTTGTAAAACCACCTTATAACACATAAAACATCTATTCTTCCTTCAAGATCCCAATAAATTTTCTGGGGTGATAGAATTCATTTTTCTAAGGGACAAAATAGAAAGGGAACAAAAACCACTTACTGGTTTTTGAGGGCACCCTCCTATTTCAGCTCCGGATCGATTAACCTGGCATTTGCTGGGTCTGTGGGTGTGTGGGCCTTTGTGTTGTGAAGTATTGCTGAACCAAAATCAATACAGGGCGGTAGGATTGCCTGGTATTACGGGCAATTTTCTTCTCTTTTATGCTGGTGGCACAACTGTATTAGAATTTATTAGGCAGTGTTTTATTGCTGATGCTTAAGGACGCATGCAATGTGTTTGTGCCTTAATGGTGTTTGCAAGTAGCAGGACTGAAGGAATGAAACCATCAAGCTCAAATAAACCATGTGTTCTGGGGAAAATCACAGACTACCCTCCCCCCACCACCACGCCCCAATAAAAGGGAAGAGCTAGAAGCTGTCACCTGCCTCCAGTTTGTACCAGTTGTGAGAAATCATAAGTAACAGGTGAGGAATATACTTGGCTAATTATAAACATACTCATACTTCCCCAGTTTGTGTAAGGGATAGTCTGGTTTGAGGGACATACTTCACTTGAGGTACTGGACTGGCATGCCCAGTGCAGAGTTGGTACGTAGCCCTCACTTAACACAACAGAGAGCAATGGCTGCCTTGAGAGGGTGGTGCAGGTACTGGGTCTTGACTGTTGCCCTGAGCATCCCTGTTTCTCCCCAAAAACTAGCAGGAGAATCTGATGTGACAAAGCTTATTTTGGTGCCTGCTGTTAGGTAGTACAACTTCAGGTCTGAGAGGACAGCCTGCTGGATTGCAACTGAGGTAATTTAATTCTTCTCTGTGCTGGTTTTGGCTGGGATAGAGTTAATTTGCTTCATAGTAGTTGGTACGGGCCTGTGTTTTAGGTTTGTGCTGGAAACAGCGTTGATAACTCAGGGATGTTTTAGTTAGTGCTGAACAGAGTCAAGGCCTTTTCTGCTGCTCACCCTACCGCACCAGCAAGGAAGCTGGGGGTGCACAAGAAGTTGGGAGGGGACACAGCCGGGACACCTGACCCAAACTGACCAAAGGGATATTCCATACCATATGACATCATGCTCAGCATATAAGCAGCTGGGGGAAGAAGAAGGAAGGGGGAGGCGTTTGGAGCAATGGCGTTTGTCTTCCCAAATCACCATCCCATGTGATGCATCCCTGCTTTCCTAGAGATGGCTGGACACCCACCTGCCCATGGGAAGTGGTGAATGAGTTCCTTGTTTTGCTTTGCTTGCGCGTGGCTTTTGCTTTACCTAGTAAGCCTTCTTTATCTCAACCCACGAGTTTTCTCACTTTTACTCTCCCAACCTCTCCCTCATCCCACTGTGGGGGAGTGAGGGAGCAGATGCATAGTACTTAGATGCTGGCTGGGATTAAACAACAACATAGCCTCACAGTGTTACTCCTCTGCTCTGATCTTGGTCATTCCACTGTCCGTCAGTTTCCCATCTCAGCTTTCATCTGCCTTTTGTATTTAAGCTCTGCAAGGTAGAAATAGTCTTTCTCTATGATTTTGCAGTGCATACAACCCAGGGATTATTTGTGTGATGTGCACAGATCAGCTATTCTCAAAATGAAGCAATCCAGTCCAGATTCTGAACACTACAAATCAACACACACACACACACACACACACAGAGACACAGATACACACACACACACAAAGACTGTGTCGGCAGATGCTCCTACTACTCTTGCTCAAAGCAAGGACCGCGTGTACTGATAGAACAAGGGATAATGGCCTTAAACTGAAGGACAGTAGATTTAGATTAGATAGTAGGATTAAATTCTTCTCTATGAGGGTGGTGAGCCCCTGGAACAGGCTGCCCAGAGAAGCTGTGGCTGCCCCCTCCCTGGCAGTGTCCAAGGCCAAGTTGGATGGGACTTTGGGCAACCTGGTCTAATGGAGGGTGTTCCTGCCCATGGAAGGGGGTTTGGAACTAGATAGTCTTTAATGTCACTTCTAACCCAAATCATTCTATGATTCTATGTTTTTAATCTGTGTGCTCACAGAGGAACTTCCCATCATTTCTGACTGCCTCCGAACCTGTCACACGTCCCCCTACGCTTGCAAACAAATGCATACTCCCTAAAAACAAGATAATAAGATTACTATAATAAAGTGTTGGCTAATGAGACACTTGTATTTGCTTAGCTCTATTAACTGTCCATCATCAGGGCTAGTCATGGTCCTTAAGTTCTCATAGCTTTCTTATAATTTTGAAAAGACAATCCAACCCCAAATGCTTTGTGTTTATAGAGAAAGTGCAGTGAAGTGACTAGAATAACAATGAACCCAAGAGTAATAATGAGTTTTCAGTCATTCATCTTGTCATTTAACAGAGCTAGGAGAAATGACCTATAACTGCAGTTCCTTCAACCATTCCTCATAAGACTTGTTTTCACCATTTCTCTACCTCAGTTACCTCTTCAATACTTAGAATGATTTTCAGCTTCTCAACTAACATTTAGCTCCTGTTCTGCTTTTAACAGCAACATTTTCAATGTGAACCTTCAACGTATTATCATTATTACTATTTCTTTTATAGCCTGCAGATTATGTGCCAGCTGCATATGCTTTATCACCATCTTGAAAAGCTGTTGCAGCTCTTAAGTGATGGACTCCATTGATTTCACTTGACTGATGTCAGTAAAGAACATGAATAATGGTGCAACACCTGAATTTAATTATAAAAATGGTCAGAAGAGTCTAGGAAAGATAACCGAACAAATGTTTGGTTATGCACACCGGTTATCGTCTTCTTAAACACCTTGTGAAGGGAAAACGTATGCATGTGCAGCCAGCCCCCCCATGTTCATTCATGAGGTTATTTAAATCTTGCTTGCATGTCTCTACTACCTTTGGGAAAAGACTTAAACAAGAACTGCTTGGAAACTGTAATGCTAATATCAAGCAGAACTCAGATGGTAGCCATTTCTGGGCTACACTCTGAGGAAAAGATACGCCTTGTCAAATGTCAATGGTTTTTCTACAACCAAAGTCACTTGGTATTAATCTGTTTACATATATATATATATACATACATACATATATATGCATGTATGTATGTATGTATTTATATACAGCCTTTGGCTTTGAAGAATCTTAATCACATTCAGTGAAGGAGTAGGAAACAGTCAAGGCCTGCATTAAGGGCCTCAGACCTCAGTACCAGAAGTGCTGTTTAGTAAGTCATGAGGTGAAACTGGTTCAGTTTATACTGACATAAACTGCAGGCACCAACGTTCTGATGTTAACTCTCAGGAACAAAATACTTATACTCCATAACTGTGGAGATGATGTGGAGAGCGAAGGAAAGATGACAAAACATATTGTAGTATTTATGGGTTGTAAAGCCATAAACTACAGACCATATCAGACTAAGCTCTGGTTCATAAAAGCAGCACTGAGTCTAGCCCACCTTAGATGTAATAGCACCTAGACGAGATAAAGGCATTGTTTCAATCTTGTAATTTTTTATAAATGCTGATTTACCTTCCAGTTACATGCCCATTTTGTAGCTCTATCTCTGCCAATCACTCTAAAATCCCATCGCGGTTTGTGATAGAACACAATATTCTCTGATTTTCTGACCAGGTATCCAGTCAGTTAATTGCACTGACACCTCTTACACATCCCGCCATTCTGACTGGAACCACTGTTTTTCACTGACTGCCCTAGGCCCCAAATCTGTATTTGGACTTACTGTGGGCTGTTGTGTAGCTGCTCTTTTCTCTGATCAACAGTTCAGCTGAGGGCTTCTGGAAAGATCCAGGTTTTTTTAAAAAATGCTGGAAGCAGGCCAGTGGAGATATTGCTGGTAATTTATTTTGATTTTTAATTTTTACATGGGGAAAAAAAAGAAAAAAATCAAGACCGCATGTCAGATTAGCATTAAAAAAAAGCAACCCCCAGCCCCTCAGAGGAAACCAGAAACAAACAAACAAACAAATATACCAATG
Organism: Laterallus jamaicensis coturniculus; assembly: GCA_022605575.1. Classification (NCBI taxonomy): domain Eukaryota; kingdom Metazoa; phylum Chordata; class Aves; order Gruiformes; family Rallidae; genus Laterallus; species Laterallus jamaicensis. The sequence continues at coordinate 1,817,893 of JAKCOX010000031.1, read as the reverse complement.
TTGCACCAAATGTGAAATTCCTGGAATCCAAACTGCTATCATTAAACTGTATCAACAGTACGCGAAGTTTTCCCTCGTTCTACATTAAGTCTAGAGTATCTCCACTGAAACAAATAGCTTACTTTAATTCATGCAAGAATATGAATGGAAAATACGATCATTTCTCAGAAAAACAAGGTACCATTCAGTGAAATGGAACAAAATCATCAGGAATGGAAGAAATATGAAATTACAAAATGTTATTTTCATATGAACTGCAATGTTCCCAGGATGTGCATTGTGAAGCATATTATGGAGTACGGAAATTTAGCAAGATGCAGAAAACCATGACAAAAATAAAGTAGTAATAATAATAATGAATTTCTCAAAAGGTGCCTGAAGAAGCCTACCAGTTTTAACCCTTTAAAAGGGCATACAGCAACCTCCATTTACTTGACAGTAAGAGATTTTCCCTGGAGACAACTTCCTTTGAAACTGTGTGCATGAAAGTTTCATTCTGCAGCAGTTTTTGCTGAACACACAGAGAGCAATCTAGAGCAGGTGGACACACAGGATTCATGCAGTAATTCTTGTTACCTTTTATGCTGATGACAATGCTCGGACCGTTACTTCCCCGATCCCCACCTTCCCCCCCCTCTCACCCCCCGTGAACTGACCCAGTTAAACATTTGTGTATCTTATATGCCTGAGATGCTATAATTAGAATATTTTTAATTATTCAGCACTCTTAACTCTTGAGTGTGGTAATTTGATATGACAGTTCAAAATACAGGAACAACACCTTGATCTGAGGAGCTTTCTGACGATGCTTAAGCTGTTGCTTCTCATGTATGATCTTAGCCAATGTTACAATTTTGTGCAGGTATGAAGGCTACTACTTGTCTTGAAATATTTGTCTTGTTATAAAAATCTGTCACTATCCCTGTCCTGGAAAAATGATGCAAGTTCATCTACCTAAACACATACATTTGAGTTCAATGGAAAAGGTTATTTTGTCTTTAAAAAATAAAGTGAAGTTTAGGCTTATCAGCTATGCTGGGCTGTGACTTCTCAAACTTCAAGTTCTCTGTTTATTTGCAGAATAGCTTTCTGTAGACAAGGTAAGCAGTGGCATGCCTCCCTCCATTATTTTGGAAGTGGTATCTTCAAGAGAGCCAGCAAATAATTTACTTTTCAGCTTATTAAAGACATGATCAAACCACCATCTAGTCAAGATGACAGGAGACTCCAATGAGCTCTAGATCAGGGCAAACATTTATGAAAATTACCACAAAAATATTGAACACTACCAAATTGTGCTACGTCCTATGTGCACACTCACCCATTCACATGATCTCGCCTGAGGCAACCCACTTACTTTACATAGTACATGTTCTTGCCCAACAAAACCCATTTCAATACGTAGTTCTAAGCTAAAATGCCTCACTAGAAATGCTGCAGTATTTTCAAATGTCCATACCCAAGCCACAGGTAAAGCTCACAATTATACCAATAGTCACTTCTTACGTCTGTTTTAAAAATAAATTAATATTTAATAGCATAAGGCAAGCTAATAATTTTAGGGAAGTGTGATCTACCACAAGAGTGGAGTTACATTATCAATTTACTTTCTCACCTTTCACCTCCTTTGTAAAAGCTGAAATGCAAACATACTTAACTCTTTGAGCTGCATTGACTTTCCTTAAGCAATATGCTTGACACCTCTCTGCAGACAAATACCGCTTTTTGGCACATGTCTTATACTTCTGAGGTTCCTAGGTCCATATGTAGTTTTCTCTGTAATCTTAGTGTGGCCACTGGACTATTCTTTCTTTCTCAGATACCTACACACACATCAAAGACCATGTCCTTTATGTATTACAAGACTACTCCAGGCACTGGAGCATGACTGATGACAACTGAAAACAGAAAGTACACTGTAAGACATCTTGAAGCATTGCCACACAGGTTTTCAGGAGGACACATGCTCTCCTTTAGGTAAAGCTGGCATTCCCTGGTGACCGATGCAAAAGGAGACTAGCAATATGAGGTGACTGCAAAAGGATCCACAAATACATTATAGATAGCTATAGGGGATTTTGGGTTTGATGTGGTTTTTTCCCACCCCTGAGAGACTAAGAGGTCCCTGATGGGAGTGCCTCCCTGTTTTGCTGAGTGATTGTTGCTATCATACTCCCTGCTGCCTTTCTTCCCCAGTTGAATTAAGTCTTCTCATGAGAGTCCTACACCTTTGGAAAAGATGGGGACAGACATTATGCCTTCTCCTTAGGACTAGACATGGAAGAGCATGACTGAGTGCATCACCCCTTCTAAAAGTTAGCAGAGTTTAGAGGTGATGTTGCTGGGCTTATCATGCTTCTCAAGTTCAAACACTAACCCCTGGGGAACAGTTTTGTGAGGGAGCAAACCTTCTTCCTTGCATGGCATTTGTGGGTACTGTGATGCAGGTGCTACAATTAGGACCCTTGGTTTCTTGTGGTGCAGATGGAGATACCAGGTGAGCTGTAGCCCTGTGGTAGGCCTCAAGGCATGGGTGAGTGGGAACATTGGTGGCGACGTGTTCCCCAGTAGAAGTGACTGCAAGGGCTGGTTGGGGTCTACTGCTTCCCCTTTCTCCAGCCAGTTGAGGTAGCCTGCTTTATGGGGGACTGTGGTTTCTGTTCTCTCATCCTCCCAGCAGGAGGAAGATGCTGCCAGGCCCCATTCACTGTCCCTGCTTGGTGTATGTAAAGGGTATAGAGGTCCCTTTCCTAATCTGTCTCAGTCTTCCTCTGCAGTACTGCTAGCTCAAAGGGGACAATTCATAGAATCATAGAATCACAGAATATCTGGAACTGGAAGGGACCCATAAGGATCATCAAGGCCAACTCCTGGCTCCACACTGGGCCAGCCAAGTCAGAGCATATTACTGAGTGCATTGTCCAGACACTTCTTGAACTCAGTCAAGCTGGGTGCTGTGACCACTTCCCTGGGGAGCCTGTTCCAGTGCCCAACCATCCTCTCAGAAAAGAACCTCTTCCTAATATCCAACCTAAACCTCCCCTGTTGCAGCTTCATGCCGTTCTGCCAGTGATAGATTGGTGCCTGTCCCTTTGCCCCCCCCTTAGGTCAAAGAAGCACTTTGCTATGTTTCTTCTGGTGCTAAGAGGCAGAGCAGAGTGGGTGGCATGTTGCAGGGACTGTAATTTCCTCTTATTAATCAATCTGGACTCTTTCTGCCTGTCTCAAGAGGAAGTTCACCCCAGGTTTATTCCTGATGGAATACGTGGTTATGGATGCATTGCATCTGAGAAAAAAACAACTTCCCTTGAGAAAAAAACAACTTACCTTCCTCTGGACTCTGTGTAAGGTCAAAAAGACCATTTATAAGGACATTTATATGAAAATGTTCCTTCTTTTGACCCCATTCTCCTTCCTTGCCATCCCAGTTGGGGTTGAAATTATCTCTCTGCAAAATCACAGAATAGTTGGAGTTGGAAGGGACCTTTAAAGGTCATCTAGTCCAAACCTCTCTGCCATGAGCAGGGGCATTTTCAACTAGATCAGGTTGCTCAGTGTCAGGGAAGATAGCAGGCCTGCCGGCGGCCTAGCTCTCTTCTCCCAAGACATAAGCTCTGACAATATTCTTCTGTTCCCATGAGAAAAGAAAAGTTACTCATGCTGAGAGGATCATAATAATCACATTCTCAAAACACAGCGGCCTTGCTGATAGGGGTACAGGCCACACTAAACCAAGAAGCAGTTATGGGAAGGAATTTGGGAGTAACAGAACATGTTAGGAACCAACCATAACAAGATGGTCAAAACAGCTGGTGTGCAGATGCTTTTAGGAAAGGCCTTGGTACTAAGAATACACATATGAGATTGTGCATAGGTAGAGAAAGCCTAGGTGTTTAGCAAGCTGAAGATCGGGCTGCATCTCTGTATTTAATATTGAGAACACTTATACAATATCTAGTCCAGTTCTCATTCTCTCAGAAGACTTAAAAAAAAAGGATATTTGTATGCAAAATTCAATGAAACCCATTCTTTTTCTGCCTCTTCTTTTGAAATATAACACCTATGACCTTAGCAAGTTTTCATATTTTTCCTCCTCTGACTTTTCTGGTTTCCAATGTAAATACATGCCATTATATTTAAAACATTTTAATGTGTTTTTCAGGCATTGTGACAGCTATTTCTACAAATGCTTTAATGGATCAGTTACATTTAAAATACCAACAAAAACCATGGACTGAAACTCTGAAACTTGTCCATTTCTGCATGGTGAGCATTGCAGATTAGGTGAAAGAAGGATATGTGGTGTAAGAGCAGGTTGTAAACATGGTTTGAAAACTGTTTGACTTTTTAAAAAAGCAACAAAAAACCCAAACAAAAAACCAAACCAAACCAAACAAAAAACCCCACACAAACACCACCACAACACCACACCACACCCCCCTCCCAGTGCCTGGTGTAGCCTGGCTCTTGATTTTTCTTACAATAGTGGATAAAAGAAGTTTCTTGCATTATTTTAACTTTTCAGGAGTTAAATTCAGGTTATTTACAGCCTATGAATGTGGTAATAATAAGAAATGGAAATGAGAATTTCTTGCCCATAGGACTGAGAGCAAAGACTGTTTATATGAAAATGGACTGAAACCTGCTATCTAGACTCTCTCCTGCTGTGATATACTTTAAATCGTTCCACACTTCCCGCCTTTCCAGTAGCTAATGGTATTTAAGAATCTTCTTCGTAAAAAGCAGATTAGCACAACTGCTGTGAGCTCAGTATGAAAAGTCCCATTTTTTCCATGCTTCTTTTTAGTAATGCTTAACTAAAGCCCTACTCTGAAAGAAATGACTTGAGTTGGAACACAGTGACAACTTCAGCAGAGAATGTTCTTTCTGAGGTGTGAAGTATGAGGAGTTTTCAGGCTAGAGCTACAAGAGAACTGGGATAGTGTGCTTGCTACTTACCTTATTATCTTCAGCTAGAATCTGTGCCCCAAGTCTAATGGATTGCACCTCTAGCACTTATTGATATCTCCTTTTCATTCAGGCAGATTTCGCCTAAAATAAAAATCTAAATATTTTCTTAGTTGTTCCCTACTATCACAGTGAAATTGGCTGGCATAGCTTCTGTTCAGCTCAGAAGAAAAGGGAATGGAAAGCTACTTCTTGCTCCAAAGGCCACCGACATGTAATTACTGCACAGAAGGATCTTTGTGAATCCATTCAGTGCTGACACTTTAGACATAGCTACAATCATAGGTAACCCCTATGTTTGAGGAAAAGAAATAAGTAGTGTTTTGTTTCACTGGGCATTGGTGTTCTGTGTCTTGCATGAAGCGATACTCCTCTTTGGTTAGAAATTTAAGGAGTCTTTCTCTGTCTCTTGTTTTCACAAATGTGCTAGGATAAGCCACTTCGACGGCCTGCCGGTAGTCCTTCAGACAGTCTATTGCTCTCTTGCATGGAGAAGATACAGAGGACATTAAATGGTAATGAGCTGTCAGATAACCCAAAGTGTATTGTTAAATATTCTGTGGAAACTCCTGTTCTTTCTCCACTGGTGATGTTCTGCACAAAAGGGGTCAAATGTACGAACACAGAGGTGGACGTGACACAAAGAGACTTCTGACTCATCTTTGGGCTAAAACTTCAGGCTATAGCTATTCTCAACGTTTGAGAATAAGGTCTACCCAGCACAGCACTCATTAATCATAGGCCAACAGTTGTCATTAATAACAAGTCATGCAAGAGATACTATTTTCTCATTGCCTAAAGCATACCCTTTAAAGCAGGATAATACTGGTTCCATTTCTTGATCATTGCAGCCTGATTAAATAATATCTCTGATTTTTTGCAGCTAAATCTTTGTTTTCTGTGCTGAACAGATTGGAATCTTTATCCAAACAAAAAGGGTAAGTTTGTTTATGAAGAAATGCAAATGAGCAAGCATGGCCCCAAGTCCAGTGAGGAATACCATCTGGATGGCTTGTCAACAACATTTTTTTTCGCTCAGTGTTGTAGTGGAGTGTTTCACTTGGAACAGGCACAAGTGCCTATTTTGATTAGCCCTTTGTGGAGGAGATTGTTGGGGGAAGAGGAGGCATGTGTGCCTAAGTCCCAAAGCTACAGAATGAGGTTAATAGTTTGCAGCAAGCCAACCTGATAATGCAAAGCACAGAGCACAGATATATTGCCTGGTTGGATAGTTTTCAGAAGCTGAGCCAAGGAAGAGTTATTTTTGAATCATCCCTGGTGTCTCTTCCCATGACCAAGTAAACTATGCTAATTTCCTTTCTTCATGTGGCAGAACATTTTAGATATACAAGCCTCTCTTTTTTTGGCCTTTTTTTCTTTCCCCTCTCCTCAGGCTCAGTGCTCACATCAGCCCCACTGGGACTTCCTGCTACATAACATCCACCATGTTTTATATTGAAGTTCAGCTGGAGAAGGATGGAAAAGTGATGGATGTAAAGTTGGCTCACTTTGGAGAAGCTCCTGTGGTAAAGTTAATTTTCTCTGTCTCTCACCTCCCTGCAGTCTCCCACCTGGCCTCCAGCTGCCATGCCAGAAAGTCTTTGGCTTCCTTTTGGACTTGCCACACATGCCAGGCTGTGCATGACGCTGGCTGCCTCTTTAGGGATTTGAATCTCTCACCTAAACTTACAACTTGGTTACAGATATTAAGTATTGCAGCACTAAATAGTAAGGTAAAATTCAACTGACACACCTGCCTTCCAAGAATTTCGTAGTACCCTGTGTGAAAATTTGTATTCTCATGCTTTGATGATTTCAGTGTACTGAAAATAAGTGTCTTAAAAGATTTTTCCTACCAAGGTGTAGTGCAACATATATTCCCAATGTATGTCTTAGAGTTGTTATCAGAGATTTTCTATTTCCTTCTGCTTCCTTTAAAAGTACATGCATTCCTACTAGTGGGATTATTATTTTTTAAAAAATTATCATTAAAATATTGGCAAAATTTCACTCTGCAGTTCACATAGCTTGTCCTGCAGTTGTTCAGTGATACAGACAATCCTTCAGAGCAAAGGTGTAACAACAAGCTGTTGCTGGAGGGGTAGGAAGCATAAACTCTGATTTTTATCAGTAAGTATCCAAATTGATACATTAATTTGGAGTTAATTTAGTCCCTTTTTATCAGTTGTAGTCAGCCCAGGAATTTCAAGTTGTTCTGTCTAACCAGCACAGGCCTGTTGATCAGTGAGTGCCGGACAATATCATTAGGATGCAAATATATATCCAGAGGATTTTTACCAATGAAAAGCTTTTAGATTTTTCAGAAAGGATGGTAAGTAACATGAATTTCCTCTCTCTTATTCTTATAGGATTGTGATGACTTGCTGCAGCTTCTGAGGTAAAGAATCATGTGCAAAGTCTGGAATTCTGAGCCTTCTGTTTCTCTGAATGTTGTGAAGTCAAGGCTAGAATAGTTTCAGTGTAAGAACTGAATAAAAACCAAATAAATGGAAGTAAAAAGTAAGAATTAGGAAACAATAATATGAGTCAAGAACACATGAGAACTGACACCTTTTGGGATTTTATGTGGGAAGTTAGTTCCAGTGCTCTATACTGGAGATTGGTGGCTGTTCTAACTGTTACTATCAGCTTCCAATTTGTAAATTCAAGGCTAAAACCGTAACAAATATAATAATAGTAATAATAAATACTCCAGGTATTACTTATTTCTCAAGTAATTCCACTGAAAACAGCTAAATGGCAACTGAAAACAGCTAACTGGTATCTGTTTCATTGGAGTGAGGCTGCCAGTGGAACAAAGCCTTTGAATGTGTTGATTCCAAAAATTGTAAAACTACTTGGACATATAATTTAAGGAATGGATTGATGCTAACAACTCAGAACTGGATTTACAGATCCAAACCAGATATTACTTTTCTCCTTCTCCTTCCATCAAATACTAAACAGTCTTTGTATTGTCATTATGCAAATGTTTTAACTACATATCCTTCAGGCTTCCATCACAGCAGTGAAAGCAAGGTGATATCACCTGGCCTGTTTTAATTTGCAAATGCTTAGGAGATGTTATTTTAATTTTCTCCTGGTTTTGACTCCCAGCGATGTTAGCTGCCAGGACCTTGGCTCTGAGTGATGACATATAGTTAGTTACCATTGACCTTAAGCGTACTAATTGCCTGCCTTCCTGTTCTTACTAGGATTTGCCATGAAGCACGAGCATCCTTTGGTGTAGCATTTTATTTGGTCATAGGGAGTTTGTTGTATGTGTTATGTTTCCTGTGAGCCTCACAGTAACTATAAAATCATGATGAACCACCCAGCTAATGCATAGGCTGGTGCTGTGTCTGTGTCTGTGCCTGCATGCTTGCTTCCCTCCCTTTTCCCTGCTTCCCCATTAGTCCAGTCAGAGAGTCATGGAAGAGCTGAGCGACTTGTTTAGGTTTCTGTTTGGAAAGGATTTATCCCAGTGTGAAAGTCCAAGCAGGTTTATTTGGTCTCTTTGCTGATCCACATTTCAGCCACATCTGCACTGAAAGGGAAGGTATGTCTTCTTGGGTACAGCTCTCTCTGGGACTGCAGCAACTAAACACTTTAGCAAGGCTTGTAAAAGCCACTTAAAATCCACTCGAGCAGGTGAATACGTACCTGGTGGGTCAGACTGAGGAGAAGTCCAGGCTGTCACAGCTAGTCTGAACCTGCAGACTCTGGGTTCTGAGCAATCTGAATCGTTCCTTCACAAAGTCATGCATGCCACTTGTCCCCTGCTGTTTTGGGTGGTTTTTTTGATTGATCTGTCTATCAGTTGTATTTAAGATCTGTCTCTCTCACTGGGTACTGTGAGGTGCAGTATTAATACAATCCTTGGTATTTTGATGAAAAGAACCCTGTACAAGGGCCCTGCATTAGGAACACATTACTAAATGACGAGCTTTATTGGAACATCAGGAAAAGAGCTTTGCAGCTGATGAGCTATCAAACCTGTGTATCATGCACATCTATTCCTTTCAGTAGTGCCTATTTAACCAGTGTCAGCTATAATTATATTGCTTTTTGCAAGACAGCCAAGGATTCACGTTTCCTGTTATCTTCTAAGAAAATTAAATAGTACTGCTCCTTGCCAGATCTGATAAGGAGGAGGCCTACGTCACTGTGAAATCGTGCGTTTTCTTGCAAATTAGATATAAAAGACTTATTATCCATCTTGTTTAGTAGTGTGATAGTAATTGTTTCTTTCTGGTAGGATGAAGAACTATGATGCCTTTGGAAAGATTCTAGAAGACCTGTCAAATCTGTATCAAATTCCAGGAAACAGGTTGTGACTAGTTTTTACTTGAAAACTTTTAATGATCTATAGCCTAGCTTTTATTTACTTACAAAAATAATGATCTGTCTTTTCTCTCTCTCAGTGAAGTGAAAGCTAAGGGATACCTTGCTTTGCAGGCCCTTGAAAAAGATCTTTATTCAATGTTTCTTCTATACAGGTAACTTGAATTCTACCTCTTTCTCCCTCCACCTCACCCCTTCATTTTACTAAAAAAACAAGTTAACTGATCTAATTATAGAGCAGGATGGAGAAGGCTAATAAGTTTTCTCCCACTGGAAAGCTTGAAGTCTTTCTGCAGTTTGCCAACCTAGGCACGCCAAACAAGACAGCCTGCTGAGCCCCAAAGAGACTTGCTGGGAAACTGGTTGGTTGCAGAGCTTGAGTGTGTGCGCATGTGAGCACCCACTCGGAGCAAAGAGTGTATCTGAATGGCAGCAGTCATGTTTACATCTCCCCATGGCAGAGGGAAAAGATACCTTTTGGGTATCTGCTTGGGCTCCTGCTGTTTGGGTATCTCATCTTGTGCTCAGGTTTTAGGTCAGGAGCAGTGGATACTAGCTTTCCTCTTAGCCTTCCTTTTCTCACTTCTCCTTTCAAGGAATAGGATTACAGATAGCTGTGGAACAGGTTTTCCTAAGCCCTCTGGCAACCATAGGAAGATCTTCTTTCTTTTCAGACAATCAGAGTGGAGAGCAGTGATTTCCTTCTGGATTTTTGAACCACCTTTCCTGAAATCTTACATATTAAATACTGTCAGCAAGCATGGCCTTTTGTAACGAGAAACACACTCTCCCCTTACTTTTGTGCAGTGTTACCTTACGAAGCATACTAATTCCATGAACAAATATAGTATGTCCTTGCTGATCACTGATATCCCAGTAAAGGGGTTTTTCATCCCATTTAGAAGTGAATGTGCTGCAGAGTTTTAGTACACAGCTATGTAATTGTATGGCTATGTGTATTCAGCTGTACAGTCACGCTTGAGGTTAGTGTACGGCCCTGTTTGAGTTAGTTTATCCAGGCTATTTCCTTGTGCTTTACTCAACCTGCCACACCAATATTTTTGACCCCATTTATTTCTGGGAAATAGCACATCAAATTGCAACGTGAGACAGCTTAGACACAGGGTTGAAACTGGAAACTGAGGTAGGTACTTGGAGACCAAGCGTCCCTTGTACCTTGATTATGGGTACAAATTATTCTTTACATTAGCCTTGCTACCACTGCAACTCAGGAAACACTAATCAAGATTTGTTTTGAACTAGAACACAGGATGTAAACAGAGTTACGGAAGTACTTCATGGAAAAGTAGGACATCTGGTGCCAAGAACTGGAGGTGATGGGTTTTTTTTTCCCCTTTCTTCATGGATTCAAAGAATTGTAATAAAAAACTTTATTGAATTGATTTGTGCTTACAGTAAAGATCCTCTGTTATAAATAAAACATGCTGTAGGGACTTGGTGTGCCTGTACTCTCAGACAGTGTACAGACACAGACGAAGGAGAAAATACAAAGAGGCCAGGTGGTTTGTCAGCTACTGCAACATTGACTTTGAGGCAGCCTAAAAGCAAAGCAACCAATACACTGAGGTTACATGGGAAACCACAGTTTGGGAGTAACCGTGAGATGACAGCAGTAGTAGCTGAGATAATACTCCTGTTGCCTAAAAGGCAAATACAGTCGGCTCATCTGCACTGTCAGAACTGAGCTTTAACCATTGATGTGTTACAATTCATAAAACATACACATTACAGCTATCCTGTTGCATGGCTTGATGTGCATGTCCCCTATGCAAGTATTGCAACTTTCCCTTCTATTTCAGACTAGTCTCTGGAAGGTAGCAGTTAAATTAGTATTTCTAAGGCTGAACAACAGGTTGTTGTGCAAGAGATAGAAACTTAATCTAATATTTTCAAAGATGTCTGATGACATTTCACACTGAGGGTTTAGCTGTTAAATGCTGACTAAGAAAATGCTGTGATTTGAACAGGGACTGTAAAGATGTACTCTTATGAGGAATGCCCTTCTGCTCATCTACACTGTCCTTGTATTTTCTCACTTCGTGTCAAGATGTCTAACATATTACCTCTACCATTTTTTTTTCCTCAGGAACTCCTATGAACATTGAATTTTACATTTCTCCCTATCAAGTTTTGGATGAAGAATTAAATCCTGGTAAAGCTAGAAAAGCAGAAATAACTCATGTGATAACTTTTTTCCAGCACTACGCATTTCATTAATGAAACTCAGAAAGATGATTTAAAATTCTAGTTTAGCAGAATGATGTATGTGAGGCACTTTACTACAATTAGAATGTACATTAGGAAACTACTTTCTGATTTCTTGGCTGTTGACCCAATCTGAAGTGAAGGTGATGTCAAAGCAAGTAATTGCCTAGCCAGCATGAAAACAGCTAGTGGTTGCTAGCTCTGCTTCATGGCATGTCCCAAAAGCAGCTACTGTTGCTTTCACCATTGGGCACCTGTGGTATTTTGAGCGTGGCCTGTCCAAGCTTCTCCTTGCTGCCCAAGCTACTGTGGCCACCAGTTGCGCCTGACCTTTAAAAGGCCTAAACATCATGTGTTTTGTATGCATAGGAGTCACCTACACTGATGTGAGGGAAATAACGTGGTTCTCTTTCTCCCTCAGGTTCCCAGGTATTTGGAACAAAAGCAGTTGTAACTGTTGAAGCCACAGATGTGCTCCACAAACTTCCTCTTTCTCCACTGCTTGTAGATTCTCAAACTGGAAAGGATGGGTGAGAGTCGACACTTCTCAATATGGAAATGGATTTTCAAGTCATCAGCACTAACCAACATAACTTACATTTAGGGTCTGCTAAAACAGGAAGCTCTGAGTTATTGGTGGCATTATGCTCCATTGCTCCAGAGCTACACCCTCTATTGCCTGTAGCTTCGACAGTCTTCCCAAATAGATTTTGGAGGCATTGTGTTCATATTTAACTGTATTAACTGCATCAAACTATGGATTTATTAATAGATTTCAAGCCAGAAGGAGCCACTGGAATAGTGTTACTTCATTTCCTGGTATTCAACAAGTAGCTCCTGCATAGTTTCAGAATAAATAAAGTGTATATTGAAGGATATTACACCTTAAGTATACAAAAGAGTTTGTCCTCCCACCATGGATACCGACACTTCAGCTCTACTTCAGGGCTAGGTCAGAGGGAAAGTCTGAAGTCATCCTCCAAAATAAATGACTATAGAACAATTTACAGGGAACATCCTTGCACACTGTTCCTCAGTTTCTGGTGGCTCACGTTTCCTTTCTGCCAGTCTTCATGTTAATCTTGTTTTAAAATGTTAATGGATATAGTTGCAGTTATAAGGCAAAACTCTTCTTGACAGAAAAAGAATGTAACACAGTAAACTGCTAGGGATCTGATAGTGTCCTCAAGTTCTGTAACAAGCTTTCATTCTGACTTTTTTCAATTTTTATTTCCCAGCAACCCTGGTTTTTTGCCACTGACTGAAGAACTCAGCATGGATTTGCCAGCTTTTTTTGTGTTGAAGTTTCACCAGCCTATTCCTATGTCCTCATCCAGTATTGAACAGATACAGAGTCTCACAGGCATGTTGTAATAGCTTTAAAGACGAAATACTTCTGTGGCGATGCATTGCTTGCTTGCTTTTTATTTCCCTGTGTTAATGTTCTAAGAGGAAAAATTGGTTTCTGGACAGAACATGTTCTGTTCAAACAGCCCAAGTGCAAATTTGAGCAACCACTGCAAAATACAAAAGTTCTAAGAAAGATATGACAATTGCAGGCAAAGATGTTACTCTACCTCAAATTCCTATTAGCAAAAAAGGAAATAAGAAAACAGATTAATTTTTTTGCCTTTTCAGAACATTGGTTTTGATTTTAATATTAGCTTTTATTCACAGTCATAACCTAAATGCTAATAAAAAAAAGAATCACCTGTTTTCAGGAATTCAGATAACTGGCTTGAAACTGGCTCCTCTATATGAGCTGATTGTTCAGTCTACCCTTCAAGAAAAATGCAGTGAAGATTTGTCTACACATAAATCCTGTTTCTTTGTGGTGAGTATAACATGCATTTGACACACACTCTGCCCTTGTGCAAGGTATACACTGAATTGCATTTCCCCATAAGCAAGTAATACAGACTTGCCAGAATCCTAACTGTATTTAAAAGTTCTTTAGGAAGGAGTCCAAGTTATTTACAAAACATTAGACCCTTTCAAGTAAGTGAGCTTCTCATCCCCATTAATGAAACACCGTGTGCATGGCTGCTGAAGTCATACTAATTTGTCTGTGTGCAACTCAAATATTTACTTTTCTAAAAATTGCTCAGAACTTTATTATTAATGCCTTAACAAAAAAGGAAACTTGCTGGTGTGAGGAGCAAGTCCTAGGAGGGTTCTTACCTAGATTTTTGGAGGTCTTTATTGTGCTGCATGTCACTCTGAATATCATGCTGTTTTAGCAGAAAAAAGATTCATTGATTAGGTAACACTGAGAATGCTGATACCTTTTTAAAAGAACTGGTAGAAAGAAAAGTGTAAAGTCTTACAACAGGGATGTCAATCACTGTCTAGGACCATGGTTGTTTAGCTATAGATTGCTTCCCTTTTAATAACTGTTTTATTAAGAAGTATTTATGCTGCATTAGGTGTGGAGGAAAAGTTTTAAAATAGAAAATGGTGGCTAAGATGCTGTCAGACTCATGTACAGGGCAACTGCAAGGCTAGCTTCAAAGATACACCTTTTCTGCAATTCATGGCACTCCTTTCTCTTCTACTAGCAGTGCTAGCAGAGCCCATTGCCAACATAGATCTTGGAATCTGAGGTAGTGGTACAGAAGGTAGTGGTAAGCTTACACCATGATAAAATAAGGATTTTGACTCTAAAACCCACAAGATGGGATGAATTTTTCATTTCCTTTAGGTACACATGAAAGACTGTAACTCTTCAGCAATTCCCTAAAATATTAGCATTTGCTGGGAGATTGCTTTGCTTGAGTTTAAAGATTTTATTTCTAGAAATAAATTACTAAATTGAATTCTAACCTTGAAAGGTATGTAGGGAAAATCCTTTTGCTCCTGAACAAATGAGGAAAAGCTCTTTTATTCTGTTCTTAGACCCTGCTAATTAACCGCCCTTCCCTGTTCTTAAAGTGACAGGTCTCATCTGGCATCCTGAAGTAGACAACACAACATTGTACTTCTAATTTTGTCACAGAATCACTGTCAACATGGACAGGTGGCAAATTTTTCATATTATTTCCTCTTCTCTTCAAATGAATCATCATGAGAGATTCTAGCCAAACATGCTTCTCCAAAGCAAGCAGAAGTGACCGAAGGAGGAACAATTTACGATGCCCCAAAGAGATTTCAGCAGAACTGCTGTGCTATTTGTACAACTGTCAAGCAGCACTCCTATAATATTCTTCTGAGGGAAGATATTGTTTGTTAACACTTGTTATAGCCTATGGGGCTCTTAAGAGTAGTTAGAAGATTTCATTGCACTTGGAACTCCTGATTACTTGGCTCGGGGTATATTCACCTAATTTGGATGCATCTGGGAGGGAGAGGGGAACCTTTCAGTTTCCTCTAAGGATTTTATTTCTAATGAATTGCAGAGACAAGGCAAACATGCTAGAAATATGTATTCCAAAATTATTTTTGCTGGCAGATTGTGCAGTTGCCTGATAACATAAAGCTTTACTTTCTTGTTTTAAGTGCCTGAAATATCACTGTATTTGTTGTTCAGTCTCTTCCAGATTGCCCAAAGCACTGTTACTTCATAAACTGGGGCTCAGAAAAATCAGATTTAGCAGGAGCCTTGGTCAGTAAAATCCCATTTAGCCATCCAAAGTGTGTGCCTGGCGTAATAGAGATTCTTCGACATCAAGTGGCATATAACACTCTTATTAGCAGCTGTGTCTCTGAGAAGCATATAAATGAAGGTAATTTGCATGGTTGGAAGTAATAGCAGAGTATTAGGGAGAAACTAGCTTCTAAGCTGGGTGTTAACAGATTTACTTCTCCCCTGCCAAAGCTGTCATTGCTTGTGGGGTATTTTAAATAACAAAAAAAAAAAGTCCTTAATTCCAGTATTATGCTGTTGAA
The DNA here is from genome assembly GCA_022605575.1 of Laterallus jamaicensis coturniculus. Taxonomy (NCBI): domain Eukaryota; kingdom Metazoa; phylum Chordata; class Aves; order Gruiformes; family Rallidae; genus Laterallus; species Laterallus jamaicensis. Next base: position 1,802,470 of record JAKCOX010000031.1, on the reverse strand, counting down.
TAGTTTTTGAAAAGAATCTCCTAGGCCTGACACTTCTATAAGCACAAAGTCGCCGAGGTGATGAGTAATTAGATTCTACCCTATTTGTATTTTTTTTAATTCTGGCATGTGATTCAGACAAAAAGAGTCCAGGTACAATGGATTGGTATCACTAAATAGTCATTTTATTTGTAGATGATTCAGAACTGCTTTACTTTGAAGTGTTGCCACACAAGAACACCAGCTTTTCTGTCTTCTTCCTTCATCCTGTGGAAGACAATTTAGCCTGTGGTACGTGCAAAATAATTGATACTGTCCTTTTAATCAGTCTGACAAGGGATTTGCTTCTATCTAGACTCTTGGACTATGCTTCACAGTTACAAACACATCCTAAGGGCTACTCTCAATCATGTGCAATCCATGAAAAACACAAACAAGCCCTTGTGTATAAACTGCTTACTAAAAAGTGTGCTGTATTCAGTGTAAACCATAAAGTAAATGCAAATACTCAAGTCTTGTTCTGTCCTGGCCTGCAGTTACTTAATTGCAACTTCTACTATTTCTAAGTATATTGGGGAAAAGCAAGGCTTTTGCAAGAGCATTGCTGCAGGTCCCTTCCCACTGACTTGACTTTCACCTCTCAAAGCATCAGAATGAAAGGATGGCTTTCAGTATTTATGAAATACTTTAAAACATTTATTTTCTGTTCTTTCTTAGTGATAATTGATGTTATAACCTCCAGAGAAGTCCAATGCCACCTTCATTTAAATCCTCAAGATCCAACTCTAAATTCTTGTGATGATTTTATAGCAAGAGCTGTGAAGCGGTAAGTAGTTTTATTTCATACCAGTTGGAATGAACCTCAGATGTCTATTTAATGGAAATACCACGTGCATTTACAATGCCATAAACTCAGCAACCAGAACACTTGACTCTCACAAAAAGTTCTAATGGCACGAATAAGTTACTTTAGTGTCTTAAACGTGTCTCTCAAAATTTTTAAACATTTAATAGTGATGGAAAGCTGTTCTTTCTAGGAGAAAGCATGTGGGGCAAGGAAACAGTTTTGAATGAAGAGAGTTTTACCTTTTATAAAGATGTTATTTTTCTTCTGTAAACATGCTTTTCTGAAGACTCTAGCTGATGACAGTCTCATAACTGGGATAATTTTAGAGTAGTGTGGAAAGGATTTTTTCCACACTTACCTAATAGCAAACAGTGCTTCTTTTCAGAAAGTGAGGTGTGTATGGCACATCCGCAACACTGCTCCTGGCTTGTTTTCTGAAAAAGATTCCAAGAGAGGCAAGTTGTTGTGATAAATGAACATATGCTAGAGAAAGGGCTGAGAGCATGAATTCATTTGGCATAAGCTAGTATATAACTATTATCGATTTGATAACAGCAAGACCAATGCAGGTTGGATTTTGAACCTGTTTAATTAGCCTGTCCTGTCTTAAATGACAGGATACCCTGGAAACAGGTAAGTCTGTTGTTAGAATGGGGAAAAAAAACCCCTCCTCCAGTGTAGATGCCACTTCAGAGAAGACACGGTCTGTACCTGTCTTCTACAAAACATGAAATTTTACAATTATAAAACTCAGCAAGAATGATTTTATTTCACACATATTAATTCAGCTTTTCAGAAAAAGCACCCTTGGGACCTTTGTTTAGGTTGGTTTTTTTTTTGGACCAAATCCTCCCACTCCATCAAAGCTTCTTAAAAGCTCAAAGCTCAAAGATCCACCAGCACCTCATTTCATTGTGTCGACATGTTTCCGGTACAGCACCTGTAGTTATAGCGCAGTTACAATATAGCCCGTAAGGTCCTAGAAGGTAAAAACCAGCACAGGGGTATTGCTGGTTTGTGTCAATTCAGGCGTTAGCCACAGCTTAAAAATGGAAGTTGAAGAATGGATGAAGTCTCTAGTAGCGACTAATGTTCCATTTCCTCCTTCAGCTGCATGTCAGTCCCAGTTGTCATGAGAGCTATTTTCAGAAACGCTGCCAAGACGAAAGCGGATCGTGAAACGCAAGAGACGCAAGCAGGCGCCCAACAAAAACCTGAGCCACCACGTCAGCGAGTTACAGATTCTGATAGTCTGGAAGAAACTCCTTCTGGGGCAGGTCAGGAAATGCCAGATATGCCAAGTATCACAGACAGCCCAAAAGGAAATCTCTCCCCAGCCCAGCTTGAAACTCTGGGTGATAACATGTAAAAAAGTAACCCCACAGTAAGCACAGAAACTTTGTACCAAGGGAAGGAATGACACAGCTAGTGCAGAAATTGTTAAGACAGATAAGTAAAACACACAATCTATTGTTTGATAATAACACAAGATAGAAATACTTCCCTGGTCTACGCTGCTTTTGCAGAAGTCGTTGGAGAGAACTGGGCAAGCTCACTGTCAATGCAGTAATTTGTGAATGGAGTTTCCTCTTTGTGCACTATTAAATACGTAGAAGCAATGCTCCTGAATTTGCATTTTTAAACTCCCAAATTTGGAAAGCCTAACACTGTTCTAGTAACCTTTATTTTGGATGGCACCACATTCTACCACAGTAGAGAAGTAATTTCTTTCTTACACAATGTGATACAGACTATAACGTAATACATGTACCTATAGAAAAGCGATGTAGAAAACTAAAGTTTACCCACGTCAGCATTATGCTAAATAAATTGAGGAAAGTTGTTTGAACAATTTTGTACACATATAATTAATGCAGACAGCCATATTTGTCCAATATTTCAGAAACAATTTTCGTAAGAGGTTTTTAATAACAGGTTGGGATTTCCCTAATGCAGAATTTGGCCAAATGGCAGCCAAACTTACAGTCTACTTCCTCTCTGGGAGGAAAATAGTGTGTTTATCCAGACAGCTGTAAACTTGGTCTCTGAAAATCAAGTAATTTTTACTGTTGTCTGTTCTGGCCTCAAAGTATAAAGTTTTTAAGTGTAGCTAAGTCAGCCATGCAAAATTTCAGTTTGCCTCTGTTTAGACCGGCGTTTCAAGCAACTTAAAAGATGCAAACTCCTAACTTACTGTAAATCAGTTTAATTAGTGTAAAACACAGATAGACACACAGAAGTCACAAAGAAGACTTCCTGATTTACACTTAAGGCAAGCAATGGGAGAAGGAGCCAAACATGGAATGTTGGCACAAGAAATACAAAGTTGTCCGAAATATGCGTGTGTGTCTGACAACAGGTTTCTAAGAGAAGGTGAATAAACCTGGCTCCCTGAAGAGTTTGGGAAAAACACTATGGTAATGAGGCAATGAGAGTTCAGGCTAGAGGGACTGCAAAACAAGTACAAAGATAACACAAGGAAGATCATTAGAGTGGAAACATGTTCAGTGTGGTCTAACAGGCTAAGAGTAGATGGCTTAATGGTAAAACAATGGAACTGTCAGTAATAATGCATTTGAAGAGAACAGGGTGTGCTCAGCAAAAGTGAAATAAATAGAACTATATGAGGAGGAAAAAAATGTCTTAAACTGTGAAAGTGCACTTATAGTGGTTACACAAGATATGAGGAAGAATTTAACAAAAGGTTAAAAATTCCTCTATCTTAGACAGTGAGTAGAGACATAGCACACTAGAAATCGGCAGCAAATGCTGTTCTATTTTGCAGTTTGCATATCATCAACAGTAGCTTATTCTGCAAGAGTAATTTGTCCATAGCACTGGGCATCTATTTTGTGGATATTAGAGGGGACATGCTCTGTTTCCAAATTGCTGCCAAAAGTAAAGGTGAAACGATAGTATCTTACACAGAACAGAAACATGTTTAGTAAACATCTGTAGAGCTTTAAAAGTCATTTCCACTTTTGGTGAAAGTTATGTTTAAGACTGAAAGCAAGGCAGGAGGGGCTGAGGGGTGTGTTCAGGAGCCAAATCATAGTGAAGATTTACAGAAATCACCTCTACTGGGAATTATCAAAATCAGATTTCCCTATAAAAACACCAAGAATCAAATCCAGTTGAGATAATTTTAAATGCCATGAGACACAAAAACTAATGTTCCAGTTGCTGGACATGATGGAGTATATCCACTGATAAGCCCAGTTGTTCTACCAGCCAAGCAGTCTGCTTTTTAACCCAAGCAAGGGTTGACCTTTCAGGACCTGTGCAGAGTTCAGCCTTGCTACACTCAGACTGCAAGGAACCAACATCATCATTATTTCTACAAATGTTTTCACCACAGCTACCAAAGTCGTCGTGTTTTCCAGCTTTAACTTCATTGTTCTCTGTCCCAGCTGGAGCTGTGTGATTAAGATCCATGTCCTGGACAGAATCTAAAATGTGCCCAAGATGTGGCTGCTGTTCGATAGAATTCAGATGCTTAAGCACATCTTCTTCATGCTTTCCAATCACATCGAGGAGACTATTTATCTTACTTAAGGCAGAATCGTGTCCATTAAGATGACACCAGGATAAGAGAGCACTGAAAAGTGAACAACAGCAACAACAAAAATTACTATGTGTATCCACACAGACTTCCAGCTGCTGCAGGGAGATATCAACATGACAAGATATCTATACTGCATCTATGTATGTATGTTACATCACATTTTCTGGTAAATTCAAGCAGTAGAACTGAACATTAAGCTTAAAAGATGGTTTCAGTTAATTTTCAAAGAGCAACCAAAGAAGGATTTTTAAGAGTGACCACTCTGCATGCCAGTAGGCAACTCCTCCTATTCAAGAGAGGAAAAAAAAAAAGGGGCAGATAATGGCAGGACAAGGGGGAATGGTTTAAAGCTGAAGGAGGGATGGTTTAGATTGGATATTAGGGGCAAGTTTTTTTACAGAGAGAGTGGTGAGGGGCTGGAACAGGCTGCCCAGAGAGGTGGTGGATGCCCCATCCCTGGAAGTTTTCAAGGCCAGGTTGGATGGGGCCCTGGGCAACCTTGTGTAGATCCAGGCCCGAGGCTGGTGGCCCTGCCTGTGGCAGGGGGGTTGGAGCTCTATGAGCCTTCAGGTCCCTTCCAACCCTTGCCATTCTATGAAAACCTGAGAATTCTCAGGTTGCTCACTTTAGAGAGATTCACGATGCATTTATTTTAATTATAAACCAAAGAGTGCATGCACACTCCCTCCATACACACCCTCCACATGCACAAGACCTTCAGAAGTTTGTAACTCACTTCAGGGTTCCTCGGAACTGGCCACAGGTAGCCATCAGCTCAGCACCATGTCTATAACCTTGATTGAAGCCCTCCTGGAGAGCAAGTTCTTTCCCAGCCTCAATTCCATCCCTGTAGCCTTCCTATAACAGGAATGGTGAAACAGGTTGTTCACAACACAAGAAATTTGACCTATGGCAATTTCATAATAAAAAAGTTTAAGCAAGAATTCAGTCTCTTAATTTACAGCTTCTATGTCTGAACATCCCTCCCAGCTACACTCCCACTGCTGAACCAAAGCACACTTTTTTCAGTGCCTTATGATTTACTGGTCTGTAAGATCTAGTTCTTTTTAAAAGGATCCCCAGTAAGGTTATAAATTAAGTATTTTTAGAAACATCAAAAAGTAAGACAAGTCTGCAGGAAAGCATGCTTCTTTTTGCAATGACCAAACTCCCTGAAGAATAACCCCATGAGAGTTTTCTAGATCTTTAAAACCAGATAAGCTCAAAAACCTCCCCTCCCATCTGTAATCCATGTATGTCTTTTCACTAAGCTAATTATTGTGCCTTGATACCCTAATTGCTGGATCTCACTCAATTCCAGAGTTACACAAGAAAAAAGATAGTGATGGGAGTGAGTCACGCACACACATAACACCATGACTGCTTTCTGTAACAAACAGCTAATCTGGTAATGCAAATTAATTTCTTTATATTCTAATCACATAAGAATAGCTCTTAACTTCTGTCACACCAAAACTGCAAGTTGTACAAGTGAAAACTTCTATTTGCTTATGAGAGAAGAAAACCGGTGGTCTTACTAAAGAAATAGGGAAGAACAAGAGTGTTTCTTTACTTGGCTAACACACAGCTCTAGCCTCAATAGCATTTTATGACTTTGCAGCACCTACTCGTAAAATACCAGAGTTATTTGTGTAAGAACACTAAACAGCCCTTTAAGAGAAGCAGTCTTTTCAAGGGACTCCAATGCAGGAAACTTTTCCTTGGAGAATAATACAACAGCTCTGTTGTAATACCCTTCCTAATCAACAGCGTACACAACAGCTTCCATTCATGTTCTTCAGCCAAATGCTGTTCACTCGTGAGCAGATGAGCCGTCCTGGCCCCACTCAGACTGATAATGTATCTGTTGAAGTAACCTGGGTTTATGTACTTGTTTTGTTCCCTGTAGAATTCCAGGGAGGGAAGGGCTGCAGAAACCTACTTTCATAAAATATATTTTTCACCAGGAAAATAAGCTACACAACTACCCACACTGCAACGTCCAATTGTGGTTCCACACAGAGTCACGCATCTTCCATCTGACTGACAAGGAACTCCACTTAAAAACCCAAACACCTCATAATTCTTTATTAGCACTCATTTACTAGTGATATACCTACAAGTATGAAGCAAATGGCTCGGGTCAGAATTCTGCAATTACAAATGCACATGGTTGTAGAAAGAGAGCCAATATCACAGAATCACAGGGGTTGGAAAGGACCTTGAGAGATCATCAGGTCCAACCTCCTGCCAAAGCAGGTTCCCTGGACAGGTCACACAGGTAGGCATCCAGACAGGTCTTGAATTTCTGCAGAGAAGGAGACTCTACACCCCCCTGTGCAGCCTATTCCAGTGCTCTTTAGTAAAACAGTACTTTGCCCTCACCACTAGGACAGAGTTTCTGTAAATCCCTGCTAGATTTTCCTGACATCCAGAGAAAACTAAGGCATATTAACTTTTAAGCAGCTGCTCTTAGTTTTCACTTTAAAATAGCCATATTGAGGGTTGATGTGATAGAGAGCAGCCCTGCAGAAAAAGACTTGTGGTACTGATGGATAAAAAGCTGAGCATGAGACATGAGCGTGCACTTGCAGCCCAGAAGGCCAATCGTACCCCCAGGTGCATCAAAAGAAGTGTGGCCAGCAGATCGAGAGGTGATTCCCCTCCTCTACTGTGCTCTGGGGAGACCCCACCTGGAGCACTGCATCCAGCTCTTGAGCTCTCAACACAAGGACGTCCAGGGACCTCTTGGAGCAGGTACAGAGGAGGACCAAGAGGACAATCATGATGGAGCACCTCTCCTGTGAAGACAGGCTGAGAAGAGTTGGTGTTGTTCAGCCTGGAGAAAGCTCAGGGGAGGCCTTCTAGTGTGTTGCAGTGCCTGAAGGGGGCTAAAAGAAAGCTGGGGAGGGACTGTTTGCAAGGGCACGTAGTGATTGGACAAGGAACAATGGTTTTAAACTAGAGCAGGGTAGGTTTAGATGAGGAAGAAGTCCTTCACTATGAGGGTAGTGAGTCACTGGAACAGGCTGCCCAGAGAGGGGGTGGAGGCTCCTTCCCTGGAGGCATTCAAGGTCTAAGCAACGTGATCCAGTTAAAGGTGTCTCTGCTTCCTTCAAGGAGGTTGGACTAGAAGAACTTTAAGGTCCCTTCCAACCAAATGCATTCTATGATTCTATATGTATACAAAGGTATTTATCGGTAAACCTAACGTGGTTGAAAAGGCTATTAAATCATTGTTGTAGAAATACCTGCAGTCTTTTTTTCATGGTGCTGTTCCATTCTTTCTGTAGTAGGTACATCTCATCTGCATCTTCATCAAATATATCTTCACCAGATCGGCTGACTGCAACGTGTACCCAGGACATAACAGCAGTGATGACTTCGACTTCTGTTTATATTGTTAAAAAAAAACCCAACTCACAAGTCCCTCTGGCAAAGTGTCAGATTAGAAGCAAATGCCAAAAATGTGAGTTCTGAAAAGAAGTCATATATGGAGCTGATTATTCAACCTGTGCATTTGTTTCCATGTGGAAAATGGATCCTGTTTACCATCAGGGTGCATCTGTCAAGAGAAGGCAGTCAGATCGTCACCGGTAAGGCAACTTCTGTAACTTAGAACAACTTAAGACACGAGTTTCTTCCCTTATGGCAGTAACAAATGAGCACTTCTGGGTGTCACTAGCACACAGGCAGTCAGAAACAACCGTGTGACAATTTTGATAGCAGCTGACAAATAGCCCCATGTGGCACTTTCAGCTAAACACATAGGTAACTGCCTGCAGAGTTAATAGCTGGCGAGGATTTTTATCTCTGACTGCCAGTTGCCTGGCTATGCCGGATACTCGAACATCTTACAAACCCTGAACAGAAACGTTCCTTTATGTTTTGAATAAAGAATTAGCGAGTTCTGCTGCAGAGGGATGAGGGCATAACTGAATTATTTCATCTTTCCCACTGAAGAAAACCTTAAGAGGCCACTCGCAAACGATTAATTGCATCGGTGGGAGTTCCTACACCCCAGAGATGCGGTTTCTAGGCCGCACCCGCGGCTCTCAGGGAACCGAGGCCCACACGAGCCACCCCGCGCTCGGCCACGGTGCCTTTCCTGGGACACAACGGCCGGAGTCTCGCAGCCTGCAGGCTCCTCCCTACCCCCCCGCGGCGGCCCAGAGGTGCACCCCTCCGTCCTCCCCAGCCAGCCGATCGCAAAACCGCGTCTACGCGCCCGGCGCCGCCCTGCCCAAGCCTCTGCCGAGGCGACAGCACCAGCTGCGGCTAGGCTGCGACCCGCCATTTCACAGCTGCCCGCTCAGACCGGCAAGCACCCAGCTCCACCTTTTCTTCCCCTCACCTAGCGGCAGACGCAGCCTGGTCTCGCCCCGCTTGTCCCTGCGCTCCGATCCCTCAGCACACTCCCTGCTTCACAGCACTCCATGACTTTCTGTGCGCCGCCATCTTGGTTAAGGGCAAACCGGCTTCACTGCCGTTCGGAAGCGATAGGGGAACAGCAGCCATGTTGACCGAGGGCAAGCTACACGGATGCAACAGGTAAACCGCCGCCATCTTAACCAGGAACCCCGTGGCTTCAAAGACCGTCTAAGGCACAAGGAGAGGGCAGCCATCTTGAGTGAGGGCACAGCCTCGCATCCTCCTCAAGGAGGCGGGACGGGGTGGCCGGGACGGGCCGCCCCGTGCCGCCGGGTCCTTCCGCCCGCCGAAAGGTGCGAGTGGGAGGAGGAGGCCCGGAGATGGAGGCGGTAAAAGTCCTTCTCCTGGACACCCGGAGCGAGGAGGACTGCGAGCCTGCCCCGGGCCTTTCCACAGTGCCCTCTGGCCACTTCCGTGGGGGAGGCTGTGCCCCGAGGCACGGAGCTTTTGTCCTCTTTTCAGTCATAAATGATTGAATTAAAAAGCCCCCCAGCATATCAATCTGCCTTCTTGGCTTCTCAGTCCTCAGGGTCCTTACGTGTCAAGTGTGCCCTTAAGCTGTCCTCTACCAGATTCAGGCATCGCAATAATAAACCCCTTTTAATAGAAAGGGTGACAGCAGGAGCCAAGTGTTTCATTGTTTGCTTTTATTAGAAAAAGCAGTAACATCCTTTGGAAATAAATGCAAGAGAATAATGCTCTTTTCTTGGTGTGTGCTGAATTTAGCTTATGAGAGTAAATTAAAATTGGTTAATCTTCATAGAAATACTATACATCAACCTTTGAATTCAAGTTGTATGTTTCTCCTAATTGCCAGCTCCTGTTATGGTGAATGCCCTTGTGTCTTCCTGCAGGTCCCCAAGAAGGAGCATGTTTGCTCTTCATTTGGAGGAGCTGGTTCCCTCTTTACCCGTGGTGCCACGCTCAGCCCTGACGACTGTTCCAGGGACGGCTGGTGAGACTAGTTGCAGCAAGGCCAGGGACACTGCTGCAGGTGACAGCAGAGCCTGCGCTCACACTGCAGTGAGATGCACCATCACATTGCAACTCACACAGCCACAACACTCTGATTCCTCTTGTCCCCTTTTTTTTTTGCAGACAGCGTGTCCTGCTCATGGCCCTTTTCTGAGGCTCGCTGCTGGCTGCATGCTGAGGTATGAGTGGCCAAGTAAGCCGAATTTGCCTAGAAACTGGTGTGGCAGGTGTTGCAATGACACTGGTAGGGATGAAATGGTCAGAACCGTGCATCTCTGTTCCTCAGCTATTACTATACATCTCCATGACTGCTGATGTCCCAGCTCAGTTCCATTACTTCCTTATGTCTGGTAGAGGCTTATTTAGCTAGCTCCACCTTTTTTTTTTAAACAGGCAACAATGCAGAATATAGCCTGCATGCACAAATGCATAGTCACCAGTCACAGAAAAGCCGCCTAGCAACAGAAACTCCTGACCTCCTTATGATCTTCTGGGAAAAATACACAGGTCATACCACATGGGCACTGTGAATTTCCCAGATTCAAACTGTTTCTGTTTAAATGCCTTACACTTACCAAAGTTGATCATTCTACACAGATGTCGGTGTAAAATGAATCCTTAAAACCATGAGAAACAATGAAGAAAGCTCACATTCACACCCATTTCTCTTAGTAGTTGTGGGTGGATAATTTGGTGAATCATGTTGTATACATAGAGCAGCATTGTTGGGTTATGATGTGCAGTTGCAACTTGAAGACAAGTGGATTGTATGTTGATGGCCTTGACAGGGCTGCTGGCAAGGCTTGTGGTGAGGTGTACTGCCTCAGGGCGTGGATGTTTCCCACACCCATGTGTTTTCTAAATAAAGCAGTGCCTGCATATTATGGTGACACTTTATGATAATGCATACCAAAGGATCAAAACATGAGAACAGTAGTTCACAAGCTACAAAAGAGTTCTGGCATTTTTGCAGAATAAAGAGAAGTTTCCTCACAGTGTAAAAACTACAAAAGTAGTTGATTTGTGACCCACTGTAAAATTTGTCACTGCCATATCTCCAACTGAAAACTGGCTAATTTTAGGTTTATAGTATCTATTATACCAAAGGTACCTCTGAGCCATGAACATACTTGGCTCAGTAGTTACTCCCTGCGCACCTGTAGTACTGTGAAGAGGTTGCAGAGCCATCAGTACAGTCATGCAGAGTTTAGGACTACCAAAGGGTTGTGGGAGATCATTACAATGGATTTGAGTCAGCTTCATCTTAGCAGTAAGGTTTGTCATTGAGCAATAAGCCACAAGTGATCGGTAGGAGTAAAATATATGAACGTAGTTGCACGAGCTGCTCCTTTACACCTTTATTACTGCACATAATGCTTCAGTTAAAGCATTGCTCCCATTCAGATCATTATTACAGGCTCTTGTCTTTCAGTCATCAGTGCTCCAAACCCAAACTGACAGGAGCAGCCAATGGATTTCATCATAATGCTCAAAGATCCCTCAATATTTCAAGCTTTTCTGAAGAGTGGTTGATTACCATAGCCATGGCTTGTGCTGTGGGGCAGGACGATCACATTCACACTAGGGCCGTTTCTATCGCTGTGTGTGGCTGTCTCTGGCAGAGTTGAGCTAAGGCTTGTGAAGGGCCCCAGGGTAGAGAACTATTTACGTGGGAAGTTATTTTCCAGTCATACATTGCTTGCTGCCATAGACCGACAGAGCCATGTTTCATTGTCTCTGATTTTAGGGGTAATATAATCCTTTTAAGAAATCACAGGTCTCAAATGGAATTTGGATGAATTTCGAGAACACTTAAATCACTGTTCGCTTATTCTCAGTAACAAGCAAGACTAAAACATAATGGGAAAGAATAAGCTATTGAAATGTGAGAAGAATCAAACCCATCAGCATTTAATAAAGGTGGCATAATAAAGATGGTCACCTAACACTACACAGAATTTCTGAAGAGCCTTAAACCCCAATTCCCTCCCAAAGTGCCTGTTCTGGCTATGGTCAGGTCTGTAGTCTTTTCCAGGTATCTGGGTCTATGCACTCATCAGATTCTCATCTGTCTTCTTTGAATACAGTGAAGAGCAATGCATTGGTAGGACCACCTACAACAGCAACAAGACAGGCATACTCATGCTCACACACAGCCTACATCTCTAGCCTGATATTGGCTGTCTGCATTTTTTTCTTCATGCAGGGGGTGGTTGGGGGAGTGTACTGCTGGCTGGGTGTTGCAATAATAATACAGTGACCTCCAGTGCTTAAATCCTTTGCTTCCAGACTTACCACAGAGAAGGAAACAGTGAGCTAACAGGTTAACTGCAAGGTCATAGGCTTAATGAGGTTTTAAATATTGCAGCTCACAGCACAGGAGACTGTAATGACCCTAAATTAAACAAGAGGCTTAAAATGAAGTGGTAGGATCAATGATTATTGCCAGGGCGCAGTAATAAACATACATTTCTGTGTTTTCCTATATCTCTCATTCGGTATATTAAGGCAATTTACTGGTAAAGCCCTATCACCCTCTTGTGATGAAGGTGAATAATACATATGAATCACCTCCCTGTTTTTGTGAAATCACTTCTCTCTTCTTTAATAACATCTGATAATATTACACACCACTTTGGGTCAAAATGTCTCATTTAATGTCAGATGAAAATGGAAGAATATGGGAAGGAGCTAGAAATTTATGACTATATCAAGGGTAAATGTCTAACATTCACTTCAAAGCACCACAGGAATCTTAATAACTATTTGTGATTATGTCTCACACAAGGTTTTCAAAGGAGAGGATAGCTCTCTGCTTCTTCCTTCTCCTGTATTACCAAAGAACAGAGAACTTCCATAGTTAAATGTTACATCAGGGCAATTTTCCTACTTACAGGATCATTACTATTTCCTGAATATTCCATGGACTGCCAGCAGTTTGGCTTGTACTGAATTATAAGTGGAAGTGGTTAAGCAAAGGAATAATTTTTTTCCCCACCCTGCTTACCCCAGGCTTGCTTTGAACGTCCCCCAGGGAAGCCAGGCTTGCAGTCTGAGAAACTGAACTCTGAACTCTTGCGTACTAAACAGAGCAGCAGGTAAAGTTTATTAACACCAATTCCCCTCTCTCTGTCGTTTTCCTTGGCTTGCTCATCAAATGGGCGAAATTTGTTGTCCCCAGATGCAGTCCAGATTTTCATTCTGGAACTTCAATAACAACTCTTAACATTCAAAAAAAGATGGTGTGGCTGAGAACAAAACGAGCTATATACACATTCCAGCTGAAAGAGCAGAGGGTAATATGGGACCACACGATCCTTTTTGGAATGTACAACAGAGAAGCACGGAAGGAATATTCCTAATTGTCTCCAATCTGTTGACAGAGAGCTTTTTACATTGTGAAATTCCACAGGAACAGAAAATGTTTATGTCAATAAGGACAAGAAAATGTAATAAATTCTACGGTTTAGTTGTGTAGCTGAATCATGTGTCTACAGAGATAGTAATACCAGTGATGAGTGTGACTGGTTTTGTATCATCAATAAATCAGGACCCTGTAGCTCTGACTCAGATATCCTTCAACAAGATTTTTCTACCTTATTGGTTACAATTTTTTGGATGCAGAGCTGCCTGATTGATCATAATATGCAAAATATTACTGTAAATGTAATTGGTCCAAGGGAAATGCTGCATTCTACTTACAAATTTCCCCAGTGAATTGCATCCCTACTTGAATCACACAGGGTTTTTTGTGTCACACTGGCATTGCTTCAATGAGCAAGAAATGCCAGCTCTTTTCCTTTGGCTAAGAGACGAATTGCCCTCTCTGTTTTATCCCTTGTATAAACGCAGGCAAATGATGAAAAACTGCAGGGAGAGCAGCTGTACAATGCTGATCCAATTGTCTGAAGTGAATAGAGCTGCTAGAAGGCATAAAACTTGTGGAGCGCGCTGATTTCTTTGGCACCTGAAACCATGAGAAAACAATTGTTTCAGTGACAATGCACAGTCTCTGAAAGGTTGAGGTTATGACAAGGGTGGTTAAATGGTGGCTTTTGAATTGCATGTGGATTGTGAACAATCCTGGTACAGCATGTATGCCGTACCTGTAGCATATAATTGGTTGTTTGGCTGTGCTAGCACAATGGCTGCCGGGCAATTCATATCCTCAGCTGCGGAAGAAAGTGAGCTGGCATCACCGGGCCTCTCACAGCCCAGCTATACACTGGGGCTGGCTCCCTCCCACAGGGAGCTACAGCCCCCAGCAGAAGTCATTGTCACCTGTAAAGTGCTACCGGAGCTCTCTGAGGGGGACCCTGCTAGGTGAGGCAAAGCAATTGCCCAAGACAGCACCTTTCTGGGCACAGCAAAATGTGTATGTCCCTTTTGCCCATTTATACCTTCTGACTGCTGCTACAGCCTGGTGAAGTGTTAATTCTCCAACCCTGGCAGGGCACTTGGACCACGACTGTCCCTTCTCCTTGGTCCTCTTTTTCTCCCAGGTCATCTCTTTCTTCCATTGTAACTCCTACCCTCTTAACCAATGCTGGAAGGGCTTTTCTTACAGCTCTGGCTCAGTTACGCTCAGCCAGCTGGAGGTGATGGCATGTGGCTGAACACTCAGGAATTTATTCTCCCTCCTGCCCTTGAGTGAGATCTTGCTATTTTCTTGGGTTACTTTCTCAGACCTGCAAGTAGAGATATGCTTATCTTTCACAATTATCATTGATGTTAGAGGAAGATGCTAGTTTCAGTAGAAACTGCAGGTGCCATGCAGCTAAAAGAACAGGGAATTCAACCTTTAAACAAGGTGAACACTGCATGCGACATGTCTTGAGTATCACTCGTTAGCCTGGAAAAAGACCAAGCATGGGTTACTCATAGTTGCTCCAAATTTACTTCACGGGACTGAGCTACAGGCATTAAGATGCAGTTACCTGCCTATGTTTTGCTCAGGAGTGAACAAAGGCAGTTCACCCAAACCAGCTACAAGCCACCATCTGAACTAGTAGCATTAGATACCTTTTTTCATTGAATTGTTGTGGTCAGTATCTGTCAGCTGGCTTACGCTGAGCAGCACACTGCTATTCAAGGTAGTTACTGTAGGTTTGCATGCAGGATAATGCAGTTCTTAGAGCGCAGGATCACAGGGTAGGTGAAATTTCTCACCAGATTTTTGGCAGCAGGAGACCTGCTAGCTCTTTAAGAAAACTGAAACGTCAGTGGACAGCTCAGGTCCTGACTTTAAGAATACCAACATGATACATTCAAAGTCTGAAGCTGCCTTTTTTTGTTCATCCAGAAGCTACAATGAGTATAGTGGCTTAGTGGGATGTGTCAGGCATGCTTGGCTCTTATTTTAAATTGCAATAAAGAGCTTCAACGAGTAAAAGAGGTATGAACTATCCTTATGTTTTAGGAAATAAATGAGGCCACACCTTCTAGCAAAACCATGTATGGTATTTTGCCAGTGACTCAATGTATCAGCTGACTAGTTGTGACTAAATATTATTTTACAAGTAATGCAGCAATTACATTGCAAAATCAGAGTAAGTTGAGCACCACCTGAAGGTTGGGAATCAAATTCCATGGCAATGTGACAGGCACTCCAAGTTACAGGAAACAAAATGTAAGGGAAGCTGATTTGAGGCAATTTGTGCACAGAAATGGCAAAAAAGCTCTTTATAGAAATGGGCTACTTGCTTTTATTTTTTCCTAAACACAGATTCCAGTCGTTCCTCCTTGTAACTCCTGTACGGGTATCAGTTCCTCTGAGACACCTGTCTTGCAGCAATAGCTCCATTTGGGTAGTTCAACTGAAGGGGAAAATGCATCTCAATGGGGAACTCTATTACAATTTTAATTACGTAGCAAATGCAAATTGATCACATGGTATATTGGAAGATTTTAGAGTATTGCCTGTCTGTGGAATATTAGCACAGGGGTCTATTTCTGTTATTTATAAACACAGTATAAATGAAATTGACTTAATTCTGTTCCCAAAACTTCATAAAAATATCACAGTTTAGACTCTCTTTCTGAATAATGTAACTAAATGTTTTCTTTCTTTTTGTGAATTGCCATATTCTATTGAGAAGCACCCTTTATTGCAGTATTTGGTGAAGGCATTTCCAGTTTACTAGGGAGACTGGATTTAATAATTTAGCCAAGGAAAATCTGCAGGTCCTCTGAGAATCCTCTTAGCAAATGCAGAATAGGTCCTTTTTTTCCTAGCATGAAAGTACTGTATATATGTTTTACTAATGTGCTGAGGGCTACATTTTATCCTCATGCAATATTAGCTTCTCAAGAAAATTCTCAGAATAAATTAAGGTATGAGATAGTGTGGTTTCTGATTACTTCAACATGCAAAATGGTTTTTGGTCAGTCACTCCTACTCCCATATTCCTCTGCAGAGGCTGTTTTCTCTTTTCAGAAGCTGAAGCAACATAGACAAACCATGCTTCCTGAATGACTGATGGGGTAATGAAAATTAATAGTAGCCCTCACAAACACCATTGATTTTTCTTTTTTTTTAAATCTCAAAGATTGACACCTTATCTTTGTATTTGAAAGAAGTCTATGTCTGTTTGTTGTAATAAATGTAGGTATGCATGTATACCCTGATACCTGTGAGCATTGTCTGCAGACTCTGAGGAACTCAGGGGCATATTTCAAATTCACTTGAACAAGGGCACAAGGCTGTGTTATAAGTATTTCGTAAAAATCCATCCCTTAGAATCTTGTAAGTAATCTCTTGGATATCCTACAGGCTTTCTTTCATAAAGCTTTCAACACAGAGTTGAGTGGGCTGTGCGTGCCTGTGTGTGAATCTGCCCTGATTGAAATGCCAATATTTTCCCTCTCTGTGCTCTGAAATTTACTATTGCAATAAACCAGCAGCATTCCCTTGCATACCAAACTGAAATGGCTCTGAAGAACAACCGCTGAAGCCTCTCCTTTATTTCACGGTTTCGGTTTAATTGACATCAGCGTTCAATCCTTCCTACTGGCCTATTCATTGTCTCCCTCTCCTGGAGATTCGGTCTGGATTCAGTGTATAGCAAACTCATTACTGAACTGTAGCACTTTCCCTCCCTGAAAGGAAGGGAAGTCACACTGTAGTTAGAATCACAATTCTCTAACCTTAGTATTTTTCTTTTATATACATTTTATTTTCTTTTTTAAACTTCAGGTATTTCCCACCATGCTGCAAGCAACCCACACCACCTCCCTCATCTCCTGGTGTAAGTCTATGTTCAGGGAAAATATGCTAAGAGGATATTTACCTATGTCCCTGTCTCCAAATAACCAGTGCCAGAGACAGTGTAATGCAAACATTTCTGAGTAATTCATTATATGGTTGATGGACAAAAAAAGCATTGCAAACAATGTATAATAAGCATATTATTTAATCATCAGCAATAGAACTGCTCATTTTGTAAAGAACACAAATAATTGTTCTTAATACTAAAGGATGAGAATTCCTGCAATGCATGATTTGTAAGAATGACCCAATCAGCTCTAATCAGAGACTGGGGAGCATGTGTGTGAGTAGCATGCAGTGCACAGATATGTAGGCAATGAGGGAAAATAAGTTGCTCAGAATGGTGAAGGGTCATTGGTACCCAAGAATCAGGCCCAAAAAGCATTTGAAATTAGGGCAGAAGAACTGGTGTGGTGTAACAGGGTGAGAGAAAGGAGGCAGATTTGGTAGTCTTGCCTCATTTGGGGAAATGAAAACAAGGATTACCTGTAGAGAATAGTTAGAATGATATGAGGGGGCACAGTACATGGAGCATAGTCTCTGTGTTAATGTGATTTCTTGGAGAAAGTGTTGGAGGAAAATGTGGTAACGTACTAGGGAGCACTGTGCTACAGAAGGTATTCTTTAATGCTGAACATGCAACAATCCTAGTGCTCTTTATAACATAGTGCAGACCATGTTGAGAAAAAGATCCTGCAAAACCTGGCTTTCTGGTAGCTCTCCTGTTTGTGGAAAAAATCTATTAGTAATGCTATTTCTGACATTGACGGTAGTTGTTACCTGTGGGGACCATGTAGCCTTAGAGCTCAGTGGTGGTAGGGATGTTATCATGGAAAGGTGATTATAGACTCTGAGATAGCACTGAGAAACTAATAATTTATTCTGTACTTACAGCTCACCACATTCTAAAATGTGTCAAAACCAAGGTAAAAGTTAGGAGCATCTACCAGTGGGATTTCACAGGAATTGCCACATCAATGCTATACAGTGTACCAGCATGGGGGCTTACTTCTGGGGAGAGCAGAGCCATTTGTAAGTTGGAGAGTGTTTATTGTGGCTTCCGTAGCTGAGAAATTAGAAAAAGTTCTAACACTTCACATTACATCTGGCTAAGTGGAAGGACAGACTCAGCTTCCACTGTGGGCTTAGATTCCTTGTTGGTACCAGAGTAAGAGTCAGTATATTCAAGGTAGCTGAACCCAATCAAAAAAGTGAGGTAGATGGCTCTGTTTCTATTCCATTCAGAGGACATTTCATAAGTATTTATTCCTTTAAAAAAAAACCCACAACCAAACCCCTAAATAAACAAATAAATAAATAATAAAGAAAGCTAGAGGTGCTGTGTAAAAATACCTACAGACTCTAAAACCCTCCAAAAGAGCCCCCAGCTACTAAATAATCTAACAGCAGGTATCATTCATTCATTAAATATCAAGAAAGAATTTTAAATTATCTATAATTCGAAAAAAATTATGCATATCCTGAAATTATATAGAGAACCCTGGTCATTCTGTGTATACTTTAAAGAGAGTTTCACCGTTTTTCTTTGGTTTAAACTCTTGATTGTGAAGTTTTTTCTGTGCAGCTGCTATTAGTATTAAGAGAAAATGGAAGAGCAGTGGGTAAATGGTTATTTTCTTCAGACGACTCTCAGGAGTGGAAAAAAAGATTCCTTGAAGTAGGGAGAAACCTTTTCTTTGGCCTGTTAGCTGTTGGCTTCTTAATCTTCCTTCCAGCAGTAAAGTACACAAGAGGTAACAGGAAATTATGTCTTTCCCTTCAGGTAGCTGTTGGCAGATTTGCAAGAAGTCCAGTTCATCCCTTCAGTAGGTCCGTTTTCAGGTGGCAGGGTGTGATAGCAAGGCTTGGGCCTTGCGCGAGACTTTGGCTTTGCTGACAGTGATTTAGCAGTGCATCGACTCAGCAGGAAGGTCTTCGACCCGCGTGCCTCAGCCAAGTGCAGGACATGGGCTAGCCCTTGATGTTTAACTATAAGGTGTGGGTTGTTCAGCAGCACCTTATGCCTGCAACAAAAATAACCTTCAGTCAAATCCTTGTGGGTAGTTGATGTGTTAATCCTTTACTGGATCAGAAGTAGTGGCCTGGCCTTATTATGTCACTGTATTCCTGGTGTGCACATTTCTGCCCCCCAACAGAAAGCAAGGAACTTTACAGATTCTGAAGGTAAAATAATGAGAATTTGTGTGTGCATATGTAACACATTTCCCAGTACAATGCTATAGATAAAAATGTACTTTAGAGTAAATGAATGAAATTTAAGACTGACACTGCAAAATAAATTTTGACTGCCTTTTTTTGGTGGCAGGAACTCATTAGACTGTGAAAATTGATCACACCATGCATAGTCCCACTAGCAATACATTACTCACTGCAGAATAAATCTGTTGTGGAACTTTGCATGAGTACTAGATTGATGGTGATTCAGTGCTTATTAAGATTTTTGGTTCACATCTCATTTGTGTTTATGCCTAGCAGATGGTCTTTCTTGCCATAGTATTTCTTAGGAATTTTTTTAATCTTGGATTTGAGTATATGATGTAGATGCTCTATAAGTGAAAGAAGAAATTGAACAATATTAAACATCACAGAAGACAAGTGATTGCTGAGGGTAAGGAAAGAAGATTATGATTACAAAGAATAGTTAAAGAGAAAAGCCTGAACTGATCTGGTTTTGGTTCTAGGGACAAGCTCTTAGACCAAAATGAGTGTCTTGCTGTGTTCCTAATGTTGAATTTGGGGATTTCAAGTTAGGAAAAAAGCTAAAGTAGGTCAGTTTCTATGAAAACCTTTTTTAGTAGCAAGACTTCTTCTCTTCTGAACAAGCTATTAAAATCTCATTGCCTGAGACATTTATGCAGAGAACCCCATAGTCCCTAACATTGTATTATCAGCATAATATAGAACCAGTATAAGAAGCAGTATTTGCCTAACACTTTCAATCACTCTTCCTCAGAATGGGAGTCTGGTTTGTGTTAGACCCACTGGGATGAGGTCTAGTCCTCACTGTTGAGTGTTGCAGACACCGGTGTTACAAGTCAACTTCTTGCATGAGAAACAAATTTTGGCTGCTGGTTACTAGGGAGGGACACTGACATCTTTGGTATTGTTTCTTTGAGCGATACTGATCTTGCTTCCTCCCCATTGAATCCCCTCCTGAAATAGGAAAGGCACACAAAGATTTAGGAATCCACAAGAAATCTTTCATCGTTTCAGGTAATGAAATAGTATCTGCAGTCTTTAATGGCTGAAGCTTTATGAATAGGAGTTAGGTCACTCATTCTGAAGGAAGAGATTTCCCACAGTAGATACCAGGAAAACTTTTGACAAATTTCCAGGAAAAGGACATCTTGCTATAAGATGCACTGATTATTCTTTCATATACAGACAGAGAAACTGGAACCAAAATATCCTGGGTCTGTTAATCTTCCAAAATTCAACTAGTAATCACATAAGCTCTTCATGGAAAGCCAAATGAAAATGTAACTAATACAGCTTCATAAATATATATATATAGGAAGAATAAAACCAAAGAATAATCTTAGACAAATCCAGGCAAAAATACTGACTCTAGAAGTACTCCTGCTTCTCTCTTGAAGCTATGAATCAGTAATCAGTAAGTCTTGAGACATGATGCTGAAAGAAAGCTAAAATAAATTTAATTTGCCTCAAAAGGAGTCAATTCAAACAATTAGTTACATCACAGCACTTTGTAAAATTCTGGCAGTGTATATAGGAGGCAGAGGTACCAATTGCTTGGCATAGGCTACAAGAGGAAGATTGTTTTCTGGTTTTGAATTAAAATCAGAGTGACCAGACAAGATGGTAGATGAGGCTGGTAGTGAAAGATATTCAATAAACTCTAAATTTGTCTCCTTACGTCATGTGATAATGACAACATTATCAGCAGTCATGGTTAGAAGTCTTTAACTAAAATAACTAGAGCTTTGGCTGAAGTCTCCACTTATTTCACAGAGTATAAAAATAAACTTTTTTTCTACACTCAGGATATGGTTCTTCCCTTTGGGAAGTACTCAGGGGTACCTAGGAAGAATCAGAAGCTGTTCCACGAAAGGAAGAAGGGTGGACAAAGCAAGCAAAGACTGGGAGATTTTGAAACCCCAAAACCAGATACCAGATATTTTGCCATGCACACCAAACAGAGCAAAAGTGTTGGTGTATCTGAAGTATGGACAGCAGCTCTGATGACTAAGTCTGTGGTATGTCTATACAGTACATTATTAAAAGCTGAAAAGCAGGTAGTGATTGATGTTAATTCAAGTTGATCTTTTTTATTCTAGCTTCTATGTGTACTATATTATCCAAGTAGTTTCCCCAGTAATGTGACACATATTTTTCACAGGAAAAAAAAGACTGATGACATTTCTGAAAAGATATATCTGTCCTTCAGGAGATAAAAATGTTACCATGCCTTTTCTATTTCTTGATTCTGACATCTTTCCTCCCTCCCCATGTGTTCAAGTTCTCCTGAACAAGTTTTCATTTCACAGAGTCACTACTGAAGCTGTATTTACAGCTGGGCTGGGTACCATGTCTCACCAGCCCAAGGCAACTCAAATTCATTGTTTTCGTGGGACTCAGTGGCAAAGGGAAATTATAGCATCCTTTGCCCTGTTGCAAACAGTCCTTTTTTTCCTGACCTCTTGCAATTTGAGGAAGATAAAAACTGTCACATTTCTCTTCAGGCAGTAACTTTTCAATACCCATTGGTGAAAAGCACCATATTTTAATATCTCTGCATTTTTATATGGAACAATGTAGTTATTCAGTGAATAGATTTTTCAGGAATCACACAATCCTTTTGTAAAGATCTGTCTCACTAATCTACAGCTATGCCTCTAAAGATGTCCTTGGAGAGATTTAGGAAAACAGTGGTTTGCTCCACTTTAAATTAAAAGAAAAGCAAAGCACAGGCACTTGCTACTGTTATTAGCTCAGTAACACGAGTGCTATATGCCTTATCATAAATATCTTTCCTGGTGATGGAGTGGGCAAGAATTTTTTTTAATAATCTTCACTTTTTTGCATAGCTGTCCTCTGGCCTGTAGGTGTCATAGTCAGAATATGGATTAAAAAGATAAATATTAGTCTAGATCGTGAAATAACTTGCTGTAAAGCAATATGCTTGGTAAGTACTGTTATTTATTGAAGCTTTGGAATTGGAGGAACTAGTATAGTGCATACAATATATAGGGTTTCACTGCACATTCTCTGCCCCCAAAGGTGAAGTTTCTCAGGTTTCTCCCCGAAAAAACATTTTTCTCCAAAGTCTTACCCCAAGGCCTCCAAATCCGAACTTGCATGTCTTGATCCCACTCTTAGTCCATTCTTCCTCTCACACTGGTCTACTCCAGATGCCAAGTTCTCTCCAGCTGCAGTGGAAGCTAAGAGTGAACTCCAAGCATGACATCCAAGGTAAATATCCAAAGTCACACAGGGTAAAACTAGGCCAGTTTCACATTAACAGTAAGATATAGAAGGACCTGATAGCATGTTATTAGGCTGCTTACATAAATGTTATTTAATCTACTCTTGCTATGCAAACAACTTTGTAAACAGAATACAACAGCTTTTCTGCTTGGCCAGTGAACAGCTACTATGATTTGAATGAAGAACAAAACTTCCTCTAGTAAAAGTTTCCGAGGGAATTCTAGTTAATCCAAGACAGAGGTAGAACTTCTGTCTGCTGTAGAAGTTTGTTTGACTTTGCTACGCGAAGTTTCACTCTGGCTAAACTAGGAGTGTGAGTGACAGCAGGAATTGTGCTGTGCACTGCCTTTCTTTGAAGGTTCAGTCTAAAGTGAGTTTTTCAGTTTGTCCCTGGGAAGATCTCCATGCCTTTCAGAATGACAAGGGCACGATATGATTCACTTCACACCAGCTTATATGTCTTCTGTGTAGATGTTTACACATCTGAATAGTCATCCTTGGCTCTCGTTATAGCTATTGGGTAGAAATAGATAATTTTAAGGCATGATTTTTGACACAGATGATTGTTGTCTGGAAGTGTTCATTTTTCCTCTGTTGACTTTAAGGGTGCTTAAGACTATCAGCTCAGAGGTAAACCTCCACCTGCTCACATAAACCAAACAAAAAAAGCCTGATCCCATGCAGTGAAATAACTAGGAAGGTTCCCAGTTCCCTTAGGAAGATCTGAATGCATAAAAAATAAGCTGGGAAGTTGGATGATGTGAATCTCATTGGGTGTTTCTATACCCAAAAGTATAGCTGAATTTTGCATGAGTTACCACAGCCTAGTTAGAGTAGGCCACTGTGGTGGCAGAAGCCAGCCCTGCAGCCCCACCACCATCGCCAAAACCTTGCCACACAAATCCACAACAGCCACACAATGGATAAAGTAGTAATGATGGCAACCAAGAACAGAGATTGTTGAAAAAAAAAAAACAAACCTAATTAATTATATCAAGGTAAATGAAAAATCTCTTGTCATCTAATCTGAGCCCATTAGGTAGGGTCTAGGGCAACCCTTCTTTAGGAGTCAGATGTTATTGATAAAAAGGTGTTATTGATATTTCTACATGACTTCCTACTGGGAGAACAAGAGTAATGAAAAGAGTTTGGAAAAAGTTTACAGAAAATATTGAGTCTTCCTTAGAAACCTTGAATATTATTTTTCCTTCCTTTCTCTATCTAAGAATTTCTAGTGCCCTCATAGCTATTTTACTTCACCTTTTTTATAGCTATTCAGCATACAAACTGCTTTTTCAGACTCTGAAATTTACTGTTGCAACTGAAAAGAGGTGCAACAAAGCCTTCCTGCCAGAGACAAGAGGCTTCCCCCCAGCACAGGCTAGCCTATTAAAACAATAGCAATTTTTAAAGAAAAAAAATCAAAGCTTTTTCTTCCTTTCATAAAGTAAAAGGAAGACAAAACCCAAAAATATTAAACAAGAAAAAACATCTCCTGAACTCTATATGAGGCCCGCATCAGAAGACTTGCATGATCTTCATCAGAAAAAACAGCCTATCAGTAACTGAGTTCAACAGCATTACTCAAACAACCTTACCCGTACAGGCAGAAAATAATAATGCATGCTAATTACAGTGGAGTAATATAATCTCATGAGCAACAACTGCATTGATTCTTGATGTTTCCTTTTACAAAACAAGAAGTAATCCCTCAATACAACTCAATAACACTGGAACATTTGGGGTTCAAAGGAACCTGTCACTTAGGAGACTTACCTAGCCCCATAGTATTTAAACTCAGATAATTAAATAGCATCTGATTTATGAATGCTTGTTATCAGGAATGAAACCTTAAGTTATTGGATAGGGTCTTTCTCAGAAATTTGTCCTTAAGGAAACTTTACATGGTTTCTTTGCAACCAATGTTATTTTTTATTCTATGAAGAGGGGGGAAAAAAATCCTGTAGGGCTCTTTTAGGTTCCAGTTAGCTTTAGCATGAGTTTGTTGTTGTTCTTTTGTGGGGATGGGGTGTTGGGCAGTGGGTTTGGTGGTTTGGGGTTTTTTTTAAAATTTTTGTTTGGTTTAATAATTCTTGGAGGAAGAATTTTTATATGCAGTAAATCTTAATCATACTTTGACGCAATATGGTTTTGTATAACATTCTTGTAAGCAGTGAGAACTCTGTGTTGTGGGAGTGGTTTTTTTGGTCAAATAACTATTTAAGGGTTTTCTATGACTGAGTGATATTTGCATTCTTCTAGAGAACCTTTAACAGAAAGAAGTTCAGGATCTGCTGTTCCAGTTTGCTACAGTATGCCAGACCCTCTGCTCTCCAGAATATAATGTTGAAATATTAACTAAATAAAAATAATAAGAGCTTTTTCTCTTTTTTTTTGTTTTTGTTTGTTTGTTTGGTTGGTTGGTTGTTTTTTTGTTGGGTTTTTTTTGTTTGTTTTTAAGGAACTGCTCCAGGCTGGTTATTGTGTGAGTTCCTTAGTATAAACACAGGTATAAAAAAAGTTTGGATCCTGACTGAGCTACAGCAATAAGAACGGACATGAATTATATTTTTTAAATTATTTACAACTTCACAGCATCTGTGGCTTTAAATTATTGATGCTAGTGACAGCAACTGTCAATGAGACAAAGCTTCCACTGAAACAGCAGCATGCTATGGTGCTGGGGACTGGTTTGGTTCAACCCTTCCAATCCTTCTTATTAAGGAAAAATGTCACTTCTCTCATGTTAGGAGAGCAGAAAAAAGGAAGGAAGATTATTATTAAAGGAGAAGTTTCTTGAAATAGTCTTTGATTACAGTGTGTCTCTCAGAACTCTTGGGAGAGCAAAAAAATGTTCTAACTGAGCATGAAAGAGGTCAATCTTAGCAGTAACTGCATAATGTTTGCTACAGCACTTTTTTACATGTAGGTTTATAGCAGCAAAAAGGTCCCTGCTGCACCACAAAGGATAAGGAAGCACTGTGTGTGAAAGAGACTTTAGGGGGCACATTTGTCCCCACCTGCACCCCACACTGCATTGTCTAGGGTGGTATAACTCCACATTCAGGGAATACCTCTAGGACAAAGGCAATAGCATCTCCAGGTGTGGTAAAAGCACTTGCACATCTGTTGGTATAGCAGCAACATTCAGGAGTACCACAGATCATCTATCTTCTTTATTACTGCTGCTCTCCCCTGCTGACCTATGCAGTTGTAATCTCCTGAATCTGTCTGTCTATATCTGACAGCTTCCTAATAAAGTTCTGTTGCTTTAGGTGCAAAAGGACATGTGTGTTTTAAGTATGGTAGTGTAGGGCTCTGTTTTCCCTTCTGGTTTATTCAAGTTCAAAGCAACAACACACTAGGTGAAATTCGTGAAGAGAAAAGGAGTACCTCATGTCATTTGGATCTGGGTGTTGGGTTGGACCCAATACTAATGAAAGCAAAGAAGATTCCTGATGTGAAAACATCAGTGAGCCATGTGTGTGCTGCATATGCACTTGCAGAGTGGAAGAGAGCTGTGCAGAATATGAAATTACATGCTGTACTGCTGGGGATCAGGTGCTGAATTGTATAAAGACAAGTGCTGTATTAAGAGTAGGGAAATGACTGAAGAGTGGTTCTTTGTTGAGGATGATTTTCAGGGGGGAAAGAAAACCATGCCTCTTTTGTGGCCTCTTATGTGCACAGATGGAAGAGGCAGAGAATCAAAAGTCCACTCATTTAGGAAACAAAGATCATCTTAATGACTTACTTACAAAATAGTAATAGACCCATGGACAGATGCTGAGGAGCCTGTGAAGCTGCGAGAAATGAAGTGTGGCTTTTATGGTACAGGTTAAATTTTACTGAAGTGGATTTGGTTTAATATTAAGAGGCAATGGCTGTCCTATGGTTGCAGGTCACTAAAACAGCAGGAGTTCCACCACCCCACAGGATCTAAATGGGGCTCATCTGTGAAGCCTAGAGGGACCTTCAACTCCCAAGCGTTACATTGCCCAGGGCACCGACCTCAGTGGATTAGCCCATTGGCCAGGCAGAGGAGAGTGGCCTGAATCCACACTGTGCAAGGGGCTAGTCACTTTCTGCTGTGAAACAGCCGCAACACACTGTTTGACCTCACCCATGAAGTAGTGTTCATAAGAGAAAAATAGAAAAAAAAGAAAAAACAAAAAAAGAATTTCCTTTTATCCCAACACCCCTTCAAAATACCTGAAATAATGACAGTGCTGTGTTGTACCAACATAACGCAACTGCACTAAGGATAATCATGAAACAAGGACTTGGGGCAACAGAGAGCAAGGCTATTTGACCATACAAGTGTACTTACTGTAGAAGAACAGATTTGCATAACTATTTGGGTGGATGTGACTGAAGCAGTGTTAAGATAAGAATTTCAGACAGCAAAGCAACAAAGCGGTGACAGGACCTGGTAAGTTTGCCCTGAGAAAGAGAAATGTGAGGGAGCTTTTCAAGTGAACACTTTTGGACTAAATTAATGGTCTTATTTCCGTGTTTAGGTAAGGAGAATGCTGCTGTAGGAATACACAAGATTGCCAAGTTAATTAAGATGCTTGATGTCATCACAGGTTTCTCCCCTTTCCGAAAAGCCGGAGAGGACTGATATTTGGTGGCTTAGATAAGTGGGGTCTTGGGTCCTACCTCCTCAAATTGGTAATGGAATATATTGCTCTGCCACCATTTACCTAACCTTCATCATGATTATAACATGAAAGTTTGCAGTATGTTGACAGTGATCTCACAGTTCCTTTCTTACATGAAGGTCCTTCCAGCAGCTTTTACTATATTGGTCAATAGCAAGACAGGTGACATCATAAGGAAATGAGTCACATCACTTTGATTGAAAAAATATTTAGTGTTGTGGTGGTTTGACCCTGGCTGGAGGCTGGATGCCCACCAAAGTCACTCTATCACTCCCTTTTGTAGCTGGACAAGGGAGAAAATATATATTGAGAGGCTTAGGATCTGAGGTAAGGACAGGGAAAGATTGTTCTGCAATCAATTCATGGCCAAAACAGACTCAACACAGAATAAAGGAAAGAAACTCTCTGATTTATGACACTGAGCTGCACACCCAGTGACACCAGAGTCAGGTAATGAGAAGTGCGACCGGATCTTAAAACGCCTCCCCCCAGCAGACTGCACTTTGGTCAGGATTTCTCTCCCTTCTTCCCCTTCGGCCATTGTGGCATGGGGAAGGGCAGGGAATGGGGTTTCGGTCAGTTCCTCATGGGATGTTCTCCTTCTTAGCTGGGGGTGGGGGCATTCCTCATGCTCTTCCCCTGCTCCAGCGTGGAGTCCCACCCACAGGAGACAGTCCTCCATGAACTTGTCCATGAGCAAGCACTCATGGCTTCTGTTGGGGCTTCAGCTCCTCACCAGCCTCAGCATGGCTGAGGAGGACAGCCTGCTTCACCATGGTCTTCTCCACAGGCTGCAGGGGAATATCTCTCTCAGACACCTGGAGCACCTCATCCCCTGCCTTCTTCACTGATCTTGGTGTCTGCACAGTTTCTTACATTTTCCCACCCCCTTCTCTGGTAGCAAAAAGCAGCTGCCTGCAGTTTTTTAGTTCTCAAATGTGATTCCCAGAGGTGCTGTGACCATCACTGATGGGCTCGACCTTAGTCAACAACAACTCCAGCCTTGAGCCAGCTGGTGTTTATTCTGTCAGGCCTTCAGAGAGCTTCTGGCTTCTTGCAGAAACCAACCCTGCAGCCTCCCTTCTCCACCACAACCCAGCCATGCAAAACTACAAGTGTTCAATGACATCATTGACTATAATGTTATCAGATAGCACCTACAGACTGAACACATTAAGGATTTTTGATGGTAACTTGCAGGATGCAGAAAGAATATTGCACTAGCTAATGGTGTAACAGCAGCAGAAAATGCAAATATTTTCTTTATATAAAACACTGAGTGGGTGATAATAACGGGAAGATCTCACTGATGGTATGCCACAAAGAGCTGCAAGCTAACAAAACAGAACTACCCATACAACATGGTGCAAAAAAAGTATTTATAAGCAACCCCCCCCCACCACATTTCTTATTTGTCTCTGCATTTCTTTTTTTTTAAACAGAAAATTAATTCTGGTACATACACGATATCATTACATTTTAAGAACCTTTGTATTTAACATGCTGCACCCTATCTCTACAGTGACATGTAACTGCATTCATTAGGGCAGCTCTTTCTTGCCCAGTGTCCTTGACTGCCGCTGAACATAATGAGGTCTGAGGCCTTTCACTAATCCTGGGTATAGAGAGGGCCCTCTGCAGTGACACAGCTGAAATCCATCTAACCGCATCGATTCTTCTATCAACTGCAGGTAGGTTTCTCCAGGACCTGGTGGCATGAGCACCTCGGCCTTTTGACATACATTCCTGTATTTTCCAGAGAGTTAGCAAAGGACCAATACATAGTTGTGTATCTCCTGTCAAACCAGGAATTGTTGGTCATGTCTTACAGGTAGAGAAACTGGGGAACCAGTCAGTACCCAAAATTAAACAGGTGGCAAGTGACAGAGCCAGGAGCAGCAGATCTCCTAAGCCCTAACCCAGTGCAACCTCCATTGGGCACTGCCTACTCAGAGGGAGGGAATTAAGAGGAAGAGAAACAAAGATTTTTTGTCTAAGTCATGAGAAAAGTTAGCCACAGCAAGAACCCAACCCAGAACTTTTACTTAGGCTAGTGTTGGTCCTACTGAATGCTTCTTTATGGACAGAAGGGCCCCAAATGGAATTTACCTCACAATAGCACAATGGAGGGGACAGAGTGTAGAGCAGATGCTCTGGTTTCTTCAGTTCAGGGGAGAATTACTGCTTACACAGTGTTTAACCTTGCTAAAGCCATGGCTGGAGTGCTGGTCTGGGGATCAAAACCCTGGGTTACCACAAACGTAATACTTTCTGCACTCCAGCCACCCAGTAACACAGGCTGCTGTCCATACCAGTCCTGGGTATGGACTTTTTTCTCCCTTTCTAAACAGATACTTTTATTTATAAATTTACATATTTTTTAACTAGTTCCTGTACAACTCGGTTTAAAAATGAACGAAAGCCACAGCAGCGAGCAGCAGATGGTGCTGTAAGACCTGGGATTAAGCACTGTCCTGGCTCTAGCTGTCACTGAAGACTGAGGGAAAACTGCAGAGCTTCCCCTCTTACCTGTGTCAGAGAGGTCTAGCATGGGAGATTATGCAGGTACCACAGCTAAGAAAGCACGGTTGCGCTCAGAAACAAAACTGCGACAAAACATTAAGCCCTTTTATACCAGTAATTTATGTGGCTACTTAATAGCCTGGAAAAAACATGGTAACAGTATCAGTTCAACACAGAGAACACCTCTTTGTTCCCTGCTTTTAGGCTTCTGTTAAAACTTAACCTGGGAGGTATTCTAGGGCTGAGAAGAACCTCAGCCACTGGGTGAATATTTGCCTGGGAAAAAGAAAAAAAAGTAATAAAAATAAATCACTGAACTCTACTCAGGAAATGGAAAGATAAGGAAGTGGACAAAAGGTAGGAGCTTCTTTCTTTGAATTCCAGTGGAAAATAAATAGGACTTTTGATTTCTCCCTCCCCAGCCCTAACTCTTACATTCTCTTTCTGTTTATATTCATGGTAGACAGGAGAATAACAAATCTATCATCAGAAAATTTTCAGTTTCACTAATATTAGCACAGTGCTTATTTGCTAGCTCTTCAGGCACCTGATCCCCAGTGTAATACAAAATGGAGTTTTACACTTCACTCAGTTTCACAAAACAATGGAAAAGTTTGATTTTTAATTTGTGCCACCACATGAAAAAAAAATCAAGTTTTAACTAGCTCCTCGAAGGAGCATACATCAAGCTCCCCACCACATTCCTATGGAATGAAGCTGGCCTTCAGCCTTTACACAGGGTGGAATAATTTCATTTAGGAGGCTTGTTCCTTTTGCACAGATTGTTTCTGTGGACTATAGCATAGAAAAACCTCAGTAAGAAGTGCCGATTTCAATAAGTGCTATCAAAGATCTAATGCTATGTAGATATACATGAAAATAGCTCTGTATGCCAGAAGTGTTATATCAACATCCAAAACCTTAGGATGAGAGTTTTTACAAAGAGGAGGAGGGAGAAACATGCCAACCTGCTAATGCCATTTCATGGTAACATCATAAAGTCGAATTAGTTTTCCTGTTTGGGGTTATTAGTACCCCATAGAACCTATAGCAAACCTGACATAGAAAATGACAATAAAAGGCATGAAAACTTGGGTTTAATAAGTCGAACATTGACACATTCGGTTAGTTCAACAGTTGTACTGCTTTATCTGCCATTTATTTTCCAGGGGAAGAACTATAAAACAGAGACCCAATGTTAACAGATGACAGTTATTTTAATATCTGTAGACTTCAGGAAAAGCAGTTCGTAGGGAATTGGGTTTTGGGAGGGTTTTTTTTAGACTTTTTTTGACACAGATAGAAGTACAGTGACATTTGCACTGGTTTTGCTCAAGGACAGAAGTGTTTAGAATTCTATTCGTAAAGAAAATCACTCAAGAAACTTAAATGTCTATTTCTGAAACTCAGAATTTAAAAGTTCTTGCGGATGAGAATTAATTCAGAGAGGAAACAGAAAAATTTTGAATTTCATATACTTTTCAATTTGAAAACAGACACAAAGGGAAATCCCACAAATAAAAATATCACTCTTTCCTCACAAGTTTTATTGCTTATGATGAAAGACTGAATCAACAAATGTTTTAGAGAAATATTAACAGCTTTTATCGTCAGGTGGAAATTCCTGGCTACTATTTTGATGCAACAGTATTATAGGGAAACAGCCAAATACACCCCTGCATTAAAAACAAACTGGAAAATCTTTATGAATTCCTTTGGCATTTATTGAAGTGTTTCACATGGCTTCAGAATAAACTTCATACACAAACTTCTAAACTGGAATAGCAGCCTAACTGGCTGACTGCCTTTAATTACTTGTCAGAGGAAACTTGTTTGTAGACCCCTGTCAGCAGAAAATTACGTGTTTAAAGGCAGAACTTCACTACTATGTTATTTCTGGTAACTCTGTAACTGAGTGTTCAGATGTAATATTTTAAATGAGAAGTATAGTTTTCTTCCTGTCTCTGATGGCTGTTTAACTGCTTGTGACTTCTCCCCGATGGGCAAACACCCATCCCTGCAGGAGCCTCATTTCAGACTCTGTTATACGTGAAGCCTGTATACTCTAACATTATTCCCACCTACATTTAGAAAAACCTGTTGCATATTGTGTGCCTTTCCTCTCAACTAGTCCCTGTTGTTCGTGTGGCTTCTCTGGATGCAGCTACATTAAGGACAGGAACTCACTTTCTTCCCTTCCTTGCTTGTGGAGTAAGATTTGACAGCCTTCTCTAGGGACTTCAGGCTAAAGTTTTGCGTTTGAGAAAGTTGTCACAGAACTTCTCCTGCCTTCTTGATTCCCTTGGCTATTCCCTCTGCTCGTTTTAATCTTGTTATATCTCGGCTCAACACATGTCAGCTAGGAAGTGCTTCAGCTCTACATGTTTAGGCCACATTCCCCTCTGATATAAGGGTGGGAATGTATGGATCAGCCAATCTGACTCTGGGTCATCTAATGCAGCAGGTATAAATCTTCTTGTTGAAAAAGCACAGATGAAAATTTTTATTTGATGGTGGTTGCATATATCCAGGGTAAGTTAAGGTCACATAACAGGAGACCAACTTACTTGTACAATACAACCAGACATTTTTTATCAGGAGCTGCTGTGGTGTAAGGCTGCTTTTCTCTCCAGGGAGAGAAGTCACTGTAGCTTTCAAAGAGCAGCACTACTCCATGTCAGGGGCCAAGCCGGGAGCCACAGGTGACCCCAGAGCAAGCCAGCCCCTCCTAACAGGGTACCATCCCAAAGGGCCCAAGGTGGACGAGCAGAGCTGGAGGTTTGAAACGGTCCATCAACAACCTCTGACATGGAGAGGAAATAAGCCACATCCAGGGTCTGCCCAGACACAGGGCTGGAAACAAGGCTGCACAGTGGGGCCCAGGGCTGTACAGGAGGCATGGCTGGAGATCAGCTACCTACAACACCCATCCCAGCTCCAGGTGAGGCTGGTCAGGGCCATTAGAGCCCTTAGGGCCCTGATGGTAGCAGCTGAATGCCTGTCTCTTTTGTGATTGACAAGAGCATGAGCTGCAAAGCACATGTTAATCAGCTAAGAAATGGACTGATGTTCATGAAACAACAGGCACCAAAGGATGTGTGCTTTACTGATTTGAGGGCATATGTTGCAGCCAGGGGATGATCACCTACGCTCTCCATCACCAGCTGCCATTCCCTACTTTCTTCCTTTCAGAGCTCCCAGTGACTTTTGTCACCTCTTCCTTCATGCCAGCAGCTGTGCGTTCCTTCCTGACATGTGGCAAGGGTCCTTGCTGCTTTGCTCCCTCTGACCGCGCACAAAGCAGCTGGCAAAAACAATCAAATAAAGCACAACTCCAGTGGGAATGGTAAGCCATGAATGATTGCTGATCACCTCCTGGTCTTTGTGAAATGGAACAAGAAAAGAGCTGGAGTGAAAGAATGGAGCAACTAAAAGCTCCGTTGGAGCCAAAACTCTCTGGAGATTTGGAAAACTCACAGGAAGTCTTAAATAGCACGTCACGCTGCACTTGCAAGCATCTGTATTTTGATGCAAGCAACAGGGGAAATTGGTTAGAAGGTTGCCTATTTCTGGAATAGCTGTCTTTAAAGTGCTTTACATGCCTAATAGTTTCCACGTAACTCAGACAAAGAGAAGTAATTCTATGACTGTTATAAGGAAATCTGAAGAATATGGCACCACGTAAGTGCAGAGTGAAAAATACTAACTGAAGGTAAAACCAGAGAATAGCCTGTGACAGAACTGGGGCCGAAGAACAATTTTGAAGGGCTTAATATGTTCCCAGCAGGAGATGAGTCTGTGAGAAGAATAAAAAAATTCTGGGGGCTACTACAGAAAAAAATCAGAATTAACCCCTCATGAAACATTTTGAGTTCACCAGGCAAAGAAAATCAACCAGTCCACAGTAATACTATGGAGGATGGTCAGTGCTCTGAACTTGAAAACATAAGAAAATCCAAACCACTATGAGCCACCTGAGGCAGAAAGCCATGCAGAGCTCAAAGTTTCAGTCCAGCAAAAACAGCAAGTGGAACTGGCATGTATTCAGCTCCCAGGTTGTTTTATGGGGATATTCATCAATATTTTGATGGGATGGAAGGCATGAAGGTTTAATGGAATGACGTTTTGATCTGGTAAAAAAACCACTAGCTGAGCATAGCTGGAGGCACAGAGCAACTATGGAGAGAACCAAAACTAAACTAAAGAAAACTCAAATCCTGTGTGATGGAAGTTATGTACCTGGAAGAGATATACATGTACATCACAATAAAGCTGAAGGTATCACTAACATAGCTCTGATAGATAAATACAAAGGTGCAAATATTCCTAGAAATGCTGAATTATGGAGGGGGAATTCCCTCTAATCTGTGAGGTGCACATAGAACCTTAATAAAGGTTGGAAAAATGAAGTGAGCAGCAGCTCAGAAATAGATCCTGCAAGATGAGATTATGACTTTCAGCACAGAGCAACCATGTGAGTGTACTCCCAACATGGCTTGCTAATCAGAGAAAAGGTCTCAGTCTACCTGTGTGAGCATCTGCAGTCCGCATCTAGGCTTTCTAATCAGCTCTGCCATCTTTTTGACAGTTGTCATCACGTTGGAGGCAGACTAAAGCACATTTAAGATGTGTATTGCTATCACATAACTTTATAGACAGAAAAGGCAGAGGAGAAAGGGTAGAAAAAAATGGCTAGGGACCAGCTCCAGGACGTTTTATGTTAGCCTCCATTTTAAACCATAAACATACAATCAATCCTGAGCTCCCAAATTCTCTCTGCTTGCATGGTGGCTTGCCTGCTATGTTTATCACTTCATAATTCCCTTTGGTCAGCAGGTAGAAGGCTGACCTGGATAAACCATTGGTTGATCCAAATCTCTGCTGAAGATAGTCAGTATTGCTTAAGGAACTACAACGTTCAATTGTGGGAATGGCAGGAAATCTCAAAGAGTTCGGTAATAATAGTACAGATTTTTCTGAGAAGGGTTTAAATGGTCGTGCTTTCAAATCCACTTTCATCTGGCAGCCTCACAGAAAGATCAGAGAATTTGGAACGCCATTGCATCTCTATACACACATTTCATTCCTAGCTCAATGCAGAAATATTTCATGATCTTTTAGTAGATCTTGCTAGGCTACTGGGGGGAGAGAAATTGCCAGGGTAGAGACAGCATTCTGATATGTCTTTTCTCTTGACATGGTAGAAACTGTAAAGCCACTGTGTTGGGAAGTCTTGCATGTATGGACAAGCTATCAGGCATGGCCAAGGATCAGTTGTCTTTTGGTTTCTTTGACAGTTTTCTTTTTACTGACAGAGAACTGCAGTGGAAGGAACTGAAATCTGTCAATGCCTTTCGTGGGTACCAAAGGAGCAGTTGGAAAACCAGTTCTGCCTCACTCATGATAAAAACTGGGTAGGAAAATTTGCATGACACAGCTGTATGTCTTGTTAGACATGACGAGAATTTAGATGTTATACTGTGCATTCATTTCAATATGAAAAAAAAAGAAAATAAAGTTATGCTTGTATTGTCTTACTGTTTTGAATTCTACTGCTGATTGACGTTATTCTGCCAACATTGCTTTATTGATGCGTTTTCCAAAAAACTCTGTTCCATCTACAACAAATTTGAACTTCTGCTTG
The DNA here is from genome assembly GCA_022605575.1 of Laterallus jamaicensis coturniculus. Taxonomy (NCBI): domain Eukaryota; kingdom Metazoa; phylum Chordata; class Aves; order Gruiformes; family Rallidae; genus Laterallus; species Laterallus jamaicensis. The sequence continues at coordinate 1,767,106 of JAKCOX010000031.1, read as the reverse complement.
CCACTTCTAGAAGAAATCTCTTTGCCCTCCAGCTTTGAGGTTTAGGACATTTGCATTGTGGCTGAACTTACTGATTGTCTAAACAAATTAAAAAGTGAAAGTGCTAACTTCTGTGCTGTGGCCAGGAAACATTGATAAGTGATAAGTTCTTCTAATTACACCCCTCTACATTTTCCCAGACTTTGTAGTGAGACAAGGCAAGACTTAGCCTGGAAATAACTGTACTGATGTCATTGTAGTTGTACCACAAATTGACATAGTCCATCAACTGCACTACAGTTACCTCAGACGTGAATCAATTTTTATACATATTGATCAGCATTAGGTCATGATCTTTCCATGAATATGCACTCAAGAACTCAAGGATAAAGCTGAAGCGTAGAATCAGCCCAGAGTATAAATATGACAATTTTACCTCACATTAGCAGTAATAGTGGTTTTAGTTCAGAAGACGGTCTACAATATAGTTTTATTTTTCTGTTTTTAACAAAAAATTTCACTCCATGTTGTGGGAAGTGCATTAAGAATTTTCTTTATTAATATCTAGGTTCATGTCAGGTACATTAGTCTATTCATCTTCGACTCCAATGAGGACTTTTCTTGTGGGAAGTGAACAGGGATATTTTTAGTTGTAGCTTACTGAGATTGCCTACATTTGCATTCACGAGACAAGGTGTAAACAGCCATTTATATGTAGTGATAGCAGCCCAATCTTAACTATAGGTAACCAGACATTGAGAGAAGAAAGCATAGACCCTTCTACCCCTAATATCTATAAAAAAAAGACCCTTGTGCTTTCCCCATCAATGGATTCTGCCAAGAACAAGTATTGATTGAACAGGTGACACCTTCCAATACTCCAAAGCATAAGCAGAATAAACGCTTCCCAACACTATGCAGTGTGTAGCTTATTACAGCTTAATCCGTCCAGATACATGGTATGATGGTTCAATTGAGGTCATGTTGATACTCTTGTCATATTGGATATCAGTGGATGGCAAAACTGACAGCAAGACCCTCTAATTGGGACAGTATGAGTCATTTCCCCCCCCCTTTTTTTCCCCCATAAGCCAGTACAGCATTATTGTACACAGAACTGCAAAAATTCCGTGGGTGGTGGATGGTTTGGAAACTGGAATTGCCTAAGTCCATAGAGGTCTTTGTGTGGACTAGAACAGCTAGGGCATCACTTAATCCTGAGTTGTTTAAATTCTCCTCCGGTAATCACAGTCCCCTCCTGTTATAATGCAGGTGTACTGCTGTGACTCTATTAGCTGTTCTCCCTGGAATTTCACTACAAATGATTACTGGAACAAGGAGCATCAGTGGGTGGGGGGCAAAGATTTATATTGTAACAAGATGATGTACTCTGTATGGTTTCAGTGTCTGCTCTGAAATTAGGTGTGCTATTTCTCCTTTCCATAGCCAAACACAAATTCAGCTGTGGTATTCATGCAAGCTCATTTGAAGAACACATGATGCAGTGTATGTTCTACATGCATGTTTTAAATGGTCCTCGGAAGTGTTTTTGTTCCCTGGTCCTTTAGCATCTGCCTTAACTAGTGGCTCTTATCCAATTCCTGTCCCGCCAGCTGTACTTTAACTGAGCCAAAAATTCTAGAGCTGGAAAATAAGCAACTCTGGGTTACCAACTCTCTGACAAATGTGTGTTTTCACCCTCCTAATTATATATAATGCTTTTGTGGGCCTTGCTCAGAGAACTCTTCCTTTTTAGCCAGTCACTTAACTCCTTGATACTTTTTCTGCTTTGCATCTGATCCATGTCTTTTTAATTGTGAACCCAGCACTCAATAGGACTTTGCTCTTGCTAAATGTCACCCAAGTCTGCCTCCCAGGAAAAACCCAGAACTTCTTGTCTATTTTATCCTTTTTAATCTTCTGGCTGCATTTGGCACTACTGGTCTCTCCCCTCCTGTAATGTTTACTTTCCAACCTCTTTAGCTTTTCCTTTGGTTGTTTCCACCATATTTGTAAGGTCTCCTTCACTGCCTACCACATCCCTCTCATACCTGTCAGAAGTGTCACTGAAGGCTTTGCCACTGATCCCATCTCTGCCTGAATCTATTCACAAGGAGAACTTCTGAGATCTTTCAGCCCTGTGTTCTGAAAGAACATCACTGCAATTAACAGACTGCATGCACGTATTCCCAAAAGGTTAGAGTCCTAATTTTTCTAACTTGTTTATTTTTCTTTTAGGGGGTGAGAGAATGAATGTGGTGAGGGAAAGGAGGGATGATAATATAATAAATATAACTGGACCCACAGCCCATGAAACAGTTGAAACCACCACTAGTTCAGTTATCTAGGAAAACTTGGAATAGAGAAAGTCAGAGAAAACCAAACAAAACTAGACATGGTTATGATATGTGCTAGAACCATGAAAGTGTTATTTCATGGTTGGCATAATGAGAACAGCCTTAGATTTTCCTTTCCTGCTTTATTCTTTTTTTACTGCTAGTCGGGATGGTGGAGACATAAAGAGCAGAAGACAGTGTAATAATAAATTACAGATAAAAATGATCCCCCAAAATGTGTGTACTCTTAAAAACGTCACCAACCAGCTTTGCTTCCTACTTTGCTTCTTACAGTTTGAAGGTGACCCTGCATTGAGGGTGAACAGGGTGGCTGAACCAGATGACCTCCTTCCAAAGTTATGCTATTGTTCTAAAAAGCCAAAGGAAACCCATTTTTTAAAGCATGTCTTTTCACTGGCATTTTCATTTAAAGGCCTTTAAAGGGTTTTACTAGCTTCTTAAGTGATTTATTTCACTGAGACAATTGTTATTTTGCAGATGCTTTACCTCCTCATTCAGCCCGGTGGCCTCCTCACAGATCCACTACTTCCCAGACTGACAATGATCTGTCACTTGTGATTTCCACCAGTTGTAAGTATGAGAGATGAAATTTACACCTGAGCTGGACCTATCCCATGAAAACCACTCTAAAGCAGACATAAAAATGACTATGGTTTAATCTCTTCGGTTTAACTTCCCTTAGCAAGTTTTGTGCATACACATAAAAGTCAAATCTATATGCTGCCCATGTTTCTTTCCTACAAGAAACACATCTAAGGGAATGGCTATAGTCATTTCTGTTTTTAAACTCACTCAGTTCTCAGTTGTTATATTGAATAAGACAAATATTGCCTATATCTTTGTCTGAGATAGGTAGGTTTGTCACAGACGGCTGTATAATACAGCAGGTACTTTTTGCAGTGACCATTACCAAGTTTTTTTATTTATCCTATGTTTTCTTTAAGAACACTGGCGTACTGGAATCATTCATTCTCAGCTTTTGTCCAGCTTTTTCGTTGCTAAGAGTGAATGTGTAACATATGTAGATGATGAGGAGAAAGTTGTGTTGCTAATGTGGATGAATCATAGAATGTATTGGGTTGGAAGGGACCCCCAAAGGTCATCTAGTCTGTGTCCCCTGCAGTAAGCAGGCACATCTTCTCTAAATTAGGTTGCTCAGAGCCCCATCAAGCCTGACCGTGAATATCTCCAGCGATGGGGCCTCCACTACCTCTCTGGGCACCTTGTTCCAGTGATACCACCCTCGTATTGAAGAACTTTTTTCCTAATATACAGCCTAAATCCACCCTTTTCTAGTGTAAAACCATTACCCCTCATGTTATTACTACATGCCCTCATGAACAGCTCTTCCACAGCTTTCTTATAGGCAACTTTCAGGTATTGGAAGGCCGCTATAAGGTGCCCCTGTAGCCTTCTCATAGATTCAGCTTTAGCTGCCTAAAATAGGCCATTGCCTGAGATTCTTAGAAACGTGTTTTGTCATTCAAAAGAAAGCTCATTTTTTTGTCTTTGGAACAAAAAATCTCCATAAATGTGAAAAGTAATACCTCTCCTGCAAGAGGATCTCATAAGCCTCTGCAAATTCACTACTTTAAAACTCTCATTTTTATATCTCTTTTTTTCCCCCAGAACCCATATTGGCAAAACAAACAAAAGCAAACACCTCCTCCAAAACCAATCCCACATCAAATTGGATTCCTTATTATAACCACGGGATTTTTGACAGATCTACAGCAAGGATGGCTTCGAAACACTACATGAAAACATGCATTATTAATAAGGTAGAGCCTTTTCTTTAAAAAAAAAGCATTAAAAGCAGATGAAAAATTACTTCTGACTCTGTTTAGATTGCTAAATCTTAGCAACACTTTTGACTGCTCTCTGAAAGTGCTTTATAATAATGAGTTGCTATTAGTGGCCTACTAAAGCTGAACTCTGCTTTGACAAATGTTCGCACTTCAATTAACCTAGTTGAAAAACACAAACATAAGAAATACTGACTCAGTCCAGCCCCTGCAAAGCTTTGGAATTAGTACAAATTTTTGTTTCTCCAGCCTCCAAGACAGAGGACCCTGATGTCTTATCAAAACACAGACACACGGTTCCTCCAAGATACCAGCCAGAGGTGGAATGTAAGAAAACTCTGGAAATTGCTGTCTCAGAGGCGCCCTGCCAGCTTTCGCTGCCTCCAACAATCTGCTGCAAATTCTCAATTTTCATCTTAAAATAATGCTTTTATATTTTTGCAGTGGGCAATTACAGGCATCACAGATCACAGGAAACACAGATGTGCTGCTGACCAGTTAACTTAGTCTTGCAGAAAACTGTCTACAGCCAAACAGCAGCAGATGGCAACTGATCCCCGTTCCACTTCATTACCTCGGTAAGGTGTGAATGGCAAGGCTTGTAATTTGTACCACTTAGATACTAACATTTTTAACCAAAGGGTTTTGTTGGGTTGGGTTTTTTTTTTCCCAAGAAATGAAGTATCAGCTACCACGCACCTTCACTTTTGTGACAGTTGGTCAGAACAGCTAAAGTCATGAAGAGAGGAAATACAAGTATCTGTGCTTTCAGCAGCAGAGCCTCGTGGGTTACATGGGTTTCACAAAGTATGTGGGGCAGGACTCCAAGCTCTGTGACATGGGGAGAAAAGTAATTTCATTGCTGTGGAATTAAAATCAACTGGAAAAAAAAAAAAAGAAAAAAAAAAAAAAAAGAAAATCTGGTGAAACTGAGAGCAGGAAGGAACTGGGTTCTTGCTCTGCTCTCTCTCCCAGCCTCCAAGCAAGTCTCTGAATTCCCCATGTGTTTCTGCAGTGTGGATAACCAGCTGTTTTCAGAGATTTCTTAGAAATAATCACTAGGACAAAGATTAATGTACACAATCAACATCCTCAAAGGCAATTTAGTGTCAAATTTTAGGGAACAGCTTGCCTAAAGGGTCATGCAGTGTTTGAGCTTGAAGCTAAAGACTTCAAGATGTCATTAACCTGTCATCTAGTGACCAGCTACTGTTAAATCTGTTAGATTCTTTGACCAGGGAAAAAAAAAAAGGATTCTGCATGTCCAAACCAAAGTGAAACAGGAGATATGGAATGATGAAAATGAATAATCTGCAGATGAATAGTCTAGTCATATTTCATAATTATTTATTCTAGGTGCCCATATAATAAATACTTAAGCAACATATGTTCCCTTGGATAAAAAGAATGTGGACTTGGTGGAAGTCATCAATTAAATTACAGAGATCTTGGTTAAACTGCTCATAGGATCTGCTCCAGTTCTATTCCTAGAGGTTTTTGCAAAAATAAGCAAGTGCAAAATATGAAACATTCTTCCAATATAACTGCTGAGCCTTCTACTGATGAGGAACTCTACTCAGCTCATCTACACAAGCTTTTCCACTGAAATACCTAGAAGCACCTTTGTGCAAGTGGACAATGGCATACAATTCCCCTGGCTCTGTTTGCTCAGAATGCACAGTCACCCAAAATAATCCTGGAAGAAAGGAGATGGTTATCCCTCAGTGTCATGGGCGGGGCACAGATGAACTCAGCGAAATGCTATATTTTTCTTTCCTGACAGAAGGATCCCACATGAACAACTGTCACTTCATCACCAGGCATTGCTTCACAATGGAATTTCTCCTTGGTTTTGTGAGAAAGTGGAACTTATATTTCCAGGTTACAGGTGCTTTAAATGCATTTTGATATCAGTATTTCAGCTTCTTTGTCTGAAGGAAGCAAGTACGTGAAACTATGCGCATGCTTTTCTTATACAGGTATTTTAAGGTTATAGTTTTTTAAGCTGCTTGTAAAACTGTATTCATGGTTCTTTTGCATTGTTGACATTTGTCCCTGAAATTCTAAATTTAACCATATCTTCATAGAAATAGGCATGCAAACTCAATGCACCATGATATGGAGCCTGAAAGTGTATACCCCTGTCTATGTGAATTTTTCCCCTCATATACCTCTTTTTTCATTAATCCCCTGCTTGCTTCCCTCTCTGATTTTGTGAGAGAAGGTGCTTAGTTATTGTAAACGAGCAGGTTGAACTATCAAGCTGTGCAGCTTCCTAAGCTGGGAAGAATTGGTATGAAAATAATTTAAAAATATCATCACTAATGCAAGGAAAAGTTCTAAAAACTGTCAGCTAATAGTATGTTCCTCAAGGCATCCCTAGAATTAAGTATTTTTGTCAATTATTTAGTAAGTGCCTAATTTGCTACTACTGGAGAAGAAAATTACATGGTTGCTTCTAAATTATTAAACAATATTTTGATGGCATTGACAGAGCAAATAGCAAGATATTGACCACAGTCATCATGCTATAGACAAATTCTCGCAGTTTTCCTTTTTATCTTTTTATGTGAAATTGAAGAGAAGAAAAATGTCATTAACTGTTATGAACTACATGTGCAAACTGTGATTGGAACCTATGCCAACAGTTCACCTTCCTTCAGATTTTCTTGTAGAATCGCTAATTTATAGGGATTTTTCTAAGAAAGCATTTAGAAGTTCACAAAGAAACTTGATTGTACTGTACAGACAATTTTCTGGCTTTACAGGATTTTTGCTCTTCTGCTAATCATTGGCTTCAAGGTCTATTTTCAGTCCTTTGAAAGAAATGTCTGCATCTTTAATAGCATTTTAATAAAATGATATCTAGATTTCAAGCTCACTCCAACTGTATCTTTTTTTTTAGGCATATTCATGAGGAAAGTTTAATTTTATTTTAGCTTCTTCTAAATTTTAAGTGAACAGCAAATCATGGTAAGTGTCACATTCAAATGCAGATGTACAAAGAGCTCAAGAGTTCATGCACGCACTGGACACACAGCCTGCATGAACAGTTATGGGCAGAAGAAGGGAGAAGGTCTGCTCATAGTTCCTGGTGGAGATGAAGTTGGATTTTGGACTGAATGTAGGTGGTTCCCGTATCTGTGATATGGACAGGAATTGTCCTAGAGGAATATTACTTCTGTATTATGGAAGAAATGAGAGATCCAGATGAGAACAGGAGTCTCCTTGAATTTGTACATCACAAAGTTTGGGTCAATGACAACACTTGCGAGTACATAACTGCAGAAATGTATAGGAATGATAGGAAGATGGCTCAGAAACCATTACCAATGATTAGGGTGTGCAGGAAAATGAGGTACTACAGTTCTTTAGAGTATGTACTTCAGCATTGTATCTTTGGAAGACCTCCATGGTCAAGGGCTTTATTTAGAGAATTTGCTCTATTAACTCAGCAATGAATCAAGGCCATTTTAGACTCATCATTTTTTCCATGTTCTTACAAGCAATATTTTTTTTCTTTGAAGAATAAGCTCTGTGAATCCTCTGGGAATAATATATCAACTTATTTCTAGTTCTAGATCCAGTCAGAGTGAAGCTTGGCTCACAACTATTGAAAATAGGAGGAGCTGCTGAACTGGCACATCACCACAGGAGATATACACAGGTACACAGAGCTCTGCACATTTCAGTCTTTCTTTCTTTTTATTTTTCTTTTTTTTTTTTAAATGTACAATGTAGTCATGATGGACTTCACATAACAAAAAACAAACAAACAAAAAAACCCCACAAAAAACTTAGCTCATTAGTCTCAAATCAGGTTGGGTTTTTGGTTGGTTGGGTTTTTTTTTCCACTGAGAAACATTTCATTAGAACTTAAAAATGTTTACACAAAGCCTTTCATTCCTGTGACCTTTTATCCACATAATAACTCATGAAGACTACTTGGTTATTAGTCTGTAGCAGTGGTCCTTAGAGGAGAGACAAGATGCCCAAAAGATCCAAAATACAAAATGGGAGAGAAGCTCAGGCGATATAGATGAGAGAACCAAGAGATGATGAAAGCGAGTGAGAAAGAAGAAATGGCTTTAGAGAAAGGGCAAGCAGAGTAATTAAGAGCCTGGAGTATAAAGTTGGTGATAAGCAGATGTCTGGAAACGTGCATCCCCACTGTAGTTACAGCCCGGAAGTTATTATACCTTTGTAACGTCTGACAGCTTGTGCTACTGAAACCTGGAAATCTCTCACACACCTTCAACGCCCGCACATCTTCCGCAGTGATAAATTCCTAGATGAACACCCCAAAATTGAAGGTGAAAGAGAATCAAAAGTGCTATAGAATTTATAAAAAATTAGCTCCTGGTTGAAAACCAGAATCATGTGCATTTAAATCATTTCTCATTGTTCAGGTAGGATTTTAAGTACAGCTGTCCACCTGCCTTGTCCTAATAAAGTGTCCATGTTCCTCCCCCCACCCCCCCCGGCCTTAACATCAATATCTAACCTATTTTGCTGCAGGTCAAGCCTGTTTCTTTTCTTTTTGTCAAAATCAAATCGCCTCTAAGGCATTTTTTTACCTGCATCACATTTAGCATCCACTGGGCTCAAACACACTTCATGGATTGCTCTTGTTTCAGCTGAAATCAGTGAGAGTTTGGCCACTGAAGAGAGCACATTGGTTTTAATTGGGCAATTCTCTTCGTGTTTTTGAGAGGTGGCCATTTTTATATCTTTTCTGTAAGTGTGAGAACATGGGATTGAAGAATAGGATTAATTTTATCTAATGTTGGCATTTTGGCATGGAGTCTTAGTTAATCTTGTAAGATCCCTCTTGAAGTTAATAGTAAGAGGGTGGGAACTTTGGAGGACAGTTCACCCTTCCTGTCTTATTGTGGAATGGTTTCCTCTGTGAGGTTACTATCTCTGCAAGTCATGGCAATTTCACATCCTGCTTTTATATTAGGGGAAAAACAGAAGAGATACGTTATTTTCACAGTGGTTATTTCTTCAAATGAAGCAGTGGCTGCACTGACCTCTGTATTGGATGTAAGACTGCTAGTGAAGTCGGGCTATGGACTCTGGGGTGAACAAGTGGTCCTACTCTATAGTATTAACATAGGACATTGCTCTCTTTTGCTGATTTGATAGTTTTATATCTCTAGAGTTCCCCCCATAGAAATAACATGCTTGACAGGATCCTCTATGCTTGACCAGAAGGTTGCAATATTAGTCTGGTGCACACATAATAAAAATGCTGCAATGGATGGTCAGTGAGGATCACTAATCTGGGGAGAGAAAGGTCTCCTGCTGATTTTTAAGCTCAGTGTAGTAATTCTAAATGCTTTTCTTGGAAGACTCTTTATCCATGAAATCATCAGAGAAACAAAGATTAGTTGGGCATTCCAGTAACACAGTCACAAGCCGCTCCTGTAGTACTGCTAGGAAATGGCTGTTTTCCCCTATAGACATTGATGGCCATATTGAAAAGCTTAGCTCGACCTCATGGAGAACTAATCCACCAACAAACTAACACTCCAACCTGACACACGTGGATCCTCACCCTAAATAACTTACTCTTTATACAACATGTTACTTTCAAAAATTGAGTGAAAACATCACCAGAACGGGACATAAAATTTACATTCCACAACCTTTCTGGTGGGATCTTTATGAGAAACCCAGCAGGTGCTGTATCACAATTAAAATGGAAGGTAATAACTGCAGAATTTCAAGTCCAAAATTATCCAAAGTTACTTTAGAGCCATTTTTGCAGGGGGATTACAGCCGAAAGTTGGTCCAGTTTTAAGAGAATCAGTTCCCTGATATGTTAGTGCTTTGTAGTTTGATGGATTAAGCAGCTATTGAGTATTCAGTCAGTGCCAACATACCTTTTCCTGATGGTGTTTGTTGCTTCCATTCTACCTGTGCATGCATTTTCTCTTGATAAATGGATTTCCAGTTTTTTTAAGAAAAGCTCCAGATCACTTGAATCCTAGTATGAAGAGCATTGCCAGTTGGGTATATCAGAGAGGTTACAAAAAGGAATCTCTGGTGGCAGCTTCTTTCTGATAGAGCTAAGTCCACATAGCAATTTTGCATTAATTAGTCTATTTGGGAGATACATCTCCAGACCACTCCAGATGGGGCACTGTGAGTGACACAGAGCCTTCCCACTCTCCAGGTATCAGGTCTAACACTGTCACCCATAACTTCCCTGTCTACTGGGGAAGTCTGTCTACCAAGAGGTTAGACTGACCTTGGCAATAACACATCAGATGAATAAATACAAGTATCTTATATTGCGACCTTTCCATTCCACATATTCAGCATGTTTCAACAGTATAAGCAGACATAGTTCAGGCTCAGAATATATAAATGCAAAGATTTAAATGGCCTTTTTCCTAGATTTTGGCACCTCCCAAGGCAGGGAGGTGCACCAGCTGCCGGATGCAGGGACGCCAGCCCAGAGGCCAGTGGCACAGCTCTGCCTGGCCGCTGTGGTTGCCACAGGGACTGCTCAGGAAGGCCCAAACAAAGACCAGCCCTGCAGCTCAAGCCCTGCCTTCGTCTTGTAAAAGTTTTTTGTGGAAGAAACTAGTGAGCAAAGGGATGGCGGGGGGGGGTGGTGGGATGTTACTTTATATATGGCAAACAAATTACATTGTCATTAATATTGCAAAGCTTTTTTGCAGAAGAAAAAAAAAAATCCCTGCTTTATTTTAAGATTTTTAGTATGGTTTATTCTGAGATTTAGAAAACACAAGAGAGCCAGGCCTTCCAGACAAATGCATTTACCTTGACGGAATGCATTTGCAATAGCTTTACAACAATGGCCTAGAGAATACTTGCAATTCACATTGGACTTTTTTTTCCCCTCTTTTTTTTTCTTTTTTTTTTTTACTGCTTGGAAAATGGACCTGGTTCGCGGGCCTAATTCACAGCTACCACACCTACTCTCTCTGCCCAGAGAGCGAAGAGAATGAATAGGTCAATCACCTGACATATTTCCATCCAATTTCAAGGGTAGAATGTGTTCATTTTCTGACTAATGGCATGTCATTTTGCAGAAGCCTTTGGTCGCGAATTAATCCTGGAATCAAAACAGATTTTCCGGGGAGCAATCTTCCATCAAGTATTGATTTTTTTACACTCATGGAGTCTGTACTCCCTAATTTAACCTGACAATGATTCTGCACAATGGGCTGGGAGCACCTTGGCAACTCACAGAAGGAACTTTTAGTGTCTTTTCTTTCTGCAAAGTAGGAGGGGGGGGAAGCGGGGGGGAAGAAAAGACCCAAACAACACAGTTAGTCACTGGGGGAGTGTTTACTGTCTGATGTTTTATTTCTGATTATTTGGAATGGAGAAATAATGCTAACTTTAGAAGTAACGTAAGCTGGAGATGTCTCTGAAAGACCTATGACTCTGTGAAATGCTGTTTATGGCAACAGTCTCCTGCTGCTCCTGCACCTTTCCCTCACCCTCAGCACTCTTGGATGCTAATAATACAAACGTGTGATAGCATCTCTGGTTGCAGCTGGTGCTTTTATGAGATGACTTTTTACTCTATAATAAATAAATAAATAGACAGATAGATAGATAATAGCAATGAATAAATGAATGCATACACACATAGAAACATAAAAATGCCTCAAAAGTCCAGCTACAAAAAGCTATGTTTTGGTTTTGGATTCTCCTACAAGACAGGTAAACACCTTTGTATTTGCTTCTCTACATGCTCAGTACTAAACATGTTCTCTAGCTGTTTGCTCTATTTACTTGACTACTAACGCAAATGAGAAGAGATGAAAAAACTATTGTTATGAAACAACAAAACACAACAGAATGAAAACCTAGAAATCATTCAGAGACAGGCAGTTAGATGGGACAAGGTGTGAAGAAGAAGCCATCAGTAGCTGGTATTTAATAGAAAACTAAGATGGGGCTTTTTTGTTTGTGAAGGTACCACTACAGAAGAAAAATAATGCAGTGTAATCATCATCTTCATGTTAAAAGTCCTTTCTTAGAGATGAGAAGCAATACATATATTTAAGAGATAGTGGGTAAGGTGCCCATCTTTTTGCCTTATTCTGAAACTGAAATGGAAGAGGTTTTAAGCATCTTGCACAAAGGTCTTTGCAGAAAAATAACAACATCTCTGCTGCTGATTTCTCCATTAGAAACGCCACATTACTGGAAACATTGCTATATGACCTGAAGAATAATTTTTTTTTTCCTCTGCCATTTTAGAGACACTCACAATTTGAGAGGTATTTTGTTGGAAACAATTTCCCCCTCCCCCTATAAAACAGCCTTTCAGCTTTACTTGGAACAGAAGCAATACAAAAGCCTCTCCTGGGCTAACAGGAACAGGTTCGAAGAAAAACACACCAGCCCTTCCTTAGCTCAGCCACCACAAACCTGACACAATAATTACACTTTTAGGCATATAGTACCAGGTTGTTATGAGCTGTAGATCTTACTGTGCAAATTTCTGAGCGATGGAACCCCGTCATCATCAGTGCTAAATTCAAGAGAGGACAAGAAGAGGTGTAAAAGAGGAAAAATGGCTTTGGAAAAGGCTTAAACTCATCCTGTGCCTGGCTGAATCAGGCCCTAAATTCCTGAAAACTGTAATTCCAGAACATAATATAGGAAATATTTGCTGAAAATAAATAAACTGAAATACACAGAAGATGTCCACATACAGATTCAATAATGACATTAAGTAATAAATCAGTAATAGTTACTCCAGAACACTAACAATACCATATTATTTTTCCATTGTACTATTTTAGGAACACCTTGGAAACCACAAGATAAGTGTTTTCTGGCCTCATCAAAAAGGTTAGGGTGAAGAGCCCTTATGTGAAAAGTTTTGAGTGATGGAATATGTTTAAATTGTTACAAATGTTTATAAAAGTGCTTCTAGGCATAAAGATGATGACTGAAATCATACATGGGATCCGCTGAAGACAGCTCTCTTATTGTTAGAGAACTCTTTTCTCACAAGTTTTTTTTTTTCTACTTTCATCTCATTTTCCAGAGACAGTTTGAAAGAGGACTGCTTCTTTTCTTCCTTGTTTTATCAAAGTGCCTTTATACATTAGCAAAGTGCTTTAATAACACGCACTTTGTAAAAGTCAAAAGTGCTCTATTACCCCTAAGTATAGAAGTAAATAGCACTTGTTTTAATTGAAAACATCAAACTTTTGTAGCTCTAAACACATCAAAGACACATCCATTTGTGCATGTGTTCCAGAAGGTGAATTCCACTGCTTTTAGGCAGGCTGCAAAAGAATCAAGCTTATTAGAGCTAGGAGATATTTTTCAAATCAGAATGCCTTTCAACCTTCAAGTGGTTAAAATCTGGAAGCGGTTAATGCGCTTCGCAAGTGGAGCCGCTCTGAAACAGCGAGTGGCTGAGCCGATTACCCCCATCGGGTGACACGTGCCAACTGACCATGGATGCTGCCTTAGGTCAGTCTGACTTCAAGGCAGCACATGGTGATTTAACTTTTAATGAATCGGGTTAATCCGTGGGTTAACTAGCAAAGGGAGATTTAACCTCTTGTGTTTTACTCTACAGGAGCATGCACCCAGCCCGTTGCTGTGGCTTGATTGAAGGACAATATGATTTTGATCCACTGTAACCTGACATTTCTTCAAGTGTACTTAAACTTTATATACACAGAAAAGTGTAGTGATTTACTTAGTGTCAGTGTAACGAAACTACTTCTAAACTCATTTATCTTCCAGCCTTCAAGGCAAAACTTAAATGGCTTAAGGAGTGTCTTCTATTTAGTTGATCACTTATTAACTTAACCTGAAATAAGATAATGTCTCACAGTAGGGGCAAAGAAGTGGCCAGAGTGATTTCTGAGCCAAATTGAGTTACACTGATAAAGCCTTTGAGACCAGATGAGGGCTACTGGCTCTGGCACAGAGTATGGGTAAATGATGAACACAATCGCACAGTCATGGTTTAAGAGTTACCATCTGTCAGCAGAGCTCCAGTAACTGACTGTGATTAGATTTCATTTTGATTAAACTGCTAATGGAAAGGGGACAAATAAAAGCAAAAATCAATCACATCCCCAACCACCAACATACTAAAAGAGTTTTAAATATTTGTACAGGACTTTGACCTCCTGATTTCCACTGGCTTCTTTTCCCTAAAAGGACAAGCCTTCTTTTTGAAAAGCCGACTGTCCGTTACTGTTTATTTGTATCACACTTGCCCGGGGGCTTGTGTCAGGACACCAGACACTTGGTACCAGCATATGCAAGTTAGTGCCTTTCTCTGCCTGTCAAGGGTGGCAAGAGTGTTTGGGGTCCCTGCAGAGTAATGTGCTGTACACGAGCCCCTGGTACAACCTCCACACTAGGGCTGTACTACAGCCTTAATGGTGTATGATGTTTCCATGTGGATGAAACCTCCTTCATAAATACTCAGGAGAAACTGTACAAGGCTCCATGTCCCCAACAGAGAAGGGATGTTGCAACTACAGGCAGAGCAGAAGCCTCTGGTTTGAGGGGTATTGAAGTCTCCTGATTCTCAGAGGTAGCCTGATAAAATCCCTCATCCTCTGCACCATCAGTAGCATAGAAAGTCATAACAAAATTCACCGCCACTCTTCAATCAAGCTAAGAAGAAAAACGCATTCCTTTTTCAACAGAATCACTAGCTCTATAAATTCCTTAGTCTTCTGCTGTTGCACTTTGCAGTCTGGGCAGGAGGAGGTATTGCATGAAGATTTCTTAAATGTTTTCAGATATAAAAGCAGAATTGTATCAGTGCAGATTATAGATGCTTAGGACAGATTTGCCCAGCATAAGTAGTGGGATTTTTCATTACTTAAAAAAAGGGTAGATGAGGTACTTAGGGATATGTTTTAGCATAGGACAGGAACGGTTGGACTTGATGATCTTAAAGGTCTTTTCCAACCCTGTGATTCTCTGTTTACTTCAAGCAGGCACATGCTTATTCAAGGTGTTGCCCATAGAACCCAGAACATTCGACTGGCACTAATCTTTATATGAGGAGCAAGATGTTAAAAAGTTAAATCACATTCAGGACCCCTACTTTCAGCTCACTTTGAAAGCATGGGACAAGCTCCTCTTGAAGTGAATAGTGAAGGAGCTACTTTCAGGCAGGCACCACAGTTACCTATCTGCATTTTGACTTGAGCACTTAACCTCACATGCTCTGTTTGTTAAAATATATTATTAATTTGTTATCAATCATCCCTATGTAAGGATGCACATAGCATAAGCTATACAACGTGGCATATCCCATAAAGTATGCAGACCAGGAAAAGATCAAAAAGATAGCATATGCATTTTTGTTCATTCCCCTTCAACTTACTTTTTTATTTGTCCCCTTGCTTTGTATCCCACCAAGGTGAGTTGTTTAATTAGAAGAACATCTGTTTAGGTCAGGAATAGCTGCTTGCAACTAAGAGGCAGGCTGAATTGCACTGCAGTGTTCCAGCATTACTGCCTAAGTGTGACAGAGGGACATGACTTTCTAATTCATATTTCATTCTTTTGTTTACCCAGTCTATTCTCATCCCCTTGCTTTGTAGACTCCTGTTTGTAGAGCAAGAACTGTTTCTGATGACTCAATACACCACAGCTGTGAGATCAGGAATGGAGGTACCAAGTCCTTGTATGTCACCAGCACTGCTGACTGGGCACTAGCATTTAGTAGAGAAGTTGGAATAAAATGCCCTAGCTTCAGCCTTGCATGGTCAGAACATGCCAAAATTTGGTGAAGCTAACTGGAGCATTTTAACAGTTGATTGCCCCAACTTGCCTATTTTTCTCCTCCTGTGTTGGAGGCTCTTACCCAGTCTATAATATGAACTTACATATCCATCATATCAGTGGTAGGTCTGGCATCTTTAAGTGTCATTAGACAATGTTCAGAAGCTTATCTAACAGTTTGCTACTACAAAAAGAGCAGTTGCATTCTGCCTGTCCTCTGTCTTGGCTGGGATGCTTCTCTGGTACCATGGTAAGCCAAATTCAGTTTACTAGTTCAGTGGAAAACTAACTCAGGTAGGCATTGACCCATTGTGTTTTTTCCTGAATTAATAAGCTGGGTGAGTTTACCTTGCAGTTAGGTGAGCATCAGAGCTGGTAGAAGAGAGGATGAAGGACTGAAGAGCCAGGAAAAGGCATCAGAAGCAGTAGAGGTGGGGGCAGGACTGAGCCCTTTTGAAACCTGAAAGCTCTCAAAGATGTTCAGCTGTATTGTCTCACCTTACATTTAAACTCACAATCATGGGCTACTTGAAACTAGGCTGCTGAAACACTTTCTGGGGGAGGGAGAGGGAATGCAACACAAAAGAGAAGGCCATCAAAAAGGTGGGATAAATCAGCACTTGGGCATTCAAGGTCTTAAACTGCTGCAGCTGTTTCTGCTGTGGGTCTGCCCATGACCTCAGCGTCAGAAGGCTTTGCTGATGTGTTTGACTTCATGATTGCAATGGACTGGGAATATGCACTCTAGGGGTACTGCTTTGCCAGTGTGACGTATCTCATTATGCCTTCTTGCTGTCCTGTCTCTAGGTCTAACGATGCACTTATTTCTGATGTAGACAGTCAGGACAAGGCTGGGGAAGCACAGGTTTCTTGGTCTAACAGTAGAACAACACATCTGAGCATTCAGGTGTCTCTAGTTTCCAAGATCGCCCAGGTGAAACATTTGCAGAGTTGTCATCTCCCAGGGAACCTATCTCCCAAAGTGAAGCTAACTTTGCATAGTACCTGTTAGGGGGTAGCCAGAGCAGCAGCACTTTAAGGGACTAGAAGGAAGATGATTATCCAGCAAGCAGGATATGCTGGCCAGGAATTGATCCCAACATGTCTGAAGAGACCTGAGCAGGGCAGGCTTAGGCAAGGTGGGAAGCTGGGCTCAGCCCAGGTTGTCAGGCAAGTTCATGGTGATGAGGCTGATTTGAGGCCTCACCAGGACATTAGCCATCAGGTCAGGCTGGCTTGGTGGGGTGAAGTGTCAGGGCAGGGCTGGAGATCAGTGCTCCTTGCAGGAACCAATGGTCCTGTGATAGGCTGAAAAAGCGACCTTTGCCATGGGCAAGGGTGGGGGGAAACCTGGGGCTAGGCAGGAACAGTAAGGTCTATTAGTGCCCTGACAGTACGTGTCTTCACACAAGTTCACATCCTTGGTAAAATAAACCCTAAATCAAACTGGCAAAGCTGGAAAATGTAGCCAGAATTTTTGACCCTAAGAGAGAAAAAGACCAGTGAGTCCCAGAGTCCACCTGCTGTCTTGTCCTATAGATCTTCTCCAAGATTGTCCATCCTTGCTCCACCTCTGCCTTTTGAGACAGCTACTGTTTTTCAAAATGCCCTCTTTTGCTCTTCAGAAACTGCTGGGGAGTTCATTTAAAGTTGCCTCTTCAATTTTCCATGCACTTGCTAATACACACATACACATTACCTACCAAGACAAACACTGAATGCTAGAAACCAGAATAATTGTCAGTAGCCTGGAACTTTATTTTCAAATACGCAGACATCTATATTGGTTGCAAGTATTAGAGTTGGCGTGCTTTAAATGTCAACACCATTTTAACATCTATAGAAGTCTGTAGAATTAACGATGAGAGGGATTCTTGCTGTAAATGTATTGGAAATGGCAGCATTCAGTTACCTGAAAATGTTAAAACATTGCCTACTAAGAGCTGACAAAGACAATCAGTAGATGCATGCTTTAGTTTGTCAGACGTTCAGCCCCTGAAGACCTGTTCCAGCTCACTTTGTGTTCATCTGAACGGTGCGTTCATGGTGCCAAGAGGAGCAGTCTGGCCCAAGATTATAGCAGCTTCTGCCCTCGGGAAGACAGGGGTGAAACTGTAAATGCCTGGAGATAATCTGAGGGGGCTGACGTCACCGGTGCTCTGGGTGGTGGTTGTTGCATGAAGGCTGTAGCCGTGTGGTCGGTACTCTCGCCTGTGTGGAGAGGTGCCAAGGAAGCTACTGTAAAGGCTTTTGGAGTGGATACCAGGCCACACTGCACTTCTGGGAGGCAAAGGGGGTGTAGTCTGTTGGGTTTTTTTGGGGAGGGGAAGAGGGTGCCCTGCCAGAATGCAAACACAAAGTTTTAATGCCTCAGAGGGTGTGGATATATCTGTACAACCTTCCTTGGAGGCAAGGAGACAGAGAAAAAGAATATATTTCTCACAGAGAAAAATAATTTATGTACTTTCATGTAAATAGTTCTATTACTTTAGATTGTATTGGGTAGGGGGAAAAAACCATCAGCCTGTACCATTCAACACCAGTGCAGGTTGCTTTGCGTAGTGGCAGTAGTGGCAGGCCATCTTGACAGGATAACTTATGTCTGAATTTCATTCATTTCACAGCATAACTCTCTGTTCACCACTGAGGTGGACTCTTCCACCACATCTGAGAGGAAAACAGAATTCTCTCCAAATTTGAAGTCTGAGTATGCAGTTGGCTTGTTTGGCACCCTAGAGGGGTCCTTCCACTAATTATCTTATTTGTGCTTTATGTAGTATCCCTCAAAGCAGCTAATGCCTCTGCTGCTTGAAACTTGGTGTAAGTGGTTATTTGAGTTTTAGACAATAAAGATGGCACTGCAGCTCAAACCCCCAGATGTCTTCAGAAAGCAAATGCAGAAAGGTCACTAATAGAATTTCACTAATAAGTGTCAACACACATGCAGAGAAATATTTTTTCCCAGTTTTCATTCAAGTCTCATTTATCGTTCACTACAGTTGACACTGCTTATAGTTTAATCTCATGGAATCCAAATTCTCTCCTCCTCACTCCCTTCCTTGCAGCCTCTTATAAGAAGTTTTACTATTTTAAATCTGTTCTGAATCTAGGCAGGTGTATAAATATCTTATCCCCCTTCTTCTTGCAGCATCCCCCATGCTCCCAACAGCAAGCCTCTGTGAATTTTCTTCCAGGAGGATGTGTAAGAAAACACTTTGAAAAAAAGTTGTTAGACTTTTATATGGTTATTTTATGTGTGCATTTCACTTTGCTGCAGGCCATGGCAGAAGAGGAAAAAAAAATTCAATCCATATTTGTGTGGAATGAAAAGATGAAAAGGAAAAAAAACCACCCCACCCCTTTCCAAGATAATTAGCTGTGTGGTATAAGGGATGAAATCATCATCAGAAATACTTGACCTGTTCCCCTGCTGTTGCTGTTGAGCTTATAAAACACACAAACACGTTAAGAAAAATTGTTAGGAAGGTTTATTTCAGGGAACAGGACTCCTGTTCTGGAGACTAGTGGAGGCTAGACTTTTTCAGAAGCCTGGAAGCTCCCCCAGTTCTAATTTAGGGGTGAGCACTTTAAAATGAAATGTGCCAAAAATAACATAGCAAGACGTTTCTTTGGAAAAAGACAAGTGGCTCAACCATGCATTCAGCAGTGGATTCAAATGTGGGTACAATGGCCACAACTGAGAAGTTGTATACACTTATATCTGCATGTTTGTGCGTGTATATATAAAAATACACAAAGATGACATATACTGACATAAACATGCACATGCTTATTTACGTTTCTGTGAGTGTATATTCACATGCACATACATGGTACATGTAGTTAATCTTGCATGTCTTCCAAAAGGCTGAATGCTTCTGTTCAGTCCCTGAAAGATGCAAAAGAAAATGTAGTTGCAATTGGTTTGGTTGGAAGATACTTGAAAAATAGTTTATTTAAAGTGTGAGGACTTCTGAAGGGCTTAAACATACAGCCATACCATGACAGTGCATTAACAGTGGCCAACTCCAGTAGGAAAGATTAATGCTACTTATAAAAAGCCTGGTGTAGAATGTTTGTTGTACTGCCAAAAACACTGTACAGGAGGTGATTTTTTTGGGTCCCTGGCAATGATTTTTGCACAACATACTGAGTAATCATTGTCTACAATGCACTTCTTTTTTTCCACCGTAAAACCTGTAGAAGGAATAATATGGCCCTCATTTTTCCTCTAGCTTCTAAGGAGAACTCTAAAATATATACCTTGTGCCAGTAGTCCATAAACTCCAGTTGTGCTCAGGCACTATGCAACCTGAGGCTACCAAGATCAATAAAATTATTGAACCCACAAATATTTCTACAGCTAGAATTTTGCAGAAAATTTAGAGAGGTGTATATATATCTGTATGTAGGAAAAACAGACAAAGGCAGCTGCTGTTGGTAGGAGGAGCAAAACCTGCTGGATTTAGACTGCAAGACAGGGAACATCAGAAATGTGATGTTCATGGTTTGATGCCAGAGCAGTATAACTTCAAGATATGCAACACATTTAGGAGATGGATTTAAGGAGGATGGATGACTGGCTTTGGCAATTGCTAATAAGACACAGGATGTTTCCTGCCAAGGTCACTGGTTTTACTCCATTTCATTATCAATTATTAAATATCTCTTCCTCCTATTTATTAGTTTACAAGTTGTTTTCACATGAGAGACACCATTTGGTGTCCTATGTGAGGTGAATTGTTGATGATGAATCAGGCTCAAAGCAGGGCAGCATCTGTAACAGAACTGTTGTTGTGTTGGTAGTAGCTCGCATTCTGCCAGGACTCTCAAGTGGCAGGACAAGGTCCACCTAGGGGTATAGACCTTGATTATTTTTTTCTTCCTCCTCTCTCTTGCTGTATGTGCTATACTGCATCAATAAGAAAGATAGGTCTTGATATTCCTACTAGTCTGATACAACACAGATACAACAGTCTTCCTCCCAGCATGATAGCAGGGAGTGTAGTAGGTGGTCAACTACTGGCTTTCTACTCAGCCATGCTCCTGTCTAGGGCCACCTTACCTTATGAAATAAAAATAATAAATTTTAATTTTTCCTCTTCACCAGAATAGCATCTTAAATTAGAATTTATGAGATTGAGAGGCAGAGAAGGGATTTGGTCATGTCATAATGATAAAAAATTAATGAAGAAAAAGGGCAAACTGCTTCAATATTGATATGAAGAACAAGAGCACATTTCAGGTATTTTTTTTCTCACAGAATTCCTTGTTTAAAGGAAACAGCCCACAAAGTTCATTAACAAAAATACAAGTATTCCTGGCAAGTCAGTCCTCAAGCAAATAATCCTCCTTCTTCAGAACAGTATGGCATATTCCTCATGTTACCAAAGGGGGGGAAAAAAAAAGATAAATATTATTGAGAGGATGTAAGAGAGCATAAGATTAATAGCACAATCATAGGTGTTGTGAATCTCCCTAAAAACCATGCTGAAACAGCAAGTCAGTAAACAGTTACCAGCTGATGCTGCATCCAGATGATATTTCTGTGCTCAGCCTCTTCTTCAATGCTTTCTTTTTGCACTTTTGCTGTTGAAGCATCTTGTGTGATGGTTCTTCAACCTGTTTCAGCCACAGAGAAGCAGATTATCTTGAAAATAGTGGAATACTAAGTGTTTGTTGAGCTTGTCCCAGCTGGAAAGAGTTAGTGAATGACAAGAAGAGGTCTTCTGGAAGACCTGAAGAGTTGGTCATCTTTTTCAGCTGGGGACAGGGATGAGAAAGGGGTGCAGCAGCCAGTTCTACTGTTGTAGAAGTCTTCAGAGCACATTCACCTACACCAAGAGAAAATGCTGGATAATAATCTGAAAACTGTTGACTAGTTGGTATGGTTATTAAAGTGGAGTAAGACTGTAAACTGTGTCTGTCAACTGTTCATAGTCTTTGTTCAGGTTGCGCTGTAAATATCGAAGGGAAAGGAAAGGAGTGGCTGAAACACTGAAAAGCTAGAAGGAAAATTGCTGGGACTGACAAAGCAAAGAGGGGAAAATGCACGTTGTTTATCTGGACTGTATTTTAAAATTACCAGCTCATGAAAATGCAGGACTGCATTTTAGCCCAGTTATCTGTATTCCTTAGCTAAACTCACTGTTTCATCAGATTTTCCATTTTGGAGACTGGAAGGTCATCTCTGCAATGCTTTTTAGCACTTTCTGAGGTTGTGTGATGAGTTTGTTTCCTTATTCATATCTCCCATCCTGGCATATTGCAGCATCCTCACACTTTAAGAGTTGGGCACCATATGCCCTGGGTGCACACACCGCAGGGATTTCTATTCCAGCCACAGGGTTTCTTACCAGACAGCTTGTGAGGACACAGCCCCACTGCAAAGAGCTGCTGATAAGGTTGGTGTGGGCTTCTGTTAGCCTTAAACTACATTTGGCTTGCACAGTGCTCTGTGGGACATGTGTTTTCCTCTTTGGATGGGTAGGTTTGGAAGAGAGCAATAAGCCTCACTGCCAAGCATGATCAACCTTTATTTTGATAAATTGAACTGGATACAGACTTTGCTGGTCTCCTCTAACCCATTTTACTGCACAGGTGCTGAAAGCAGTGAGCTTCAGAGCTTCTCTGAAAGCAGATGAGCATTGGAAGAAGAGGGAAGCATTGAAAAGAAATGTCCAAACCCTGGCTGTTTCCAGTGCCCAAAATCTTTCTGACAGTAGTGAACAAAAATGACCTCACACCTGCTGCAGATTTTGTTAAATTAATATATGAACAGTTGTGTTTGTTTCTCTCCTGTTGTCATGGTTTAACCCATCAGGCAGCTAAAACAGCCACACAGACATTTGCTTACTCCCCAATTCCCCAGTGGGATGGGGGAGAGAATTGGAATGGAAAAAAAAGTAAAGCTTGTGGGTTGAGATAAAGACAGTTTAATGGGACAGAAATGGAAGATGATGATGATAACAACAATAACAACACACCAGAAGGACAGCATGTCATTCCAAGGGACTTGGAGAAGTGGGCCCGTGTGAACCTCATGAGGTTCAACAAGGCCAAGTGCAAGGTGGTG
Organism: Laterallus jamaicensis coturniculus; assembly: GCA_022605575.1. Lineage (NCBI taxonomy): Eukaryota > Metazoa > Chordata > Aves > Gruiformes > Rallidae > Laterallus > Laterallus jamaicensis. The sequence goes on along the minus strand of JAKCOX010000031.1, from coordinate 1,744,121 downwards.
CACCCAGGTCAGGGCAATCCTCATCAACAATACAGGCTGGGAGATGACATGATAGAGAGCAGCCCTGCAGAGAAGGGGTGCTGGTGGATGAGAAGCTTGACACGAGCTGACAATGCACACTCACAGCCCAGAAGGCCAACCATATCCTGGGCTGCATCAAAAGGACCATGTCTAGCAGGTCAAGGGGGTGATTCTCCCCCTCTACTCTGCTCTCCTTAGACCTCACCTGGAGTGCTGTGCCCAGTTCTGGAGTCCCCAACATAAGAAGGACACGGAACTGTTAAAACGGGTCCAGAGGAGGGCCACGAAAATGTTTAGAGAGCTGGAGCACCTCTCCTATGAAGACAGGCTGAGAGAGTTGGGCTTGTTCAGCATGGAGAAGAGAAGGCTCTGGGGAGATCTTACAGCAGCCTTCAGGCTGGACCTAAAGGGGGCTACAAGAAAGCTGGGGGCAGACTTTTTAAGAAGGGTGTATAGTGATATATATAGGGGAATGGTTTTAAATTAGAAGGGGGTAGATTTATATTGGATATTAGGAAAAACTTCTTCACTACTAGGGTGGTGAGGCACTGGATGCCCCCTCCCTGGAGGTGTTCAAGGCCAGGTTGGATGGGGCCTTGAGCAGCCTGGTGTAGTGAGAGGTGCCCCTACCCATGGCAGTGGGGCTGGAAATTGATGATGTTTAAGGTCTCTTCCAGCCCGAACCATTCTATGGTTCTATGAAACTATGAATAGTATTAAATAAAAGAATATATAAAACAAGTGATGACCCAAACAATTGCTCACAAACCAAAGCCGATGGTCAGCTAGTTCCTGCACTGCCCCAGCTCCTGGCCAGCCCCCAGTTATGTATGGAACATGATGTCATATGGTATGGAATAACCCTTTGGTGAGTTTGGGTCAGGTGCCCTGGCTGTGTCTCCTCTCAGTTTCTTGGGCACCCCCTGTGTTCTTCTTGTCAGGGAAATATGAGAATCTGAACAGTCCTTGACTACTTAGCAACAACTAAACCATCAGTGTGTGTTATCAATATTACTCTTGTCCTAAATCCAAAACACAGCACCCTATGAGTGGCTAGGAAGAAAATTAACTCTATCCCTGCTGAAGCTAGGATGCCCATATTCACAAGTAACCTATTTTTCAGATTTAAACCCTGAGCCAGAAAAGTAGACTTTCTAATACTTCCTAAACAGTTTATACTAGGAGGCTATTTTTCTCTCCCCCTTCCTTTTAATCACCTTCCCAGTGTAAAAGTGCTTTTTTCATCTAGAGATTTTTTTTTCTTCATCCTAAATTACAGTATAAATGCTATATTGGAAATGGAAGTGACGGACTGCTTTCTTTTCTGACTGTGCCTCTCCACAGTAAGGAACTTTTTTGGTTTTAAAGGAAGCCAAGGCCTACCTACCTGTTGTGCTGGGAAAAGAGTTGTGCCCATTTATTGCAATTTAAATGCAGCCCTGCAAGATTTACTTCTCTGAAGAAGTTAGCAGTGGGCTTTGTGAAAGGAAGGATGTGAGACCAGACAGCCCACCGTTTCTTGCTGGTATGCCTGTTCTGAGGCATTGGTGGCAGGGCTTGTAAATCACATGAAAAGTGTAAAGAACTGTGAGCACCGGGATTCATGAAATCTGGTTTCCCAGGATAAACATCTCCTGGTGGCCTGTGAGCTCAGCATGATATTTTTCCCAATAGCTGGGGATTTTAGAAGCACTTTCTTTCTCCTTGTCCCATGTTGCTTCTCTGGTGTTAAGGTTTGGGTTCACTGTGGCCTTTTTCTCACCTGGGACTCTCATCTGCCTCTTCTCCAGACTGTTCTCATTAAATGTGTCATTACCTGTGAGGTTTCTCCCCTTCTGTCAGGTTAGTTTGAAACTGGCCAATGTTTTAAAGCACTGAAGTTAAAACTGTATGAAATCTAAGTAAAGAAAGCAAGCACGAATGCATTGTTTCTTCATGATATCAAGAAAACATTCAAATACACACAGAACTGATTGCTTACCTGAGGCATGATCGGATTAGGCTGGAGATGCTGCCTTTCCATATAGACACATTCAATTTTTCATATTAAAGAATTAATGTATGTTGTTATAATGAAAATAGAAAAAAAAAGCAGCACACAATCAAAAAAATAAACATCTATGCCATGTGACTCTTTGAAAAATGGACATTACCTTCCTGCCCTCTAAAAACCATAAATGACTACGTGTCAAAGAGGATTTGAATTAGTTTTAGGAAAATTATTCCTATTACTCCAGTAAAACAGTCTTAGGCTCAACTTGTATCTTTTAAAGAATGTTAACTTGCTTAGAAAGGTCAGGTTTCAATTTTAGTGTGAAATTCAAGCCATTTCCAGACATAAATGTAACTTGTCATATTCTCATCTTCAGCTGATGTCTGGGGCCATAGGACCTACTTTTGATATCACACCTTTAACCACAGCAGAAGAAAGTATGTTATAAATAATACAGACTCCTCACAAGCTTGATGTACAGCGAGTGAATGCTCAGCTGATGCCAGGCGATTGATAGGCTTCTATTACTACACACAGCTGTTCCAACACATCTTGGGAAGAAACATGCCCTGTCAGTTGTGACTTTTTACTTTTTCTTTTTCTTTTTTTTTTTTTTTAAACAAATGACTTTTGAATTTTGTCTTTTCCTTTCTCAGATGTGGGCTTCCTTACAGATTACCTGTCGAGCGATTTCTTTGAAGATCCCATGACCTGTAAAGTGCATATGCCAGTGTGGATTTTTGATCCCCGCTCTTTGTGTTCCTCACTCTGGACCTATAGACCACCTGGTGAGTTTTGATCCCCCCAACTAGCTGATAAATCTTACAATAAGGTTGCTGATGCACATGCTTGGGAGTAGGCATGCTGCAGACACACAATGGTGCTGCTGAAATTCTCCTTATTAGTGGCCAGTATGTGAATCTGTTAGGGCACCTTCAGAAAAAAAGGATCTTAAATGAAGTGGAATGAAAGAGAGTATTTAAAAAATATTTTTAAATGGCTCATGCTCTTGCATTTATCCTGTTTCCCTCAGTGTTCTCCCCCAAGATTATCTTGAGAAGCAAGTGTTTCTAGCAGCCGTCTGCCAAGCCAGAAACAATAGCTGTATTGACTTTAGAAGGAATATGCACATACCTTTCTTGTTGAGATACAGTCCCCTCTGAGTTGTTTCAAAAATAATAAAGGACATATCAAGATTTACTGATGGATGAGCTAGAAAAAGTGATAAATATGAGTATCGATTCACAAATACCTAGGGTAGGTCCAATCCTGTGAAGACTTACACGTGTCACTAAATGTATCTGTGAAGGTAGCATCAAAACATCAATAACAGTAGTTGGGCAAATAAAGTTATCTACATTATGCACTTGAAAGATCAGTCCCTTTAGTATCCACAACTAGTAACTGAAAATAGCTGTTACTGTTCAAGAAATAACCATTTCTCTTCAGGGAGCTAAACCTGGATGAATTGAGGGGTAATTTTGGGGATAGTTTTATGCTCCTCTGTTTAAGAACACATAATTGAAATGAAAATGTCAAAGGGACAGAGGCAGGGTGGTAAAAACCACCAGAGTGCCTTCTTTGCAAAATGAAATGAAGGGATCTTCATGGCTTTGTCTTCTTTTCATTTCAATTGATAGTTAAAAGACAAGTTTATACTTTTTAAAGAGAAGGTATCAACAGTTCATGAGGACATGAGATGTTTAAAATGAAAAAGCAGCAGGAATGACTGAATGTCAGCACAAGGTCTTCAATTAATTTAAAAAGAAAAGGTGGGCATGCAGAGGTTACATACTGCAACCAGGGAGTCCATGGCTGCTGGGGCAATCCTGTCAGTTCCTGGAAAAGTCAGTTGGGGACCTGTCTGTGACTCAGTTTTGGAGTTTTAGAAGGCAGGCATTTTTATTGCAGCGCTGAGTGCACGGGGGATTGCTCCAACCTAATTACATACTGTTAGTGGTGAGGGCAAAAGCTTCTGACATTCTAGTACATGCATGTTCATTCCATTTCTGGAAACTAATTCTAATATTTGCATATTCATTACACATGTGCTTTAAGTCTCTGGAGGGTCTTCTGTGAGGGTCTTCGGTGGTCCTTTGGTGGTCTCTAGTGGTCCTTTGAAAATGACCTTTTCCATTAACTCCTTGAAGCATGTGCAGTGTGGGTTAATGCAGGTGGCTTGATTCTTCTCTTACAGTTATCTAGTTTTGAATAGTTTCTTGACAGGTTATATCTGCACCCTTCCACCACTGGCAAATTTCCAATTCCAAGTTGCCACATGATCCAGATGTGTGTAGCATCATCATCTTACTGACCTCTAAGACCTTCAGCACCTTGGAACCAATTGAGGGACTATTCTGGACCATCACTGAAAGAAAACATACAAGGTAGGAGACCTTCCTGTTGATGATACTGATGGATAGACTGGATGAGGCTTAGATTTATTGTTAATTGAAAACCAGGAGCTCATTAGCAGAACACAATCAGTATGTGGTGTCTGAAAAGAAGGAAGCAAGTCCAGACCTGCCAAGCCTGCTGATGCTGTGTCGATGGAGGCCATGCCACAATTTTTAGATGCTCCTCCACAAAACCAGAATGTCTCATGTTTTTTTTTAGTAATGGCCCACTGATGTAGTTACCAGCACAGCTTTAGTACTGCCAGAGTGATTTTTTAATGCCCCTTGGGCTTGTGTGTGTATTTGTGGCCTGAGTCATGACCTGCCCACACCGAGTGTGCATGTTACCACATGTACAGCTCTTGGGCTGGAAAGCCAACTGGCGTTGAGACTTGAAGCCAGTGATCATACAATGACACAGGTAAAGACACTGTCTTTATGAGCACAATTAGACAAAAGACTTATTGTTACATGAACTGTTACACCTCCTCCTGCAGCTGCTTTGGTGGATCAGGCAAGGCTGCTGCTGGCATTTCAGAAGAGATCAGGGTAACTGGGGCCTGGATTAAAGATCACTCTCAGTGTTGGTGAACTCCCTGGTGACTCTTTGCTCGGTGCCGACCACTGTTGTCTACAGTGTGGCAAAATGCAACAGTAAAGGACTATGAACAAGGAAAGAACAGAAAGAACAAACATCCAGGTCTGTAGAGCAGAGGGGGAGAGAAGGAAAAACAACAACTTTCAAACTCTTTTAATTCTCAATTATTTTTTAAGAACATCACGATCTCATATGGGATTGATTCATATTAAATCTGAAGTATCAGATTAAAAAACAAACCCCAAGAGAACCTTCCCTCTTGGTAAGTCTGTTTTGTTTCCTGAGTGCTTGTTTAATTGAAGTATGTCAGTAGAAGAGAATCTTTGGTTACAAAAGCCCAGCTAATACTCCAAGTTTTTCTCCCAGCTATAGATTTAGACTGTGACCGACTGTAAAGCAGCTACATAGGGGAAAAGGCCATGTAAAACCATGTCTTCCCTGTGTAGGCCTCTCAGTGCCAGTTTTCCTTCCATCACACCTGTCTTAAAAGACGGGCAGGGCACAGAGTTTCTTGCTTATGGAGAATATTGCAAATACATTGGGATTTTTTGCAAGAAGTACAAGAGAGAGGCCATGGAAAGAGTTGTCCTTCTAAAGCTCTTTGTCCTTAATGATGCACTTAGGGAGCTTTGAGGTACTGTCACAGCCACGCTCTGGAAATTTCATTTTTAAGCAGTTGGTGAGGGGTGCAAAATCTTATAGGCAGCATTCAGTGGCTTTGAGATAGGATCTACTTTGAGCTTGCAGTGATCAATGGGAACATAATTATTTTAATCCTGAGACAAAATAGATGCAAGTTATTTAAGCAATGGCTAGGTATGGTTGTGCACCTATGAGACAGCTAAAATACCTATAGCATGATCCAAAGAGAAAATTTTGCATTTTTATATAGGCTTGGGAGAAAAAAGCCTCTAACCAATGTTTGCTTGTTGATTTATCACTATTGAATGAAAATTCCAAAACATTGGAAATCAAGCAGGCAGGGCAGGAGGCCAGCTTGGCTGAACAGGGACTGTCTTCTAGAGCTTAGGTGGAAAAAGAAAGTGTACAGCCAATGGAAGCAAGGTTAGGCAATGTAGAAGGATTGCAGAGATGCTGTTCGCCTTTGTAGGGAGAAAATTTGTGTGGCCAAAGCTCAGTCAGAGTTGAGGCTGGCCAGTACTGTGGCAGACAATAAAAAGGGTTTTTCAAATACATTAACAAGAGGAAGACCAGAGAGAACACTGGTCTGTTACTTGATGAGAACAGTTACCTTACTAACAAAGCCACAGACAAAGCAGAGACATTTAACACCTTCTTTGCCTCTGCCTTCCACACAGACAATGGGCTCCGGGACTCCAGAGGCTTCATGTTGGAAGACCATGACTGTGTTAATGATAAACTCTTAGTGAACCCTGAACCTGTGGGTGATTTGCTGCTCCACCTGGATCCATATAAATCCATAGGCACTGATGGGATTCATCCCAGGGTACTCAGGGAGATGGCTGATGTCTTAGTGAGAGCTTTCTCAATTATTTTTCAATGGTCTTGGGAATCTAGGGAGATCCCAGTTGATTGGAACCTGGCAAACACTGTCCCAATTTTCAAGAAGGGTAAGAAAGAAGACCCTGGTAATTACAGGCCTGTCAGTCTCACCTCAGTGCCTGGTAAAATTATCAAGAAAATCATACTGGAAGTTATGGAAAAACACCTAAAGGACAACACAGTCTTTGGTCACCAGCTAACATGGGTTCAGGAGAGGAAGGTCCTGTCTATCCAAGCTGATTTCCTCTTATAACAAGGTCACCCAGCTAGTTGTCCAAGGGAAACCAGTTGATAAATTTTTTTTATTTTAGTAAGCCTTTCAAGACTGTGTCTCACAGTATCTTGCTGGACAAAATGTCCAGCATACAACTAGACAAAGCCATAACGTGTTGAGTGGGCAATCAGTTGACACATTGGGCCCAGAGGGTAGTAGTGAATGGGGTTACATCTGGCTGGTGGCCAGTCACTAGTGGGGTTCCTCAGGGTTCCATTTCAGGGCCAGATCTTTTTAATATTTTCATAAACCTGTTCAAAGCACAGCATTGGCAGCCAGTCCAGGGAGGTGATTGTCTCACTCTACACTGCGCTGGTGCAGCCTCACCTCAAGTACTGTGTGTGCAGTTTTGGGAGCCGAAGTACAAGAGGGACACAAAAATATTGGAGAGTGTCCAGAGGAGGGCAATGAGGATGGTGAAGGGTCTGGAGGGGAAGTGTTACAAGGAGAGGCTGAAGTCCCTTGGTTTGTACAGCCTGGAGAAGAAGAGACTGAGAGGACACCTCATTGTGGTCTGTGGCTTCCTGACAAGGGAAAGTGAAGGGGCAGGCGTTGAGTGATAGAACCCAAGGGAACGGTATGAAGCTGAGACAGGGGAGGTTTAGGTTGGATATTAGGAAGAGTTTCTTTGCTGAGAGAGTGGTTGGACACTGGAACAGGCTCCCAAGGGTCACAACACTGAGCTTGGCTGAGTTCAAGAAGCATCTGGACGATGCGTTCAGTGACATGCTCTGACTTGGCTGGCCCTGTGTGGAGCCAGGAGTTGGACTTGATGATCCTTATGGGTCCCTTCCAACTCTGGATAGTCTGTGATTCTATGATTCTATGGTTCTGTGAAAAAGATATGAGTTTATATGAATAGATGAATTTTGAAACACGGCTGCTAGACCATGGTGTGGAGACGTGATGTCTGGAGGAACTGGTGTAATTTCGATACCCCCATAGATCTGTAGTCTGCTAGGCTGTCCTTATCCATACCATAAGAGGTATGCTGTGGACCCGGTATTTACCAGTGTGTAGATGCAAAGACTTTTTGTGTCCAAGGGGATTAATGTTGTCAGCACTCCCTATGTGCAGGTGGTGTGTGAAAAACTGTAGAAACTCCTGTTGTAATGAAGCAGGCACAGGATGGTTTAGCCCATGATACAAAGAAATGTCAGTGTAGGGAGAACTATGATATGACTTCAAATCATCATGGTACCCCAGTGTCTTATTTCTCTTTGTTATCAGTTTCTGTTTACCTTTGGATTCAGCTGCTTTGGTTTCAGACCAAAGGAGGATTTTGGCACTTAAAAGCTTATCTACTTTTCCCACCTATACTAATTGGTCTAACAAAAGGTATACCAAAGACGATAGTCTTTGCCCTCCTTTTGATGCCTGGATCATCATGTCTGCCAGAAAGTTACCTTGTTATTTTATCCTTCTTACTTATTCCATAAAATATGGTAACAAATGCATGGAAAAGGGAAATTCCAATCTGGAAATGTTCAGGATAAACATCTCATATAGTCCCTGTATTTTCTGTTCAAATGAATATTTTGGTTTCATTTTGATTATTTAACATGTTATTGCAAATACAAAATGGTATTTAACAAAATCAAAGGAAAAAAGCTTTGCTAAAGTTCTGTTTCTACAACTTAAACATGGTGTTAGAGCTATTTTTCTAGCTTGGGGTTTTTCTTCTTCCAAACAACTTCATAATACAACTGATTAATTTCTCAAAAACATGTTGATTTTCTCAGTCATGAGAAACTTGAACTTGATATGACTCACAGAATCACAAGGTTGGAAAAGACCTTTGAAGATCATCAAGTCCAACCATTCCCGTCCTAAGCTAAACCATATCCCTACATACCTCATCTATCCTTTTTTTAAACACATCCAGGGAAGGCGATTCAACCCCCTCCCTGGGCAGCCTGTTCCAGGCCCTGACAACTCTTTTTTCCTAACGTCTAATCTGACCCTGCTCTGGCACAGCTTCGTCCTATTTCCCCTTGTCCTATCTCCTGTCACCTGGCTAAAGAGACCATCACCCACCTCTCCACAACCTCCCTTCAGGTAGTTGTAGGTGGTGATAAGGTCTCCTCTCAGATTCCTCTCCTCCAGGCTAAACATCCCCAGCTCCCTCAGCCACTCCTCATAGCATTTGCCCTCCACCCCCTTCACCAGCCTGGCTGCCCTTCTCTGGACTCGCTCGAGGATCTCAATGTCCTTATGGTGAGGAGCCCAGAACTGGACACAGCACTCGAGGTGCGGCCTCACCAATGCCCAGTCCAGGGGCACAATCACTTCCCTAGACCTACTGGCCACACCGTTTTTGATGCAAGCCAGGATGCCATTGGCTTTCCTGGCCGCCTGGGCACACTGCTGGCTCATACTCAGCCTGCAGTCAACCAACACCCCCAGGTCCTTCCCTGCCTGACAGCTTTCCAGCCAGTCTCCCCCAAGCCTGTAGCGCTGCATGGGGTTGTTACGTCCCATGTGCAGCTCTCTACACTTGCCCTTGTTAAACTTCATCCCATTGGTCTCAGCCCATCGGTCCAGTCTGGGCATTTCTGCTACCCAATACCATAATCACAGAAAGAAATGAGGAACAAACCTCATGAGCTCTACAAAAACGCCAGAGAAATTATTTGAAAGGCTGACCCAAGCTTTGATACCACACTCCCCTTCCATCACTTACCAGGGCTTTGTACTGGGAGCTGTTGAGGCACCGGGAGATCCCCTGTTTCTGGCCTTGGTGTCCATCTGCGCTTTGCTCCACTTGGCCTGGGGGATAATACACACCCACCTGAGTCATTCCACTGCACTCCCGAGGCAGGTCCTCTACTCTGTATATCTGCAGAGAAAATAAGACATCACCAATATACATGCCTGCTCTGGGTACAGAAACAGCGTTTAGATTCGCAGCTAAAGTGATGCTCCACAGTGAGAAAGGATTTTCTTCCTTCCTTCCTTCCTTCCTTTCAAGCATTTAACTATTTTTGTATTGAACTGATGCGAAATTACATGAGCTCTGATCATGTGAATAATGCATGAGATTTTAAGACAAACACATGAAAGGAGCTTATTTTTCATGTCAAACAATTCTTTATTTTTTATGGTACAAATTAAAAGTGACAGATCTGAAGCTGTTAAGAAATACACAAAGTGCAGCTTTACTGACCATACAGATATTGCTCTAGATTAAGTACAGTTTTTGTCAGGTTTTTTTTTTTTTAAAATTTTTTATTTTTTTTTTCATGTTAAGCAACCTGTGCAGATAAATCAGCTTTGGTTTCAAAGTCAGAGTAGTAAGGAGCTTTTAAATATCCAGTTTGGTTTCTTGGTCACAAGTCCACCACATCAACTCCTTTTGTAATGATTTGTATTTTTTAACAACACAATACAGTCCGTTTTGTACTGCCATCTTTCCCGCTGCATGCTCCATGCATGGAAAAACAGATCTCTCTGCAGTGCTTCATAAGTGACCCTGGTGACCATTCTGTAGATTATAGCACATAGGACAAAAAAAAAATAATAATAGTAGTAATAATAATATTAATTAATAATAATAATAATAATAATATCACTTTTTAACAATAAATAAACAAATGTGCCCCACATAATCTCAAATTGGAAACAAGCAAATCACATGACAAAAAGCTCATTACAAAATGTTCTCCAAACAGATTTTACAGTCAAACATTGACATGGAAATCAATTTCCTCTCTTATCTTCTTATTTGGATGTTGGTCAATAACTGGGTACAAGTAGAGTGCTGAGGTAAAACACTGATGAACAGTTTTATTTTTGTATTTCTTTTTTTTTTTTAATAGTAACAGTTTAGTATTGCGAGATTGTCAGCAACATTTAGCCATATCTATACAATGTGCATATACCTACATACATTGAGCTTTGGTCCAGCATTGAGAAGACGAGCAAAGGCATTTTACATATTTCTTTTTGGTTATAGCTTGAGTTCTTTGATACGCCTCTACTTGTTCCTTCCTAGCTCCTTTTTGCTTTCTTGTTCTCTCTTTTTTCTTTTTTTTTCTTTTTTTTCTTTTTTTTTTTCAATAATAACGTAAAGAAACTGGAACCATTTGAATGCATTTGATTTCTTCAACTGTCCAAAATAGCTTTTTAGTGAAAAACATAAAAACACAAAATCCAAAATCAGAACAGTAAGTGAACCCTTGGTTCATTATTCAAATAATATTTTATATATATATATATTTAAAAAAATTCCATGATCAATGAATTGGAAAACCATTAAACCTTCACATATGACTGAAGAGACTTCTGTTTCATTTGCTGGTAGCAATATATCTTTTAGTCACATGCAAAATTAAAAGGTATTCAAATGTAATCAATACATGAAAACAGATCATAAATGGAAACCAGGAATGTTGCCAGTAACAAAATAAACCAAAATATTTATGGCCCCCCCCAAAGATGTTATGACTTACATGTAATTTATCTTCCTAAGAATCTGTTCAGGCACCGTTTATGCCTCATAGCAAAAATTTGTTTATAAAAAAATTAATATAAGAAGCATTACAACACTTTATAAATAATTTACAAAACATAATACAAAATTAGAAAACTGTAAAAAAAATCACTGCACATGAATGGTTTTAAGACTGTGGGATGAACATCATTTTTCTTCCAAGCTGGCGATTTATATTTATCTTACATTTTCACTGTCCTAGTTATACCCTTCGATATGTAGTTTGGAACAGAAAAGAGCTTATATAACTGCTGCCAGCACATTTTTAAACATTTAGTATCTTTCATACGCTGTTTAGTTAACTTTTCTTCTTGGGGGATTTTTCTTCGCAAAATTTAGAGCAGTCCCTGGGAGAATTGGAAATTTAATTTTTAGGCAAAGAATGGTTGGTGGTTTTGTTCCCAGGCTGTTGGTGATGGGGGTGAAGGGGGGCTGGTGTATGGTCTCAAGGGTGGCTGAGTAGGTAATTGCGTATGTGGCATTAATTACTGGACAATTAGCAGCGTCCTGGAGACATGGGTAGAACTTCATGAGTGTCCACTTCCAAATACGATCTTTTCTTCCCTGCTTCCCTGTTGGCTTCTGGGTGGTCTCCTGATCGTTACGTAAATTGAATTGTGGTCACAAGTTTAGGGTTGTGTGGTATAGATAACACAGAGATATCTGTAGATATAGGTATCTATAGATAGAGAGGGAAAAAGAGAACCCAGAGGGGCAGGTGTTGCTGTGAGACTCTCTTTGCTTCACATGCTCAGCTTGGGTAAAGCATCTTTTTCATCCCTCACAATTTGCCTGTGGTTACTGAGGTGGGTTTTTTTTTTTCCCCTGGCAGATATTTATACATCAACAGTCAGAAAAGAGTCAATAACAATTCTCACTCTCCTCCTCGTAAAAGCAATACTGAAAATATCCTTAAACATACCCTGCTGAAGCTTAAAGCCTAAAATGCATTTACTGGACATGACCCCAGCCCAGAGTACTGGATTCTCAGTGCTCTCCAACCCTGACCCCTGAGAGTGCTCACATTTAGAGGCAGTTTCTGGCACAGATGATGGTCTCTGAAGCCTCAAGACTCCACCAGCCATGCAGCAAATGCCCCGTTCTCCAAGGCAAATCCCATTAATGAAATAGTGAGGGCCTGATTCAAGCCCAGTGAAATCAATTCAAGTCCCTTTCTTTCGCTAAGTTTTGGATATAGCCTTGAGTTCTTGAAAACTCAGTTAGAGAGGTGTTATTTGAAGACGCCAGCATTTTGGGAACCTCCTTCAGTGTCCCAGGTAGATCACCAAAATCCAAGACAACCATCCTGAGGTCAGTGAATGAAATCAGGAGTTATACCAGCAGAATTTTTCTCTACCACCTCTACAGTGAGCTGTACCAAATCTCTGATGTTATCTGTCAGAAAGTCCTGATCAAGGCGAAGCTTCTACCCTAATAGTGGGCTGAACCCCAAAGGCTGGAGCAGGCCTCAGCAGAAGATGAAAATCACAGGTGACCTTCATGGGTCAGCCCATACCTCATTAAGAACCTGCAACAACATTCTCTCCCTCTGACTCTTGGTGTAGCCGTAGGTCCAGTGACCACAATATTTTAGAAGATGGTTGCCCAATCAAAAAGGAAGCCACAGAGATAAGTTGTCTTTAAAGGAAAATCAATTCACCTGAAACATATTGCAGGTGACCCACCTTACTACTCCCAAAGGATATTCAATGGGTTTCCCTACATCCTGATTGCTTTGTGTAGCAGTGGTCACAGCAAACACCTGCAGAAACACATCCTCCCACTGAAGAGGTCAACAGGGCAGGCATGGATATCGGGATGAGATAAAAAAATAGGCTGAAGGAACAAAGCGCTACCACTGAAACAGTCCACAGTGACGTAAGGATCAGAACATCCTTATCACTTCTTGGCCTGTCCGTGTGTTTTCATCAGAATCTCAAGAAATTTCTTTGGCTAGCAGACTTTGGAGAGAAATTGCTTCAAACACAACCATAATATAGATGCAGTACTGAACCAAGTGTACAGTTTATATTTGTACTACAAAATGAGTTTTGGTAACCTCTCCAGGTTCATGGCCAAAGGACAGAGAAATCCCAAGCTACACAGTCGACAATAAGCACAATGTTCAGCGTGGGCTGACAGTTCATGAGACATAATCCTAATCCTCCTTTTTCCTCTATTGCATTTTGAGCATATCAATATAAAAGTGTTCAGATTTCACTTTCCTTTTTAAAAAATCTTCAAACAGTACTGGGTTATGTGGGTTTGGGGGAGTGGGGAGAGAGAATGAGCTGGGAAGGGGGAAGCAGCAAAAAGAATCAGGAATTAAAAAAAAAAAGAAGAAAAAAAACAAAAAAAAGGAAACATAACCAAGGCATACACCCTTAGAAGAGATATACCAATCCCCACGAATCACACAAAAGGAAAACTATTTTTGGCACCCAAACACTTGGAGTTTGCAAAAACTGTTGACTACAGGAAAGAAAAGGAGGTGACCACTATGGGATGGCTTCAACACCTGTTTGCACACGCCCGTGGGGGCAGGGGTGTGAATAAGGATGAGAGAAATTAATCCTGTTGTTTTCCTCTTTGCAAAATACAAATGTAAAAATTTGTAACACAATTTTACACTCATAAAAGAGTAGGCTAACAATCTAGTTTGCAATGCCATGTTTCTGACTTTGGTTAATAGTTTTCATAGTGAATCAGCACTTGGTACCTGAAAGGCTACAATCACTCCTCCAGGTGGCAGGCTTGTATTCTCTTTTAAACAGATAAAAGTTTGGTTTGTTTTTTTCTTTTTTTTTTTTCTTTTTTCTTTTGTTTTTCCTTAAAATGTGTTCACATTTTCATAATATACAGAAAAGAAAAAAAGTAAGCAGTTATTTGGTTTACTTTAAGTCCATTTAAAAAAACTGGCTTTTTCTTTTTTTTTTTTTTTCCTTTTTTTCTTTTTTTTGGAACTAATTCTACGACATACACACACTAAGTGTTGTGTACTTTTTTGTTTAGGTTTTTTTTTTGTTTTTTCTTTTTTGTTTTTAAATAGGAAAACCCACGGACAGTTATAAACCGTTCTGTCCTTCTTGTAGTTTTCTCAGTCTTTTTTACTTACAAGGGTGATGAAGAGGAATTTTCACAGAGTTCGAAAGGTTACGTTTCTATTGGTGCAGGGTATTTTTTTTTTTTTGTGTGTGTGTGTGGTTTTGTTTTGTTTTGTTTTTAGGAATTTTCTTCCAGAGAGTCTGTTAAAGGCTCCATAGGAACTGCTGTCGCAGGCTCGTGTTGTTTCAAACGCTTAATTGTGTTCTTCAGTGCTTGCCTCTTATTGCAGAACCAAACTCTAACTACTTCCCGGTCATAGTTCAGTTTCTCTGCAATCTCTGTCATTTCTTGCCCAGAGGGGTGCGTGTTCTTCTCAAAGTGGGCATTCAAGATCTCAAGGGCTTGTGGCGTGAATGAGGTACGCCTCTTGCGCTTTTTGGATGGTTCGCTTCCGATAAACTCGGTAAGGTTCTGCATACCTGCTCGATGGCGGGCCTCAGCCTCAGCCATCCACCGCTCAAGCACCGGCTTTATCTTCTGGGCACTTTTAGGGGTGATGTCCAGCTTTTCAAACCTGGCAGGATACAAAAGGCCAGGGTTCAGTTTGGCTGTCAGACTGCTAGCTATAGTGTTCTCTTGGGCTTCCTGTGGTAGGAAAAAGTGGCTTCTCAGGATGGTGTGTCTGAGGGAAAATTGAGAAAGAAGAGTCTTACACTGATGCTCTGCCAGGGTGGGACTTCCTGCCTGCCTGACTAATTGACTGGCAGAGGTACTTTACAATGGATTATGAAAACTATCAGATAGGTATATCTATAAATATCTATATATATATATCTAGATATTAAAGCTAACACAAAACCAGTACTACAACAAAATTCTAAGTGCACTATATAATACATGTCATGAGTCGCGTTTTCATATTTCTGACGATCTTCCAAACCTTTAAGGCTAAGTCTAATTACAGGAAATGACATCAAAGGCAATTGCTCTTTATCATCTTGTCTTTGTGATTAATCCCTTTGTTTCCCCTCCCATCCCATTTTGTCCAAACACCACAGCTTTAATAACACAAACCAATGGCAGTTACTAGGCTCTGAATATCAGGTTTCCTTTCCTCTCATTTTTCAGCAATTTTCACTGTTTGCAAGTTAACGCTACATCCCTTTTCTGGGTCGGAAAAAGATTCCCATAGCTACGGCGGTGTTCAGCTGAAACAGCTGGACACTTTGCAATTATCTTGACTGCCCCCACAACGTGCAAAGACAGACTCATGTTTTCCAGATGAAACCCAGCATAATAGTCTACTAATATGCTGTGGCACCAAGCTGGGTTTATTGTGGGATTTCTGCAAACTGTACCAGAATGATATCATTTCCTGTAAATGAGGTCTTCTATATATCATTTTGCCATCAAAAGTCTTTTGCCAAACCAGATTTTACAAGTATTATAAAACATCTGGAAAAGCAGCCACACAAAGCTTTAATCCTTTCAAAAACACGCCGAAGAGCTGAGTTCACATTTCAAGTCTTATAAGCACTTGTTACTTTCATTTACCAAGTTCATCCTCTCTTGCTACACATTAAAAGAGTCTTAACCCAAGTCCTCTGATGCCACCCGTTTGTATTTCCCCACTTTGCCTACGTCCACCCTGCACATGGTGGTATTTACCACTGCAGAAAGGCCACAATTACTGCACAGCACTGCTGCACTCTCCAGCCTGCCCAGTGCTGAAGGACTGACACCGCCGCTAATCACGACGTGCTCTGGAGATGGGACTGACCAAATCAATGCCTTTGTGCAAACCAACTCAGTGACCAGAGCTGGCAATTTTTAGTGTCTCATTTCAGCATGTGGTGGCTGCAGAAAAATATTCCAGCAAGAAATAAAGCATTTCTCACAAACCAAGAATAAGATGGGTAATAATTTCAGATAATAACACTCCAAAGAATTTGTGACTGATGCCTGGGATCCTAGTGTGGTATTGACTGCGAGGTGTCCTTCCTTGGTGTCCAGTGACATTTCAGGCTGAAGTGTATGTTTTGGAATGCATTGTCTCAAGTTAAGAAAATGCCATTATTGGCACATAGAACACATCAGCGAGGTGGTATATTGCTGATGTGACCTGCACTGGGAGGCCATACTGTCTTCCAGTTGAGCTTGCTTACCTTACTGCCCTTACCATTACCTTGGAGTTCATACTGAAACTCCTTTGTTACCATGAAAAGAAAAGTTAAACCTAGTATTTCTGAGGAACAGCACGCTGCCACTGAAGCAGCTTGCCTTGGTGCTTAACAAAAACTGCACAGTCATAGCAGGTTATTACACCCCAAAATGATATCCATCTGGTGTGGGATGGGGTGGGAATCAAAGGAAATAAAAAGCCTCTATAACCCTGTGAGTATTTGGGACCAGCTTCTGCACTCAGTCCTCACGTTCTGAGCAATTTGCCCCCCCTAAGGAGCCAGCTGTAAAAGGCCTCATTCTGGGCTTTTGTTAGCCATGTTTGTGCTCCAGCTTCATCTTTATTGGGGTGTTCATGATAACTGATTAATGGGGAATCCTTTCTCTTAGTAAAATTCAAACCATCCCCAGTGGTTTTTTTCCAGGTGTGAGGTAGATGGAGGAAATGAGCAGAGAGCAAACTAGACAAAAGCATAGGAAACTGCAAATTATTGCTTTATAGTATGTTAAACAGCTACCAAAAAAAAAAAAAAAGGCAATTGCTAAAAATTCCACCTGTTTTAGGTATTCTTTACCAATTGACCACAGGGAAGGAGAAAAAATAAATAAAGAAGAAACCTTAGCAACAGGGAGCAATAGTGTTCATATCATTGGCATTGCTTGTTAGTGTTGATACTGCAGTACATGTTGTTTGGTATAACGATATACAAGTCTTGAAACAAATTTCCCAGCAGTAGTATCCTTGTATAGACTGAATAAAGGTTATTTTCTACAGGGAGGTATCTTATAAGAAAAAACAGTAGGGGAGACCATACAAGTGAGAGGATCCTATGGAGCTTTTTGTATTTAACAACAATCAATGGGTTTTATGGAAAATCATTGAGCAAAATGTGAGCTGCAAGCTCACTACCCCATACTGATGTTATTTATAACCTTAGTCTTAAACTGCAGGAAAAGTACACTTCCGTTCTATGGGGAATACATTAAAAGTATAAAGAGCAGATAAAAAGACAGAGCATTTCATGGATCACCAAGAACAAAATCCACTTAAATGAGCTTAGAGTTGGTTTCTTGGCTTTCACTGATGGAGAAGGACTATACGGCATTGCCCAAGAGGAAAAAGCTGTTACCTAAGTGTGTTTGTTACCTCATGCATAAACATGGGATTACTGTAACACACATACAGTATGCATATAGGGTGTTCGCTTCTAACTACTTTAACCCTGTCAAGACCATATTATAATTTCTTGTGATTAGGACAGATTTCTACTTCTGCTTTGAATACGAGTTGTCTGTTTTTTTAGTAAACATTGGGGTGATAAAAGATGAATAGCTGCTGGTTTGCAAGATAGCAGGAAGGATAATTTTCTCCCTTCTGTGTTGCCTAGGTAAATCATCATTAACATCCTATATGTGAAGTGCTAACCACAGTAATACAGGTTTTAACTTAGCAGGGATGCAGCCATGAAATATTTGTTCAGTAACCCTATCTGTAGAAAATGGCACAGTATGAAGAGGGTCAGCTGGTGCTTATCTAGCATCAGCGGGGTCTCCAGCTCATCTACTGAATTAAGTCTCAGTGCCAGGAATATTGTTTCTCACTTGTTTAAAAAAAGGAGGGGGAAAAAAAAGAAGACTAAAGTTACTTTAGGGGTGCACAGTAAGAACATTTTATCTGCCAGATACCAACACTATTGGCTAATTTAATTCTCAGATTAAAAAATACATTCTAAAGACATAAGACTTAAAACCAGGCGTGCTCCTCGCAGTAAGCTGAATAATTATTAAGAACAAAGAGAGAAGAGGAGAGTTTATGATGTAACTTGTTACCTGCAGATGGCAGACTGGCTATAGGCTGGGCCTTCGGTGGCGCTTAGGGCTTGGCCAACTTGAGTCTGTGTCAGGCCAAGGGACAGGCGCCGGATTTTAAAAGCTTTGGCAAATTCTCGTATTTCTTCCAGATTCACCCCATCCACCTCTCCAGTGGCTGTCTGAGGATCTGTTGAAATATTGGTTTTAATCATGTCAGTTCTTCATGTCACATATGAGTGGGCTAGGCTTACACCAGCTTGCATTGTTGAGATGTTTGTGGTGGTTTTTTTTTTAAATACTTATCCATTTCTCTTCTTCCCCAAACAGAAACAGGCTTGCCTTGTCAGGTGTGTTACGAAGCACATTCAGGCTGAAAAAATTCTAACTAGGTTGCAGTGCTTCCAGATGCTGGTGAAAGATTTTCAAAAGCATTCTTTGTTGCTCAACTCCTGAAAATGGCCTGCTCACCTCCGAGCGAGGTGGTGCCTGGGCTCCTCACTGACATTTGTGCCTTGCAAAATGTAGGTTGACAAATCATGCTCCCATTCCCCTTCTCATCACGTAGAGAAGGAAGGCTAGTGTTAATATGTTTATTTGCAGTATGTGTGGAGGGCTAAATTTGTACACAAACGGTTTTTAAGTTTTTAATCTGAAATAAAAACTTTCTGCTTTATCTAAAATTGATGCCAAATAAGGAGATTCACAAACCTTCCTTCACTTTTGCACCACACCCAACTCAGCCCACCAGCCAAATGTCCAAAATAACCCAGCAAATGAACAAGCCTAAACAAAAATCTGCCTTTAAAAATGCTTTAATTTAAGAATCATCTTTTAAAATATGCCCTCCTGAGAAGCAGCCTTTCAAGCTTTTCATTCTGCCTCCCATCAGGGTGATAACCAAGGAGCAGCAACATCAGCCATTAGGTTTCAGATGGTAATGCTGCACAATTTTTTACTTTTACATTAGCCCCTCAGAAGATAATGCTTATGATGCTGTGAGAATAAATCTGTCCTTCCTCTCCATAGCAGCTTACTGACACAGAAGCCTTTGTCCCTGAAAGGGCACATAATAAAGCATGTCTACCACAGGAAAGCTCCTTTGGTGCTGGATAACTCGGTCAATTTAGGACTTATCAAGGGAAATGACACAACAGCTGGAGAATGGAACTTTTTTTTTCTCCCCAAGCTACTGATCCCTGGCTAAATGAAAGCGTTTGCCAAGTCAGAGACAGCATGGGACTGGGATGGTGGAAGATTTCAAAGTGTTGTGCAATCCTGCGTGTAGTGAAGCCATTCTCCCAGCGAGACATCTCTATTGTTCTTCACCTCATTCCTCAGGCTTCTTAGGTGAAAAGTTTGTGGCACAATAACCCATCAATTTCTGTAAATGCAAGCAGTTGTCCAAGGACAGTGCTAGACTCTATTACTATTCCAAACCCTATATGAGAGTCCATCCTGCTAGAAATGCTATAGCTAGGGACTTGTCAGCATTACAGTAACAAAGCTTTTATTTCAGGGGTTTATAAACCTGATGCAAAATTCCCTTATGATGGAAATGTCCCATAAAAATCTTTTAGTCTGATAATAGACAGAAAGAAGAGGTTTTTCTGCTATATAAATTTAGCTTGTATCGATTAATAACTTGAGTGTAAGAAGCACACATAGCAGTAGTACTTTCAAAATACTCCTGTGTGTGCAGCCAGAGGCCACATGCATTCTACCTGCAGGTTAACACACACACAGGCTGAACCTACTTTTGACAATGCTCCACACTGAGAATCCCCCCTCCTGTTGTCAGTGCTGTGCTTGAGCTCACCTGGGCACACACGCACGCTTTTGTTCAGTGTGAAGCTAGGGTGCATTTTATTTGGTTCTAAGTAGTTGGGGCTATGATAGAGGCCACTCAGGTTTGTGAATTTATTGCCTTTAGAGATGTGAAATTTTCCTACTTACCCCATACACAGTCGATCCAGCATGCCAGTTCTGATTTTCAGAGAAACAGAACGGAGCTGGATGCTTATCTACCCTTCAGGTCTCTGAGGAGCAACTGATAAACTTACAAAATATCAGAAATTACAATGACCTCAACGATTCCCTTGAGTAAAGTGCACTAAGATGGCGACCTTCCTCACCTCTTCACTTTGTTCACTTTAAGGCCTCTAACTAAGGCCATTAGGAATGTGACAAAGGACAATCCAGTTCGTCCCAGAGAACTTTCAAAGTAGCAAATGCTATGGCAACTGGCACCTGTAAACCTCTCTCGCTCCTATTAGGAATAAAAAGGGAGGCAAGAAAGCTAAGGGGTTATTTGTGCACACATGATTATAGAGGAATTCTGCCAACTTCTGCTGGATCTTTCTGGCATGGCACATCTACAACAGTAAATATTATGGGAAGTTCTTTCCTGCTCAGGGGGCCTGTATGAAGAAATACTCAGGCTAAGCTCTCCTTGAGCTGAGAAACCCACCCCCCCCCCAGTGATGTACTTCAGGAATATGGGAGTAGATTGCAATATATGGCAGAGTATCTTTTGAGAAAGAGGCTTCATTCTGACATAACATCTTTGGGAGGAGAGAAGTACTAACAGAGGTGAACCAAAACACTGAGGCCTTTTATCCCTGAACTCTAGGGAAAATAGTGTTTCTATCAAATCAGAACTATGTCTACTTCAAGTGTGATTCAAAGTCCTTTGAAATCCATAGAAGCAGTCCCTTGTTTTTCATCAGCTCCATAAAACTCAGATAGTACTACAAAGACCACTCTATTGACATCATCATATTACACCACTGATCTGTTCTACTCTATTGCCATTAAAATGCCATCAATGCATAATATTGGACTCTGTGGACTAATACATGCACCTAAATAAACATATACAAATAGATAATGGACTTTTGTTTTAGTAACTTCTGAGCTTTTGGAACAGTTAAGTGTACTTCACATTTTAGGAAGAGTAGCTTATTGAAGACTGTAAATGAACTGGTGCTTTTAAAATGAAGTGGATATCCTAGAGAAGGCAGCCTAGTGCCAACAGGAAAATAACAAATACCAATCTCACTGAGTGGTTGGGATCTACAGTAACAGCATTTAAAGACTCCCAGTGTGCATTACAGCTGTCATGTCTCTGAAAATACTGGGTGCTGGAGAGAGGTGAGAGAGCTGTCTGGGACCATTTTAGGGGATATGTGTCATATTCCCTAACAAAAAGAAAGTCAGCTAAAATTGCCCCAGATATCCTGGTGGATGGTGAAGGTGGGAGAGCAGAGTGGGAGAAATAAAATCCATAGGCACTCCTGCACTGAATCCCCTGCTTCCTACTGAACAGAACTAATCCCACTCGTGAATTCTTCTGAAAATCCCACATAAGTTTGTTGGTGAGTACAAATCTGCTGTTATTTTTATTGCTCAGGATCAAGATCTACTACAGAGAAAGCAGTGCACCCCGAAGGAGAAAGCAAATTTCTGCTGCACAGAGTTCTACCACAGGAAGGATTACAGTGGCGATTCCCCCAGCCTGACAGGAGGAGAAATATCTGGCAGAGGAAGTCCAATGGCAAGTAAATTGGGTAAGAGAGGCAGGACAAAACATTGTTAATGGAAAATGGACTGGAGCTCAGGGGAAAGAAAGAATAATTATTTGTGGAGGCATTTTAACTTTATAGGAACAGAGGATAGTAAAATGAATTTGGAAGAAAGAAAGGAACTGCATGGAGACACAAGTCATGCAACATGAGGGGAAACCAGTGATTGATACAAATAGTACATACGGTGGAAAAGTTAGAGATATGAGAAGAGGGGTGCATCGGAGGAGAGGAAAATGAAATGGAAAAAAGGAGGAATAATGATGCAGAACTGAATGAAGGGAAAACAAAGAAGCGAAAAGACAACAGAGATAGGATGAGACAATATGAAGAAATCATACAGAAGGGATAGGAAAAAGTTTTGCTTAGGCAGAGCTTCTTTTTAAATGTCCTTTCTTTGGAAACAACCATGATCTTTTGTCTTTAGAAGAACTAGCACTTGTCGCTGGTTAGGGATGGAGAGGTCAGGATGTGATAAAAGGGAAAAACTAGAAAGAACAAATCCAAGGGGTGAAAAAAGGACAAAAAATAAAAAAGGAAATAAACATAAAAAGGAATGAAATGCACCTTTTTAAAATTAGGAGACATCTTAAATAAAAAGTGTAAAATCATAAAGAAACTATGACTAGAATGAAAGTCAAAGGAGTAAAACTAAGAAACACAGAACACTGAAGTTATTAAAGCCTAATTCTGATCTCTTCCTCATAATACTTCAGTAATTTCACTGATGTGAGGCAGCCTCTTACAGAGTTACTCTCCTTACAGTAAGTGGCCAGAACCTTGCCTAAAATAGTTATTTACTGAAGTTACGTTGCTCTATCCAATTCAATTAATAGAAAGAGGTAGCTGAGCATGTTTAGTTTTACAAGAACTTTACCATATTTGACAACAATTTCTGGAATACAGCAAATCTCTGCAAACGTACTTGACTCGACGGCCTCTGCTCTGTGTTCCCCACTTGATTTAATTGAGCTTTCTTCTTTTTTGAGCAAGGGAGAAGCACCCCAACTATCTCCTCTGTGCCATTCATTATATCAGGTAGGGTACTGACGATGGCTAAATTTGCCTGATGTTTACAATTACAAGAACTCTGTTCTTTTAAAAGTTTCAGTTTCCCTACCACTTGAAGCATGGCCTCGGGCAGGTGTCAGGATCGCTGTTACATCAGTAATGGGCTTCTTGCCACCCAAGTAAAAATCTGACTCCAAAAAGTCCAGGCAGATGAGCCTCCCAAGTTCCTAACTATTTAGTAGAGGTTTGCTAGACTCTGTGTGGAATTTTAAGATTTCTCTTCTGAACTGAGGATGCTTGAGTCTAAGGCTGAAGTCTATGGAGAAGGATGCCACTCCTATGGTTGTGGCTCTGGTCTGCTTTGGGCCAGGACAGCAGTAGACAGACAGACCGACTCGCTTCTCTCCTTGGTGATCATTTTCCACACCCCTCTGATGGCTTACAGGGAGGGTGGGAGGGGCACCTGCATGATTTGGATGCAGAGTAGGCAAAAATTAAGCTTGTGTCTGAAGAAAAAGAAATGATGGAAGGAAATAAAACAGTCCTGAAGGCTACTATGGGGCTAGGATTTGAGTTTGGGGTGGAGGGAGAGAGGACCTGACTGCAAGTAAGTAGTAATCATTGTGGTAGAGGAAAGAATAAAGGGAAAAAGAGGTAGCACTAGTGATGAAACCAAGTAGAGGAGGACAGACACTACCTAATAAAAAGGCTGGTAAAAGGGACACAGTGACTGACTGGGAGTTGGAGGGGAACTGAAATGTGAAGAGGAGTTGAGGAATAATGGACTGTGAGGAAAGGACTGCAGGGAGAAGGCAAGAAGAAACATAGCACAGAGGAAAGGGGAGCAGAAATTGTGTGGAGAATGGTGTGAGGAAGTAATGGGAACAGAAAAAGTGGTGGAAGAAGCCAAGCCTGAGAAGGAAGAATAGAACATCTACGTTCATTAGTGTATCTCCTCCTCTTCCCTAAATTGATACTCCTGTGCCTCAAAATTCTCTGCTCTCAGTCAAATCCATGAACATAACATGCATCTTACTCCTTTAAGAGCAGGACCAATAAAGATGATAACACAACCTGCCAGCTTCTCTTTCCATTCAACTGACAGAAGATCTCATGTGTTCAACTATGAGTATAAACACAGTCTCAACATACACCTGATTTAGACGACTATTCTGCTTTTCTAGCAACCTCGACATTTATCCAAGCAAAAAAACCAAAGCCAAAAGAACATCCTTAGAGTTACACAAAGACTCAGAAGCTACAAAATGCTGAAGTTAGAGTAGCCCATGATGCAGTATAGCATACTCTTTGAGCCCCAGATTACCAATTCTTTTTCCCCAGACCCCTGCCTCATCCAGTGCATAGGACGTATTGTGCTTCATTACAGAAGAACTGATTGATGTATTGCCTTTTCACTTGTTCAGTGTGTGGCCCTGGACCTCTATTAAAGCTCTTCACCAATGACATAGTTATTCATTTCCTCTTGAGCTCTTCTGGTTTTTTAGATCTTAATTTATTTTCTTGTGTTTCTACAAGATGAAGGTCTTCCCCTTCTCATTCACAGAGAAGTGGACAGATATTAAGGGAAAAAGCATTTTTGGGTACCCAGTCTCGGTCAAGTAGGAGATGATTTTTTAGACTGTGTCTTTAAATGGTTCTTTATACAGTTCCACAGTGAAAGTGCACTTAAAATTGTAACTCTGAGTACCAGGTTCTTCTGTAAGTTAAAGTCCAGAGTCTCAAGCTGGATATTGAGCGAGCTCTTGTGAAAAAATCTGTTTTCAGTGACTTGTCTGCCATTGCACTGGAATAACATGGCAGATAGAAAGCTTCCGCTCCTCAGATCTCTACTGCTTGAAGCAAGACCATCCTGGACCCTTTTACAGTTCCCTACATCAAACATTATGCAAATTGGGGAAGAGTTTAGTCAATCAGGTAGGGAACAAACCCTGGGACAACAGCTTGCGTGTTGCATTAGTAATTCTCATGCATCCCAGGAACAACTCCACTGGGAATGCACCGAAAGAAGGATGAGAAAATAATCATGATTGCATGATTTTAACCACAACACATGTCATTAGCATAAACTACACGTTCTAAAAGCAACTGCATACAGCTGAACAAGTGACTTTTTCTAGTATCTCATAACTTTTGGTAGATCTAACCTGTAAACTTAAAGGGGCTTCTTCCACGTGGCTTTTATGGCGTAGTGCACCTATCCACATGTGTAGGATAACTATTGTTATCCTACAACAGTTATTCTAGAATATTTTTTAATAAGAATGTCCATAAGGGAGGCTATTCTGGCCTAGCCATTGCAAAGCAACTTACTCCACATTAGCTATTTTAGTCCATTTTCCCACATAGATAAGGGGTAACTACGTATTTTTAACATGAAGTCTCTTACTCTTCTACTTCCTACTAGCTTGTCTACATGAGAAAATTTACTGTCAGAGAAATAGCAGTATATTTATATCACTATAATTATATCTATATATTTTATGTACTTACAGCTACCAATGTGGGTATTTTTATTCCCGAATAAAAGTATTCACACTGGGAGTTATACCAGCATTATTTTACCTCTATAGCTCTGCTAGTAATTTCCCCATGTAAACAATCTCTGAAATAATCTAACCAAGATTTTTTTTTCACATCTTCCTTTGCATGACAGTTTCTCCAAGCTTGTATCTCTCATATATTTTACATTACCAATACAGCAAGAGCTATAGTGTTTGTTTACTTGAAATATGTACATGGGGTATCTTTGAACAAGGTCACCCTGTACACTCTGATTTTTGCAGATGTGCCAAACTGCTTCTTATGTATACTTTTAACCTGTTGGTTTTGCTTTGTAAAGACCAAAGTTAATGCTGATAAGGTAATAGAGAAAACTCTGATCTGGAAGAAAGGGCTGTTCAGGAGGTCAGCTGTTACAACCCTAACACGAAAACTCAGTTAGTTCACTGCAGTGTGCTCCCCTCTCCTCTCCCACTCATTACAGTTCTTTCTTGTTTAAACTGCACAGGATTTTCCTGGCCAGAAATGCCTCTTGCTCTAGATTTGTGTAGTGCTGGGATTTGCAGAACAGTTTGCTACAGTAAGGAAGCAAACAGTAACGAACAAAGGGCCTAAGTACAAGTAGGAGGATTTGTCTGCCCACCAAATTCTGAGCAGTACAATTCATTATATTGACTGATTCAAAACCTTCTAATTTCCAAAGAACATAAACTACATTTTAGTTAAAAGAATTGCACTCATATGTCAATTAATGGCTGCTACTGTTTTTATCACCATTTTTAGTGCTGATTACAATTTTTCAAGGCAGGTTTTCTGTAAGCCCCATCCATGACAGCACTTGGCAGCTCCACTCTACTTCGCATTATACATTCTACTATATGAAAAATAAAGGAGGGAAAGCAGATCAGGAAACTCAGCAGTGAGGAGGACAAACAGAGGGGAGAATTAAGAGGAGCAAGGGAGCAATACTTACTGCTGACTAACTGGCCAACACTCAAAGCTGAAGAGGAGGAGGATGAGGAGGAAGAAGAGGAAGCCTGACGCACTGGGCTTTGAGACATAGATGCTTGACTGTGAGCCAAATGCAGGAGATTAGGTTGTGAGGCTGCTTGTCCCACTTGCGTCTGGGAGGGCTGATGGAGCTATATGTTAAAATGTAAAAATAAGTATTTAGATCATGAAGCAGTAATAGGAAACTTTCAATGCACCATCTCACCCATTTGCTTCTGGGCAACCAATCCCTTACGAGCATTAAATACCACGGATGTAGTTCAGGTGACAGTGTTGCAGCAAGAGCAATCTGAGCTCCTTTGAATTCTGACTTCCCATTTTTTCTCAGTTTAATCAGATACTCGATCCAACTAGAAGCTAAATACTTGTTTGAAATTGGTGATAGGAGACCTATGACATTCCCAGCAGCATTCTGATTTAATAAACTTATGTCCTTACCTGTTTTCCAACTCATGAAGTCAGACTTTTATTCCTTACATAGATTCCCATATAAATCAGCATTGTTTCAGAGACGTCCTTTCATACTGCAGGACCAGGACCAAGAAGAGTCAGAATGGGGAAGAGAAGAGAAATTGGGGGGAAAATCCCTTTCCTACAGAAAGGCATATTTTGTCTATGGCACTAGAACTAGCAAGCAAACCCAAATGTTGAAATCTTCTTTCTAAATTGATGAATTGTCCTTGCCTAAAACACACACTGAAACTTCTGAGCCCCATTCACATCACGGCTGTGACAAATAAGACACACCTAAAATGCCTAGTGAGTATGGCAGGTGGAAATGATACACTGTGCTACGTGAACCTGACTTTACAATTGTAAAATTTTTTTACTTTTTACAAATTTTACAGCAGTGTAGTCTTTGGCTGTTCACTAGGAAGAAAGGAAAGACCCATTAATCCCTTCAGCCTGTAATAAGCTTTCACGTGGGCCTGAAAACTAGGAACATTCTGATTTTTACATAAAAGTCCCAGTAAATTCAAAGGGCAGTCTCTCTACAGAATGAAGGCACACAATGGACCATATGGTTTTGAATTGGCTTCTAGTAGTCCAGTACAGCCCTTTCAGAGCCTAATAATGGAGTAAATAGAGTCCTGATACACTCAGGTGACTGCTACTTACTACACCTTTATTTTATGTTGATTCTTGATATTGATCAAAAAACATTGCAAAAATGTACTAAAAGGCTTCACTTTTAAGTGATAGCTGTTATCTCTATTCTCAGGAAGAGGGAAAGATAAAGGCCTATTTGGCCTTGCTTATAAGTCAGTAATTTAAATCTATTCCTTGAATTCTAAGGAGTATGAGGGTTTTCTCTTTCTTATATTTAACTGAACAAATTACTTCAGAAAAAGAGCTGAATTCATTAGTGATACTCAAATTATATATAATATGCTCCCAGAACACACAGAAATGACTGATGCTAAGTAGACAACAAATTCTATGGCATAGTAGATAAAGGTATCTGATCACATTCAAGATGACATTTTTCTGTGGAATACATATGAACAATTTTAATGACATTATTCGTGATATGGGTATGTTTAAGAATGGAAAAAAATTACAAAACCTTTTTCTACCTCCCACATGGAATGATATAACACAAAATGAAGCAAGAAGCTCTAAGTTACCCTTTAATAATAACTAAAATTATTTGTCTAACCAGTTTCAGCCTATTCTGACTTATGAGAAGTCAAGAAACAGATAAAAAAAAATTATCTCAAGGGTTTTTTTCTTTGAATCAAGCACATTTTAAAAAAGAAAAATGTCGTTTCATCAAAGGGACAGTAGTTGAGAAGCTGACTGAAAGGCATCCAGATTTCAGACTCATTCAAGTGCTGCCCATCTTTGAAACAATTTCACTAAGGGTTGGGTTTTATCTATAGAGAACTCTCAATCCAGGACATCTACTTTTATTTTATTTTCTCCTAGGGAAGCAGTCCAGACTGTAGCTTTCAGAAACAGGCTGGCATTTGGGTTACGGGTCTGTTGTCCAACAGAATCTCTGGCAAAAGTAAAGATTTCTGCCTAGGCAAGGGAAGAAAAGTATTGTATTTAGATAAGTTAGATGCTTTCACACTACCTGAACCAGTCTTAAAGATGTTAGTACTTATCTGTGAGGATGAAGGAGCAAATGTAGTAGCAATCTTTAAAAAGAAAGATCTGTAAAATTATAGTCCAGCCAACTAAACTTCAACCCGTGGAAAAGTACTGAAGAAAATAATCAAACAATTTGTAAGCACCCGCAAGAAAACAAGGTAGCAACAGACAACATGGATTGTTAGGAACAAACTGTGTCAAACCAATCTGATCTCCCTCTAAGACAGGGTAATTGGCCTTGTGGACAGGGAAAAAGCAGTAGGTGGTTTGACTTTACAAGTCTCTTGACACTCCCTCGTGTGACATTTTTTATAACCTAGGGAAACATAGTTTAGATGAAATTGCTGCAGAATGAATGTAAAAGTAGTTGGAAAACAAAGCCAGGAGGACAGATATCTATCTGCTAAAAAAGAATGGTGCATGGATGGTGTTTCCCGGAAGTCTGCACTACTCGGTATTTTCTTAATGACCAAGGTGATAGACAAGAGAATATACTTACTAAATTTACATGCCAATGACATGCTGGGAGGGACTTTTGGTAGGGTGCAATACAGGATTAGGATTCAAAATGATCCTGTCAGTCTGAACGTGGTACCAACAACACTATAGTGTTGTAAAAGTGAAAAAAAGGCACTTCCTATTCCAAATTCTGTGAGTGGGAGCGATGTGTTCAGTGCATGTGGAGAAGATGAAGGGACTGAGAGTGGCTCTCTTCTTTTTGAGAAGAACTTTGGGCGGACAAAGAGCTGGACGTGAGCCATCAGTGTACACTCACATCCCAAAAAGCCAACCATATCCTGGGCTCTATCAAAAGCAGTGTGACCAGCAGGTCAAGCAAGATGACTCTGTCCCTCTACTCTGCTCTGGTGAGACCCCATGTGGAGTACTGTGTCCAGCTCTGGGGCACTCTCTACAGAAAAGCCATAGGTCTGTTGAAGCAAGTCCAGAGGACAGCCATGAAGATGACCAGAGGGCTGGAGCACCTCTCATATGAAGACAAGCTGAGAGAGTTGGGCTTGTTCAGCCTTGAGAAGAGAAGGCCCTGGGGGGACCTTACTGCAGCCTTCCAGTACCTAAAGGGGGTACAGGAAAGCTGGGAAGGAGCTCTTTACCAGGGAGTGTAGTGATAGGAAAAGGGGTAATGGCTTTAAACTAAAGGAGAGCAGATTTAGACATGATGAGGGTGGTGAGACACTGGCACAGGTTGTCTAAAGAGGTGATAGATACACCATCCCTGGAAACATTTAAGGTCAGGCTAGATGAGGTTCTGAGCAATCTGATCTAGTTGAAGATGTCCCTGCTCCTTGCAGAAGGATTGGACTGGACGACTTTCCAAGGTCCTTTCCAACCCAAACCACTCTGTGATTCTATGATTCTACTAAGCACAGGAAAGTAACATTTCTGCAGGGAAGACACCATGTCCACAGCTAGATGCCCCACTACAGAAAAAAATCTGGACCAACTGAAGGAGAATAATTAAGAGTGGCTGAAGGCCTGTGCATTACCTGAGGTTTATGAAGGCACCTGGAACAAGCTAGTCATATTTAATCTAAAGAAAGGAAGACCGGGTGGTATATGATACCTGCCTCAAATACAGGCGTGGCTAAAGAAAAGGGAATGAGTCTGCCTTACATTTTACAGTGGAGAGAATGAGGCACAATAACCTGGAAGATTCAAAATAGATGCTGAGAAAATCTGTCCAATGTGACAGTGAGGCACTGGCATAAATTGTTGGGGGAACCTGTGGAGTTCCTATGAGAGTGTTTAGGAGCAAGTTAGACAGATACTGGACTAGCTACTCCACCTGAGAACAGCAGAATGAACTGGATAATCTCTTGAACCTTGACCTTCCAGCTTTAATATTTTATGATTCTATGCTATTTCCCATCAGTATTTCTCAGGAAGAAGTACATGATCACGTAAGACAGAGATGGCAAATCCACCATCGTCCAGCCATGCTACACATGCAGTTGCTGAACAGTTCAACTGTTGACCATGTATGCAATAAATGTAATGCTTCCAGGAAGCACCAGAATGAGAGGACGTTCTGCATTCTACAGTTGTACATGCAAAGTGTGTGTGCAGCCACAGCCACTATGTAGCACGTGCACAGTATGCTGGTTAAGTCTAGGAAGTGTTCGATTCTCTGCACATGTATTAGCAAATGTGTTTTTGAAATAACCAGGACACCCAGAAGCCTGGTGGTTTTCTTGTGAGATGGCCAAAAATCTTTGGGCACATGTAGGAAATTCTCAAAATTTTGGCTGGGCAAAAAGGGATATGGCTAGTGAAGTCTGGATGTACAGTGACCTCAGGTGTAATAGCAATATGAAAGGGATATTTACAGATTGTTGGTTTCTAACTCACTGTTTGTGAGGTAAAAGGGAGTAATGGGGTTGGAGAGGCTGAAGAGGCACCTTAAGGCCTGACCAGGGACTGAGGGAGTATTCCATCTTTAACTCCCTACATAATTTTCAGCACACCCCCTGTTTTACAGACGTGACAGTTAAGCTGTAAATGTCCTGCTTAAAGAACAATGATAGTTATCTATGTCATGAAATTGCATTAAAACACTCTCTCTCTTTTCATCCACTATAATTTCCACTCCAGAAATAGCCTTAAGGAGAGGGAACGATTAGATTATGAATTAGATTCTAGATGACAGAATCAATTCAAACTTGCAATAGCTGACTTTTCCCAATTTTGGACACGTACATATGATATGAATTATATTTATGACTGTTGTGCATTTTCCATCCAAAGACAGAAGGAGGCACAGAAATTACAGAACCATTCTGTGTAGGTGGATATAGTAGACACGCCAAGAATGATGACTGTATGCAACACTGATCAGTATCTGGCAGGAATATATGTACACACACTACAGCTAGAGGAATAAGATGAATATGAGAAGCATAAAGTGCAGCATAATACTTTATAAGAATAAACTGAAGAATGCAAAGGGCCTGATTCTTATTACTTTTACATCACTTTCACTTGTTGCTGTCAACAGCAAAGGTAGTGTTGATTGATAGTTGCAGAGGTTAAGAATGAAGGTCTGTAAGCCTAAGTTCTGTTCTTAAAAAATGTACGTAGGATATTCCTACACTGGAGATGGTTGACTGGAGTCCTGTATTAAGGTCTTTTTATGAGAACAGGGATGTTGTTCCCTGCATCCAGAAAGTTATATCATCATGACAGAGTAACAAGCTATTTTGCATAAGCTAAGGAAAGAGAAAGACACTAAGTGGAAATAAAGAACAAACTTTTGAGAGAATATTTCCCTGTATTATAAGAGAACTGCTACTGGTTTTACAGAGTCTGGACAAACAGCAAGGGCAAAATACGGCCCTAATAGAAGGGAGAAGAAAGTAATGTGTTTAAATTGCAGTAAGGGAGGCTAGGGTCAGGCACCATGAAGACCTTTCTAATGCTAAAGAGAGTGGCCTAGGTTGCCTGGGGATGTCAGGGAACCTCCATCACTGAAGGTTTTTAAGAACAGGTTAGACAAACATCTGTCAAGAATGATATAGGGACAGTTGATCCTGCCTAGGGGGAGGGGATGGGCTGCATGACCTCTTCAGGTCCTTTCCAGTCCTATTTTTCTATGATTCGGTGAAAAGGAAATCTGAGAGACGAGGAAACACAACAAATTAGAGAAGACAGAGGTAAAGAAGACAAGTATAACAAAAAGGGCAGAAAAGATGAAACTAAGAGGAGTGGCACAAAGAGCAAGAAATAAAATTTAAACAATCCCCTTCATGATAGAAAAAAAGATTTTCAATTTTTTCTGATGTCAGCTAGTTCTTCCTGGGAAAAATGGACATTAACTCTAGTAAAGACTAAAGTCCATGGAAGGTGCTGAAAAATAAATACCTTGATATAAAAAGACATTCCCAAACACTCTGAAGTGCCAGGATAATGCCTTGCAGAAGTAGTATTTTCATGCTTCGACTTTTCCTGTAAATGGAGTTCTCTTTGTCTATGTTCCCTAAAATGTGCCATACATTTGTTTTTGAGAGGGTGGTGCTGTGCTGTGGCCACTGCATGATTGCAGAGCACCATGGCTCATACTGCATGACCAGGCATAGGCTTCAAAAGCTTTTTCTTACATCTTCTGGCAAATGCAGAGATTAAGTTGTTGCACATATCTGCGTGCTACATGCCAAATCACTTTCACTGTCAATGCTGCCAGAGTATTTCCACTGTGGCCCAAACACTGTACCCCATCACCATAATTTTGCTTACTCAACTGAATTCAAGTAAAGTGAATCTGAATATGAAAGCTATTTGATACTCAATAAGAATTTCTCTCTCCGTATAGTCTAATACAGTATAGTATATATAGTATAAAGGGCTTTTATGCACACTGCTTAGACTGATGGAATAGTTACATTTGGAAACTAGCATAAAAAAGCTCTTTGGGTTCACACAGGTGGTGCACATGCTCAGCAAAAAATGAAGAGTATGGCAAAGAAGTGTTGATGTGCTGTGAACATAACAGGGGTAGAACTTGACAGCATCTCATCTGCCAAAGTTCTTTCAAAGCCTTTCTGTGGGGTCAGGACTATGTTGAAACCGTACGCTGTAACTGAAATTCCCTGGGCTCTCTAAATGAGGTTGAGGACAGAGCTGGGCTTCCATAGAAGATACAATTCTATATGTCAACTAGGTGCATCAGTCATCTTTCTCACCCCTATCAGGAACGATATCGTGTCAGCATTACAATAACAGACTTAAGTGTGTAGGTGAATGCATAATTCAGAGGTAACAGCAACAGCAAAAAATGCTTTACTCTCCCCGTGCCTCAACTCCTTGGAATGACACAGGTAGTACAGTGTAGTGTAGCATAGTGGTATCTTCCTATATCCAATGATGTGGTACAGTTACACTGGTTTTTTTGAGATATCCCATTCCTACAAGTGCAGATGTCACAAAGAAAATTGGTCAGGAAGAGATGTAAGTTACAAGTCAAGTGTTCATGCTGTGGCAAGGAAAATCTGATGTAGTTACTTGTACTAGTAAATACTCTGGTATTCCTGACTTTCAAAAATATAGTCATTTTATTGATGGATGAAATGGAATTATGCAATGCTGATGGCAAAGGAAAAGAGAAGGAAGTGAGAAAAATTGTCATCCTCACTGAAAGTCATATAAAAAGCAAAAGAAAAACAAAGTTGGAATGAGACAACACTGTTTAGTGGCTATATTCAAACACAGAGAAAGAAGAGCGCATTTCTCATAAAACAAGACAGCATCAAAGCAATAAGAGTATTGCAGAGAGAAAATGATTGAGAGCTGGTTAGATTTTAACAGGAGGGAAAAACAAGAGATGGCATGGAGTTGTGATAATGAGACAGTAGGGTGCCTGTGGTAGGCTGAGGCTGCAGAAAGAAAACATCTGGCATGAAATTTGGAAAGCAGATGTACAAGAATGACCGCAGACCCATCTGAGAGCCATCTATGTTTTTCAACAGTTTATCTGGAGCATGATGCCCAATGACAATGAAGATTGGGAAATGACTACATAAGAAAATGCTGCCTAGTAACTTGTTTTGTTGTTATTGTTGGCAGAAGCCCAAAGCTGGTAGTGCTATAAGACACAATGAAATATGAAAAGTCCTGGCAGGTAGTATAGATAAAACAAGACTGAGGAGAACTGGGACTACAGACCTGATTTAATGAATCTGGTACGTAGAAGGAAAGAGCCAGACAACAGCAAGAAGGGAACCCGATGATGAGATACACTGGAGAACAGTATAATGTGTAGAAGTTGCTAGTGCATGCTGTGGGCAAGCAAATAGTTATGAAAACACCAATTATTAGGAAATCTTTTTAAGGAATCCACAAACAAGAATGTGTTTTCAGCCACAGCAATCGCTGGCAGCTGGATTCCTCTAATTTCACTCATTTAAGAATTAATTGTCTGTCCTACAGTAGTTACCCTAGCCCCCTCTCATGACAATGGAGACAATAGAGACCTTAAGATACCTATTAGAGATTCAACCAATCTAAAAATTATTCTAATTTGATGGCTTGTGTTGCCCCTTGGACAAGCATATGTCTCCTTGTCTGTGTCTCTGTCTCTACAGGAAATCTAGTTAACCGGCTTCCCCCAGACACCAAACTTCACTCTAAGTTAAGAAAGGTGAATCCTTTCCTAAATTTCATAAGATTTCAATTCATGGTTTAAGTTCTTCTGTCAGTTGTGTTGGTGTTGACAAGTGTTGTTAACAATATGAAAGCCTTGAAACACGGTTTTCAAACCTGATAGCAAACGACAATGCTAACAAGTTGTAACAACAAACTCATCTCTTCTTGAAAAAAAATGAATGTTTAGCCACACAACCTGGATTTTGACAAAATCACTCCTGAGAGGCATGGAGAAAGTGCAGAAGTTAAGGTTGCAAGGTGCTCTTCTATTATGAGATATAAGCAGCTTAAAAAGCAAGAAACATAATATTAGGGAATAAATTGTCCTTTTTTTTTTGAGAGACTACAAGCAGAGATCAAAGGGTTTATACCAAATTTTTTTAATGGTTTTATCAATCAGCAAGAAAAGATGGTGAGCAGTGGTGAAGCTGAATCAGCAGGAGG
Organism: Laterallus jamaicensis coturniculus; assembly: GCA_022605575.1. NCBI lineage: Eukaryota > Metazoa > Chordata > Aves > Gruiformes > Rallidae > Laterallus > Laterallus jamaicensis. Next base: position 1,708,968 of record JAKCOX010000031.1, on the reverse strand, counting down.
AACACGTGAATTTCTTAAGTTACTACAGAATACCATGAGCAGCTTGCAGATGCTGTTTACAACATGCTGGCAGAGCATTACGACAGATGAAATACAGAGTAGATAGGTGCAAAGTGATTCACATTAAAAGGAACCATTTTAGTGACTCACATGCTTATGATCAGGAGAGAGAAGATGTACCACGGTGGATATATCTGCTTATTGAAAACCATGCTCAATGAGCAGAGATAGTTAGAAAAAAGCAGGAAGTTAGGCTGTATTGAGATAAGGACAGAAAATAATGCTGAAAATATTATAATGTTATTATGAAAAACAGTGATGCGCCCTCACTGTGGTCATGGCATTCAGTTCTGATCACAAAAATCTCAAAGAGATTAGTGTGGAAATTGAAATCATTGGGAGATGGGCAGTAAAAATTATTAAAGGCAAAGAAAAACTTGTTCATGAACAGAGATAGAAAGGACACAGACTACAACAGGGGTGCAAACAGCTGCCTGCTTTAGAAAGCCATTACAATTTCTAGGAGAATTCTCATTCTGTGTATAGATGCTGCCGGTCAGATTAGGAAAACCTTGGAAAACAGTGAAAACACTGAAGCTTTAACTACTCCATGTAATTTAAAGAGGAACATTCCCTGCTATGGATAAAACCCATAAATCAGAAAACCTTTCTTAAAAACAAAAGGAACAGGATTACAATGGAATTGCTTGTGTACGTTAAGAAACCTATTTACAACACAGAAAAAGCAGTGCATTACACTACAAGCAAGTGTTCATTTCCATGAGGAGACATGGAGGTTTTAGTCTGTCAAGTTGGAAAAAAGTTGTATGAATAAATAACACATGTAGTCTAACTCAGTAAAACTGACTAAAAACAGTATCTGAGGCATTTAAGTCTTCAGTCTTCAGGCGAAAAGTAAGCACTAGCGTGCATTACTTAGCAACTGAAATAGGCTACACAGGTTCAATTACTGTGACTCAGCTAACAAGCAGCAGCTTACTATCATCGCTTGCAATCACCTCTCTTTCTCCCGCAGTACTTAAGTTTCCAGGGAAGTGACAAGTTGAAAGTTAAACTAGGATCATCTGCAACTGGAACATTTTACTACATTATTTATTTCCTCATTTATTTCCCTGTGACATCCTTAAAACTTTTCCCAAACTTGTCTTGTACTCTTCTCTCCTCCTTCTGAAGCTTCTTTCATCAAGTTACAAGACACCAAATGCCGTGTGACACCATTTTCAAAATATTTTAAATTCCTGCTGAGCCCTCTGAGTTTGAGCACTCAGCTCTTCTGAAAGCAAGGTTTTAAACTTCTGACTAAATGTGCTATCATTAGCCGAACACTATAGTTTGGCTAAGTCTTTACCCAGGCAGTAATATAAATTCAGGATGTCCTCTGTGTAATTTTAGTTACTTTTCAAATGATAAGGAAGTTTGTATAGTACTAGCTCGGTTGCTTTTGACTGTCCATCAGCATTATTCCTACGAGGAATCTAGCACTTGTATTTCTCTTCTGCTCCCACTGAGATCCGTAGCAGATTTCCTGTGATTTCCTTCATTAAAAGCAGAAGAGCCAGTAGAGGGAGCACAAACACATAGAAATAATTTTCTGCAGTTCCTATAAAAATGATGTGTACTGTTTTTTCATGGAGTATTTGCACTCATTTTTTTCCCTTGATCAAAAATACCGTCTTGATCAGGCTCCAAGATGTTTAGGTAAGGGGCTGTCCAGTGGGGCTGTCCCTCCTGCAACCCCTGGGTCATCAGGACTCCGTGTGGGGGGGCAAAGGCTGGACCCTGCGAAACTGATCTTGTTTTCTACCTACATCGCCCCGCTGGGCAGGCCAGCACAACAAGGGCACGTCTTTGGCTCCTGAACATAGCCTGAGCTCTGCTCACTGACGATCTCTGCCAGCACATGAGCACACAGGTGAACCAGTGCATGATACAGCTAAACAGCGACTTTCTGCCTTGAAACCCCCAGTCATTCAGCAAGCTGCAGTCTTCAGCAGCAGCTTGTCCCTTTATGGGAGCCAGGTGCCACTAGCTTTGCCAAGAAAGGTCACACCTCTGTCCCCTCTCTGCCCACTGACACTGCTGGCGGATGGTGCCTGGAAGAGGTTGCTTTGCTGCAGGACTGAGAAGGTGCCTTGCTCTGCAGGTGAGAAAGTCTCAGGGAATAACACAGGACCCCTATGATCCTCTTTACTTCTAGATTTCATGAGCTTCAAACAGGGTCTCAGGATTGCTCTGCTTTTTGAGAGCTTCCTCCATAAAGGATGGAAATATCTAATCTCTTCAGGGGACTCATCCCACCCCACACACCCTCAGGAAACCAAATGTAAACTGTGGAGTTTCTTATTCCATTGTCAGGCTTTCCTGTTCTAGAGAACACAGAGCCCGTCCTGCCATCCATCCCGCTTTGTTTGAAACCACGTACATGCAACAATTGCAAAAGCACTTGCCACTAGTGTAAGTCTGCTCCCATTAAAGAAAATAGAGTTAGATAAATGACAAGTGCTTTGGAAAATGCCTCTGCTAGATACCACAGAGGATAGGATGGAAAAAAGAGTATGTAACCACTTGGATGTGAAACATTTTCAAAACAAACAGAAAAGTCACCTTAGAGATCCATTGGCTATCTACTTTTAAATTTGAAAGAAAAATAATAATAATATGGAGTTCAGAGGGCCCTGGGATTTTCAGAAACACATAAAATGCTGCTACCTGCATCTGGAAGTGTAGGCAGGAATAGCAAACAAACACTATCAGCAATAGGACTGCTAAGCTGAAAATTTGAGTGACACTTTTCTAAGTACCCATGTCTATGCAAATATCTGATTTTCCAGTGAAGATGGCTAATAAGTTTCTGTATTTTTCTTTGTTTTCAAACCACAGTCTATTCACTAACCACTAACAAAGGAACTGAACTTTATAAGCCAGATGGGCTTCTCCTGTCTCATGTTCCTACTGTGCTTTTGCTTCAGAACATTTCTCACTTGGGCTCTCAGTATTGACCTTTAAAAGAAAAAAAAGAATAACTGGATAACCCCATAATGTAGAAATAAATTATATAATGTGAGATAAATACTGCTATATGCTACATATATAGTATGCACAAATATACTGTATATGATAGAACTCATCTTTTGTTATTAAAAAATATAAAGAAGTATGAGTTTTTAGAAAGGCCTTGAGAGGGTAGGAGGTTTCCACACATCTGTTTTGCTAATCATTCAGGCTACAGACGCTTTACCTGCTGGCCTGGTTTGAGCGGCGATAGTGTTATTCCCTGGGTATTGATCACTGGGAGTATCTGGTTGCCGATGACGGTAGCGATGATCTGACCCTGGGCATTGGTCAGTAACTGTGGAGTTATCGGTTGCACCTGAAGTCCCTGAGCTCCACCCGCCGCCTGGCTGGAGGGGACTGGATTAGGCATCAGTGGGATTGTTCCAATAATCTGGAATGACATAGAAAGGGAAGATGCACACATGCCACACATACTCGCCACACAAAATTACTTGGTTTATGCCCGTTAAATCCAACTTCGGTGAAATAAGCACAGAGACACAGATATGACAGGCTGAGGGTGGGAGACAACCATTCCTTTACCAGGGTGATGAGGACTTTCAAACTCATTTGTCGTGTCTTGTATCACCTGTAAGTTTTACCACTGCCCACTGTCATCCCCAACAAATCTGCTGTGGCCGAGTGTGTGAAATAAATGCTGGGCCACACTCTGGCCCCTGGGTGAAGCTTTGTTCCCACCTCTCATTGAACACAGAGTGAATGCAAATCAGTCCTGTTTGTCTTTGCTATCTACAACTCATCTGTACATTGTTATTAACTGTGAAGAGACGTACTCAGGTAATTTTCCTTGATGTACTGATACCTAGTACCAGATGACCACCTTTAGCTCCGATGCAATGTCAGGGAGGAACAAAGAGATACAGATGCCTTTCAGGACATGGCTTATTAGGATACGTTCATAAAAATGCAGCTGCTTTTGGATGACAACTAAGTACTACAACACAACAGGAGGGTTGCTGTTAGATAAAACATTTTAGCTAACATTTCTAGGGCAAGTACTTGCAGGAAGAGACACTTGTGACATCTCAGATTTGAGAATACAGTGATTTCCTAAAATGTGAATGTGCCTGTAAAACTAATATTAGAATGAGATGTCAAGTAGATACCGTAAGAAAGCTTGTCAGTCAATAAGCTGCTGGACTGAAGAGAGTTACTCTATTGGAAGACTTTTTACAAGTATTAGAGCATCTGAAACAAACCTCAGATGAAACTTGGGAATAAAACCAAACTTTTTTTGCTTTTTTTTTTTTGGTAGGCAGCAAAAAAAAAATGAAGCTGGAGGTATAGAATTATTGCAAAAGGGAATGTAAAAAAAAAAAAAAAAAGCAAAACACAGCTCTATATCCTTCACAATTTCTCTCTGATTTTCTCTGTCACAGCCCCAAATCAAGCCCCCAAAACAACATCTATCCCTTTGTAAACCTTCTAGTCTTGCCTGTCCAGAAGTCTTGCTTTCTCCTCTTTATCCTCAATGTCCGCCACACTCCATGTCCTTGTATTTCCCCACTAGTATGATTCCTATTGCATCACATACCTTGGCTAGTGTAGACCTACTTAGTTGGTGAGAAATAGTGTTGGAATATGTCTGAGCTCTTTATCCTTAGAGGGGATATTGACAGAGTAGCTTTCCTCCATCTACCTGCTTATTCTCCTTCCATTTAGGAGCATAATCATCTTTGTACATCTATTTCTAATAAATTACATTAAAATTGGTCAGCTGTTTCAAAGCAATTAGTTAGGTGTGGAGAGATGGACAGATGGAAAAAGGGAGAGAAGACTAGACAGCACAAACCACAAGACTCATTTCCTCAGGAAAACAGGCCATAGTGTTTCTGATGAAACTTGAAGGCAAATTTGTCTCCAAAACAAACATTCCTATTGATTCCAACTATTCATGTATATTATTCTAATGGGAACTGTACAATGCAGTGTAAAATTAGCTCTAAAATGACAGTTCAGTGAAAACATCAGCAGCTTTGTGGGCTAAGTTACTTCTGAGGAAAAACTGGAGGAACAACTCTAAATCTCTCGCTAAAGATACAGAAAGGATACATGTATGAACTGTGCTGTGAAGCACAGCAGGGATCTGTGAAGATCTCTGCCTATTTAAATCACCAGAGGTGACACACAACCACTCCAGAAACTCCATCCTCAAGAAAGCATCAAGCAATGACATCCAACTATCTCAGGCACAGATGGAGGGGCAAGAGGTTTTCATCAGAGGATCACCCTCTTCCTTCTGTTATTAGATTAAACTACCACTCAATGAAGTGACAACACCCTAATGATTGACTGCTCCTTCAGCAGTCGCAGCCCAAAGCGTGACTCCAGGTATACTCAAATGTGAAGCACAAGGTGACAACTTAAAATGACTCTTTGAGTGAAAAGTGTGCACTTGTTTAGCTACGGCAGCTCAGCAAACACGTGGTGAGTGCTGAACTCATTGCCAGTTTGCCAAACTTGCCCAGTTAGAAGTTTGGATGGCAAGATCAGAGAACTATAAAAACCCAGGACAGCTCTCCTATGGGAGGACCTGGTAAAATGGCAAGCCCACCTACTAAGCTGTATTGTAAGAACTGCATATATCAAAACTGTTCAAAACACTGTAAAGATATCATTTAAGCTCTCCTTAATGCATTCCTAAAAGGTAGACAGATCAATAAAGATTATTACCCCCATTTTACAGAGCACGAAAGTGAAGCACGATGGAACACATTCTGAGGGAGGTTGTGATTTGGAGTGTTAGTCTTCTAAGCTGGAATTGCCTGTGAGTTTCTCTCTGCAATCATAGCACCTTTATATGTATACATTTTGAAGGTGTCCCTACCCAAACTGCAGCTGTGTTGCTGTCCATGTGAGCAGATAACTGTTCACTGAAGAGGGAGGCATTTATCTAAATCATTAGCAAATTTCAGAATGTTTTATAAAATCTGACTTTCAGAGTAAGTTAAATACAACTATGACACAGTGCAACATGTACATTTCTACCATTTTTTGGCAACCAAAAGTATTTGTGGGTCAAAAATACATTCTTTCACTTTCAACAAAGTGAAACCAAACACACAAAATAATTCTTCTTAATTTTATCAGCAGAAACCAGCAAAGGCCTCTCCTTCCTTTGCCATGTCAGTAGAGGACGTGACCTTGGAGTGTCATTACTCCAATGTAACTTTAACTATCAAGGTCCTAATCCCAGCAAAGCAAAAAATGCTGCGCTGGTGTTATCAGTAATAGAAATGTTTGCATTCACATTTAAAATGCATTTCTTGGACTGCAGTTGGACATTTTATAGAATGACAGTGCTGAAGTGGACAGTTTGTAAGGTCAGAAGCAGAAGGCTATCTATATGTATTAATGTGTGTCACGCACCATTCTGTACGTGCACACAGCCAGAAACGGAGCAGGGAAAACACAGCTGGGAGAAGTGTTCCAGAAGGACAAATGAACAAATGCCCTCAGGGGTGTTACTGTAGGAACCAAAGGTAAATCTGAATGGGAAAGCGTCTTCCCACTTTCTGCAACTTACTGAGATTTCAATTTTTAATTTTTATTTTTTTCCCATTTTGTACCCAAATAAAGTAAAATCTTATCTGGTTAAAAAGCAAGACATCCAGTTGTTTCTAGTCAACCAATTTTTTATGACATGCATCTTTGATATGGCTAAAACCAAATTCAAGTTTCCTCTTTCAAATTCCTCCCTTCTCCAAGTGTCATTTCCTAAATATCCTAACAGCTCTCTAGTTCAGACATAGGGAAGAGTACTGAAACTAGATCCCCTACTCAAAGCATGCCTGACTGTCCTGATGATGGGCCAGATCCCTCTTGCTCTTTGGTTCACCTTTAATTAAAACACCAAGACTGTAATTCTGGCCCTATTCAAGTGACAGCGTTGCCAGAAGCCTTGGTGGACTCCTATTTTCACTTCAAGTATTCAGTAAGATTGTTCCATTTTTGTTTATGGATTAAAAGTACACCAACTGCATCTGGAGGTGTTTATAGAGCAGTTATTAGAAATATTAAAATTTAGTGGTTTATTCTTCCTAATGTTAACTGAATTTTAAATCTCAATGACTTGTATCTAAATTCAAAAGAAATTCAGGGTGATTTTTAGGAGCATCTGGATATTTTCAATCAATTATTCTGTTAGTGTAATTTTAGCATTCAAGGATTTCAAGATATCTGAGACTGGGCCTCTCAAATCTTCCAGCTAGAATCTTTCCTTGCCAATCATTTCCAAGACACCTTAAGCAATTAACTATTATTTATATGAAATAAAGTTGTAAGGCTGGATTTGTACATGAAGTTAATCTGTTGATCTGCTCCAATATAGCATCTGTGGGCCGAGTGGTCTTTGCCTACATAGTCCTGCAAATTGTACATTCCTCTGCAATGGAAGAAGAAGCCACACAATTAAAGTAAAAGTAGAATCCAAAAGCTGGCCATGGAGAGGGAAAAAAATCCAAATCCTCAGTGTATCAAGAATATCTGTGAGTGTTATTCCCCATGGCAATGTCCTAACACCAATAAGCAGATTTTCGTCCCTTGCTTTGCTCAGTAAAGGTTTCTTCTTAGGAATGAAATAGAAACATCTAATCCCTTAAAAACAATCCCTTAAATAGCTGATCCTTAAGAAAGAATAGCATTAAATAAATTAATAAATCCATTTTTATCCTTTCTTGACTGAAAACAAATCTTCATATTTACTTGTCTTTGTGCTTTACTTCACTGTAATTCACAGGTTGAAACTGTGGGCCGAAGCTGAGCAACTGCTCAGAACTTCTGAGGATAAATATCTAATTGTAGCCCCATTTGCACTGTAGATATAAAATCAGATTTTGCCTAATTGCATGAAGGACTAATCACTGATTTCCCAGCAGTGAGTCTTCTCTTGTGGCTCCTAATAAACCAATTCTGTTTTGACATTAGGTGATGTTACTATGATACTCTAAAATGAAGCATACAACTGTTTTTTAAGTTCTTATCCTTCCTGCCTCATCAGAAACAGGGATGCTGCCTTGCTTCTTTGTTCTCCTAGCACAGCCAAAGAAATACCACAAAGCCAAATGGATGGTTTAACAACTGCCTTTGTTTCTGCTGTGAAAAGGCTAAGTCAAATCAAAGACTGACTAGACTAGTTTGTTTCTACTGTAAACCAGGGCTGACATAAAGCAAACAGTCCAATACATCTGAAAAATGTCTTGAACTATGAAGAGATAATGTCTTTTTTTTCAAAATTTATTATCAAAATGAACAGCTCTCTGATTTAATCAGTGTTACAGCCCTTTAAATATTGAAGGTTAATTATTCAGTTTTGAACAACAGAGGAAAAATATTAAAATAAAATAGAAAAACAGGGAAAAAGTAAAAGAAGCAACAGCAAAATTGCTCAGTAAAATGAAGCTAATCACCATATACCCAGAAGTTAATTTAACATCTCAAAATGTGAACAGAATGCATGAAAGTCTTAGTATTATGTAGTGAGCCAAAAATCACTAAAAGAGTGAATGTTTGCTGATTTAAATGTGCTCCACTCATCCTAATTTTCTAGGCCTCAGAATATAATTTGAAATTAAAGTTCACTTTGGCTTCTGTTGAATGATGCAGTATGTTTAAATTCTTTTTTTCTAGTTTTGCAGGGCCAAAAGCTAATTCATCCCTAGAAGTCATACCACCTATAGGACAAAGGACAGTGTTTATGATTTGGTTAATATTCTACAGTTTTGCAAACTTCCTTCTGAAGCTGCTTCTGCTTACAGGTATGTTCCTTCTTGTATGGTCACTGTATGAGCATGAGTTTCTTTAAGGAGATAATCTAAGGAGAAAATGACTGAGGAAAAGACAGACTAAATAATAATCTGCATGGGATTCTGCCTCTATGCAGCTGTCCCTTTCTTAATAACACACAAATATATACTACTTATATAAAATATAAACTATAGACATATTTTTAATATATATATGTATGATTTATTATCTACCAATATCACCTTTTTATATACTCGATACTATATATTCCTCCAACCTACACATTGAAAAACTGGAAGCATGAATACCAGCTCCATTTGACAACTAATTCCAAAAGAAATGCTACTCCATCTACTTCCTTGGTGGAATGACAGCATGATTCCTGAACCTCAAGGCATGATGATGCTAAGGCTGCCTGTGTCTTCTGAAGTAAAACCAGTAGCAATTTATGTAAAGCTTGCAAATTTCCTTAGTTGCATTATAATACCCAATGAGAATTCAAAAAATTGTCACAACCAAATGCTGTTATGAGAAGGCACCTATGAAGCACTACTTGTGAGTCACCCTTTTTTACAAAGAATTAGAATTTTCAAGGTTACATATTGTTCATCTATCATATCATATACTGGATGGTACATTGTAAGCATCATAAAGGAACAATGGGTCTGCAATTCTGCCCAGATTTCTCAGTGCTTTATTTTTCTTGGAAAATCATCTTTGTGTACTAACATCAAACTATACAGGACTTTGTCATCACTGTACAAATTAGGCAGTGAAAGTTTTTTCAGGCAAATACTGTTAAGTTCTGTTAGCAGGGGCATGTATACAGTCATAAAAAAGCATATCTCTCTTATCCAACATCCTGAATAACAGAATACAACATTTTCTCGTTAGAAAAATTTAAAGCTATATAATTATCAAATTAGAGATTAAAAATTATGTTGAGTGTATTCTGAATTGTTCTTTCCTAAGCTATCTACTCATGAGACTTAGCTTCCTTTTAAAATCAACAAGTCAGGCATAAGTACCTGACAGTTCTTTGAGTTGAGCAAAGCAAAGTTGATTTCAATTAGATTTACAGATTCCCAGCATTTCTGAAAATCAGGTACCTAGATTCTTATAGAAGTGTTCATTATTGAAAATTATTTGACGGATGACTTGTATAAAATATTTTAGCAATATTTTGTTTGCTATGACAACAGATCCGTGATACTATGTTGTGACAAAACAGCCAATACTGTCACAACAGAATTGTTATGAAAAAACAGCCACAATTTCTAACGTTTGATGTTGACAAAAAAGGACTCACAACTTACTGTTTTCGGCATTCGACTACTTGTCTCCCAAACCACAAACAGCTTTCCTGAGTGCTGTGCATGTGTATACATGTAAATATACTTCTGTATATGTGGGTTTGCTATCTCTTTTTTCTGTAAACACTCTTGAGAACAAAAAGTAATGGTATTAATTTTCTCAACAAGTAAATGCAAAGCAACTGAGCGACAAGCATGAATTTCTAGGTTTAATTACAAGAAAATATTTTGGTAAATATTAAGTCACCTCTACTTTCTTCCCATGCATACTGAGATTTTCATAGTTGTCTTCAGAAATACCATTGCAACTTTAGCTTATCTGAAGATTTCAATCTCAACTAAGTATCAAGCATCTCAATGACAAGCAATCACTGCTCTGAAACACAATTCCTCAACCTCTGCAAGCTTTGTCTTGCTCTGGTGAAGGAAGCACATGCACTGAACTTGCAAACTCTACAATAACTTTGTGTCTTCACCTTACAAACCATTTAGAACTGTCTCTTTGGGGCATTAACATAATATAAATATTCACTGCTACTTCTGCCTCACTGCATAAAGAGTAGACTCGCTTTCAGCCATACCAGAGTCTAACATACTGGACATTGGTAGAAAATGTTGGCACCCCTACATTTTGCAATACATGCCATGCTGAGCAATTCAGGGCTAGTTTGGGGGACAAATCGCCCTTTCTCAGCAAGCCTAATCAGGCCAAGCACAATGTGTGCCGGTGTTACTAGGTCGCTTTCATGCTATGGTGGCATTATCGGTTTGTTTGGAACTAGCTTTGCTACTTGATGTTGTATTGCACCGCACCAGCCTACTACAGAGATGCTATCTAGAGGTCGGGAGCCAGAATGAGGCAGGGTTTATTAATTGCTCTTTGATGCTGTGGTTTTTAAGTAAGAACTGCTATTGAGACATAATCTTGCATAGATGTGAACAAGATAATGTTCTCTACTGCCTCAAGAGTTCTCACTGAAATAGAGCTGGTTTAATTTCTCAAGTTGTATTGCTTTTAAAAAAAGGGATGTTGTCGATGTCAGTGTCTGGGGGAGCAGGAGTATTTCTCTATTTTTATTTCTTTCTCTTGGTTACTCTCTCAACTCATTGTACTTAGACAAGAAGCTCCATTAAGGAGATGGCATGCTCTTAACTCCCTGCAGTAGGCAGTCATTGCTGTCACTGCTTTATCTTGTGATGTCATTCCTGAGAAAGTTACTCCACCGCTCTCGCAAATATATGTTACACCACTCTTGAAAATATATGTTAAATTTGGAACTCTCAAAGTCCTACTTTTCATTTTCATTGATGAAATTTCCTGAGGAAACAGAAGTGTAATCTGGAAAAAAATTATTTGAAGGCTTAATAATGCTTTATTCCAGCCTTAACTTGTCCATTTCAAACGCCAATATATGTTTTCTTGGACACTTTTCCATGATAAACTGGACTGAAATCATTGATCATCAAATAATCTTCAGATGTAATCTTTAGGACCACAGTTCTTTAATTATATTACAGGTCAAAGAATTTCTAGCTATCAATATGTTCTTGAATAATCTACTCTCATCTTCTCACTATCAAATTACATATACTATATAAAATATTTACCAGAGATCACCAGATTTCTGTCTGTAACTCTTAAAGGTGAAATTAGTTAGGCATGCTGATTCCTTCAAGTATTTCAGATTTAGCCAAAATTCATTACAAGAAGGCTAACAGGTATTGCAGTCAATCAGTATTCAACATTGATGTTATACAATCATATTTCTCCCAATACTGATATAAATCTTGAGTTTGCTGCCCAGATACAATGATTACGGACGACACAATAGTTGCCTGTCAACTCCTAAATTCAACATAGCAGCTGTAAAACAAGACATTCTTGTAAAGTCATGCCCTAATGAAGCTGATGTTTCTATGATTTTAGATGATCTGGAATTTGGTCAAATAAAAGAAGTAAGTGTTGGCTTTATTCATTAAGATTTGTAACTTCTAACGTGATAGCCTACAAAAGCTCAAGGCAAGGCTGAGGTGAATAACTGCGCAAATCCTTGTGCCCAGCCAGACAAAGGTACTGCTGAAACACATTTTACAGTGCATGCATTCCTTCACATGATTTTCAGACTAGTGAGAACGAACCACAACACTAACCCCCAGTACAACTATGGTTGAACAAACCATTCTGGATTACATCCCTACCATGGACCAGTACTACGGAAACCAATATTCCAGACTATAAAGAAGAATCTTCTTTTAATGCAGCACCATTATGTAGACATTGAAAACAAGAAGAGAAATTCACTTCACTGAAAGTAAGTGGGAAAATTTAGAAGGGTCATATGCAAGTTCTTGGATGGAAAATGGTCATGACTCCCAGATTCTAGAACTCAATCTCTACAAAGAAAAAAAAATCCTTTCTGAGATCAAATGTAACTTCCTTCTGTCACACAATTATCTGAGAGTGAGCTGGTTGTTTATTTCAGTACCAATGCCTCCTTGAAAATTTGCCAACCAAATATAAGCCAGACGTAGTCCTTTCCTCTTGAAATTTGGTATGGGTGCTGGTTCAGTAAGCTGCTCTGCCTATCAGTTCATCTTCAGAAGGCCACTAAAATTCCAGTCCTTCATTCAATTATCTGTAATATGTTCAGATAAATACTATTTATCTCCCTGCCAGTACTCCTATGAGTCTTAAATAATTTCTGTTATCAAGAAAAGTTGATAAAGACAGTGGTGGGGTTATGTCAAAGGTGGATCTCTCACTGAAAATACTTTCAGCTAGTTCTGTTCTTTAATGTTAGTAGTAGGAGCATATTATTTAACGCCTGAAAGCACAATAAAGTATCTCATATTATAAAATGCATCCTTAATAAATTTCACCTGAGCTGACAGAAGGGAAGGAAGGGTATTCTGCTCACTCTTAAAAGCTTGACTTAAATTTCCACTCTGGCCACCACCCAATTCAAACCATGGTTATAATAATTATTCTGTAATACATATACTTAGTATATGTGATGGTATCCATCAAAAAAAGATGGGTCTTAGCATCTTTGTCAGGATAAAACATTCTCTTGATGCAATGGCACTTAACTCAGGAGGTGGCTGTCTGTGGATTTGGAGCGGAATATCAGAGAATCATAGACTGCTTTGGGTTCATCTAGTTCCAACCCTCCTGCCATCGGCAGGGATACTTTGCACTAGACCAGGTTGCCCAAAGCCCCATCCAACCTGGCTCTAAATGCCTCCAGGGATGGGGCTTCCACAACCTCTCTGGGCAACCTTTTCCAGTGCCTCACCACCCTCATAGTAAAGAATTTCTTCCTAATGTCTAATCCAAACATGTCCTCTTTCATCTTGAAGCCATTGTCCCTTGTCCTGCACTCCCTGTCGAACAGTCTCTCTCACACTTCCTTGTAGGACCTGTCACTACTCCATTTCCATTGGCCAAAATATATTTTTTTCATTATTTTATATACAAATGTGAGTCCTTCTTATCCTTCTTAGGGCTATCAATTTGGTTTTGAACACTCAGGATGTTCCTAACTAAACAAATGCTCCAAAAATGACAGTATGCTGGTACTCCATAAATAAATAGCCACAATGACATTTGTCATATAAAAAAAAAAAAAAGCAAAAGCTACATTTTGTAATATTCTCTTATTTCCTCTTATTTAAGATAACAGATGCATTCTATCAAAACTTGCAAGTGGAACAATACTGCTGCACTTCCTGGTAAAATTTACTGGGATTACAGGTTCCTGAGGGAAGAACGAAGGGGTTGCTACTTTACCTTCATCAGCACTTAAACACTCCCAACACAGAAGGAAAATATATTCAGGTCATTTTTACACAGTGTGGAGAACATTTAAAAACCTGGCTACAAACTGGGGAGAAAAATGAAACAGTAATGCTAAAAGAGAACCTCGTACTTAGAATTTATTTGCAGTATTTCCCTAGAGCTGTTGTTTTGCACAACTTACCCATGCAACTGTGGCAGATGACTTGCCAGTGGAACTCAATGAATTGCACTGAAAAAACCAGAACCTGCCCAAGTTCAGAGGACATCATTCACAGTTATGGCTACAGCCTTTCTCTTCCCATGTTACCCCAGATGTTCCTCCCCAGGAACACCTGGAGTACTTCCACAGCTTGGTTTTGCCAATCCAGACTTGGCCAGATACAGCTTCTTTCTCTTGGTATGAAACATCTTAATGTGGAAACAATCCAAATGAAGCAAGAAAGCTCCTTACAGAATGATATACAGTACTCACAGACTGAAGGAACTGGAGAACCTTAACCACAGGTATCTTCGGTATATGAGAATTTAAAATTATTAGTAAGGACAGTCAGATGGTGCTTCCTTCATTCAGGCTTTGACTTACTTTGAATAGTCTCCCTGACATCAATCAATGGTGCAAGACACTAGTTAATGAACTAAAAATGGTGGAACCTTCTATGAGGAGAACAAAGCTGATATTAAAGGGAAAAGCAGCAACTGCAAAATGTAATTTTCTTTTAAGTATTGTCAGAATGCATATTGTACTTACAAATGTCCTTGTAATACATTTTTTAAAAAACAACAAAGTCTCAATAATATGAACCCTCCATAAAGCACTTCTTATTAAATCTTGGAGGCAATAGTGGAGGAGATTCCCTGGTGTATGTGAATTACTGCAGAAGAGGATGAGTGAAGTGCAAATGCCACAGTATAATTCATATATGGAACATTTTAATTGTGGGTAATGGCAGATTTTCAATTTTATAAGTCAAGGAATCGTGCTCATTTCTGAGACAGAACTGAATATATTAACTGCCCTTGAAACAGTATCAATATTTCTTCCTGCACAGAGCACAGCACAGTAAAATGCATTAAAAGATGAAAGCTCTTTGATCCTTTTGAATGCTTAAAGATATCAGTGCCAATAAGTTTTGAGGAAGAGGATAGACAGAAAAGAAATATTATTAATTGCCAAGATAGCAGAGTATCCCAAAATGGTGTCACTGAGTGTACTAAGAACTACAAAAATATTTATTGTTCATAGTTCTACCCCACCGAGTCTCTCAGTCCATCATGGGTTCCTTCCCCCCTCCTTTCATTCAGGTGAAGTCATTAGTATGCACACATACTTGATCTTGACATACACAATAGCTGTATCTTTTTAGCCCTTAATATTAGGGAGACAAAAATGTCCTGGATTGTATCTCAGTGTATATCTTACGAGTCAGGAACAGCCTGAATAACTGGAATCCCAGAAGTCATTTACAAGCGCCATTGAGCTTCACTCAATGGTCCACTGGTTCTGCTGCGCTCAATGGTCTGCTGTGGCTCTGCTGCCAATTGCCAGGTAATATTTTCTAGGAAGATTTCATCTCTGGGCTTCTCATTCATTGATAATAATGCCAATTATCTCTGGATTCCATTTTAGTTTGGAGCTACGCTTGCATAATATTATCAGGCCTGGCTCTGATTTGACTGCTACTAATAAAAATCAGAAGTAAATCTACTGACCTGAATGCAATGGCCCCTGGGACCTGAACACGGCACAGGCTGATGTGTGGGTCTAGCTACATTCCATAGTTCCTTTTAAATTATGAATGATCTCATGCTAACATGTACCCTGCACAGCCAAGGTCTGGATCTGACTTGTTACCTCAGGCTTTGGTTTCAGCAGAACCTAGAAAAATGTATGGATTCTCTCTCATTTTTCCTGTTCATACAGAATCCATTCTGCCTGATGGACAATCCCCATGTAAACCAAGCAAATAACTCACGAGTAGTTCTGGAAAGCAAGTGGGAAATTATGTTATTTCATGTTTTAATTCACTTCAAAATGGAACTTAAGCTGAAATACAAATCTGAAAAAACTCTTCTGGGTATATTAAACCATTCTGATCAAAACTGAAATATTTCATATTCCTTTTAACCTTTCTAAACTTGAAAAAATACCCACTAAATTTTCAAACAGAACATGTAAAAATGAGACACTTAAATCTTATCCAGACACTGTACTTTAAATTTTTACTGAACAAAATTTGTCAAAATGACACATTTTATATTTAGATGAAATGCCATTTTTCCATCAGAAGTCAGCAACGAAAAAAATGTCATTCAGTTCTCCTCACAACACTGCAGGAATTTATACTAAAAGAGTGATAAATGAGGTAGTAAAATGTAATTATACCTCATTCTTTAACATAGACTCAAATGCAATGCTGGAATCCTGAAGGATGCTTCCAGATACATAAAAGATTTCCTTCTCTAGAGCCCCCTGCATTCATTGCTGATGAGGTCTCCAAGAGCATTCGCAGTAGGGCAGGCTCCAAGAGCTCAGCCAAGGACTAGAAACCTGAAGTGCTACCTACTGAAGAAAGAAAAGTTTGAAGTAGTCCCTATTTTGAAAAGCAAGAGGAAGCCCTCATGCTCTCAGGACGGATAGTATGCTGGCGTGGGCTTGCTCCAATGGCACAGAATAAAAGTCCTTCTTCCCTGGTGAATCTGTGCCTGAAAAATGCAACGGAAGAAGACACTTCTTGTCTGCCCTCAAAGCTATATGTATTTGTTGACAGCCTTTTTTTAACCTCCTGGGACATAGACAACCTTGCCCCTAGTTTGAGAGAGGCTGCACAGTAAGAGACAGTGCTCTGCCTATTGTGATTCTTCCTCCAGTCCCGTGATCTGAAAATACTTGCATGCATTTCTCATCCATCACCCTATCCTGAATGATGCTCAGACAACTCAGTGTTGTCTAACACAATAATTTAGAGACTCTGTGCATCTAACAGCCACTCCTTTCTTCCTTCACCTTCCCCCCTCAACCCTCCCCCAAAAGAAAAGGCACCCATTTCTCAGATTAAAAAGAAAGTTCATCCAGGCTCAACATGCATAAGATTTGTCACCCAGGCTGCTTTGCTCAGAAATGAAAATGTAAAGATGTGTAAACAACAAATAACCTCAAAAAAGAAATGAGCATCTAAAAAAAAAAAAAAAGTTATCAAATATGCATTTGTTTATCACAGTCAAGTTTTATGATTCAAACCTTATTCATATATATTTTATGAAGAGAATATCCATTGTGGTGGCAAAATTAAATGTATTTTGAAACTTGTATGTGACATTTATCTATCTGCTCTATCAGAAAAAAGTTGTCATATTCATTCAGACATATATTACTTTTTCAATTTCCTGTCAGTAATGTTTTTTTAATGTTCTTTAGGGTGAGACCACAGGATTTCTCATTTCTCACAACAAAGACCATAACTCATTAGAATTATGTTGATGAGCTCACACCTTAAAAAGTTCCATCACTTTTTTTTTTAGAGGTGAACAATTTGTACTCTTATCCATGAAGATCATGGCTTTTTTCTTTTTTTAAATATAGAGTCAGGTAGAGAATTGTCATCCTTTTTTTCCTTCCAGATGTTCATCATATAAAACACAAACTTATGGTGCAATTTTATGATGATTCAGGTTCTATTGTGAGCCATGAGATAGCAACAATATCACAAGTATTGAAACTCCTTATCACACATCTTCCCTTTCAAAGGGATGGTTTTGATAGAAAGTTTATATAAACCCAGTACTTAAGAATAAGCAGCACTGTGCAGCAGGCAAGGCTGAAGGGTCATAGTTAGAGAAGAAACAGAAACCAATTAAAGTGAGTTAATTGACAAGAGGCTACAGCTCCCATGCAGAAGATTGGCTTGAGAGGTGCAAAGTGGAGATGGCAACACCTTCCTTTGAGCTGCTATTAAAGCCATACGGTAATAAGAACTTTACCTTGTGTCCCATACACTCAATGCAAGTCCTGCAAAGGATGCTGAAGTGCCATCAGTCAAGCCTTGGGTAGAAAGGCCCTTTGTTTCTTATGGTTTGGGTTTTCTTTGATAGGCTAGTCATGACACCACACATGAAACAGACTAAAGTAGGCACTTTCTTGGTAAAAAAATGAGGAGAATTCCATGAGCAACATTCAAGTTTAATTTCTGAAGAAAAGCAGAATATTTAGAATCAAATTAGAGGATGTGTCCCTCCCCTTCTAAACATATATCGTAGGTAGGAATAAATGCACATTTGAATAATATTTCTGAAAGTTGACAATAATTGTGACAGCTCAGCTTCAAAAGACTGTTTGGCTTAGATATGTACCTAAAATTATTTGAACACTGGCAACTTAGGGTATTTTTTTAGGACAGAAATTCTTATGTGATAATACTCTCTCATGACATTCATGGCATTTGCTAGTTAGAGTTGTGCTGCAAATACCTTTAAGCTGTGCTGTGGTGTAACAATTTTGTGCATCCCTTTTCTGACCTAACCAGAACAGCAGAGTAAATGTCCAGAGAAATCTAAAAAGTCAAAGGGAGAGACTTCTTCCTCACTACTACAGGCTCAATGTAGTTGTTTGGTTTTTTTAATCCAGAAGATCCTCAGAGATGCAAAGTCTTAACTTATGCACAACTGATTTTTAAGTAACCATTAAGATGGGATACTTAATCTTACATGAAAGAAAAGATACTGAACAGAAAGACCCTCCCTTCACATTGCTATTCATCATTTAGTTAGAGTATTATTAAAGTACAATTTAAATAATTCAAACAGATACCATTACCTTGGTATCTGGGATGCTACTTCTTTATTCAAGAGACACGAAGAAGAAAGCAAGCAAAATAGGAGTGTGATTTTCACAAAAAATTGAAGGGTGCCTCTAATCCTATAAATAAGGCAGGTCAACCAGCATCAAGCTCTGTGTGGACATCAGCAGCAGCTACCAGGATCTGACTTAAAACTTATTTGCCATGGGGAGCTTAACGAAAACATTATCAAAAGGACTCAAGTCCCATTAAAAATAACTGGGGTGTGGTACTCTAAGGATGGAATTTATGTCACTTAGTGTTAGGCACCTAACATCAGAAGTCCAGTTATAGACCACCATTCAAGCTCTCTCCAGTCAATGAAGAGAGAGAAGAATCTCTGCAAGGTGATTAATCTCAGCCTAAAATGCATGCCTGGTATCAGTGAGATGTTTTAATCTTCAAGAGTGCCTATTTCTTTTAGTGATGACAGTGAACACTAAGCAACTAATGTGGATTTGATGCAGCATAAGCTAACATCCATGTGGCTAAGATTAGGGAAAATTAATTCCAAGTCAGGAGCCTAAAGAGATGTAGGACTCTGTTGAGGACCAAAGTAAATTTAAACATTGACCTACACCCTCTAACTAACTCATTTGTAAAAGAGTTGTCTTTTTATTGACAATCTGAATATCTCTGTTGTACAAAAACAGAGGGAAAAAAATTTATTAAGCCTAAAACCAGAAAAATCACAGAGGCTTTTTCCAAGGAAGAGGCTCAACCTTTCTTTGCTCTTTTTTCCCTTTCTGAGTTACTATTAAAATAAGACAGGTCTTTGGGAAGACCTCACTGGCTGAAGAGATGTTCAACACATGCACAAAATGAGAGCTGTTTGACCACCCCTGTCTATCACAAACATAAACATGGAGACAGAGATTATTCACTTAAATTACTTCAACTTGACTGGTAATATCTTGACACATTTCACTGGGAAGGATATAACTTACAAGGCTCTTAAAAAGTAAGTTTAAAAAGAGGACATAGCAATGACTGTGAGCTAAGATTTATTAGAAGGATTCCCTAACAATCTCTTGTAAGTCAAATTTCCATGTTCTGTGCAAACTCAGTGAGAAATTACCTTCTTGACATGATGCTCATTTATCTCCCCTCACTCTGTTTTTGAGGGCTCCTTTTGCATCATTTGTTGGGCAGTATGAGGACAATTTAAACATTTCTACATTTGTGCTGTTGCCAGAGACCATAGTGATTTAGTGAATCAGGCATGCATCATTCATGTTTGTTCCCTGTGTTTCACTGCATATGATTTTAAGGAGAAATAAAAGGCAAGAGGAAGCCAAGGATACAACTTGCCTCTGTAAATGCTTTTTAGGAAGGGCCCTTTCCATTGATGGATCAGCTTATGAGAATTTGAGCGTGACTCAGTAATATTTAACATTTATTTATTTCCTTGTTTGTTTGCTTCTATCATGAAACAAAAAAAGCTTTTGTGGTAGCATACTTAGTTGTGACATTTTATTGTCAAAATACAGGATGCAATATATTGTTGATTAAGGACTTCCACATAAGCAAAGTTCTAACTATTCATTGTTGTGTATAATAGAAGCATGAAGGTATTTGAACAGGCAAATGCTTCTGTATATTACAAACAGTATTTCTGTTCAGATTTTAAATCATTAAAATATTTATATTTAATTAAAATTTAAATAATTACCCTAGCTGAGAAGCTGCCAAGACGCTTGTCTAGATTTTCTTGTGTACTTCCTTCCAACACCCCATTATACTCTGATAAAAACATAGTTTGTGACTGTAATTTCCAGAACATTTTCAATCATCTCTTAGGCTTCCTAGATGAGATTTGTATCAGGGCTTCTTTTGCCTTTCTGTTACTGGTGAACTGAGCATCATGGACCTTTGTGAAGAAAACTTATAAAATGAAATCTTAATTTTTCTAAGCAGATATTAAATATCTCTTCTTAGTCTCCAGGCAGGTTTTTGTTTTGGTTGTTGTGGCAAAGAATGTCTGATGTGGTAGAAAAGAACATGGTGTTCTTTGCTAATGCCAATTACATGCTATTCTCATTCAAAGGTGGGGGCCCAAGAATTAATCTACCCTCTGTACCCATAGACTCTTACACTTCCTGCCTTAGCTCAAGGAGTATTTCTCAATAATGCCCATAAACAACTTCTGTTTTCAAATTCATAGATGTACATGAGAGCAAAGACAGGTGATTGTCAACTACATGTGCCTCCACCTGAACAGGAGGTGGGACAGCTGGTACATTTCAGTGTATCAGTTATGACAGACATGCTTTGGGGTCTAAATATAGACTATCCAAAAGAACAACATATAGATTTAAACATATAGAGTCCTGTATTGTAGGTCATAATAATAATAGACTGCATATATAAACCCTAAGCACCAATATCTGTACAAATAAAATGAGCAGATCTATAGCACAGATCCCAGACGTGATTTAAACACCTAAAAATGGGTCACCTCTCAACACTTTGGAGGGGGCTGTGGAAGTGATGCTTATCAACATGAGAGAAAGTTCAAGAAAGAGGCAGACCATGCTATCCTGTGGGCAGGGCTTGGGAAATCTTTTCCACACAGTTCTGCTGACAAACCTCAATTTTCTTGACCGTTTAGATATTTCACTCTGAACTCTTGTGTGGAGGTGCCAGTAGTAAAAGTCTACTTGGTATTACTCCTTAGTAGTAAAAGGAGAGTGTTAACACACAGTATCTTTTAACTTACATTTTGCAGTCATAGAATCATACAAAGAATGGTCTGGGTTGGAAGGGACCCCAAAGATCTGAGACCTCCAACCCCCCTGCCACAGGCAGGGCCACCAACCTCCAGGCCTGGATCTACACAAGGTTGCTCAGGGCCCCATTCAACCTGGACTCGAACACCTCCAGGGACAGGGCATCCACCACCACCATCAGTGGAAATGGTGTAGACATCTACACTATTTTCAGTGTTTCAGGATTTTGTCAGGATACGGCAATAAAATTTTGAGGGAAGAGCAATTTTCTAGATTGGCCATTGGAGACATAATGGAGTATCATACAATATCTAAAATTGGACTAAAGACCTATGCTTAACTAATGGAATCCCAGATAAAGCAGCGAACTGCTGTCAGGAAATGGAAATGGTAGCGATAGGGAAAGTAGAACAGGAATGAGGGAACTGGATACCTTGGGATCTGTCACTGACATTGGCACCAGGTATCTGCTCATCCATACTCTTGCTTCTGCATGGTTTTATGCTTTCACTTATGGAAGGAACTGAAAGAGCAAAACCAGGCCAGGTGACAAGAAGCTAAGGCTAATAAAAAGAATTGAGAAGGAAAGAAGTGGGAAAGTTTAGCATGGAAAATGGTGCTGATTGCCCCTTAAAGCTCATGCACTGCATGAGCCTGATACCATCTTTTCACTTTGAGGCTGTCTATCTGTGCTATCAAATACGACATATCTCAGCTTAATGCACAGCCTGCAATGAAGGGAGTGGATTAGGCCTCTGGAGATGATGACTAACAAGTTAAAATTAAACTTTTTTTTTTTTTCAGTTGGGCTGCAATGACCTATTTATACAATTTCTTTCTTGCTAGTTATTCTTTTTTAACACTACAAGATGTACCTGGCCTCTCTCATCTCTCTCTAAACTGTCTCCCTGATGTCCTGATCACTCTCTGATCTATTTCTCTATCTGCTGGGTGGATGCTAATATGACATATCCAACCTCTAAAACAAACCATTTATTTTGAAACTTGGCTATGTCAGAGTATTTGATGCGTCAAACATTAAAATGAATGTATATTTGGATATTGGGTACATCATGTCTTGATATTAAATTATCTCCTGAAAGGTAGATTGATTTTTAAACTGGCAGGATATATGTATTGCTTCCTTGAATCTCTAGCGTAAAGCTAGACATGAGGGGAGACTAGGAAAGGTTCTCTATGAAACAGACAAAATTGCTCTAGGGCTATGAGTGTTTTCTTTATATTAATAAATTCTTTTTTTTGTGCTTAAGGAAAGAGATTCTGTCATTCTCTTCCATTATTATGTGACAATAATACATTAATCTTCTATGAGAGATACTTATCCTAGAGATAATATTTAATTAATGTGCAAAGAAGGAAGTTTAAGTGAAAAAGGTACTTTAAAATCATATATATTTAATAACATTGGCATAGATATTTCAAAGCCCTTTTTTTCTTTTTGATATCTGGGCCATTTGCATACATACACGCTGCAGCCTAACACTGCCAGTATCTGAAGAAAAATGACAAACTGAGATATACTTTTAGGAAGAGAGTTTGAATGTCCATTCATGGTCAGGACTGGGATTTTTTTTCTGCTTGAACCTTCTCTGCCACTGCTGACAGATGCATCACACAAGAAAAGACATGGCACAATTCTTTTCAATACTCTAGATTCAAACCAGAAGATAGGGAATCCTTCCTCTTACAGGACAGCTCTTGCTCACTGTGCTACTGGAAGCCTGTGGGTCTGCATGTGGAAGCGTATGGGTCTGCATCTGACTGCTTATCACTATGAACACTACATGAACACAACTCAGTTGTTGTCTTACTATCAAATGAGTTAATTGACTAGCGCAATTCTCTCCTCTGCATGTGAAGACTGCTTTGGACAGTCATAAAAGAAATATTTTTTTATTTTCAAAATCTTCACAATAAATTGTTAAAATACCTGGAATTTTCATCCATTCAGATTTCAAAGCAGTTACTGCACTGCAAGCCGGGTAGCTCAAATTGTGTCTCTAAGACATTGACATAGAGATGTCAATTGTGCATGAAGACTTGTAAGACAATAACATTGATTTACCAGTGAGTCAAGGAACTTAAATATGTACCATTTTACATTAACTTCCAGTTTTGGCAGAGTGATCTGGCTTCTTTTCCATTTCCCCAAATAGACATTCTGGCCCTTTTCTTTCTGGTATTATATATACAGGGTAAGTTAGACAAAGTATAAATAAGACTAAGCATCATGTTACACAAAGAACTATAATCTGGGTTGTTTGGTTTGGTGTTTTTCAGAAATTACGCACATCTAAAAGGCAGACAAACTCTCAGTCCACTATTTCCTCCTCATACCTACAGCCTTCCTATACTCCAACGTGCAAAGCATTCCTTCATAAGGAGTTTTGGACAGTCTAAAGGAGATTCCACCCTAATGTACATTTTGGATTCCACTTTAATGTGCATTTCTCATGTAGCAGGATTTTCATAATCTCTGGTTGGACCTCAAAATTGTTCTGAACTTTGTCAACTCCTGAAGGTATGCAGTGATGGCATATTCCTGAGCATGACAATTCCACTCCTTGGGAAACATTTCTTGGCATCATCTACATGCATCTATTCTGTCCACCACTTTGCTTACATCATCTTAAAGAATCTTCAGTGAACTTAGGAAAAACTTCTGCCTTTGTCTTCAAGATCTGTGGTCTGATTCCCAAGAATCTAAATGGCTACCTAATGCTCTTGGGTGAAGATAAAGCTGCCAAATTCAATCTTTCAAGACAATAATGGTCTAACATTCTCTGTATACAGTAGAGTTTGTTTTCAGGTCAAGGATTTGGAATGAATTCCAACAGTAGCTATGGAACATGCCTCGCTTGACCACATTCTGCTGCAAAAGCTAAGTACATTACTGTCATCTGCCTTTCTCTAACACAAATATAAGCAATATACATCCATAAGAAATGACTTCATAAAGGTTTTTAAATCCAAATGAAAACAAAACCTTAAAAGGAAAGTGAAACAAATGAAAAAATTCCTAACAAAGACAGACAAAACCAAATGACCTTATCAAACATGTGATTCTACTCTACAAGCTTCTCCTGGGAGGAAGACCAATTTGTGACAGTCACTAGTCATGTTTCTTAATGTGCTACTGGAAGGTGATAAGATATGATGATAAGGAGAGCAGTGTAAGAACCTCTGTAAAGCAGAAAGATTTCATTGACTGTGATGTGTGTCACTGGTGATAACAATGAAAATTTGCCATGCTTATAACCACCTCACGATGCTAAGAGGAACAGATTATAGGAGTGGTAGGTGTTTCTTTTAGTTACTAGTTAGCTTTCATGAAAATGGCAAGTATGTTGAACTAGGACCTAGTCTGGGTTTCTCCTTCATACAGAAGTAAATTAAGAAGGCAATGACAAAAGGACAGGTATGTCCTGCATTTCTGACTTGAACTATTTAATTTAGACTAGTGAACAACATTTTCAAAAGTACCTAAATGCTTCAGGCTTTTAAGGCTCTCTTCAAAGTTTACTCCACATAATACAGCATGCTATCAAGACCCCAGAGCTAATAACTAATGCGACAGATCCTGTGTGACCTTGTTGAACAGCAGAATTAATTAGTACATCCATAACATCATGCTACCAAGGGTTTTGACTTCTGGAATCTGTGCAAGTATGGCACTCTTGGAGACATACGACAGTACTGTCTCTTGGAGTTTGCTTGCAATGCTTCATTACAGTGAATTGACATGCCTTCAAGCACCAAGACTCCAAACACCGACTGAAGGAAGCTCAGCTCTTACATGTATGTAAGCTGCTTTTAAAAGTTAGGTGTAGGTACCTCTGAAAAAATTTACATCAGAAATATGGTACCTTAGCAGCAGAGGCTGCAAACCTGAAGTGTGAAGCTTGGAGTAAGATTTACTGTAAACTGGATGAAGTAAATTCTGGAGGCCTTTCTGGGTAGCTTCTGGGCATTTTTAAGCTGAAAGGTATTTCAATATACAGTTATCCTTTCCTTGGTATCTGATTGAAGAATTCAGTTGTGACCCTGTATGTGTTCTGCAGTAAGGAACAGTTCCACACTTTTCTTAAGTAACGCTATTCCTCTTGCAGCTCCTGTTTGCAACAAATACTATTTAACCACCCATTCTTGTCCTGGTACCTTTTCTTTTGATATTTGAGTCTCCTCTACTAGAAGTTTGACTTCAGCTCATTAGCTAGTCTTGATCGATTCCTTCCTACTACTCATTTTCCTGGTGCTTTAGAGGAAAGTGGTGGTACTTCTACTTTAAAATAAGTCTCTTTTGTGACCTGGTCAATACCCTGGTTTTGCAATGGTTGGTTCTTTGGATAATTAATGTCTGAATCTTTTTTACCCTGACTTTAAAAAAAAATAATCCTGGGAGGAAGTTAGACTCCCTACATTAAATATGGTGGCACCAGGGTGGTTCTGAACTTCTTGTTGTTATAATGGGTTCATCAATTATCACTTTTCCATGTTGCAGATGGCAGCTGTTCTAAATGTAACCATTGTTTTTTAAAAATGTGGATATGGATTTCACTTTGTTCATTTCCAAACGTTATCAATGATCACTGGCTAAAATAGACAAAACAGCCTAGCTGGCTCCTGTTTTGGTATAATAAGCCCCACTCTCTGCTCCTGTCCATTTCAATGAAACTACCAATTTGCATGACCTGAGAAATAAGTCCTTATATTTTTACACTTATGCCACTGTGGCTAAAATTGAGGTTAGATAAATAGTACAGTAAAATAAAGACACAGTCAGCAAAAGTATGTTAAAATTATTATTTGTCTTTTGATTCATATTCACATGGGAGGTAATTAAACAAATAGCCTTCTCAATGTTTAGCCGTGGGGAGAGGAAACCAATGGAAAAAAAAAATTTCCCTTACGACTGACCTTTTCTCATAATATGTGCCCTTTCATCCTGAAAACAGTAGAACTACATGTATTCAGCCCAGTGAAACTTTGAGGGGGAAAATAGAGTCAGACTCCACCCAGCAGAAATTCAAAATATTAATATGAAGGTCTGTCAAAACAGATTTTCCTGACAAAGGGTTTTTCAAGGAATGTTCTTAAACGCTAGTATAATTTGAGTGTTACAATCCTTCTCTCTAACCTCTCCCTCAAAATGTTCCTCTTTTATTATCTCAGGCTTGTCATGAATTTTCCTTAATACATACCATTCTAAAACCACCGACTCAGATTTCTGTCAATCTCAGCCTTGGGAAGACATTGTTAGTAGTCACTATTTAAACAATTATTGTTTAGATTTTTGTGAACACTGTTAAATGCTGTGAGGGCTAAAATGTTAGTGGTTGGCATGTAGTACAGCTGAAACAGATGGACCAGTGATAACAATTGTTAAGCGAAAAGGCTAATGGACATCACACACTGCAGGTATTCAGAAGGACTATGAGGAGCGTAACACATGACATTGCGTTGGGCCTCCTAGAGCTTCTGGGAGAATTAAAAAAAAAAAAAAAAAGAAAACAACAACAAGCCAAGCCAAACAAATGACCAACATCCTCCCTTTAAGTCCTACTGGGAGGCCCACCTTCCATTCCCATTGATAACTGCTGATTTTATTGGCTAGTGTAAAACAAAAACTAGGTGACATCCCAGTCTGTACTTATCTTCTTGGAGATGACTTCTAATTCGACAACGCTAAGTTTGTATAGCTTTTTACATTAACCTGCAGCTCTTAAGAGATTTTTTTGCAACTGTGGTATGAAAGAACTGAAAGTTAATAAGCAACTTTGTGTACACACACTCAGTTGCTCATCATAGCGTACTCTGCCAGCGAGAAAAGAGAACAGCAATTGTAAAGTTGAACAAGAGGGTAAAAAAAAAATCAGTGTATTAGTACCTTTTATCTATACCCAAAATTAGACAATTGTCTCTCAGTATGTACGTCAGTGATTTAATGAAACTGTGTAAACCCATGTAAAGATACACATTTCAGTACCAGTATATCTTAATCTCGTTTAACTGAAACCTACCCATAATCAGCTGAAATGAAACTGAAACAGAAAGTGAGAACAAAAAACCTAAAATCAGGTCCTTCACTCATTTTATTTCTCACCTGTTTAGCTAAAATGCATTAAAACCTACCTTAGATTTTAAAAGTGTATTTCCTTTTGGAGTGGAGATGGCCCCCAAATGAACATTATCAGAACAGAAAGAAAATGCTCCAAACACTTTTTTCCACACCATTTTGTAATTAGCTCACCCTCCAAAAGAAGGCAGTGGGAATGGAGTGTCCCCCAGCACCCTGGCCCATCATGTATTTTCCAGATTGTGGACTCGGCCACTTATAACTAAGACAAGAAAGCTGCTACACTAGGAATTACAAGCTCAGTCTGCAAGTAATTGTTACCACTTCAGAAAGAAGTAGTTCCAGAAAAAAGTGAAAACAATAGTAGCTACGTTTACGCATGCAGTAGTTGGGAAGACAGAAATTTCCTTCAGAATGAAAGAGACCTTAGTGTTTTCCAAGCCAGTCCACAATGAGGACAATGCTATTTTTTAAAATCCTATTCCCTGTTTTCATTGCACATGACATATTACATTGTACTGTACAGTGTGTGGTGATGAGAATTTCCCTGCTTATTTAATTGTGATCCTTCAACGAATTTGAAAGGGAGTGCTTTATTTCCATTTCTTTAATTTACTAGTTCTTTACCTGATGATTTTATTAACCCTTGTATTTGAGAACTGATGCTTAACAAAAAGAGAAGAAGAAAAAAAAAGGCCCTTGGCAGTATTGTGAAGGCCTGGAACTGAATAATGCACTTTAATAATGAGGGATAGAGCTATGGCTTTTGCTGATGGCTGTGACCGGCTCTGTGACCTGATTATGTCGCAGAGTGTCAGCAGCTGAGACACTACAAAAGGGAGCGCATCCCATCAAATCTATCTCCATTGTAATCACTCGCACTGCTGAGAGGCTTGTTAGGAGCAGGGAATCCATCAGGCCTCATTAGCACCATTTACCATCAAGAAGCTCAAAGAGCAAACGTGTACCCTCTCATCAGAATAATGAGAACCAAAGTACTCCTATTATCTAATTGGATCAACAATGCCTCTCTCTCTATTTAGCTTCTTGAGCTACTTGTGGACTACTACTCTCAAAAATTAGTTATTTTTGTTAATTGCCAGGGTGGAGCTGTGCTCAAGGTTTTTCATATACAGAAGGTCGTCACATCTAAAGAGCAAGGCATGGGCACAATGAACCCTGAGTCCCTCCAAGGGCATTCTTAGGTTATAGTGATGCCATGCCAATTAAATTCACTGTTCAAATAAGGTATGTACTGTTCAATTACACCACACTTACTTAGGTTTTCCTATTAACCTACCAGGAAATAGAATGCATTGCCCTCTTTAAGCACAAGACAGTTCATATTGGCAACTCTTAACCATGCTGCTTTTTGCTCTTTACGGAAAAACGTTATTTCGCCATTACTGACTCAGGATGTATTTTTCTCCTATTAGACAACTCCCATCTTTCCGAAAAAAGAAACTAAACTTACTCAGCACCTGTAGTTAAAATGCATTTCACACTGTTGAAGTCAAGGGACTTCCAGAAATGCAACTGATGACAATTAAGCACTGTTTTAGCCAAGTAGGAAGCTGGCTTGCAGGTAGCACTTGGGGAAACCAGAAGCATCAGTCTTGCTTCTATATTTCTGTGGTTCATCTCCTTACAAAGAGTAAGAAAACAGCCAAAATACACATTCCATGCCCTTAATGGACACAATAAAACCCACTCAAAACCTCAAATAGTTTCTTTCATTTGCAGTAAGAGGGGGAAAAAAAGAGAAATTCTGGTTGCAATGGCACAAGGATCCTACTATAAGGGTAAGCTGAAACCAAGCAGGTAGACAGCTTCCCTTTGAAATCAGTGTATCTACTGACAGGGTGGATTCTAGCACTTCTCCTACTCTGGCTTTTGAATTTAAGATATGAAAGCCCAGTCTTGCAAACACTTTCTGGAAAGTGCTGAGGGCAAACAGAATGTAAGCAGCAAACAGAATGTAGGCAGCATGTAACCTATGGAGGCATTTAAGGCCAGGTTAGATGTGGCTTTGGGCGACCTGACCTAGTGAGGGTGTCCTTGCCCATGGCAGAGGGGTTGGAACTAGATAATCTTTGAGGTTCCTTCCAACCCAAATTCTATTATTCTATGATTCTATGATTCTACGGGCCAACAGCTCTTCATACTATGCTTCTGAAGGTGAAAATTTGATCTAGAGCTCTCTACCTGTAGTATATAAATCAGGTGATCTAATAATGTTATTCCCATTTATTAAATTAATAAAAATATGCGGCATAAATTATTATTAATATAGATAATTTTGTTACTGAGACTGTAAGAACTCCTAGACTACTGGGAATTAAGGCCATGCCATATGTCATTTAAAAGATCATTTCCCTAAATTTGCCATAGGATCTTGGATTTGACCTATAGCTTAATGTCTCCAGGGATTACTGATCAACATATATTTAGCTAGACAGATGGACACTTACAGGCCCTGAATTTCTGTAACAGAAGCAGCGTATAATTACAAATATTGCACATACAAAGTGTTTGGCAACTCATTCAGCCTTATATTTGCAGGAGTGAATTTTGGGCGACTCATTTGTGATTCTCTGAAAGGGGCGATTTTCAAAGGGCAGATTTTTAACATATGATGGAAATCTGGTTCCTTAATGTTTCTGAGCAGATAATTCAGAAGTGGAGCACCCCAAATTACTATTCACTTATCCTCCCAATTTTGAAGAAACACAGGTTTCAGTTCTTGTCTAGTTGCTGTAATTTTATTAATTTGCAGGGAATGTAATTTAATTTCTGGACTGTAGCTTAATTACACTGAATAGTCCTGTTTTGCAGACAGATAGCTTCACAAGTGTGCTCTAAGCAATATGGTTTCATGCTGAATATTATAAAAATGGGCGTTTTGTTGCACACTTATCAATATTTATATTGAGGTGAGATCTGCAGTACCCATTATAAACCAAGAAACATTTCTAAAAACAGGTAATAAAAATGACAGCCCTTATTTAAAAGAGCTAGGGAAACAGAGAGATTCTGTAATTTTATCCAACAATGGGGAAGATTCTTCCTTTCTCTTCTCTGCAACCTGTGGAATTATTGGTCTTTGCATTATATGTGGAATAAACAAGACTCAGCCTGAGGGAATCTATAGTTTCATTCAGTAATATCTTCACAGTGGGATTTTATTTAAACATACAATGAATGGCTACACTTCACTTATTTTTTATGCGTAGAACATGTAAATTGAAATCTATCAAAAAAACAGTCTGGGTTTATATCTTCAGCTCTTGCAATGGACATCTCTGGTGCTAAGTGCTTCATGTGAGTGGCTATTGTGAACCATTTCTGGAGCACAGATAGAAACAAGCAGGCTTCTAGGTTGGAACTGATCTGACTATGAGTTATAGGTATTATAACCAACTTTTCTTCCAAACCAATACCCCATCCCTCCAGAAATCTTAATAGGCTTTTGAGAGCCTCCATTTAAAGCTGGCTGCATAAAATGATCCTTTGATGAAAAGGGATTGAAACAAGGGTTAAAGTAGACATTGAAAGGTTATTGTAGAGGGCACATTGTTCATACAATCCTCCTTTAATATGTGTGGTGTGCACCTGCGATAAGATGATTCATTAGATAAGGCCTCACTTTGACAAGCTCCATCGTTCAACCCTCGGGGTAGTGATGGAACAATTCTGCACCCACCCAGTAAATATAACAAGGTCAGCATTTTTTTTTCCTGGGACTTGGATGGTGATAGTGAAGCTCAGGATGCATCTTTGTTTATGTGTTATGCTAAAGAAAAGAAAAAAAAAAAAGTGGCTCCTATAAAGTGCTGTCTTCTATTTTTTAATGGGCCAAAATAAAAAAATGTCACCCAAGTTGAGATTAAACAAGATGATGAAAGAAAATTACCAGGAAAAAAATTGATTTCATGTGCTTTTTCCATGTTGTAAACAGTAAGAGTAGAAATTAAACTTTAGATTCACATATCATCCAAGCTCCATCATTTCAATAAATGTTTACCAGGGCCTAACATCCACATAAGCACTGTGGGTATCACCATATGCCCAATTTGTAGCATTTAGAATAATGACATTCAAATTACTCAGTTCCTGGGTCCAGTCATAAGTTATATTGATGGATTTGTTGCAGTGACTTTATGTGAAAGAAGTAGTTGTGTTAATTTTAGTCCTAGTAAATGCAATAAAGAATGACAGTGGCCACAATCTGAAAGCTATTTAAGCACCAATGGAATTATTTTTATGTATATGGATTCAGATGTTTATCTTTCTGCATTATATTACGACTGAAACCGAAATAGTTTGCAACAGATACACAGCTCCCAAATGCAGAGATAAATAGCTCCCAAATGCAGATAATGCATGATTTCTCTCCTAGACACACCATAAATATCGCTCAATTTTCTGTTTAGAAAATTTTCTTTAAAGCAAAATTGCCTCTCAAATTTGCATCACAGACTAGCAGTTTCACTGCAAATTGCTTAACTTAATCAGCAAAACAGCAAAGGAGTAAGCCATCCAGTGAAATCCATCCCAGGTAACTCATCACAATTTGTGTTCCTTTACTTAAAACATTTAATACTTTTTTAGAAATTCAGTGATACAGAAATGCTACAATTTACAAAAAAAATGTAGTCTTAATAGGACGGCAGCACTTTAATATAGGTGTGTGTGATTAGGCATATATAAGTGGAAGAAGACAGCTGGTATGTTTGTTAAGAATCACAAGGTTGCTGGGCTTTTAAAATACCATAATATTACACTCCTGTGGTCTTTCCAAAAGGTTGAATCAGAATAAACCAAACTCTAAGCCTTTTCTGTCTTGCAAACACTTTCTAACCACCCTAACTTCTTCCCAGTTCTCATACTTTCCATTTCTTACCTTGTCTGGCAAATCAATATTTATTTATCTTCAATATGTGCACTTTTAAATTGCTGTCATACAAGCGGAACTCATTTTTGTCCCAAGATCAGCCTGCCATCAGAATTCACTGTTTCCTCCATCTTCTACTCACCTGTCCTTGTGCATTAGTGACGAGTTGACCTGTAACCCCCTGAAGACTGGAGAGGGCATTGCCAAAGGCCTGGGAGCTTGCTATTGAGCCCATGGCTGCCGCTGCTGCCGCCGCCGCTGCTTGACTTGCTAGCGGATTATTAACCAGCTGAAAGAAAAAAAGGAAGGAAAGATGATGGTAACCCCTCCTATCAACACAGAAACACAGAGTGCTAAGTGAATAATATAAACCTGACTGTGTTAATGTGGGTAAAAAACTGTCTACTCCAAGAGCTTGAGTAGTTTTGAGAGGTTCTTATTTCTGAGGCTTTGGTGTCTTTGACAGTGAATGGTTTTTAAAAAAGCCAGAGGAAATTCCATGTTAGTATTGAAGAATAAAATTCTTTTTTTCACCCTTTATTCACTTTTTTTTGGTGTTTCTTTAGGTGGAACTTGCTAATGCCACAGGCTTAGTAGCCTAATCCTGCTGTAAACAGCAATCAGTGAAAAATCAGCAGTTGATTTGAATGGGAGTGGGATATTTACTCGGGGATATTCTGAGACTATTTTACTAATGACCCCAAATCCAAAAAAAAAACCCCAAAACCCTGCAGATCCTTTACATTTATATCATTAAAGAATTGGTTTCAACATGTAGATATATCACAGCAGAGGACTCTAACCTGTGATTATTTTCAGTAGAAATCGATTTAAAATCCAAACTTCGTTTGCAAAATATGATACTAATTTACTGCTTCTCAACTGTGAATGATTAATTGCAGTATTCAGAAATTATCAGGTAGTGAGTTGTACCGCCCACTTCAGTCAGTTCTACTGGGGTGCTTGACATAAAGCATCTAGGTCATGGCTTGCAGGTTAGGAAACCATGGGAATCCCACAGAAAGCCTCCTATCAAACATAGGGGTTTATTAAACATACAAAATATGTGTTCCTCTGTCAGAATCAAATGTCCTCTGGGAGGTGGCTTGTTCACTGGATTATTGTGAAGTTTATATTTTCTTATCCTTTTCTGACACTGGACAAACTTTGCACCAAGCACAGAGGAATAACATTAAACAATAACAAAAGTTAAAAAGTGCTGGGAACCGTCATCACTAGGACAGCTGTCCTGAGAACAATCAAACTAACTGAGTTCAACAGGCTGAAAACATATTTTAGAATGGGTTTGCCCCCTAAGAATCACTGCATTTTAGCAGAGCTTGCAAAATGCACATTAGCAGGGTAAAGTAGCTGGAAGTTTGAGGCGGGGAAAAGTCTGGGGACAGAAAAGACATTTTTTCTTAGGCTGAGGTGAAAATGCTGAAGCTAACTCATAAAAGCTTAATGTTTGAGCTGAAATTAGTAGGAGTTCTAAATCCTTAGATGACAAGTAAATTATCAATCCTATAGAAATGAGGAGTCAGACACCAGTAAGGGATGTACTCCACAGACAGGCTCTGCTTCAAAATAGGTTATAAAAAATTAATCAGTGATTAGTAGATGTTTTAAGCATGTTACAGATATGAGTAGTGTGTATGTTATAGATGTTTAGAAGCCCATCAGTAGAAGATGTCAGATATGGTTATAATCTATGCTTATAAGAAACCTACTTGTCTGTGGGACACTGCGAAATCTACAACAATTGATTGGTCATACATTAAAACATCTATTAATCATTCATTAGCCCTTCATGAAGTATTTATAAATGGAACCTTGATATAAAGTGTTGCCTAAAGGGGCGCCTTGGGCACATCCAATCCCTCTAGAAATTGTAAAGTAAATAACTAAATAAAGATTAGTAGGAATGCTGGACAGAAAAAAAAAAAAACAACCAACAACATTGTTGGAGGAAATATTTTTATCTGGAAAAAATTGTTGTATGAATCTCTAAACCCAGTGTGCTTCATCCCATAACAAGAAAACCAAGCAGGACTAAAACACAAAGGGGGAACTGCAATGATTGCTTGATTAGCAGTCTTGATGAGCTGTGAAGAGAGCGGAGCCAGGCACAATGACGAAGGCAGAGCTGGGGCCCCGAATACAGAGAGCAAGTAATTCCACTGACCGCACAAGGTGTGATCCCAAATGTACTTGCATGAACTGCTCAGTGATTTTTGGGGTGGTGCTGGAGCAGGGCAGTATAATGCCAGATAACAGAATAGATAAACTTGTCAGCTCGCTGCTCGAAGCAGAGACATTTCTTTATTGCCCAAACCAGAAGCTGGTAAACCCTGCCGCTCTCCACAGCACTTCGTGGGCGGCACTGGGACTTGGACAAATCCCCTTGTAGCTGTAAAATACTTGGAGAAGAAAGGAGCAGCAGCGCGAGCATGATACTTCCAGAAAAGGCTTTCTATTGTCTTACTAGGCACGGACAAATTACTGCACCTATGATCCCACAGCATCTGAATGCAGGTATAAATGATAATCCTGTATGACTACCTGACATCAGTCAATAAAGTACACCAGCTGCTACAGTTCACAGCTTCAGTTGCATGTAGGAACAGTTACTCTGGGAGCATCTGGAGACTACAAAGGGTTAAAACCTAAAAATCAGACTATCACCTCCTAGAATCTCCTTTCCATTTTTCTTGCTCCAGTTTTCAAAAACTGTACATTTTCAAATACAACAATAAAATTTAATTACAACAAACCCTGGAGACACTCAGGATTGCTTTTAGTTGCATCACAGAGATAAGCTACTTATTAAAAATGATGGCAGAGACTATGATATGCATAGGTACCCTGGGTAGTACCATGTTCCAGGAAAAATCACAGTGAATGGGCCAACTCACAGGGTAAGAGACTTCCAAGCGCATATAAAAACATCCCTATCTATTCATAAGTCTGATTAAAAAAAGAGAAGACGCATTCTTCCTTGGGCGCTTTTGGAAGCTGTTGACTGCAAATTACACTCCGTTAAGTGGACCCCTCTTATATCGTCTGCAACTTGGGAATGGAGAAACACACCTCATTTCATTATATCTGGACACAAAGCTAACTTCGGATATATTATATCTTGCTCTTATTTTAAAAATAAAATCTCTGACAGGAGACGTTTATGACATTTTTCCAGAGCAGGCTGGATTCCTGAGATCACTTATTGGTAGTATTAGATACACATTCTGTAAGATCCCACAAAGGGCTCTTCCTATTTTGTCTCTGTATTGAAATAGTGATTTAATTTGGAACACTGAGAACTTCAGAGCTGTAAATTCCAGTGCACAGGTTTCTGCTCCCACTCAAAACACCAAGCCGTAACAACAGGGACTAGTGAGCAGTGCAGTTTAAAGAGGCAGAGCAGCCCACTCAACGATGCCTCTGCTAACGGCATGATTCTTTGGAGAAGCAAACTTTCTGAGGAAGAGTCTGGTAATAACCAAGTAGCTTCAGTACATTTTCCTGACTTCCCGGAACTGAACTTTTCAAGGAAAAGCATATGAAAGTTGCTGTGCTCAAACTCAGTGTAAAAGCAGAGCCATTCCACTGCAGCAAACACAACTCACACAAACACGACTAACCTGTAAAGTGATGGGGGATGAAAGAGGCACTACTTGCAAGATCCTAAAACTGTGACATGTGAAGTGAGAGTTTCCAGGCTTAAGAAATAGTCTTCAAAAAGCATAACTTCAAGAGAAGTGCAGCAGAGTCAATGCTGCAAGCAGTTTGCTTAAGAGCCAGAAATACTTTTTTCTCCTGGAAGAATATCCTCTTCCTCTCTTTTTTTCCAAAGCTAACTTAGTATCTCAGTGAACTTACTGTGAGAAACTGATCAGGCATTCAAGTATTGTGAATACAAGATCAGATTTGATAGCCTACAGAGTAATTTTAGTTTTCTCCATAAAGGGCATATTTTAGTGAACTTTCGTTCCCCCAGTCTGGAAACCAAAGAGGCAGTTTTACTCATTACAGTATCACTCATTCCAACAATATAAAGAAAAAACCAGACTGTTTGATGAAATGAAAATCCAAGACACTTCAAGATGCTAGAGCATCATATGAAAAAATGGGCATTGAATGAAAGAAAAGGTCACTTTATATAGCACCAGTATAAGAATAAAGTTAGATCTTGTGTCTTTTCGAAAGGACTTTTGGGTGAAGCTGAGCGTGAAGATGCTCTAGCTGAATGCAGCAATGGAGAATGGAGGGACATATTATGGAGTTAACAGCAGCCAAAACTTCACTTTACAAAAAGGTATCAGTGTTTTTTCAAAAAAATAATGTTACTGGGTATCTCCTAGAGATTAAATTAGTGAAAAAAAGCAGTATATTTGATTAGGGACCAACAGATCCTCAGTCTCTTATGTTCTCAGACAATCCTTTCTGTAGGGAGCATCACACTGCTAGGTCAGCTCCTGATTAGCTACTGAGAGTGTTTGCCTAAACCAACGCTTTTCAAGCAAAAACAGTAAAATCCTTTGATTTAAATAAATCTAAAATTTGAGAAGAATTCAGGAAGGGCTATCAATCAGAAACACATGACATCTTTTTTTCCTATCCAGACTATGTGAAAAAGGAATACAGAAAGAAAATTGTTATTCGCATGGCATTTGCTTCCATAGGAATTTTTAACTGACAAACTATATGAATGTTATCTGTGTTGAGAATTCATTTTAAAAATCTAGTGGGTTTTATTCCCATTTTTTTCACATTGGCCTATGAGACAGATTCTGGGTAGTAGTCACTTGGACTTAAGGGAACCTAAACATGAGGAGGAACTTCTGTACCAGAGTCTCCATCTCTGGAGATATTCACAACCCTAGACCCTCTCCTGTGCAGCCTGCTCTAGGTGATCCTGCTCTGGCAAGGGGGCTGGACTAGATGATCTCCAGTGGTCCCTTCTAACCACTACCATGCTGTGATTCTGTGAAAAACACTGTTTCAAACTGAACACAGGTTTCTGAGGATATTCTACTACCTTTTTTGTTACTATGATCAGTGTTATCATGTGTATTGGGTATAGATGGCAAGGTTTTGGTAGCTGGGGAACTGCAGAGGTCACCAAGGTCAGAGAAAGGAGAAGGAGGCATTCTAGAGCAGAGCTACTTTGCAGCCTTCCAGGACCCATGCTGGAGCAGATGGATGTTTCCTGGTGAGAACTGCGGTCCCTACAGAGCTCCCTTCAAGAGCAGGTGAAAAATGTGAAGAGGAAGGAGCAGCAGATAGGAACTGTTCTGGACTGACCACAGCCGCCTATGTTCCCTGCACTACGGGGGTGGGTAGAGGAGTCAAGAGTGAAGGAGAGAAGTTGAGTCTGAGAGAGGGGGGGAGGAAAGATGTTGTTTTAATGTTTGTCTTTCTGTTTCTTACTACCTGAATCTAAAATTAATTACCCCCAAGTTGACTCTGTTTTGCCCACAAAAGTAATTCATAAGCAGTCTCTCTATGTTGACCCATGAGTTTTTTAATCTCTGTTTTCTCCCCCCATCCCACTAAGGCAGTGAGTATGTAGCTGGGTTGGTGTTTGGCTATTTGCCAAAGCTACCCCACCACATCACCCCATTCTGGTAACCATAAACTGTATCTAACAACAAGAAGATGAATGTGTCTTCAATAACTTGAAGACACAGAAGCAGAGAATTCCAACCTAGATACCCATACGCTTGGTTTCTAAACATGAATGGATTGATGCAGAAGCACAGTTCCCTTGGAAGACCCTAGTAGCTCTTCTGGAAAATTCTTTGTGTAGTATTAATGCTTATACTCCTAATTGTCTTCAATATGCATTTTTATATATATACACACCTTATATAAGTTGATAGTTTCCTGGACCTACACTAAATGCAGAAATCCTTGAAGGAGTTTTTTAAGACACTGGAAAGACTGTTTCAACTTAATCCTGGGAAAGCACCTAGATACCACAGTGATGAGTGCCAAATAAATGTTTGCAATAATGAACAATAAGATGACCACTTAGCATTTATATAGAATTTTGCAGCCAAATTTTTCAACTATGTATGCCTGAGCTCTGATGGTTTAATTTCTTTTTAGGGTCTTAAGCAAAAATCAGTCAAATTTTCAAGAAACCTGTGAACATACAGATACCAAAAAAGTCAAGGGAAAATACAAATGTAACATAAATCAAAAGTAGTTGGTTTTATCCAAAAAGGTACTGTGATCAAACACTGGAAACCCTGAATGTTTTACAGATTGGTTAGATTATTTTTTTTTTTATATATTGACCCTCCCCTCCCTTCTTTACAGTTTGTGTAATAGGATAATTACAACATTTAACATTTATAAATGAACAACAGGGTAAAACGTCTAATAAAATGGTCATCATAAAGCCTAATCATGCATATCTCTTCAAAAACATGCCCCAGCAGGCGAATTGTTGAAGCAGATCCCAAATTAGGAGAAATAAATAAATAATTCGATCTGTCAACATTTGTTATTTGTACAGCGCTGGGAGATGATCAACCTATACAATGCAGTTACAATATCCAGACTCGTCCGATAATGATGCCCAGATACTTCAAACCTGCACAGGTCTATAACTGCAAACAGTTGTAGATGGTAAGAGTTCAAAACAGGGTATTTAGAGAGACATTTCAGTATGTGCACATACATCAGATATTTACGTGCAGGATCCTGTGTAGAGACAAGGACACTGGGATATCTGAAAGCACTGACTTGCCACGGACACTTAAAATATCTGGTTCTCACAGATACTTAATCTGCTCATTATATACATTTATTGTGGCTGAGCTATTTGCTGTCTAAATCTATGCAGAATTTTCTATCAGAAGTAAGTACTGATAGTGGTATCACTGATGCGACATGACTTGATTCAATGCAAAGCGACGCGACCTGAGGTGATGGGAAGCACGCAGTGCTCATGTATGCCTTGATATGACACGGATAGAGGAGGATGCACAGAATTTCTCACAGTATCTTTGTAAACAAGGTGCTGCTGGTCAAATTGGAACCAGTCTAAAAAAACTCTGATAACAATTTATGAAAGAAAAACGGGCTTCTTTTAAACAGAACCGTGGCAATAAAGAGTGAGCAGGCATCATTCCCAGACCTCTAGGCCCACACAACTGGTGACATGAATAATGAAGAGCACATTAGGGCACAGGCCAGGAGCGAGTAGAAACCACCCCAGCCGTTTTCATTTTTGCTCTATTCCTGATGAACAGAAAAGAGAAGGGACCTGGAGGAAAGGGATCCTGTTTGAGACTAATCCTACAAGGTAAACTATATGGAAGGTGTCAGCAAGTCTGAGGCTGGGTCTTAGCATGTCTACCAAAAAGAAGAGCTACATAGTAACTACAGGGAGTAGCTGACTGACTCCTTTAGCAGCAGGTCAGTACTTCCAGACTACTCCTGTCCACTCTTGCAAGTATGAAATGTTCCAGTCTGTGTAAACTGGCACATGCTGTTCCAGATTTTAATCCAACAGAGCCATCTTGGCTTAGTCTAGTTAGTTACCTTTGTGTTTATGCAGTCTTTAAAATAGCTACAACTGTTTATTTTGTGCATGATGTAAGCATGCTGCAAACAACAAGCTGCCTCATCTGGTGTGCTGAAATCTTGCTACTAATCATAAATTGCACTGGTGCTGATAAGAGAGGAAAGAGTACTGAAAAAAAACCCCAACCTGAATTTTCTAATTTTCTGAAGTAAATGCGTGGCAAGAATGAAAGCATAGAGCATCTCCTGAACTTTCTGGAAGGGACTGCAACTCAGCTCATTTCAGGTTGATTAGTTCCTCAGTTCCTGTGTTTGTCTATTTTAGAATGATTTATCTGGCTTCTGAAAGATGCTTTCCCCACAAGAAAAATGGTTACTTCAGGGCTCCCTTGCTGCTAAAAAAATGAACTCTTATCAAAAGGAAATTGCCATCTGTCTTCTCGGATAAGAGC
This sequence comes from Laterallus jamaicensis coturniculus, assembly GCA_022605575.1. Classification (NCBI taxonomy): domain Eukaryota; kingdom Metazoa; phylum Chordata; class Aves; order Gruiformes; family Rallidae; genus Laterallus; species Laterallus jamaicensis. Next base: position 1,668,475 of record JAKCOX010000031.1, on the reverse strand, counting down.
CCAGCACTTGGGTCTCAGTGATCTAGCCTCTGTAGAAAGTGTGTCAACCGTGAGACACATCAAATTAATCTTCTTAATCTAAAACATTTATTTGCTTTTAATTTGAATGTGTGAATGGCACATGCACATGTAAATATGACCATTTGCATATATAAATGTTAAAAATGCAATATGAGGTCACACCATGATAATATGATGCTTCATGTTGGGTATTTGAGGAAATAATTCTCAAACAGCCTTGTTTTACAGTACAATACACATACTTAGTACACATACTTGGCACCGTTTATTCGAATATTCACAGTAAAAATTAGACTTCTAGGTACATACCTTCTTTTTTGCCCTTTGAACAATAAATCCTACTTTAATGCTTAGGGAAACACTGCTTACTGAGAACATACATAAGGCTTCTTTAAAAATTCTAAGCCAGCTGCTTAGAACTAGGCCATCACCAAACAAGTCTGCTTCCATGTAGGCTAAGGGCTTACACTGAAGTCTCATTGACTTGAATGTGAAGAAAATCAGATCTAAAACTGGAACTATGTTTCAGCTTCCAACTTGATCTTACTAAATGCACCGATCTGATACAAAGTTGATGAATTACACAGATGACTCCTGAATGCAGTGGAAAGATTGCTGGTAAAGACACAGGCCAGTCCAAAATCCAAATCTAGTTCTGAATCCAGCTATGTAGAAAGCTGGAAGTATTTGATCCACTGTGGTTCCATCAGTTTGTCGAAAACTCAAAATGATGTCATGTGTTTGAGAAGTTCTTTCTATTCTGTCAGGTTTCTTGGAGAATATATGAGATATCAAATCAGGAGAGATACTGATTTTTAATTAGATATTCGAGTTTTGCTGAAATCTCAGCATACAAAATGAGATTTGAGAAGTTTGAACAAAGTTGAGGGAAGCATTCCGTTTGAAAACCTTGAAGTCAAAAGCACATTTCTAATAAATTTAAGGGGTGAGTGATGGCCACTAAAACAAGAAACCTGAGTAAAACTCTGTTTGAGCATAGAGGGCATGCAAAAAAGGATGCTAGGGGGGGAAATCCCTAAGCAGCATGCTGCTAACATTTTCCTTGGGGCACTATTTTATTACTTCAGTACAGTTCTGAGTGCCCAGTAATAGACTGTGACCGTGACTTTGTGCAACCTTTTGCTCTGTGTGTGTCAGTGGGGGGATTACTGCTGCTACTTTTTTTTTTTTTTTTCTCTAAAGATAGAGCAATGAGCAATTAGAAGCCTCCGCTCCCCATGCTTGTACCAGCCCTGTGTGAGCATATTGCATCTCAGATGGTAGCAACCGGCTGCCACATTCACCTTTGGAAGGCTTAATTTGACTGTAAAATGTTTAAGAAGGCACTAGCTAACCCAGGGCTGACCACAGTGCTTTAAAACCACTGTTTATACATAACACACACGCACTATTCCCATTATCAGCAGCAGTTGTGCTCTGCACATATAAACTGGTACAATTGTGTATTGAACCAGCCAAAAATTTTGCCCTTATTGCAGCTCCTCCAGAAGAGGAAAGGCAGAAGGGTTAATAGTATAATGCAGCCACGTAACAAACATTTTCACAGAGAACCTTTTCTCCTCCCAGGCACTTCCATCTCATTTGGTGTCAGCAAGAAACCTGCTCCCAAAATGAGCTGCAAGTCCGCAGAAGCAGTGCTACCAGAGCACGCTTACACACTCTGCGTGGGGCTGGGCTGCGCTCGCCATCAGCCAGGAGATCCCAGGTTTAATTTTGTTAATATTCTTCTGAGATGTGTACAGAACACTTACCAGGTATTTTAAATTTACTGATCACCTTGAAAGTGCTTTTTTTTTTTTTTTCTTTTTCCTTCCCCTCTCGTAATTCAGCCATATCCCACCTTTCCTGTGATGACTCCCTGGGTTTTTTTATGGGATGGGTATAATTTATTTTTTTTTTGGCCATGATGGGCTCTCCTTCTGCTTTTAGCTATTTGATTCCTTTCCTCTGATCTCTTATCTCCAGCCTCAGCCACTTTTTGCTCAAGTCACTCTGGATCTGATCACAATAGGTTTTCCATACGGGAGTTCACACAGAGCTGCAAAAGCAGCAGTAAATCTACTGTGTCTGTAATGCTGCCATATTAATTCCTAATCAATTTCAAAGCTGTATTTGAAACTCATATATTTCACCTCAGCAAAATCAAAATAACGTCAAGTTGCCAACAGCAAATGAAACTTGGAAATATAATTAAAAACATATAGGCTAGGAATGTATTGTTTCTGAGGTCTTTGCAATTGCCACTGTGCTAGGCACTATAAATTGATGGCAAGAGGGTATATGAAACTGAGATCCTCTTATAACAAAAGCATAGCTCCATATTGCTTGAGGTAACAGAAAAACTGCTGTTAGCTGAATGTGAGTGATGACTGCAAGTATAAACCGAGGAATTTTTTTTTTTTTGGCTGCGAGGATCAATTCCAAATTGGTTAAAATCAGAGGCTGGGATCCTGCAAAGACTGCTTAAAGTTACTCTGCATGCAAGTCCTAATGCAGTCCTGGGTGAGCTCAGGAGTTTGTGTTACTATGTTCTTGTGACTCTGATTTTTCTGCTTCCCAGATAATGACAAGGTGTGACTTACACTCCATGTTACACACCACATTCCATAAAATCACGTGCAAATATTAATTTACCCCCACGCTGATACTAGTGTATTTTAAACAAAAGTCATGGCAAGGTTTAGCTCCTATCATCCTCTTTTTTTGTGTGTGTCGAGGCAGAATGTCAGAAATAATGCCTATGTTATTATTCAGTATCTTACTGGCTGAATGCATAGCCTGAGGAAAGTCTAATTATCATTTACAATAAATAATTTCCTCCATATTTATTATCAATGGAAATCTTCTCAGACACATTCAGCCAAGGAATTCTGCTATATGGGCAAAAAAACATGTACTATCTTTTTCAACAGCAGCTCAGCTTACAACCTGAATGTCTGTAGCTTTTTCATTAAATTCATTATTGCCTTATTGTACCTGGTCTCTTGTTCTTCCATAAGGCACTGTCAATAGACAGACAGATGAATTTCTTCATGTTCTAAGTATTTTCTACTTTTATCTGTTGACCAGATTCACAAAATATTTATGGGCCCTGTAGCAATTCTTGTGCTTTACAAAACAAGGGATTTTTTTGTGCTAAAAATAACATAAGGTCCCAGTTCTTAGTCTGATTCTGATTTCTCTCTGCCACTACATAAATCTGGTGTAATTTTAATGAGGTCAGCAGAGGAGCAACCGGTTAAAACAGAGGTAACTACTGCCAGAATCAGCCCCTTCAATTTCTTATAGACTTCAAATTTGCAATAAGGGGGAATGACACACTTACCTGAAATAACCAGAATTAGCTAATTACACTGATATTTTATTTAAATCAAATATTCTCACCAAGGGCCTGATTTTTTTTTTTTTTGCATTTGTTCCACTGTAAACTACAGAAGCTATCAATTGAAGTCAGAAGTCAAAACATTTACACCTACAGCTGTGAAACTAATGGATTTTCCTGTTTGCAGACTGAAAAATGCCCTTGAAACACTGTACTCACCCCCTCAACAAAAAATCCCCAAAACCCACAATACAGCTCAGGCAGACCTGGAGTGAAAAAAAGAAAAGAAACACATTTTAGGTGACCTAAAACATTCAGTTCAGACCAAAATGATTTCTTGAAAGGAAATGTAAAATGCATCACCCTCAGAGACGGGTGTTTTATAAATTGAGTGGAAATACTTAATTTCAAAGAAATCATTCTGATGTACCTTTTCCTAATCTCAACCATTTTGGGGTGGGAGGAACATACAAGTGTTCCTAACTACCTGCCAAAATACACCTTTGGAAAGGGTGCAGTCTGCAGACCTCTTGGCAGCCACTGGTACTGGTGGGTGCAACCGGTAATTCTGGGGTGAGACCAGGGTCAAAAATTTTGGTTTTGCAGGCAACCCAGTGAGACAATACAGTTGTTCCAATGGACCTCCAAGAAGGCACAAACTGCGATGGATCTGGCCTCAGTGCAATTAAGGCCGGACCCTTTCATTACACCTACCACATTCACATTACTTGCACAAGCAACAAAACAAATGCTCACTATAAAATACGAGGTACGAGTTCTTGGCTTTCCCTGTGACAAGAGAAATTTCACAAGAGAGCACATGCATGGTTTCCTACCACTCCAGGAGAAAACAGGCACACAGAAAAGGGGTGGACTAGTTACAAGTATTAACTGAACACAAAACAAGGATGCAGCCACTCTGCATTGCCTGTTTCCTCTTTCAACAACAGCAGTCAGCAGGCAGGTAACAATCCTCTTAGTTACACCTCAAAGAGACAGATAAAGACTGTGACTTGCAGAAGATCCGGTGAACGTCAGCCAGCTAAAAGAAGCGAACAAAACCAACAGCCTAAACTAAGCCTACACTGTTACTTTTGTGTGGGTCCAGGAGGCATTTTTTTGGTTGTAGCTGCAAGAGAGGAACACTGAGTGTGCAGAGAGGGACCTTCCTTTCTCTCCCCTGAAGACCATGAGCCAGCCGAGTGTTGCAGGTTGCTAAGCCATCTGCACCAAGGTCTGCAGGGAGTGAGGGACAAAGGTCCATTTGGCAAGTTCACTGTAACTCAAGGGTTCCCTGATGGTGAATCCCACAATAGGGATATTGGAAGGCTGCTTCTCCCTACTGGTTTGACAAAGACCCAATTTTAAGCAGATTTACCTGATACACTGTTAGAAATCCAAACTATTTCCTTTGATTCCAAGAAAATGACAGTGCTTATTTAAACCAATGCCAGTGAAATCAGATCTCTCTCTTTCTTCCTAACTAATATTCCTTAAAAAAATTGCGTGCCTCTTAAGAGCCATTAATGTAACAGGTGCAGTCCCACAAAGGTCAGCACAATTGACCCATCTTACAGCAAGGCAGAATTTAGCACACTGATGTTGGCTTGTGAAAAATAAAACTGAAACATGATGGATATTAAAACCAGTGTTAAAACAGTGTGTTTTATACAGTAATTATAAGGTTATTTCTCAGTAATTCAATCTACCGAGGGTGAAAATATCTTTTTTATTGTTGCTTATGATGGTAGTAATTCTCTCTGGCATCTGTAAAAGCAACAATAGCTTTTCATTGATTTTGCTTAAAAGGAAAGTTCAGGGTTAGAAAATTAGTATTTCATGTGGAAACACAAAAAACTTTCCAAAGTATATGCAATGGAAATAGTAACAATTATGTTTGAGGAGGAAGTCAGTCTTGTGATGAGGGCCCCTAGGTAGAGATCTAGAAACCTCACTAGGGTTCCAATTCTTCCATATATATATTATCTTAATTTCCTGTATGAAAAATTAGAATAAACCCCTCTTTTTCTTTCATCCTGTTTGTTTGTTTTCTCTTTAGATAATAAACCTGGAAATCCATTAGAACTGGATTACATGTGCACATGCACCCAAGTAAGGTGAGATCCATATTAAAGCCGATTTTCTTATATCAGTGTAAATCTGCATGTGAGATATTTCTTCCTATTTGCTGCACAGTATTAGTGATTTATGTATCTATCTAGCATTTACATAAGTTGGGCACTTCAGACATTCCTGTCATACATATACAGGTAATATTAATGGAAGCCAAAAAATTCCTCTTAGGTACAGAAATGAATGAACATCCCAGTGACTAGCAAAGCTGCTCACAAAATGTAGGTCTTTAACTAAGAAGCACATAAATGGTAAAAATAACTACAAGGGGCTATTTCAAAGTGAAAGCTGACTTTTACACAAGGAAATGGTGGATCCAGGAGAGCACAGGGTATATGCCTGAATCTTTTGCTGTTTATAAATTAACTGATTCAACTTTGTTGGGTTACATTATCAGAAGACCCTGCATGAATGAAAGGCTTGCCTTCTCTCTGAAGTTGCAGTCTGACAACATAGATATTCTTTAGAAAACACTAATTTTACCACTAATGTTCTGGACATTTTTTGTAAGATAAATCAACTACTCAACTTGTCACTGCAGCAGTGGGGAACTCCCCAACAAATCCTCCCATTCCTTCAGCTTTCTGTTTATTTACACTCATGTAGTAAATGCCACACATGATACCTTGTTTTTATCAAGTCCTGTTTAAAAAAGAATTACAGTAACTCATATAATACTTACTTGAGCTCTAGACCTAGCACTCTCACTATGCAGAAGAGATGAGTCACTTACATAAATGACCCTCATCATATGGCTGTTAAAGATAATAAAATCAGAGAAAAAAATTGTATGTCAAGCCACAAGCGCTATACTTTAGAGTACTAAAAGCTCCTTATTTATGATTGGCACTAACTGGTCTCCTACTCCACTTCAGGGTATTTTTACTAACCACGATCTGCTTTGGCTTCCTTGCCACTACTTCTTTGCTCCGGGAAAGAAGCTGGAGAGTCAGCATAGACCATATGCTACTGCTATCCCACGGAGCAGTCTTGAGTACAGGGTGACTTTCAGTCTTCAAAATACATTAATTAGCCAGAACCTAAGCTGGAGATGGTGATTCACTCAGGGGAACTCAAGAAATTATATTGGAGGGGCACTGAAAGTTAAGCTTCTTCTCACTCAGCTGAGACTGACATCTAGTGCTTATTAGGTATTCTTTACAAATATCCTGGATTGTATATGTCCAATAAAGCCAATGGGAAAAATGTGAGTAATCCAATTGTTCTTGAGGTACCCTTTACCTCCAAGAGGCATAAAAGTTTGGGAAAACTGAGTATAGCAGGAGGCCTGCTCTTTGCACACACCAATGTATGTTAGGTAAGAGTCAAGCCCTAACACTATAAAACCAGGAACTTAAAAGTAAAAACAGATGGACAAATAATCAAATCATAGCATTATAGAACAAACATGCAGCAATAAGAAGAAAGGAACTACACAGCAATGCTGAACATGGAACATATTTGCCAAACCTGTATCAAAAATGTCCTTGAAGCCAAATTACAAAAGACAACAAGCATAAAAGGAATAGTGAGAAAAAGGAATATAAGAAAGAAACAAAAAAAAAAAGCAATCACAGTAGAATTGAATTGGTTGCCTTTAGGACTGAGCCCTGGAAGTCCATGACTCTGAATGTGTGTGCATGTGTGTTTGTGTATAAGAAATGTGCAAGGGAATATAGGTGAAATGCAGGATTGCTCCATGAACTTTAATGAAAAAAATAACAGCCTAATGTAGGCTGCCACCTAATATAGGTGAAATGCTACATCACAGGGAAAAAAAAAAAAAGAAACATGTCATATATACATTTTGGAATGTTCCCATTACCCAAGCAGAACACAAGTAAAAAATGTATATAGAGATTAATCTCACCAAGGATAAAGAAAATTACAGGTCTTGAATTATATTTACAGAAGCAAAGCACTGCTGAGCTAATAAAAGAAATAACTATTTCTAACATATGAACACAAGATTGCTGAAACATAAAATAGTGGAATCACAAGAATGACTACCAAAATAATTATTTTAAATCAGACACACAACATACAACACAACATAAACCCACTAAATCCTAGATTAGGAATAGAAGAGAGAAGACTATAGGTAAATCAAAACACTTATGTACTTCTGTCATCTTTCTGCATCTCATGAAGCCTACACACCAGTCCCGCTGTGCAGAAGATCTAGGAGGAGAGATGATAGGCATACATAAGTCATTGCATAAGAGATGAGCCTTTAATCTACATGTGATGATCTTAAAAACATGCAGTCTTTTTGACTAGTGTTCTTTTTAGTTTTACAAAATAGTGTCACAACCATTCTGATATACCTTACTTTAGTATAGGTGAAATAAACTGCAATAATGCTCCTCTCAAGCCCATATTCTGTCACACAGGTATAAAAATGGCCTGTGTGGGAATGCCATGAGCCCACACTGCAGTCACATATGTGTCTTCTTTCTCTTCAGGGAATGTCCCCAACACCTGCTCTCAGATACTGAAGCCAGCTACCCTTCATCATTTCTATAGTTGGTAAAGGGAAACAGACACTCTTGGGGGGTAATTCAGAGGTTACAAGACAAGGACTTGTTCTAAGCTGTGTTTCAAAGAGAAATCTTCTATTGACTGTGGGGGAACTGAGCATATGTTTAAGTGGCTCAGTTGGATGGCAGGTACCAAAGGCCTGGTACCTTGTACCAGCACCCACTGCAAATGGAGTTACGCAGTTTGCCTGTTTTTTGGCCTCACTGCACACCAAGTCCCACTGCCTGACTCTGTGTACGTCTATGAGTTACTTAATAATTTAGATTTGAGCAGAGACAGGTAAGAACCTGCATTAATGGCCCACCTCTGAGACCTAACTATAGAGGACTATATAGCATAGCTCCCAAATGGCACATTTAAGTCAAATGATCGCTAAGTTAAAGGACAGTGCGACTATCTCAGCATCTAAAGCAGAATGATGGATTCAGGGTATTGCAGCTTCAGGAACTTGTGACCAGTCTCTGAGCATATATGCTGACTTTTGGGCCCGTAACTAGAAGAAAGTCACTGAGGTGCTGGGATGTGTCCAAGGAAAGGCTTGTGAAGTGTCTTGAGAATGTGTCTTGTGAGGACTGGCTGAAGGAAATGGAGTTGTTTAGTCTGTACAAAAGGAGGCTGATGGGAGACCTTATCATAGAATCACAGAATTATAGAATCATAGAATGGCAAGGGTTGGAAGGGACCCCAAGGATCATAGAGTTCCAACCCCTCTGCCACAGGCAGGGCCACTGACCTCTGTGCCTGGAGCTACATGAAGTTGCCCAGGGCCCAATCCAACCTGGCCTTGAACACCTCCAGGGATGGGGCATCCACCACCTCTCTGGGCAGCCTGTTCCAGCACCTTATCACTCTGTAAAGAACTTCCCCCTAACATCTAATCTAAGCCTTCCTTCCTTTAGCTTTAATCCATTCCCCCTTGTCCATCTAAGCCTTCCTTCCTTTAGCTTTAATCCATTCCTCCTTGTCCTGCCATTATCTACCCTTCTAAAAAGTTGATTTCATTCCTGTTTGTATGCTCCTTTCAGGTACTGGAAGGCTGCAATGAGGTCCCCCCGCAGCCTTCTCTTCGCTGGACATGCCCAGCTCCCTCAGCCTCTCTTCATAGGGCAGGTGCTCTCTACAATTCCCTGAAAGGAGGTTGGAGCCACGTGGGTGTCAGTCTCTTTCCCAAAGTAACAACTGATAGGACGAGAGGAAATGACCTCAAGTTGTACCAGAGGAGATTGGGTATTATGAAAAATTTCTTCAGTGTAAAACAGTTACCAAGCATTGGAACCAGCTATCCAGGGAAGTGGTTGAGTCACCATACCTGGAGTTATTAAAAAGACATGCAGATATGCTGCCTTAATGACATGGTTTAGTGCTGGACTTGGCAGTGCTATGTTAATTGTTGGACTCAATGACCTGAAAGGCCTTTTTCAATCTAAACGATTCTGATTCCATGATTCTATGAACTCTTACAATGAAGGCAGACTGTAAAGAGCAGCTATACAGAAATGCTTACCCAGGCCACAAAAAACATTGTCCTTGCTAACATGGTAGTCCCCTCTCCCTGCTTTTCATTCAGCCTAGATGTCCTGTGTACAAAGTTAATGAAGATAGACCTCTGCACCAGCTTTAGTACCCCACACAGTTCCATATGGCACAGGGCAAGTCCAGGTGCCTTAGGCTTTGGTACAGTAAAGCTGCTGATATGATTACGTTATGTTTCACTTTAACCACAAGCTCATTTCCCAGGGACAATAAATACTGTATTCCACGTTATAAGGAAAGTGTTAGTAATTTTGCCTCTGTTTTTAACAAATGAATACAGAAACTTCTGACATAATAATTAAAAATTAATCCTTAGATTATTCCTTAGTGGTTGTTCTTCACTGACTATCCCTGGTTGGTTGTGATCACGCTTTCTGCAGCTGTTGTACACTGGAACATTACACTGGAAGGGAACTCACAGCAAATCCTGACACACATCCCCCATCTTTGCTTTTAAGCACTACTTATGCCTATAAAAAAAGTAAAGAAAATATTTCATCTCCTAAAAAGAACAGCTGAATTTATGCCCATTATGGTCATTATTGCTAACAATAGGACACTATTGGTATATCTTCTCATCACAAACTTTTTAAGCTGGGGTCAATAATCTCTCTGGGAGTTCATAAAATGCTCAAAAGCAAAACAACAAAATTACTCTGTATAAATCAGCCTGATGCAGATGAAATCACATTCCATTTCAGAGAGAATACAAAACAATCCTACAATCTTCTGAATGTTGCTTTAATGTAGACTTTTCTCAAGAACTTTTGAAACTAGTATTCGAACAGTAATAGCCCATAGAACATTGTAAACAGCTTATTTTAGATAGAAATCACATCACTTCTAAAATAGGGTTCATGTACTGACCGGCAATCAAACAGGGTGAACCAACTGAGTCAGACTGCGGAAGTTTTCCCCTCTGGTTTCAGCTTTTCTTAGAGGATTAAGGTCTGGAAACTCAATTTGTTCTACTATTATATTATCTATAAAGGGTGGTCTCTTGCTAGTTGGCTCACTATCATGCCAAATCCTAGCACTTTAAAATACATGTATTTGATATCTAGAAGTTGGGGGAGGAAAAAAAAATCTACCTGTAATTAATCAAAGTGTGGGGTTTTTTTTTTCTTCATCATTACTTTCTGGAAAAAAAATAATTCAAATACTCTATATTATAAAAGGAACTTGCTTTATTGTTGTGTTGTGAGGAATCCATTAATCAAACTGAAAGGTAAAGAAATTGCATTTTTACTTTTGTAACGTTTTAATACAAGATTCTTTTATTAAGAAACATAGCTCAGGACACATTTCTTAGAGACTGATCCTCCCCTAGGATCTCAAAAAATCTAGGTCCTAGTCCTATGCCTGTCAGGCTCCCTGAGTGACCTTGGACAAGCTAGTTAATCTCTTACTAACTCATTTCTCCATCTGTAAAGTGGAGATAATCACAATTCCTTTGTCTCACTTGTCTGCTAAGACAGCAACGTCTTTGGGAGCAGCAAATGTTACAGACTGTGTGCTCGCATTTCATCCAGCCCAGTGGCCTGGGATCTTAGCCTGTTCTCCCAGGTAGTTTCCTAGCACTCACTGCAGCTCTGCATCTTCTTTATCAATATCATCTTTGTTTTGCAGGAGCAGATGGAGGTGTGAACTGCTTTAAGGTGGCAGAAGTGAACAGCCTGTACGATTGGGGAAGACTGTGATTTGCTTCTGACACTCCAGTAAGGCATAGTGTGATTGGAGGCAAGGCAAAATTACTGAGATAAAAAATATGAACTGACTAAGGTGTAAGAAAAGTCTGCATAAGGAGATACCTTTGAAAAAGCTGTTTTTCCATTGTTTTTTATTAGTGATACTTTAAAGAATACTAATTTTAGCAGAGTTGGGGCAATAATTAATGCCAAATAGATTTATTTTATGTATTTTTGCTTTCAGTGTTGTCTAGATTGATGAAAAGGAACTATCTGTATATTAAAAATACTACTTTAATGACAGAATGGAAAAGCCAGCAAATAATAATGCCTCCTAGCCAGCGAGAAGTGGAGTAAGTGCTAACAGCATCATCAGAGCTTCAGCAATCTCCAAATGCTGCAACGAGAAAAGCATGGGGCTGAAAGTGTGCTGGGCTGTGATGAACAGAGGCAGATAATGCTACCCCATGCTTTCCACATTACTCTCTTCCATCCAACCTAGGGATCCTATAATTCCCCATTTCAGATGACTGGTAGCCTGCTGTTTTCTGGAGAGAATTTCCTTTTGCTGCGTAGGTCTGGTGGCTGCATCCTCCTAGGCTCTCTGGAAGGAATTCAGTGAAGAAGAATCAAGGAGAATTACTGGTACGGCAGCAAGGCCCAGTATTAGAGTCCAAAGGAAATATGTTGGGCTAGAGGAAATGGGCTGAGAAGGGAATCCTCTTAACAAAAAGATGAGGGGTAGAATGTAGCTCTACAAGAGCACTTTGCTTGTGAAATTATGGCAGGGTGAGGTGCAAGCTGGCACCGTGCATTTATGGCATGCATTCTTGGACTCTTCTATGCAGCGCTTGTTTGTTCTGCTACTGTGCCATTAATTCTGACTGGCAGTAGGAGGGAGAGAAAAACTTTAAAATAATTGCTATGAACATCATTTGCATTTAAGAGATCACACACTAAAGGTTATGCTGAGGTTTCCTGTAGAGATGTGGAGCAGAGAGCAGTAGTGTTCTGGCTCTCTACAGTTTTCAGCGGCACTCAACTGCTTCCTGCAGGCCAAAGACAGGAACAAACACCATTCCCAGTATTTATATACTGCTTTTATTTCTCCTATATTTAGATACTTTTTTTTTAACTTTCCCTAGCTGCTTCTCCAGCCACAGAAAGTTTTAGGAATTTGAGTGAATTCCTAACAGCCACAGGGAATGTGAGGACGCACCTGTGGGGCCTGTTGGTATACAAGACACAACATTCCTCATCCTCAATTTGGCAGCAGGGTAAGCCTTGCCTGTGGCAGCCAGGACAGTCACAGGCCCTTTGTGCCAGTCATGTATTTGGGACCCTACACATACATATCTCATGTTCCTCCTCATTATGGCAGCCCACCCATAAGCTTTTCTCAGTTTGAAGAAGATGGCACCGAGGTGATGATACCATCAATATTTAATGTGGCCTAGCAACCGTGGGTAACCTCTCCACACATCTTAGGCATTTTTTTCCCTTTCTTAATAAGCATAATTAAATTTTAGCCCACCACTTTGCGACTGGCTACTCAGTTTTCACACATTTATCCCCTAACATGCAGAAGGAACAATGTTCCTTCGTAATACAAAGCACACTGGGGAGAAAGCTCAGGAGGTACAACACCTTTCCTTCCAATTTGGGTGTGTTCTTAACCCAGTGATTTGTCACTGCTACTGCGTAGGAGAGAAAAACAAACACAAAACTGCCAAGTGTATAATACAAGTCCCAAAGCACTTGATGTGGAGATGTTGCTGTTATTTTTAATGTTGGAGTATATCTTGCCTTGCATGCCAAAGTTAATACACTATACACTTTCCCACTCTACTCAAATAAGAAATGCTTGAGGGAGTGCCTCTGTCACTAAGGGCTGCCAGTACCAGATGCTGATTTACCAGTCCTGGAACCAGCGAAATGCTTTTGTTTCCAGGATCAGATCCTGCCTTACACCATGAAGGACTTCTTAATGTCACTAGGCAAGGAGGGCTATGAACATGGTGCTGTGCTGAGATATCTACCAACAATTCTCACGTGCAGAGCTTTTACGAGAAACTCCAGGATGAAGACAAGTCACAGTCATAAAGTTTTAGTTGTGCCATGAAGACAAACATCCTAAAATTCACAGCCACGCAGATCAATCTCGCTTACACTGCTTTTGTACTGATGTATTGTACATGACTTTCTACAGAGTTGGTTGGTCCTGATCTACACTGGCATGAAGTCAGACTTAGGGCTTGATTCAGGGATAGACAAAAAATCTGACTAACGCTGTCAATAGAAACAGGAAGATCACGTGTTAGCAATTGCTTTGCAATTAATATTGATCTGTATTGAACATCTTTGAATTAATGTTCTGCCTTTTGATGAAGTCTTCATAAAAGTTAGCTATAGATGGAAGTATGAATCAAACATCAGGACACTGCAAATAGTGAACAAAGCAGGGCACTGCTAATTATAATAAAAAGAATTAAATGCTTTGGATTATCAACCTATTTTCTTGAAATTAATTTAGGTATTATCTGAGCTCTACTTCAATAAGTGGTATTTGAGATTGCGACTTTTCTCTATCACCACACTATCTAACCTCATTCTCTCAAATTAGAACTCTTCTCGGATTAGACAGATTTACCCAGTCCTACAGTGTGAGGGCAGTCTTCAGTCTTCTTTCCTCCATCTTCCTATGTGTTCTCCTTTCCTAGAAAGGGTCAGCAGACCTGTCTTGCTCCACTCAGGTTTACTTCAGTTTATTTCTCTTCATTTTAGTGGCCACATGAATCCCATCTTTCTTACTCATGATAATCATGTATGGAATGAACGGAATACAGAGAGAAAGCAGGCCTGGATTAGAGAGAGGCTGCTGAGGCCTTCAAGAAACATCTGCCTTAAATGACTAGAGAAAGAAAGGCAAGGATGAGTACCAAACACTTTAACATAAAATTAGGAAAATGGCATCTAAATTAAGCCTTCTATAATGAGCTACAATAATACAAAGGAGATGTTCCCTGCAATCCCAAGCATTTTCCCCCTCTATTGACCTTGTTCATAATCAATGAGCTACAGACATACAGATACTGCTGAGTGAAGGAGCAGATAAAAAAAGAAGTCACCTGTCAGTATTACAACATGCTGCTAATGTCGGAGGCCTAAAAAAATTCAAGCGGAGGCACCGTTGGGCCACTAATTACACTCTAGGGGTTACAGCATGATAATGGAATTTAGTATTCCTTGACTTTGCTCCCCATGTTGCAGGCTATTAACACAGAATTAAAGCAATGCCCCTGAAACTACCACTCACCTTTCACATTGGAGTGATTTGCAGCCGGGGATTTGATCCTATTTATCTTCTATTGGAAATTTTTCCAGGATCTTCTGGGTTATTTTCCTAGCACAGATGCCAAGTGGCAGATAGGTCTACACTATAATCAGGAGCAGGTGGAGTCCTACTCGAGCCCATCTAGTACATGTCAATGCCACAACCAAGATGCAGCAGTATGGATTTCAGCACAGGCTGTGTAAGTGTGCCTGGGATTCTGAATGTTTGCTTGAGTGTCTTGTTTCATTTCATTCCCTGTCACAGTGCCTTAACTTTTCCTGGCACCGAATCCTGCTTCCCAGAACCCAGCTTGGGTAAGTTAACACCTCTGCAACGCTACTTCTGCATTCACAGGGCAGACCTAGCCTGGACCACCCTGCATTGCTAGAGACCTCGGATTCCACAGGGAGAGAGGTTTATTCTGATAGACCTGGAAAGAACAAGGAAATAATGCGTAATTCTAGCCAGACTGGCTGCTGTTAAAAACTCTTGAGATACTTATTTGGTTTTGCACATAAATGCAGAATTTTCTTCTCCCATCCCCAAGAGATGCTCAGCATTGTGGTACTATAGCACCAGCCTCACAAGGAACACACTGCAGATGCATGTCCATCTTGAGGCTCTCCATCTGCTTGGCCTGTAATGAATCTTAAATTTTCTCAAGATCATTGCTCATCACCTGAACAAGTACTGAAGAGTAAATGAAAATAGCCATCCCATGAAAAAAAAATAAAATCATTTAATGGCTGAAACAAAATGCCATCACTGCTGTGATAACAAAAGGTTTAAAGTGCATTACTGTCGCTTCTCTATACACTTGAGGGCTGGCTACTGGGTCAGATGGTGCAACAGTCCATGTAATCTCCTGAATGGAAAAAAATTAGGCTCAAAGTGCCAAATAGACGCCCACAACATAATATCAGGTAAAACAAACACATTCCTCCTATAACCCCCTCCCCAAAATGTTAGAGAAATAGAGAGAAATTCCAGTCATTTCTCATTACTGTGAAGGTCAGCCTAGCTGGGAAAATTGTTTCTGCTTTACAATTCCCCAAACTGTAGAAAGCAGTTAGAGTTCTGGACAAAAACTAATGTTGCATTCAAAGGGAAAAGAGGCTGATATGGCATTGCTGCAGTAATAAGAGAATTTTTTACTCTTTCCACTTCCCTGTGAACCTAATCAACTGTGACATGAGAAAATATACTGGGCTCACCCAGCCAGAATCTGACTGCCACCTGAAAATGTCCTCAATATTCCACTGTTTGGGACTTTACAATGATCCTTCCGACATCAATTTTGTACATGTACATCAAAATGCCATTAGAAATGCTTACAAACACCTCCTGCTCACAGGCCTGCACTCAGACTCCAATCGAAGCCAAGCAGTAAAGACTCCCCAGTGGTTGACTAAAGGTTTCTTTCGATTACTCATATGAAAGCATTTGGTTATGGAAAGGCATCTTGGGGGAGCCTGGGGGATCTAAAGATCTCCCCCCTGGCCTCCCTTGTAAGCGCACTTGAATGTCATTAGGAGCAATATATATTGAAGGTACTTTAAAACCTGCCTTTAACATTTAATTAATATCTGTTGACTTATTAAGTTTCCTCATTCTCCTTGAGATTCAACAAATAAACCATACCTTTCCAGGGTTGCAAGTATATCACAGGGACTGAGAAGGTGTACTGAGAGAATGAGAACACATGGTATATACATCCTGTCACACTCAGTTACATGGCATGTTCCTGCCTTCACATGCATGAACTAATGCTCACATACAATTCATACATGAGGCAGCTATAAATTAATTTAGCCTTGATAAATGCTTGGCATATTTAATGCACTTCTTAGTGACACTTTTATTATTTCTCAGTGATGAAAAGCTGAATAAATCTAATGCAACTGAACACGATATTATCACCACCTTCTTTTGTTCTAATATTTACAGGAAATATTACAAGTGTTTGACATATAAATTGAGCATTTGACTGACTTTAATAACCATGTGATCAATAAGAACTGATATTTTTACAGTCTAAGTTCAATATTTAAAGGGCCAGGGGTCATGGATGTTTATCAAAGCACTAAGGCTAAAACTTTATTTTCAGAAACTGCAATTCATCTTTTTTTTTTAAAGTCCGTATTGACTTAATATCATTAGAAGTCAAATTTTGCTCATAAAGTCTCAATCCTATTGGAGCTAGCATTTAGATATTTAGGGATTAATTTAAAAAGTACTTTCTAGAACCATTTCACCACTTATATTAAAATTAGTGTTGAGTGATAGTAAGTCACTCAATACCTACATTGAAGATTATTCTTTATCCTTGGAAAATACTGATTATTTTTTAAAAAAATTTGATCAACCTTCATCATAAATACGCTCCCTCTTTCCACATCAACTATCTTTAAAAAATTTTCCCCTTAAAATAACTTAGAAAACATAATTTCATTTTTCCTGATTGCAAAATGACATTCAGCCAGATACAATCCAAACACCAATCAGCCCTCCCAGGAAAAGTACTGCTCATGCTATGCCAAAGTGGCAGCTCTCCCATCCAAACAACTGTATCATGTAGCCTATGCATTCAGTACCTCTCCTCCCCAGGGAGAACAAGGCCAAACCAGTCTTAGCTTACATCTGGAATATTTACAGAACTCCACGTGGGCTTTTCTAGCACTTACAGAAATTCCTCATTAAAATTTCCAGCAGAAAATTGTCAAACAGAAAAGACATACATACTTATACATAAACTTAGAGTCTTTATGACCTTTCTTCGCTGTTACTTAGAGTTGTTTCCTTTGTAAAAGTTGCCATGCATGGAAGTAGGAGGATAATTTCTCTTTCTGGCCTGATGAACAGTCAACTATTGATATTCCAAGATGAAAAGAAAAAGCCCTCAAGCATTTGTTTTTCTGCCAGATCAGGACACGCCTCAGCATGTGGAGACCCTGGTTGAAGTCTCAGTCTGAATCAGGTGCAGTGAAAGGCTTGAACCTGAGGCTAAGACACCATTTCACGAGAGGATTTCAACTGCTGCCATGAATAGACTTCTTTTCAGTGACCCTGTACCTTTTAGTAAAAGCTAATTAAAAAAAAAAAAAAGTCTTGAGTTGTCCAGCTGTTTAAAAGGTTGCTAGGTATTTTGCAAAGGAGCAAGCTGTAAGAAAATGAGGGTGCTTATTGCCCTGATGATTAGAAACCTCAGTTCTTGAGGTAACACTCCTTTGCTCAGTGCTGGATCATTTAACTGACATGGCTGACTTTATTTATATAGGACAAACCCTGGTCTGTCAGATGTCAGAAGTGGGGAGGGTACCAAGCTTTTTCTTTCTACTTTGCGAGGAATCTCCTCCTCAGACCATTACCCCTGTTGCCTTAATGTTCTGAATCATGCCCTGAGAAATTTAAAAACAGCACCCTAATGTGAAGATTATACTCAACAGTGTGCAGCTTTCCAGTTTACTGGGAAAATGTCAGATTCACCTTTTCTAAGCACCAGTCAGTATTTCTGCAGCCCACAGTGATTTCCAGGATAAAGATCGTTCTTTTGCAAAGAGACTTTAAAAATTTCGATTAAAAAAGTTACTGCACCATTATTATTTCCATTAGAATTGAAAGTTTTTGAGAAGTGGTGGGCATTTTTATTGTATTCAGGAAGTCTCTCCATTTATAAGTTCCCAAAGACAGTGTTTTAGTAGCACTAAAATTCCCTAGTTTTGGACTCTTCCTTTTGAATTCAGTTTTTCAAATGGCATAGGGGTGCATGTGCAGATGGTAAGTAAAAGGGATGAAACTAGACTTCACAGTTTTATTTCATTCATGTGAAACTTAGTCAGCTACTCCCTTTTCCTCTGTTTTTTTTTTCCGGTTTGGAGTCAAATATTTCTTGAGATCCTGGAATATCCTTGGGTCTCCTTTTTGCCTAAAACTAGTAGTAAGACTTTCTCCTATGAAGAAATTACAAACCTAAATACATTATGTTCGGACAAAGTTCCACAAATTTCAATGTATGTTGCTCAGATGAGGGGCAAGTCTGATCTAAAAATAAGATGACTTTATTTGCACAGCCCTGGAAAACAGAGCAGCACCTGGCTGGCCTTCAGACTTCCAAGTGAGGTAATAACCAGGACTGTGATTTTACTTTTTATGATTTGGAGTGAAGGATATTCTTAACCTAGTGAATCAGATTAAGACTTTCAAAACCACACACTGAAGCTGAGGCTTGCATGTCCTTATTCATTCACAAAGGTAAATGGAGATGATGTGTACAAGTGTTGAGCATTTTAAGGGCCTGTTTAGTTTGATGCTTGTCAAGGAGTATAAAGACAGAGAGCTGGGAGATGTTCTGCATTTCACTAGGTGGTTTGAGGTTTCTTTATAGGTTTTCCATATAAATTAATGCTATGCAAGCCATAGTTACCATGAAATAGGTACATGGTATCTAGTGCAAAATGGCAGTAATGACTTTTTTCATAAGTAATGGCCCCAACAAAGCCAACTCAGATGTATATGCTGACACTTCTAACTGCTATCCTCATTTTTATTTTGTGAATAATTGCTCTTTCTGTGTGTGACTGCTTCTTTTTCTGCTGACTCCATTCCCCTTTTGACCTGCAGACCCCTCAGATAAATATCCCAGGGATATCTGCTTTGTGTTCCAAGACATAGGGTAGTTTAATGACTTGTGAAAGTGTCTGTTTCAGCCTTTAAATAATTTACATGTTACCATGTTTTCCTCAGTAAACTGTGGTAATCTGGCTTCTAGAAATAATAGGTAAACGCTTCTTGTAATTTACTTTTTATACAACACTACAGATAAAAAAGAAACTCTAGAATTATCACTTGCTTGACAGGGTCAGTAATCTTTGGGAGGTACAGCCAACTCTGTACAAGAAAAAAATTAGGGTCTTTTGCTAACAGGCAACCTAAGGTTTATTACTAAGCTTCATTCAGGTATGTGTTAAAAACAAATGAACAAACAAATATCAAAAAGCAGATTTCTCACCTGCCCACCTCTCTTAGGGGTTGCTGCTCTCTGGACTCAGACACAACAGCATCTCTCAGGGCAGAGCACACGTGCAGTTGTCTTCAAAAGCCTTTTATTTTTATTTGCTCACTATGGTCTGGATAGAAACTTCTATGGGTCAGAGCTGGCTCACAGACCAGCAGTTGCACAGCTTTGATCTAAATGTGCTTTACTGCCTTTTCCAGTATGCTTCTTGCTGGACCACTGGTCTATACACAAGGCTTTGTACTTTTCCTGCTGTTTTCCTCATCATGCTTTTTACCAGTGTAACCATTAGCATCATTTGACTAGTATAAATATGAATCACTCAGGGGACTTACAATGTCATTATTATAAAGTTTCTGATGTTATATTAATATGCCTAGCTATGAAATTATGCATTTAAGAGCTTAGTAACTCTGATAAACACAGGACATTGTATGAACCTGGATGGCTCAGTGTGAATTATCAGTTTCCTGTGATACAAACTATACACACAAGCAAGATTCTTCTAAGAAATCCAGAGGCTGGAATCTGTATTTTCACTCTTTCAAGGACTAAGTAATAAATTCAACAGTTCACATCAATGGGAGTGACTCAACCCTTCTGAAAATTAGATCAATGCTTATTCAAGAGACTAGTATTAGACTTTTGCACAGTATTATTTAATTTTAACTTGTCCTCATTCCCTTTGTCCAAAGGCTAATAGAATATAATTACTCTAGGCTAGGAAAAATTTGATAATGTTGTAGGCAGCCTTACATTCAAAAATCCCTATTGTCACTTTCCCCCGATAGCTCTGTCAGTGACACGCTATTGTATCTCTCAGTCATAATCAAGTGAGATGAAAATTATTCTGAAAAGTAAATGTCTGAGGAAACAACAGGAGGTACACATCAACACAAAGGATGCAACGGCCCACGGTGCACATACTAAAGCAAAGGTCTTCATTGCCTTACTATCATAACCACCGGGTCTAAGCCTCTTTTCACAGATGTCAAAGGACGTTTTAAATTGACTTCAACTATTGCAGGACCAGGCTTGATTAAGAGATGATTTCTGCTGGAACTCAGCATGCTGAATAGTGCCAACTCTGGAAAGAAAATGGATGGGAGTGGAAACAGATTTGGTACTTCATTTCTAGCATTTCCTCATTCTCCTCAAATCCTGATGTAGTCAAATATCTTTATATCCCTTTCTGAACAAGATTTAGGCTACAATAACATTGTGCAAAGATCTATGATGAGCCTACTTAACCAGTGCAATACAAAGATTTAAAAGCACTGCCTCAAGCAGATACAAGCCTTTAAGTAAATTAGTCCTTTACAAACAAAAGGTGGTTACATCGGTATAATTTATATGTATAAATAAATGCTCCATAAATACTTTACTACGCATTTGTTTCATGGCACAGATGTAAGTTTGAGAAGCTTCCCTGGCTCTTTGAAAAATTAATGTCAATATTTTGGAAAAAAAGAAAGAGAAAAGACCATTCAAATTCTGACTCTCCAGCCCCAGGAGTTGATCTTACACATTTATAGTTAAGTACATTAGCAAGTTTCAGCTGTTTTCCACTACCTATGTATTACTGATGTTCCTACAGGTTAAGACAGAGTTCTAAACCTGTTTCTCTTACTAGTGAGCATTTGCTTTTCAACATTTTAAAGTGAAGATGTGAACAAACCTTTGAAAAGTGACTGAATATTTCAATGCCAATATATTTTGCATGTAAAATATAAAAATCTCTCTGTGTTGCATTTGAAATCTGATAAATATTTATTATCAATGCTGTTTGCTTTTAATCTGTTCAGGATATCATTCCTCCAGCTCTTTAGTACTTAAACAAAAATGGCATTTACATTACAATATTGCTTGCCAACAATCTCATTTTCTGGTTTAGTCAGCAGCCTTCATGCTTGATTAGTCTTTAATTATACAAATACCTACATATTAAAAAAGTTTTCTTTTTTCCATACTTTGAGCATGTAATTATTTTCTCTTGCATGCAATAACCTTTAATTTTAGGATTAAGCAACTGATTCTCTTTAGTATGGATGGATTTTTTCAAGTGTTAAAGCAAATTTGGTTATTGTATTACGAGTAGGAAAATTAACTTTAGGAAAACCTTTCATTAGTGCATTTGACAGCACACTGAGCAGCTGACAGAAACTTCAAAATACTCAATGTAATGTACTTGAAAACAAAATGGATACCAGCCCTGTGTCCTCTGAAGTCAACAGCAACACTACTCTGAATTCAGCAAGCAAGTAACTGGAGCTATGTGATTCCTTTTTTGAATATTCCTTGCCTTTGTAGAATTAATGTTACGGCAGTACCTAGAAGCCCAATCCAAGATCAAGGCCCCATTGCATTACACCAAACAGCTGTAAAAGTTTAAAGTCTAAAGAGATCAAACAATGGTGGAAGAACCAACAAAGGAACAAAAGGCGAAGTGACATGCCAGACAGTGACAGAGCTGGGACTGCAATCTGGTGCTCCTGACTCCAACAACCCATTTACTAGAGCACTTTGCTTCCTGATGCAAATTAATTTTCAGAAGTGGATTCAGTAAGCAAATGCATAACTTGATAATGAGATTAGAGCTAAATATGCAGATTGTATGTGGTAGTAAAAGAATTCCCTCTCCTCCTTTCCCTGCAGTTTTCACTCAGGAGAGCATGGACTGCCAAGTTTGGGTCTACAGGACTGACATATGTTATCTCTATACCTGCTTGTACATTTGAAGTACCAGTGATTTCCCCCTAGACATACTCTTTGAATGTCTATGGGGAAAACATCAAGGAATTTTAGAATGGCTTGGTTTTCTCAAGTTTTGTTTATTTTTGTATTTGTTTTACATGAACTGAAAATTCTGTCAGACACATTTTGATTGCATGGAGAACATGTTTCATAGTCAGAAGGCAGTTAAAAAAAATAGGAAGCTGTAATTCTCTAAAGTTAGGGAGGGAGAAGAGGGGGAAACCTTCCTAACAGCATACTGAGCTTGCTCCTGTCTCATTTGAGAGCTATGAGAAACCTCCTGCCAACTTCCCAAGGATAGTGTTAGGTCTTGTTATAAAGTGAAAAGTTGCAGACAGAGGTAGGATGTAAATGCACGCAGCATCTTACTCCAGAGTGGTGATCAGTGATACAATTTCAGCCTTTCACAATGCCAAACAATCCTTTTGAGGTTTTTTTTTTTTGTGTCTCTGTCCCAGTGGAAAAGGTCAGTGGGAATAAAGACACTATTAATAACAAAGACTTTGTTTTTCTTCCCTCTTCTCCTCCTCCCAGCATTTTCCTTTTCCTCCCTGAAAGCAAGCCCTGTCCTCGAGGAATTTTACACTGATTGAAGCTGCACCCTGAGATGAGTTCTGGATCTTGACCCCAGTAAAGCCCTAAATCCTCATCATCTGCCCCACCCTCCAAACCCCCCACACCCCTGCCCCCGGCCAGCCACAGCCCCGTGAGCCCATGGAGCACCCACGGCAGCTCTGCTTGACACTCTGCAAGGTATCTCCCACCTCCCAAGGAAAGGTCAAGAGGACATCAGCCTTCCACCACCTCTGGTACTGTTCCAGCTGAAGCCAACAGTCCACAAGGTTAGCACATCCCCCAGACTGGGAGTAGAGCAAGAAGAGACAGTACTCCAGTTGGGTTTGGCTGTACAGCTGGTTGTAAATAAGATTATAAGGTTACTATGGTGAAGATATTAAGAGCATTAGCAACTAACGATTTTTGTATCACTTGTTATCACATTCATTCAGAATTATCTTCTGGTATCAATTCATTGACCATCACTGCTACAGACTATCACTCTATACTGTGACTGGGCCCATATTTTAGGCTTTTCTTTATAGCATCTATACTTTTGCTAAGTGTTCAGGATCCTCCCAGGTCTGACTGCTTCCCTGATGCTTTTTAGAAAGGTATACAAAGACATTGCAGCAGTGATTGCTGCTTGAAAGAATCTTAGCTCCTTTAAGCACTAAAATGCACCATCATCATTCCTTTAGTAAAAAGATAATCCTAGCAATATAGGATGTGCTATTTTCATACATCAGTTTTTCTCTTCTGGAAACTCAGCTTTGCCTTCTGATCTCTTTCACAAACATAACCTAGCTTGGTTCTCCAACTGGAATCCTCACAAAATATTATTTGATCATGTCTAAGCTATCAGAAATAACTCAAATTCCTGTCATGCAGGAAATTCTCCTGATTTAAGTCATAATTTCTGATGCAAATGCAGATAGAAGGCGGAATACTAAGATGTTGCAGCCAACAAAACTTGAATTTGAAAATTATGGAG
Source organism: Laterallus jamaicensis coturniculus (assembly GCA_022605575.1). NCBI lineage: Eukaryota > Metazoa > Chordata > Aves > Gruiformes > Rallidae > Laterallus > Laterallus jamaicensis. The sequence goes on along the minus strand of JAKCOX010000031.1, from coordinate 1,644,565 downwards.
TACTTCAGCCAATTTCAAATCATCACCATGAATTAAAGTGCTTTCAATTTTTTTTGTAAAATTGCTATTTTCTAGACAGTCCAACATAATAAATTGTTTATCTGCAACTTAAGCTAATTTTAAACAAAAGCTATCCTCAGTTCTTTGCACTTCTCAGGTCTAAAATGTAAAAATAAGAAAAAATTTTGGGCAGGGGAGAAACCAACTTTTGTGGAGTTACACCATTGTTAGAAAAGAAAAAAGATTTTTGGTCCATTTACATTATTACAGTATCAAAATAAAAAACTGTGTGTATTTCAAAGGTAAGACTTTTTTTTTTTTCTTTCCTGAGAATCACAGTCCTCATCTAACTTCTTGTTCTCTTTCCTTTACTCCATCTCCTTTCTCAGCTGGTGCCAAATACCTTAATTTCTTGACTTCGTCCTGGATCAGCAGCAAAAAATACAGTGGTGCTACAAGACAGGTCTTAAAAATCTTTCTAGCCTTGCTGGTGGAATGAATACTAGGGAAATGGCAAAAGACTTCTCTTCCAGGTGAAAACATTATGGTGGGGCCCCTTAAGACCTACAACCCATCTCTTTCTAACAGCGGATTCACACAGTGATTTGTATCTTCTATTTTTTACTTTTTTTTTAAAGCTTTATAGCAGAATGTATATTACAAGCTCATAATTTTAAGAGAAATTTTAGAATCATCACATCTATAAGGTATCAAGTCTGACTGTTGATTTCTGACCTGTTAGGGGATGCCTTCTCATCTCATGTGCTGCTATTGCTTAAACGATCACGATTTCCTCATACCCTAACCTATTTGGAGGTCTTAGAAATACACATTTTCTGACTTGTGCCTGAGGTGGTAACCTCTGACCTTTTAATTTTTCAATTTCCACATAATTAATTGTTGGTTACTTCAAAAAAGAGTAGAAGGTTGGTGGAGAAAGGGGAAAAATGAAACAAGAAGGATTTGGAAAGCTCACGTTTCCAGTGCGACCCCCTGGATAAAAGGATATTTTTTTTCTTTTGCCTAATTTGTTTCTAGTTGCAGCACTAAGGTCAGAATAAGCCAAGAGAATGAATGGAATAAATGTCCTGATGGGCTGCCCGAAGCTGCCTGGTGTTACGGATCAGCGTAAAACCAGCTCTCTTTCCTCTGCCTGGGCCGATGTAACTCACTGGAGTGGCAAATTACATCAGACCTACAGCTGTAACCCGACATTATGATTAATTTGATCAGTAATTTCTCCTGTTTTTCATTTTAATCGGTGTGACTATTCTGCTGTGGCAGGTCTTTCAGATCTAATTAAGATAAATTTCAGAGTAAAAGACTTGGCAGAATTTTCGAGTCAAATCCGAGCGTCAAGTGTGAAGACCTGCAGCACCAGTCAATCAATTTCCAGTAAAGACGGCAGGCTGTAACTCAGCAATCAACCCATTAACACTTAAGCAAATTTCATAATCTCCAGGCCTGTGCTTAGTCACTCTCTCAAAACATTCTGGCTAGAAATAAAAAAGAGAAAGTATTATTTTTTTTTTAAACACCTGCCCTAAACCGCATCTGCTAAAACCACTAACAGAATCCACAAGTGGATACTCTGATAGATCTCCGTTAATACTGCTGGAAAAAAAGCTTTATTTCAAACTTTAAAACACAGTCTGGAGTGGCTTTTTTTTTTTTTCTTTTTTTTTCTTTTTTTTTTTTCCAGGCAGTACCTAGAAGCTGAGCAACCTCTTTTGGGTGCTTATTTGTACAAGGGGGCTTGAATGATAAAACGTCAGGGCTATATCACTTCCAGAATATTGCTCCTCAATCAGATTCAACAAGCCCACTAGGTTCTCTGTGTTCACTTGGTCCACTTGCTTCCAAGTAGAAGAAATGTTTTCTCACAGAACTAGAAACCTCTGATGACTTGCAATTTTTTCTTTTTATTTTTTTTTTCATTACCAAGAGGTGATAGGTAAAAAAAATAGCAGAAAACAGATTCATGCTTTGGGATATTCCCTACTTCCTTGAAAAGTTTTTGGAAATGTAAGTGAAAAGAGAAATTAAGATAAATTAATGCTACCAAAACAGATCTACTGAATTTAAAAGAGTGTCTGAGGAGCAATGTCAATTTTTTCCATCCCTGAGATCCCAAGAGTCCTTCTCTCTGCCTAGAGAGGCTTTGGAAATAGAAGACCTTATGGGATATGGATCCTTTCCCAAATTTGTCCTGGGAGGATGTTATTTATTTATTTCTCCATTTATTAAATACTTCAATTGCTTTAGGGAGTTTATTAAAAACTCCCATTTAAGAAGCCAGAGCTTGCTGGGCAAACAGCTCCACTTTCCTCTCCTTCAGAGAATTCTCTAGCAAATGGTTTCCTATATTAGCCTCAGCTTCTGCCCCTTGGGTGCTAATAATGCCAGTTGTTTTGCTCGAAGATTAATTTCCTTTGCTTTAAATGTGACTCAGACACCAGTACTCCTTGTGCTTCTGAAAATAGCAACACCTGCAGAGTATATTTGGATGGACCAGGCAGCCAGTGTTCCAACTGAGAGAAGGTTTCCTCAGGGAACGGAGAGACTTGCTTATAAAGTCTCTTTGAGAAGTCTTAAACATCTTTTTGCTCTGTTTAAATGCAGTATTCAACAGCTTTATAGTGTGAAGTCCTAATTCCTCAAAGACCCCAGAAAAGCAGGGAACTTCTGGGAGAAGGATGACACAGCTGAGGAAAAGATCTGAAACCCTCCCCAGTCCTGTGGATGGATGCAGTCGCACATGTAAATGATGCCCATGGATCTCCAGGTAGACACGCAGAGTAGCAGCCCTCACAAGAGCTAGCTGAGCCAGGCAACCAGCCTGCATCTCTGCACTGTGCAGCAGTGCCAGGGAGCACGGTACAGCACGGTGCAGAGACACCCGAGTGTCCAGCTAGGACAAACTGCCATGGTGCCATACTGGAGTGGCCTAACCCATGGCAGACCCAGAAGAGGTGAGAGGAGAGGAGAAGTAGTAGCAGCAGTGCATCCTCCCTGGATGCACTGAAAAGCAAAGCCAACAAATTCTCAAGCAAGGTTCAAGTTTGTGGTGTGGTTCACAAAACTACTGCAGTGGCAGCAAAAGGAAGAGCATAAAAACAAAAGGAGGGGACCTGAATCAGAGCAGGACATGCAATGGATAATAAGCATGTGTGTGTGCAGTACATCAGTATGACTTTCTAGCTAGTGGAAAGTTTTAAACAAGTAATTGCCTTTTCCACTCATGAAATCACTTTTATCAACCCACAAAAATAATTACAATACTGTAAGAATACTCAGAAATCCAAACCTGTCAGTACAACAAGATGTTTAAAACTTTCTGGACCTGTTTCAAACAAGCAGAGGATGAAATATGCAAAATATTCTCAGCAGTTCACCAAGCCCAACTCAATTAGATGACTGCAGGGGAGTTTCTATGTTATTATTTTAGTACTGAGACCTGGGTCTGGCCAGTACCTTCTAGAAAACCGGCTAAGAGTAGCACTTCAAAAGGTTCACTTTAAGTAGGTGATGGGCATGAACCTTACTGAATAAACATCCATTGTGTGGGTCTATATCACATGTTGCCTTGTGACATTCAATTACTTACTTCCTATTGATACTAAAAATTAGGAAGTTTTGGAAAATGGATTCAAAGCACCAGATTTGCTCACCATTCTCAAAATATTTGTCAAACTGATTACTGAGTAACTTGGGAACAGGCAGTCATACACTGCACTGTATCAGATGCAGAACGAAGGCTAGACAATTTTAGGGAAACAAACAAACAAACAAAACACTAAAAAGAAACCCACAGTAGGATTACTGGTGTCATAATCTTGATCAAGTTTTCCTGATCTCAGGATTCAATAAGCATAAGAAAAATACAGCAGGTCTTGGATTTGAATAGAGATGTAAAGACAGCCTATGACTACAGTCCTTGGAAACTTATCCCAGTTGCTTTCCTCAAACCAAAAGACTTGGTTATTTCTTCCATACTATAAATATATGTAAATTTATCAAGGTGTCAGCAAACACTGAAATTTCTTTAAAGTATATTTTTCCTTAATGAGAAGCCAATCAGTGAATGAGGCTGGGGGGGCGAAAGGAAGGGGTGGTTTGTATTTTATGACTGTTGGAGCCTCAGGCATCTGTGTACACATTCTCCCTCATTTACAGCTGAGTGTTTCAGCCTTTCTGTTTCTCTTTTCTCCTTTGTTATAAAAGTGTTGAGGTTCCAAATACATTATTTAAGATTAGTATGAAAATTTAATCTGAAGGAGGTTCTGGTTTTGCTATCCTAGAGTTTGCTATTACTTGCAAGATTTTTCTGCTGTTGCCATCTCCTCGCTTCCTTTCGTCCCTCCTTTTATTATTATTTTTTTTCTCACTCATCATCTTCCATCAGCTCCAGTTATTGTAGGTAGGCTTCTATGACAAAAAGGTGCTTTAGGAAAGAGTTCTGAAAACGGTCAGAATAATTTTACAGTGAGGCAATCCCTGGGGAACTTCCTGTTTGTCTGTTCCTATTCACACATGAACAGAGCAGTAGAAATCATTGGGAATTCTTCTATTCCTATAGTGCAGCTCTCCCTTTGTAGATTTGGCTGTGGCTGTTCATCTTATCCATATTGCTAAAACGTACAGTGAGTGTCAGTGCCAGAAGCTAACCCCCATTTGGAGCCAGTTAAATATATGTTGCTGATATAAAGCACCTTATTCTGGTAGTCAAGCAGAATAATAGGCTACTCACTACTCAGTGCTCATCTAATTTTATACAGCATATAATCAAGATCTTATGGCTCCAGAAATTTAATTGAATGGAAACTCTGTAAAAGGTGCTAACTATCCTTTGAAGTTGCAACTTGCTGATCATTCAAGAACCCACATAGTTTGCCATGTAGTAACATTAAACATTCACAGGAGAAGTGTAGCTGTAGAAGTGTGTTTTCCCAGTCCCCAATTTACATGTTTTTTGGGGTTTCAAAGTCCCCAATTTACAAATGAGCTAGGTTGTCTTTCACCTCTGAATTCTTTGGTCTCAATTGTCACCAGGGAAGTAAAAGTCAGAATATGATTACCGACACAAGGAACTTCATCATTCAAAGATGAAGGAATGAAAGTCTTCATCGTGTAACCAACCCACCTCCCAAAATACAGCTCTGCTTTGGAGAACTGTCCTCTGGCTTGTTGCTTTTTGCAAATCAGTGATGACCCTGGTTCTGTGGTGTTTTGCTTCTACCACTGTAAGCCTGGAGCATCATCACTAATGTCAGCACAGAATCCAGCCCCTGGAACCTGAAGTGAGGTTTTTCATCTTTCTAGACAATCATTAAAAGACTTCCTAAAAATAATAGTTGTATAACTCCAATCCAGCCCACTGAACTGAGTAAAGAATAGTGATAAAATTAGAGCAAAGTATTACAAAACAATCTGACAGGAATAATTTTGAGATTTTTAGCTGGTGTACGCTGCTCCGGTATTATTAATTTCTGATCAGCTAGCAAAAGTATCTCACCCAGGTATACCTAAGCAAGTCACTTTCATTTAATTTGCTTTCTGAAGGACATGACAGCATCTGTACATTTTGAGATGTAATTGCTGTTATCCTTCAGAGTTTTTTGAAACAAACACAATCATCCTCCTGAATTACTGACTTTCCATGACAATTTTTTGAGGTTGCATTGTTCTAAACTAATATCTTTCAGACAGATCCTGAATAATGTAAGAGGATAAAGCCCACATGAAAAAATCAAGAATTCAGAAATGAAATTTAAGCTGTCAAACTTTAACTTAGTTGATCTTTATTCCCTTAATATTCTTCAAACAAAACCCATTTCATTCTAGTTCATAAAGAACATTACCTTAGAGGCCATAATATCGCTGAATTTTGTTCTACGTCGATTTTTAAGTTAAAGCATTAGACATTAAAAAAACCCACCTTCTAAGCAGCCATTATGAACTGGATATATGAGCTGCTGCCAAATTTGTGCTCCCTCCTTTTTTTATGTTTGCACAGAAGAAAACAATTTCAGATCCAGTCCTCAAGCTAGATGTACAGGGGTAAAAACAGCTTTTCTCTGCTGGGTTTAGAATGGTAAGGCAAATTTCATGGAGAAGATCTTACCACTGCTCTGCTTTAGAAAAGTACCCAAACACATCCTTCACCCATGTATCAAATGCAACTGCAGTTCCTCTGGAAATATTTCTGAACGTCACTTGTTTGCATATTAAAGAGTTTCGCCATTCTCAGCAATATGACAGAGCATGTTTCAAGTCCTCAAGTATTTCTTAGGGAAGCTTGAGAAGTAGTGCACTTCCTGTAGAAATGCTGTAGAAATGTCTAGAAGGCCAAACTAATGGCCCTACACACATTGCTAAGGAAAGGCCTGTGCTGAATCCTGGCTTCTCTTCTGGATGTCAGCACACGGTGCATTTGTGTCTGTTAACAAACTCTGGGTTTTCATGCTATTATAAATGGTGAGGATCAGAGAGGAAAGAACATTAAAAATACTTATCCCTAATTTATTAGTAACTCTCTAATGCTGAGCCAGAGCTGACAGCTAATGACTTCTAATTCCTTGACTGTTCTGAAAGTGTCCCAGTCATGCAGCCGGCTTAGCAGTACTGGCTTAGCTAAGCCCAGGGGGAATGCCAGACCTCTCACGCTGGTGTCTTTCATTAACTCTAATCCCAGTTCCTAAAAGGTTTAAGGGATAGCATTTGAACTAAAACCACCTCAGAGAACTTGGCTCTTTCCTTCGCCTTCTATTGAGTTTGCCATGTCCAGATTACCCTTAAAAGGGTAGTTTTGAGGATAAGCACACTAAAGAAAGTGAAAAAACATTGACACAGGCCCCTCATATGCAAGGCATTGATGGTTTTCCTCTTGGGCAAATGAGATGTGACCCTGGAGAGCTAAAGGTAGAAGTGCTTCTATTGGCCTGTAGCTGTAGGTCACAGGTGAGAGTGGAATTACACAGATTAAGTTGAGATTTAGATTTGGACCAGAGGCTATATTAGAGCTAAGACCTCAGATTCAGTGTTAGTACAACCCCCTTGAGGTATGGTTACTGAAATAATCCACTTCCTCCCTACCACAACTCTAATTTACGAGTGCATTTGCTTTGTTTGGAACACTGAATGCCTTTTGAAGCAAAATATCTAGCAGTTGGTTTTAGCAACATATAGTGTATACAGTTAGTGTGCATACATTACAGCCACACCAAGACAGTAAAATGTAACCGCTGCTCCTCTGGAAATATTCCTGTCTCTGTATGTCAATAATCTGCATACTAAAGAGTCCCAAAGCACTCACTAGCATGATAGACTGGACATTAAGTGGTGCCTAAGTAGCCCTTAAGACATGACGAAGAAGAAGCTCTAGAAACATTATGCTCTACTACAGGAAAAAGTTCAGGAAGCAAGGACACATCTCTTGTGGACTTTTAAGTCTATTATCTAAACCATTAAAAATCAGATTTGATGCAATTTAGTTGAAGCTCAAATTAATGCAGGTTTAACTGGCCACATGGCAAACACAGCTTCTTGTAAACCAATTCCCTTAATTGTTTGGAAAAGGATTTTTTAATTATTAAGCTAATGCAGTTTAATTTCTGCAGGAAATGGAGCTGAATCCATCAGCATGGATAAAACCTTTAAAGTGGTGCTTCAAAATTTAGAGAATAAAGTGAATAGAGACTTTGGTGGTTTCTAAGTGCAGTCCCACTGCCCAGTGAAAAAGACTCTTCTCACTTCATAGACTACCCTGGTGTTTGTTGAGATCATACTTGTGGGTAGAAAGCTGTTATCGCAGGACATGAATATAGCATGACATATGTAATGTGGAAACATGAATATAAGAAATCAGGGCCATTGGATCAGAGCTCTCCTGTTTCTGCCTGGGAATTCCAAGACAGGCAGAGCCCAGAATTAATGTGAGTGCCAAAAATGTTAGTCTATTAAAAAAAATCTGTGTAACTGGAGTGAGGATCTAGGAAAGGCATTAACTGGCATCGTTTGCTTTGGATTCTATACCAGGACTCTAAACAGAAATATTTGATTCTTAGCAGGATAAATGTTAGGACTGTGATTTCAAGAGGAAGGACAGCCCATCCCTCCCTTGCACACATCCACCAGCAGATCTATTTGTTTTAAGGACACTCAGGATCATCTGCTAATCATCAGATAACTCTGCTGTTCTCAGAAGTTAGGATAAAGGGTGACTGACTGCTGGACACAAGCCATTTGCGAAGGTCACATGCTGAATCTGTGTAAAAATTTAGCTAGTTTTCTATGGGGTTTATAATATGGACTTGAAGAGAGGAAGATGTTTACTCTTTGCAAAGGACTAAGACCGTAATCAGTTGTGCTTTTCTAGCTTATCAGGCCTTTTAACTGTTCTAAACTACAGGCCTGTAAGGATTAATTAATATGAGGTGGCATTTCTCAGTCTGGATGGTCAGAAGGTGTAACCTTCACCTGCTTTCCCCTTGCCGTGGGAGAGTATGCACCTTCTGTTATTAGACCAGTAGAGATTTTTCTGTGGCATCCTACCTGCAATGGATTTGGTGAAGTAAGAGGAGATGGAAGGCCATGCCCTGGTGACTGGCTGGGTTTCTGAGGGGAGCTGGAGGACTGTGGGGCTGAAGAAGGTTGGCTCTGGCTCTGGGACTGTGTTTGGTTCTGCTGCGGTGGTGCTGACGGCTGTGGCTGTGGCTGCTGGGTCTGCTGGGGTGGCTGTGGCGTCTGTGCCTGCTGACCTTGTTGCTGCTGTTGCTGGCTTTGCTGCTGCTGTTGCTGCTGCTGACCTTGCTGCTGCTGCTGTTGATGCTGGAGCTGCTGAAGATGCTGAAGCTGTTGAAGCTGGGAGTTCAGGGATGAGGTAGCTGTGAATTAAAGAGAAAGAAGTGAGTTATGTAGGTTTCAGTAATACCTACTGTGTTAAACATATTCTGGATTAAATTCTGGTTCTGTTACATTGTGGGACACATTGCCCACTGAGGTCAGCTCACTTCAGACTTCAGGTCGTGACAGGAAATATATTTCCATCAAAATAGCCCACGGTTCTGCCAGTACAGTTATGTGGTAAGAGTCAGACTTCGTTGGAGGCAATTAAAGCCAACCTTTGGAAGGGCTACAGCTCTGCCCACAGGATGGGCATCAGTGGTGGTCAGCACTTGTAGCTTATCAGAATTTTGCCTGTCTAGGGAACAGGGTATCACTGTACACAGCATAGCAAGAACCATAAAGAATGCTCTGAAAAGAGCTCTGTCATTTTTTTGTGAAGTCGGAGTTAGGAAATAAAACATGCAGTTGTTAAATATCTTGTGCAATGCATAGGTAGCAGAAACACACAATAAAATGTCTCTGAAATTAGAATGGCTCCTTATCACTCACATCAAAAAGCTATAAAGTTCCTCTTGTGCAATAGGTTAGGTATTCTGTACACCTGCACTGCTCACTTACTCCAGATAGTAAAGGTCTGTTGTGTTTTGCTAGTACGTGCTCCAAATGTGAGGCTTGGAAACTGGTGGCTCCCAACCTGCTGCACAGAGGAGCAAACTTTATCTCCCAGAGTCACTTTCAAATTGACTGAGGCATTCCTTAAAGTCAGGAAGGCAGGAGGTGTGCCACAGGGATGTCACTAAGGAAGAATAGCTTTGAGCAGCATCCAGAACATCATAGGAACCTGATGCTTTCTGGAGTTATGCTCCTAATAAGTCACCTGGGTCTCCGGCCTTACCCACATTAATCAGCATCCTAGGGGTTGCATTAGGTGTCTGTAAGATCCCAAGAGGATCAGCTTACAAGGTCATTGCAGTATTTTGCATTCTGTATGCTGGTTTTCCCATTGCCACTCTGTATTCTAATTTCCAGCAGCAGAAGCCAAAGTAAACTGGGAATGAATCAAATTTGTCATTTCAAAAATATCGTGCAGATTTCATGGCCAGAAACTCTGCCCACCAAGTTATTTGTGGATTGGCAGATAAAGCCAAGTCATCTCCACTTTCTTTTCATGCCAACATCCCTATTTCAGCTTTCCAGATGTCTATGCCCTGAGGATGAACCTGAGGTCTTGGTACAACTTATGAGATCAATGAGCCATATACTGGAATAAGCAAAAGAAAAAAGAAAAGAAAATGGAGAAAGATGAGGCAGAACGTGTAAGATAGAAAAGGCTGTATGAAGGAAAGGTAAAAGGCTTGGTAGGAAGACCTGTTGGTCATCCGTTCCTGTACTCACAGCTACTCTAAATTTTCTTTCACCAGAGGTAGGACTCAAACTACAAATGTGCCTCTATAAGAATTATAGTCATGTCTATGTGACCTCAACAAAACCCCTGAAAACACAGAGAAGAAGGACTGGCTGTCACTGACACTGTATTTCCATCAGGAAAGTTACTGATGGAAGTTTTGTGTTTCAGCATAAACCAGAGTGACCATCAGATTAAAACCACCCATGGTATCTCATGAAACAAATCATCCTGGAGAAGTAAGGATACACTCCCATCAACTCCATGATGAAGACTTGTACCTAAACACCCCCAAACCAAGAGGCAGTAGGCAGAAACATAATCTAAGGCATATGAGAACAAAAAATGGAGAAACTGCATATACAAGAAAGCACAGGCAAATACTAACCACTGCATGGAATAACAGTCACTATTTCTGTCTGTAGGAATGTACACAGAAACACAAAGACTCTTCTCATTCCCATGAGGAAAAAATTATCTCGATCAGCTCTTTATCTTGTGCAGGCCATTTCCTCACCTGTGGTAGTTTAGCAATCTGCACAAACCATTGATAACTATGCAAAGAAAATCTGTCCATATAATTTTGCAGATAAAAGTATCACTGCCTGGATTTCTTAAAATGAGGATATGCAAGACATGAAGGGAGCAGTAAAGATACCTAAAGTGTAAAATAAATTAAGTTTCTTTATTAGATAAAACAAATGAAGGGGTGGTTACATTACCTGGCAAAAAGTTTATTATTTTGTGTGTTTACATGTAGCTCAGAGCAATCAGAATACTAGTATATAATAATTATTAGTATTAGTGTTCACCACAGAGCATTAAATTTTCTTTCATGATGCTTTCATTGAAATGTTGCCAAACAGTGATATAAATAGCCCTGCACAACGGCAGCATCTAAAACACAGATGCAGATCTACAGAAAAAGCCCTGATCTGTTTGTTTGCCAATAGACAAAAATTGACAGTGAAATGCAGTTTTACTAATTGTATGGATCTGCTTAAGAAAGAAATATCATATTGGTGCCAGTGTTGGAATTCAACTGCTAGTGATTCACCTAATGGTGTAAGTCTCAATTTCATTAACAAGTCATGCCTTTGATCAGTTGTTGAATTACTGTCTTAAAAATTAAATCTTCATTAAACTTCCATTCCCCACAAGACCAATACTCTGTTTAATGGGCATTTTGATTTGCATATTATTTCTTCTACAGATACATAAAAAAGGAGACAGAATCTGGAGGGAAGAAAAGGGGGAAAAAAGTGCCAGAGCACTCTCAGATGGTGGCTTGATATGGGGATTTTGGTTTTATTCCCTTTCTAGGGGTAGAAAGGTTTTGTATTCAGTACTGCTCAATACTTGAATGTTGGCCAATGCAGGAGTATCAATATCTCTGCCATTCTCTTCTGTACTGGAAGTGTACTCATTCTTGCTGGGATGGAAAGTAGTTCACAGGGGAAAACTTTGTTGATGGAGAAAAGTTACTTCACGGAAAAGTTTCCAAGTTCTCTACCAGCACAAAATTATTCAAATAACTTCCTGTCTTTTCACATAATTCTTTTAAAAAGCCTCTCCAAAGCTGGCTATCACGCTGAGCTATACAATGCACTGAAGTGACTTAGTGAGGTATGATTGTTTAACATGCTGTTGCTAAACAAACAGATAGGGAATTCAAGAAGGACTGTTGGATTGGACAAGGTTTTCCCAAAGCCATGCAGTAGATGTACTGTGAAGGTGGATTTAGGGCTCTGGATCATGCCTGCAGTCCGGTGTTCACACTGCCTGATTGCACTGCCTCTCACAATGTGTATACTACCCACAGCAGGGGTTGTGTCATATTATTGTTTGTAATCAAATCCAACCCAACTCCCAGAGCTTGCTTGCATACCTCATCCATTATAAATCGTATACCTGTCTAGCATTTGTCACTTTCTGCAGAGTTTGGAGCCTGATGGAATTTCAGGTGGTACAACAGTGCTATGTTGGCATGTATAAAAGATAACATGCACTGCCTACCTCACAGGAATATTTTTATGAATTACTGGCTAACAGGCAGGTAAAACTTTGTCATATTTAAGAGACGAGTGCCTACTTTCTTTCAGAATTGCAGTCAACAATTAAAAAAACTGCAAAATTGGGAAAAAAAATATTTATTCTATGGTTAAAAAAGGCAACATAAAGCAAATCACTTTAAAAGGGAGATAATTAACTAATAGTGCATGGAAGCTATGAAAAACTGCAAGGAAAGTCCACAAACTCTGTGTGACATGTCAACTTCCCTCAACAAAAATAAATGTTGAAAATATACCAGGTATCCAAGAATCTGGTAAGAAAAACCTATGCTTACAAGGAAACAATGACAGGAGGGGTTTTCAAACTTGAGTTCTAACTATAATTTCTTGGTTGCTGCAGTGCCATCACAGAATTCCCAAGGGATCACCTCATGTTTTATGATCCTACTTTAAGCAGATTATGCTTAGCCACAGTATCAAATCATTTACATTAGAATAAGAGATATGGAGCTAAGTCATGTAAAAGGATGGTCAAGAAGCAGTGAAAGCAAACGTTCTGATTTCCCAGGTCAACTGCTTCTATCCTTATCACAGACCTCAGACTACTTGAATGACACACAGTTATGATCGAAGGAACACTCTTCTTGACTTTCTTTGGCATACTGCTGCTACGTGCTTTCAATGTTTACATAAAATGTTGTCTTTTCACGTTTTCCTTGTGTCTTCTGTTCCTCTGATGGTTGTCTACAAAGGAAACTAAAATGAAACTAAAACACCCCCCTGTCAAGTAGAACGGTGCAATGGGAAAAATTCAGCTCTGATACAACCATGCTGAAAGCAGCAGTCTGATTCCATGACGGGGAGAATGAGTGAACCATTTTCTTAGTAGGAAATCTGAAAAGGCTCTGTCTTCAAATCCCAGTCCTGGTTGTATTCACTGAAAGTAACATCAACTGCCTTCTGCCTCTGGGTAATACAGTATTACTTAAGTATGGTAATGGCTCTGGACATACTTTAAATAAAAATATACATTTGAAAGTTTAATCACATTTCTCCACGAAGCAAGGAACATAAATAAGCTCACAAATGTTTATATAATGAAAATAATGCGCAAATTGTAACTCTTTTTTCACATCTCATTCACATCTCATTCACAACACAAACTCAGATGCTTAAGACCTCTACAGTGCTTGGCAGAAGAACAAATTAATGCTCAGGGATTCAATTTGTATCTAGAATTTGCTCTTGTGGGTAAGCTTCACATAATGTCTGATTTATTTTATTAATGTATTGTGTGTGTTTGTTTCTGTGAAAGAGGAAGAAGGGGTAGGAGGAATAAGAAACAATTTTAGCCAACAAACTACTGTGCTGCTTTATCCTCTATCCTCTATCCTCTTATTTACATAATTGCATAGATGTTCGGTGCCTTGATACAATGCACAAAGGACTAAAAAAGAGAAAATCATACATTAAACCTTTCCCTATCCGACTGAGCACAGAACTTGGCTCGTGCCATTTCAAGGGCCTAATGCCTTTTTCCACTTCCCCAGTAATGGAGAATGGATTTGCATTGCCTTAAACTGAAAAGTGTAACTAACTTAAGCATCTGGACTCATGTTTGAACTGACATGGCCTGCTTTTTTTTTTCCACCCTGTTGTTTCTCTTCTAATGAGGTATATGCCTTTCTTTTCTTTGAAACAGATTTCTCAAGATAGAATGCACACGCTGAACAGTCTAATGCAATCCTGTGTTTACACTTTCTCCCTCCTGGGTAATGAGGGGTAGCTTAGCCAAATACCCAACGTGTTTTTTGAATAAGCTTGAATTTTCTTTGCAGGAGCAAAATGTGAGTTGTTTTAAAAATGTTAGCATCCTCTTTGTGGAATAAAAAAAAAAAAGAAAAAGGAAGGGTTGGACTTGTGGCTGAAAAGATTAGTAATGGGATACAGAGTGTATTATTTCTAAATCACTGGTTCAAATCCAGTCTAGGTCAATGCAAAGAACAAAAGTCATCGCACTTTAATGGTGCTTTTGAGTGTTTTCTACCTTATAGAAGATGTATTAGATGTATAGAAGATGTGTTCACACATAGATACCCACAGAGAGCTTGCACTGGAAGCAGTCTGCCACAGCCAAGGTAATAAATTGATGGTCTCCCAATACCTATTAGGAAGATCATAAAGACTACGGCCTTGGATGGCATCAATTGACATCTTTATTTGCAATTTCAGCAGATAGGCCAAGGATAGAAAGAGTAAGGAAACCAAGCCATCTTCTCCTAAAGGTGATCCCTCAAGGATACAGCTGCAGAATGCAGATGGGGTTATGGGGAGAAACTTGCACTGCCAGTGCTCCTCTGTACCAATTCTGCAGATAAACAGAGGGCTTCACTTTCTACTGTTGTCATATCCAGCATCTTTCATGAGCACTAAATTCACTTTAAAGAATATAGGCAATAAAAAGGAAGTATTAAGAAGAAAACCATCATAATTTATATGGTGCCTGTGGTGTCTCCACATTTTGATGAATACTGGAACTTCCCTGAAAAATGATCCACTGCATTAAATAAATCTGACATATTTTTTTTTTCTCCTAACCAAACCTTAAAATAATCCACTAAAATCTGAAGGGAAAAAAAAAAAGAAGAAAAAGTTGTTGTTCTAGGTAGAGAGCTTGTCTAAGTATCAGGGCAAGTATATGTGGAATACTTCCCATTTTGAGATAATCTAGGGGCTATTTTACTCTAGTTTATGACAACAGCCTGTGAGTAAAGTTCCCTGAGTGTATTGTAAAAATTGCATTAACCTATTTAAAATGCCCAAAGGCAAGAACAAGCGGGAGAAATTAGACTTTAATAAGCTATTTGCTTCCTCAGCTCAAATGGGACCTTAGGCCTCATATTGTACAGATGGCTGAAACATTAACCAGAGTCAGGGTATCATCAAGACACAGGGGATCAATCAGGGAGTCGTCTTGGGACTCTCATGCAAAGACAGGCAATTAAAAACCCACCGTAATGTAGTCTGAGGGCAATGTAATTGCTTGAATACCAAAGGCTGGGTGTCAAGCAAGCAATATCTAGATTTGGTAAGCTCCTAATTTTACCAGGCAGATTTTTTTTAATTTTTTTTTTTTGGGTGCAAAATGACTGTCTCAGAAATCAGGGGCAGGAGTCTTAACATGAAGTTCTTATTCCATATAAAAGCAGTTTTCTGGTTACAGACACCAGGACTGGTCCCAGATTGTTTAAAAACAGAACAGCACTGGAATGGAAAATCAAACTGAGTTGCATGGTATTCCTAAAGATTCGATTTCCAAACCATATTGAGCCTAGAAGAACATTCCTACGGACCAGAATCTAGGATAACATCCTGTTCCTTGGGAACAAATCTGCAGGATTCCTTTAAAAGAAATTAATTGACATAGAAAAAATAATCACCTAGAGGCCAACAGAGCCCAATACAAGATTTCACAGCCGAAGGGATGTGACAGGGAACAGATGAATGACATGAAGAAATTAAGTTTGAAACAACAGTCTGCTGACTCAGACAACAATGGCCATGACTCACAATGGACATCAGACAAAGACTGGGCACTCTGCACATTCAACCTCAAATAACAGGACTTGCTGTGTATTTTTTCCCTTCCCTGTCTCCTTCAAATGCTCCGATATTGATGGGAACCATAATTTCCACCGGGCTTATGCAGACTATGTGTTTGACATGCCTTGAACCAGCAATGCTTGTAGAAAAATCAGTGCAACAACATATGGTGCCAGGAGCTTTGGCAGAGGTCACCCAGAACCATGTTCTGCAGTTCAGAGAGCCACAGGTCCCCAGTCCACTGCGTGGCCTGCCATTTCTGCTGGCAAAATGGCAACATCTAGTCCAGAGGAACTGGTTGAACCTCCTGGTGTTTTCAAAGGGTGATTTTGCATTATTTCAGATAATAGATCTGCAGTTGTGTCTTCTGTAATTGTTTATGACAAATGGCTTTTCCAACAAAGAAATATTTATCCAGGTATAGCTTCAGCAATGGTTCTTTGAAGATCAGGAATTATTAGAAGTCTCTTCAAAGAGTCTTTGAAGTGAGTCATGTTTCCTTAACTAAAAGTGAAGTTACTGTAAGTGAAATGTGCTGGGGTTTTTGTACATGTATGTGTTCCAGGCTTTTTTACACAACACAATCAAATAGTGGATCAAAGTGTTTGTGGTTTAAAAGGTTGGCCTTGATGCTGAGCTTGTAGAAGTGTCCTGAGGATGACAAAGGACAATGTCACTTTCCCCCAGTAGCAGAGGGAAGTAGCAGAGGGTACCATGCCCAAAAGGTGACGTGGTGTAACTGGTTGCTTTCATCTCTCTGACTCTCATTATATCTGTGTTTCCACTTCCAGTCTATTATGAAAGCTAGTAGACCCAAGACAACTCTGTTCTCTAAGAACTCTGAGATTCAAGTAGCTACAAATTCTGTTCCTAGCATGTGAATTCTAGCTAGAAAAGTTAGCTGGACAGCAGAGAACAGGCCATAGAATAATTCAGAAAATAGCAATGCACATGGTAGAAGGAGAAAGGGAAAAAAATGCAATCTGGTCCAGTCCTTTCCTTTCCAATACATAAGAGTATAACAGCAAGTAGGAGAACCAGGCATAAAAGTGCCAGTTCTACCTTGCTGCAAGCCAGTGCACACAAATGCTCTGCTGGGCAGTGACTTCAGCAGAGGCTTCAGCCTTGTCAGCAATGCGCCCCGTTATCCTCAATACATCCTTGAACTTCTCCTGTTTTACCAAGCCATGAAAAATTAAAAACAGTAGCAACAGGGTGAAAAAGGTGGGGAAGAGAACAAAACAAAACATGTGTCCTGATCCTGCAAGACCTGTAATGCTCTTAACTCTGTATGCAGTTCTCAGGGAGTGAAGGCCATTCCTCACCAGTTGGGACACATGCACAGTACCATGTTGGACACAGCATTCTTCATCAGTCATCAAAGAATAAAAATGGACTAAAAAACTTTCTCTAAGTGACACGAGATATTACTTAATAGCTATGGTACAGGAGCAACCTTGAGCATAGGTCACCGGGTTGGTGAGGAGGTGCTCTGCTAGCTGCTGTAACCTCAATATATGAGCAGAAGATGGAGTTGTTCTTTCTTTAGATAAGGGATCAATGCAGGGAGACTATGCAACACCCTCCACATGAGAAATTGTAGAAGAGCTGGGAAGCAAACTCTAATTTGGTAATCTGTCACACCAGAAGCCACTCCTGAACGTATGTACCACTAGCAAGGTGCATTATGTTTGCCTGCTGTTGACTCACAGTAGCTCTATTTTTGTGGCTTTAAGAGTCTTCCATGATTTTTATTAGTTGCTGTGCATAGGTGAGAACGGCTGTATTTATTTGTGTGCTTTGAAAACATACAAGACTTATCAGTAGCTAGTTTCTTTCTGTAAGCTTTAAGCTAACTACAGGTCAGTTTAAGGTGATCTGCCTAATATCCCTTTTTCTTGTTTGTTTATTTTACATGCAGAGAGATTAAAAACAAAGTAGGTGAGCAGTGTTTCTGGACTCTACAGCTGGTCATCTGCTGCAGATGGGCTGACTGCTCATTTTTAATTCACAGTAAAATGAGGGAGGCTGAATATCAGATTCCTCTCCTGTCTGTATTGCTCATCAGCCAAACACGTCCCTGCTTCAGGTGCTAATGCTAGCTAGGCTGTGCTTGTCACCTATCATCTTCACACAGGAACAGTGAATTAGCTGCTCTTTGAGTGCTCATGTGCTTCCTCCTACCTGTATTTCCTGTTTACACCAAAATAAACAGTCTGGTTATCCACATAGAGAAACTGCCCATCAGTAGAAAATATAAGTGGGAGAATTAAGGAGAAGATTTTATAGGGACTCCTCACTCACTCGCTGTCAAGTCAGTCACGCTTCTGTGTTAGGGTGAAGCTCCATCCACAGCTGAACAGGAAGGGCTGGGGAGTCAGGAGAACCATCTGTATTGCTCTGCCGTTACTGCACTATCCACCGCACGGCTTTCAAAAGCACTTTGGGAACCCACATGCTGTCTGATATTTCATACATTTCTGTGCACTGCACAGATATGGCTGAGGATAGCAAGCCTTTGAACAAGCTGTATGGAGATCTTACTTTGCCTATTAAACTGATTCTTTAAGGTTGTTTTTAATTTGTAAGTGCTACACAGCTATTAATAAAAGACCTTCCACTTAAGTAATGTATTTGCTTACATGGAGCAGGAGTTCCCAGTGATAGAAAGCAAACAAAAATCCAAAGGATGAATTTATAATTGGCCAAAAATTCTACTCAAAAGATCATTCACTATTTCCATGCACATATTCAGTCAGAACAGAATGTTGTTGCCTTTTCAATGCAGCAACTAGTACCTTATTACTCTTATCAACTGGAATAATCGCTTTTCCAGACCAGGTAACAGAAAAAAAGTGGAATTTGGTTGCTCACCAGTGGTTCTCAAAAAACCTCAGAGGAAGCTAGTCTTTGCCTTGCTTAAGGCACTGTGGCTTTATTTTTAATATTCAGGATAAAGAATTATCATTTTAAATAAGGGTTTAGGTCTCATCTGCTGCATGTGTTTAGCTATAGCAAACCTGAATGATGGTACAAAACATTCTTCTCATTGTTTGTCATCTCTAGGTTCCCCAGTCTTCTCAACAAATTCAACAATGTGAAAAAAGCACACACAAAAAAGTGTTTACCAAAATACAAGTATTAAATACACTTGCTGTTAATGTTATCCTTTTGAGAATTGTAATAGCATCCTGCAGAACTTGCTCTAAAAATACAGAAAAGTCAAAAGAGAATGTATCCTAATAGGTCTATTTGATTCATCCTATAGAAACATGTGATGTAACTAGCTTGTGATTGTGTGAAGTTTCCATAGAAGAGCTATAATTTTCTCATAAATTCTTCTTCTGTTATATATAATCTTTTCATAAAATAATGAAAAAGGTAAGTTTTGACTGCAGAGAAATAAGAAAATTTTGAAGGTAATGAAAAGAATAGTCACCATGTGAAACTGGTTGCTACTGTATAGCCATACAGAGTTACTGCTCGACTGGCAGAGGGTGGGAGCAGGGGAAAGAATTTAATGTTCATCAATTTTCTTACTTGTGAAATTAGTGGTTTTCTTATCCTCCTGTGGAAACCCAGAGAGGCATAGGTGAAAAATACAACATAAATACTGGGCAAACACCGTTACTGGATTTACTATGGTAACTCCAGTGTCAGTTAAATGGAGATGAGCTTGTTCCAAAATAGTGCATTCAAATGAAAAGTGTAGACCATTCAACGTTACAAAATAAAGAAGCACATGTCAGTGCTGATACAAGATCTTGCTTTTTGCTTAAATTGACTTCTGATTAAAAAAGTTAGAGGAAAAAGTGGGATGAACTATTTATCGTGGCAACCCTGAGAACAAAAGTTGGCACAGTCAGTGCACACAGAAATCTGAAACCACTACTTTAGATTCGTTTTGCCAAGTTTTAACTAAGTAGATGCAAAAGACTGTTCCTTTCATTTTCAGTGCCAGGTATTTTGTCTTTACTCTGTTGATTTTAATAGCTCGCTCAGAAGCTTGGAAATGAATGTTTCTTCCATCATCAATTTAAAAACTTTTCCATTTGCCAGCTATGGAGGTTTTTTCTACTATGTGTTTTCAATGAAGCTGAAATTAATATGGTTCCCTTTGATTTTCCATCCAAACGCCAGGGAGCATGGGGCAAGCTATGCTTTCATCTTCATCCTTGAGACAGAGCCAAGTCCAGCACCATGTGACCATGACAAACTCCTTTCTTGGCCTCTCTCCCACAATTTTTGGATTCATGTTTGTGTAAAGACTGCCTGGAAGCCCAGGTGTACAGGGGCCCTCCTGTATATTCTCCCTCCCTGCATTCTGCTGTCCTACGGCTGTCAACTCCAGCAGGTCAACTGCTGTTCTTCTCATATAGAGTGTTCACTTTGAGCAGATATGACCCCAACAGCCTCTTTTGCCTAACAGCTGTACATAAATACTTCTTTATAACTTACGGAACTATGGTGGCAGTGCAGCATTCCTCACCTTTGAACAGGGGACTGAAGCAAATGTGTGACTGTGGGCAAAAGAAGTTATGCAAATTCCTGCCTTTTTTTTTTTTAACGTTTAGGAATGTTTGTTTGCCAATAGTTATCCAATCATTGGGCCTGATAAGAACTACATAAGAACAAACACCCACAAAGATAAGACCCATAGACGAAGGCAAATGTTCTTTAAGCAAATAGCCAGTGCAACACCTTTCATTAGGAGGTTTGCAGCATACACTGCTGACTATTTTATGTATTCACATTATGGATCACGTAGATTTTCAATTCACAAAGAAAAAAATGCCAGGAAAGCATCTTATGCTTTAGTATTTTACACGGGGAAATTAGGAGGGGAAGCCAAGAACCTCTGATGTCCATGAATCAACACCAGTCCATGGACCAGTATAAACAAAGCCAGAAATAGTATCCAACTTTTTTTTTTTTTTTTAAAGCTGCAGTATTCTCAAAGGAAATTAATCCTATTAGCCCTTAATTATCTGGTACAGTGAAATGATGTCTGATTTCTTGCAACCATAGTGCTAGAACCATCGCTGATTTAACTGATGCTGCAACAATCTTCAGACATGATCATGGTATACCCACAAAACAGATAAAGAAGCTTTAGATGCTTGCGTATTTCTATCAGTTCGACTGGGAGTGGCCTGTTTGTCAGTTTCTCACTGGTGAGTGCCCTGTAGACCCACACCTCACTTGGCTGAGAGGGCCCAGTTTGCCCTCTGCCGTAAGAGCACTCTAAAGAAACAGCCCTGAGAAGATGATGGAAAAGACATGTGAGCCATTGCCTGCGCCTTGTGCCAGCATAGGTATGAATACAGAGCACATGCCAGGGAGCTGCTCTCTCTGCTGAGATTCAGAAGAGTGCCCTCGGCTTACGTACTGATCTGAAACTCCAATCTCCCTGCGGAACACTTTAATCAGAAACCATTTTCATAATTTGTAAACACTGCCAAATGTTTGATTTCAGGCTGTTTTAAGTGATCAAACCTTCTGGTGGAAAATAAAATAAGTAACAATCAAACCATCAGACAAAGAAAGTAGTTATAAATAATTAAATACGCTGTACTGACAAATACTATTCCCACCTGGATGCTGTGCTTCCAAGACACAAAACACAGTTTTCCTAATTAGAAAAAAATAAATTATAAAAAAAGATCCTGTATGACAGAACAAGTCAGGTCAGCAACAGGGAGTTAGGACTCACTGTCTTACAGATAAAGACCAGCACCTGGGAATCCATTCCCATTCCTGAACCTACCTTACCTGCACCACCTTGGGCACAGCAGTTAATCTCCCTGCCTCGCTTCCCTGTTCTAGAAAAGAGAAGGAGGGATAATGAACTTCACTTCCCTCACCGCAGGAAGCTGAATTAGCGAAGTGCTGCAACGTGCGCGAAGATCCTCAAATCGAAGGAGGTCAAAGATGCACAAAGTTTTATTTCCACATGGAAAAGATTGTTACAGAGCTACCTCCTACATTGTGTTAATGAGAGATAGATGGTTTAAAAGCACTCATTTACTTTCTTTTTTTCTTACTTTTTGATAATGTCTGGGTAATGCTTTTGTTTCCAGCAGCTCATAATACTTTTTGAGATCTCCAATAATAAGGATGCCTTTTAAGAGGAACTCTCAGCTCAGGCACTTTTTAGGCACTTGTCTCACACTGGGTTTAAAGGATACCTCAGAATGAAAAACAATCCCAGATTTCCTGGAAGACTGGTACTTAGAGTTCATCGCACACCACTGTGAGCACCTCTATCATCAAAGGAGACGCACTGATGGAGCCAGCTAAACTGAACTAGCTAATGATAATAACAATAAAAAAAATCCACGAGAAAATTTCACCACCAAGACATCACAGGTAATAAAGTGATTCCTCCAGTGCGGTGAGCTATGCCAAAGAAACAGGAGAATGACAAAAGAAAGTGAAGAAAGGAAAACAAATTCAAGGGCGCTAACTATAGGCCCCCGGTGGGCTTGTTATGTGAATAGACTGCAGGTAACCTCACCCTGCCGCCGCAATGCTTCATAAATTCTGTCGTCTTGTTAAGAAGCTGAAGACTACTGACCTCACTTCCTCTGCTAATAAGGCTGTGCTGCTTTATGCCCAGACTTTTATTTTGCTTATGAAATTTGAACCATCGCGTGAGCCTTTTCCCTTCCCGTGCCAATGATTATTACCTCCAAAATTAGAGAAGAACAAATGGGAAATGAAACTCCTCTCCATTTCCTGTTCAATAGTTCCCTCTTTCCCTCTCCCTACCCCCATCAAAATAATTTAGACCCTCGTGACTAGCAATTCTGAGACTCACTTGGTTTTGTTTCTCAATATGTTAAATAATAACTGTAATAAATCAAGAAATTGGAATAGATTTTATGATGTTCACATACAGGTGAGATGCTTGTACACGTAAGAAGGACCTTCATGCAATACAAAACTTGTGAGGAAACATTCAGCTGTTTTGTCTACTGAAGGTCAGAGAGCAGAAGAGGCAGGAGCCATGTGAGGTCCTCTGAAAGCACAAAGCCTACATGGTCTGTATACTCACAGCTCTGCCTTCTGCAGCTCAAAATAAGAGAAAACAGTTACTCCTCCTAGCACTTACCACTAAGGAGCAAAATATGCAAAGGCAGTTGAGACCAGGTCCAGCTGGCTACAGCCACTCATAAGCGTGAAAATTAAAGAGAAAGGCTTGTCCTGTCCATATTTTGTATCTTTCTCTTCCCACTCTTAAAAAGCACACAACCAAGGCAGAGTCATCCTTTCCTTACACATAATGGGGCAAAAACGTGTTCACACCATAATAAAAACCTCTGAAGGTTTGTCTGTCAGCTGCTACAAATCTGAATGTGCACTCATATTAAGTGTGTCCCAAGGATGTACCTTCAAAATTCTACAACTCAAAAAAAAAAAAAAAAAATTCCTTTGTCTGTGAGACTAGTACTTTCACAGTAATGACTGGCACTGGAAAAAAATTAAATTAAAAAAGAGCCCTCATTGACCTCTCTTTTTTCCCCAGACTGCCCTTAAAAACTGAAACCTTTGCACTAGTTACCTCTTGCAGCTAATGAACTACATGACAGATGTGCGTCCTGATCAGCCATACCTTCAGTATCCCGAACATGTTGCAAATAAAAACATACAAATCAACATGTCTGATGAGGAAAGTGGGACAAACTTTTCTCTGATTTCACCGAGCAATGAGAGCAGTTTCAGTCAATTGTCATTGCCAAAACCAAGAGTAAAACATGGACTTTGCTTTCCTAGTTCTAAGAGCTTTCACTCTTGTGGATCTGACTTTCTCATTGCTTCAGTTGTGCCACTAAATCGGTACTTGCTTTGCCACCCTTAACAGACAGCACAAGACACGTCAGCTGTCTAGACCCACTGTCCTTTCCAATGACAAGGGTATTCAAAAAACTTTATAATAGAGTACACAGTAATAAAACCTGAAATAAACCAGTAAAAAACAACAAAATACCATAAAAAGTCCAAAAATCCTGGTTTCTTGCTTGCCTTCTCATAGCTCCTGCAAGGAATCATACATCACCTTTACTGTGCTGTCGCTCTTATTAATCAAAGGCAGCTTATATTTAACAATGCCATTATTTTCTGTTCTACATTACATTAGGAGCCTGCTGTGTGTTTTTGGGCAGACCCAATCTGTTCTACCTTGCAGAGCCCAGGCATTACCTTCCAAAACGGCCCCGCGGAGCCTCAGGCACCACCAGCAGCTGCTCCACACAGCTCTTCATGCCAGGCACCCTGCACAGCACACGGGGCACTTAGGAGTGGGATGCCAAGCTGCTGTTTATTTATGTCACCCTCCAAAGCCCCAGAGATATCACAGGCACTTATGAATTGTGTGTATAAGCTTTTTTATCACTATATTTCTTTTAACCCCACCCTGCCCCAATTCTCCATTTGCTTCATCCTTTTTCTTTCTCGAGACTACCTTCTGTTTTGTGTGGTCGTGTATGCAACATACACTTATCTATTCTTCTTGGAATACATATTCAGAAGAGAGGAAGAAACAAAGGAAGGGAAGAAAGAAAGAAGGAAAGAGGAAGGAAGAAGGAAGGAAAGAAGGAAAGAAAGAAGGAAGAAAGTAACAGAGAACAGTATAAATCCAGAGTCAAATGTGAGTGGCACAGCTATAATTCTTTATGAAGCAGCAGGTAAGATTGATTGTCAAGGGTCAAAAGGCTAGGTCAAACTCTGCTCATTCGTCAGCTGAATGTCATTTTTGTTTTCCCTGTCACCAGATAGCTTTAAAAAAAATTGCAACTCCTTCCTCATTATCTGGGACTTGGCTCCTTTCCTGCCATCCAGTATTAATGAAACTGTGCTTCAAGCCTGGCCTTCATCTTTGAGGTTCTTCTTCATGTACTTCTTCCCTTTCTTAAGTACTACAGAGCGAGGACAATTTTAAAGATCGTTTTCTCGCACAGAGAAGTTGGAAAATTGCTGCTACAGTGAGAATGATTTGAAAACATACATGCAGTATAAACGTCTGAATGAACAAAAATGTAATTAAATCATAGCAGGTCCAAAGCCCACACAGCGATGTAATTGAATCATGGTTAAATCCGTGCACCTCATATGGAATCCTTAAAAAAAACCAACACAGTACGATATTTTGCAATCATTTGTGAGAGAAAAAAATAACTTTTTGTTATAATTACAAGCTGTGCACCACTGGCATAATGCTAATGCTGAAATTATTCATCGATTTACTGTGAATATGATTTATATATGCCTGATTCAGATAAAAGCATAGCCAATAATTCCCTTAAAAAGAACTAAACATCTAAATTAATTGAAGTCAAATTACACCTTTGTGGTGAAGTTTCAGCGGACCTCCAATGGGATGCCATTTCAAGCCAGCAGTTGGTGACCCAAAGGATGCTTCCTCAAATAAACGCATTTTGTGTCAAAGGTAAGCTTAGGTGCAATTATCTTCTTGTGGGTTTATATAAAGGCAATACTGTTGTGTTTATTGAGTGCTTTCCACAAAGGGATCTCAGGGTAAATTACACAAATAATTAAACCTCATCTAAAGCCTGTCCATACGAGGACTGCCTCTGTGTTTAGAGGAACAGAATCAGGAACCCTTTGGTGACAGAATGAGAGGATTTACCAAATTAATTTTCATTAAACACATTGCTGCACAGGGTGATTTAAGTATGTTGACTAATTGACATAATACTTCCTTTTAGCTAGAAAAATGACCTTTTAAAATATTTATAGTCACTCTTGGGCAAAAAATATCCTGAAATCCCATGCTAAATCTCTATGGAATAACATTTCACACTTATCTAAATTCTCAGCACAAGCAAACATGGTGACTACAGTGAAACTAACTGCATGAACAGCATCTCAGATGGGAAATTCCAAATGTTTTGTGAAAAAAAAACACATCGGTTTTAATTGTGAAAAGAAGACCAAAAATAAATGACAACCCAAACAAAAGGAAAAGGTTCTGATTTCAAGATACTTGGTGGGATTGTCACCTACAACTTGGAAGAGCTATTTCAATGCCTGCCTGCCTGCCTCCACCACAAGCCAGTCTTGCATTGCTTCCAACCTTAGGTGGAACATAATGCCTATTAAAAACATACAGAAATAATAAATAAGTGCATTGCAAAATTATTTAAAATAGAGACAAGAGGTTCACAAGTTGGTGGTAATCAGTTAATCCAAAACTTGAGAGTACCCAGCTTTCTGGTGGCAGCAACAGTGGAGTTTAAAACAGACCAATTTGGGGAATTACTGATATTTTTTGACCTGGCTGAGTTTTCAAGGCATATAAACATGATGTGCATCCAAAATTTTAGAAAAAAAAAAATCAGTTTTAACTAACTCTTGAAAAAGATAAAATAAGAGGAAATTTCAACGAGAAAAAAGCAGCAAAGTTAAGAGAAAAAAACATTCCTATTGCAGAACTAAGTTTCCCTTCAGGATGATTTCCTTTACTCCAAACTTCCAGTGGTCAAAGAATTTTAATTTTCAAATTTGAGCTGGGATGAGGATGGCATCAATTAAAATTTGAATAGAGGACCTGTCATTGAAATACTTTTTCTTATAGCACCGTGTTTGACTCTATGCTGCTTTTCTAGCTGGATTACAGTGTGGACATCCTTCCACATATGTGCTGCAGTGCATCAGTTGAAAACCCGATGTCACTTTACATTGCTAATGTAGGAAGCAGCACTGTGCAATCGGGCCAAGCGCACGGATAAAAGTAATTGGAAAAGAGAGTTGGGAACTGTCTAGGAGAGCCTCTTTTCATTATGTAAAATGACTGATTATGAGATCCCAGCTGGGTTTTGCATGGGGCCTTGTTCACTGAAATATTAATAGATGACATTTAGCTAAACAGTACAACAGAACCATGATACTGTGCTGAGAACTGCCACCATAAACGCATTTTACTTCCTTGAATGAATACTAATTCGTAGCAGGCTGTTGTCAAACTGCCATGCTTTCTCCTGACAAGCTGCAGCCCTCTCTACTACTCATAGCTCATAAGAATTACAGAGCTCAGTTTTTTGGTCACATCTAGCAAAGAAATTAGCTGAGGAGGCAGTGAGTCCTTCTCTGTCATTCAGGTGGGAGCGGGGACGGAGAAGCCCCTGCAGTGGCAGCTGCTTTCCTCAGTAGTCTGGAAGTGATGCCGACTGCCAAGCGCTATTTCCAGGTGTAGTTTTGGCTCTACCAGAGTCACTCAGCACTGTTCCCCTCAGTTAGCTGAGGAAGATTTAATCATTACGTGGAACACAATAAAGCTAAATATTTAGTGAAGAAGATGGTACATAACCCTTCATACCTGCTGAAATTCACTGAGTTCACCCACAATATACTTTCTTCTTGCTCTGAAGTGGCCTCTTCGCTTCCCTCCTTCCTCAAACAATTACCTTTTACATCTCCTTTCTGTTTATATTTTCCCCTGTGTTTTCTTTCATTCTGTGACTCCTCAGGGTTCCCCATATGGAACTGCTGTAGACCATCAGACAGCATCTTTACAACCCTCACTGCATGAAACTGAAGCATGTGAGAGAAAAGCAGTTGAATTCCTCACAGTTTTGGCAACAGCAGTTTGAAACCTGTCCACTGAGATGAATTTCCAAAAAAAATTCTGTGCTATTTTCCATGTCATTGAGGGCTTTAGTTTTACAGGGAAACAAAAAGATAAATTTTATTCTCATCTGCTTGAAGACTCTTCCGTACTTTTTTGGTCTTTCATTTGTATAATTAATACAGAATGAGAAAAACTGTACCAAGCTGCTCTACCCTTGAATGAGATATTAGTAATTCTTTTTTCCCACTGTTGCTTTAATCAGACAGGGGTTACATTTCTCCTGCAGGCTGACTCTACCTGCCTGGTTCTTACACATAATTTTTAACACTGATGTTCATATAAGTAAAACCCGTTTCTAAGCAGACCTTTCCTCACACAATGTTATCCTCTCTCCTTCACTTACATTCTTTTGCTTTCTCCTACAGTATTATGACTGGTAATAACAGCCTTGTTATTGCGACATGAACAACACTTCTCTGACTTCATTTCTCTATTTAGCTGTGTGTCACCACTACATGTAGTTCTGCAGATCCACACAATACAAAATAGCATCACTTTTCCCTGTCATCAGAGCCTTGTGCTCAGCCTGTTTTCCTACACGCTGGAGTTCAATTTCACCTGATCTGCACATGGCATCCCATCTCACTGCACATCCCCTTCCCAGCTCACATTTGATGTGGTTTTCTGCTTTCAGATTTTTTTTTGGGTGTTTTTTGAACCATATTGCACTGACATTTCTAGTCTTTCCTGATTCTGTATTCAGTTCTTTAAGGTTTACATTTCCTTCTCAAAATTTACATAAACCTGTGACTCCAGCATTTTTACAGTTCTCCCAAGTCATTACTTGGGCCTTATCCTACCTTTATGTCTTCTGTCTAATCTCCCATGATGAACCCTGGGTTTATGGCAAAATGGCACAAAATGTCATATATTTTCTGATCATGCTGATTTATCTCTTTCAATACCACACTTCCTTCTGTGGTTGTGCTTTAGAAGTTTTCAAGACAGTCCTAAAATTCTACATCATGAATTCTACAAAGGCATCCAGAACTGGATTTTTCTAAAAAATCAAGGAACCAACATGAACTTTACAAGACAGAAGGACAGGCTCTAGAAACCTGTGGTGAGAGCCATTCAAACAAACCTGCGGTGGTAGCAGCAAGCAATATAGGGCTATTACTTGTTTAGCACCAAAAGAGGCTAAAAGTAGGCAAACCCAACTAAATGAGCTTTGATAGCAGCATAGACCCTGAAAACATGGGGCTTAACAGCCTCCCTCTAAGCTGGGCTTTGGCTTATGCTCTATGCATGTAACCAGCAGCTGGTGAACTTGAAGCACTCCTTCCCCAGTGTCACGGCAAAAAACAGTATACAAAAATTAATATATTAGTTTTCTGTCAGAAAGCGACAGTCTTCCTGTAAGAAAGCGACTTCTACCTACATGTGAGAGAAAAAAGCAGCTCTTTCTTGCAGCTGCAGGATGTGGGGAAGCAAACAATAGGGCAGAGGACTATAGATATCGCTTCATCACATCCTAACATCATTTGAATTGAAAGGTCTCTAAGTACTCAAACCGTGAGCCAGATGATGCAATTATCACTTAAGCATAATTCCTATTCACCGAAGGAAATTTGCCCGAGTAAGAACTGTAAGAACTTATAAGCTTCCCTTGTTACAAAATTATTCTTTATGCTTCAAATGTATCATGAGTAGCTGGGGCAGACAACTACATAAAAAATCATTTAGAGAAAGATCATGGACAGAAATGATTTCTTAGAATTGGGGTGTAAAGCTTTATAAGAACTTTAATGCAGAAAGCTGTGAATTGTATGAATTTGTCGCTTTCATTTTAACATTAAATGGAGATTTAATATGACTACTTTCATTTGTCACAAATGCACATAAACAAGGCTGAAGGACTAATACGCAGAGACCTGAAATAGATTTCTTCAAGAGGAAGCTTTGCATTTCTGCAGGCAGAGCAATACCACTATTTTAAGAAATGAGGATCAAATTAAATGTTTACTGCTGTAACACAGCGTTGCCAACAGTGTCAGTAAATTTATGAACAGTTTATAATTTTAACTGTCTTCCAGACAGTGGGTCATATGTGCATTAAAGTAGTCATAATAACCTGTCAGTAAAAATTTCCTGTAGCACATTCATAGGAGAAAATGTTTGCAAGTTGAGCAGCTCGCTTATGCAGTGGCAGAAAAGCTTCTCCTATGAAGTGGTACAGCTAGCCCCTCTGAAAAATAATTTTAGTGTGATTTGATGTGCTAACTGGGATTTTAAGATTAATCATTTATTTTGAATTTCCAGAATTTCTTTTCAGAATTCACCAAATAGGACTTTTTAACACACAGACGTTGCCCAGAAAATCACTTGTTCTTGCCCCTAGATCTTACACCTAGAGAAAAAAAAAACAATTACCCATATTTTATTTATGAATTATTATTTGTTGTCTATACTGGATAGTATGTGGAAAGTGAGAGAGGCTTTCCAAACACTCTGGGAGGCAGCACTCAACATCCTGAATCCGGCTAGCCAGTGCATTGTCATTCCAGCTACAACCTCCTTGGGAGTCTTAAGTCCTCACGTTTTCTCTCCCTCCCTCCACCCCCTCCACCCTCTCCCCAGTTCAGAGCTGCTCTCACTCCCCCCTCCAGTAAACTCCTTTTGGCAGGATCAGGCCCACCACGATGCTCTCACTGTTCAACCGCAGCAAGCCAAATGCTTTCTGGGTCTGCATCCACCCATGATGTCACCCATCAGAGTACTGAAATCTCAAATATTATCCATCAGTCATTCCTAGTGCCACTTGTCCCTCGTGGAGGGTCACAGCATCAGCAAGGTCTGCAGCAATTCAAAGTGCAATGCTCACTCACTTAAACAGAGCCAGCGAAGCATCTTGCTGCCCCTCTTTCTTACTTAAGAAACATAGAAAACAGGAGCAAAAGCATTCGGCTTTGAACTTCTCTGCAGTGAGATGCCACTTGCTGGGGTATTGGGACAGAGGACTTCTCTCACAGAAATGCACATTGGGTAATGTGTGAGATTTGTGTGTACCTCTGAGAGGTAGGATTACCTCACCTTACTCAGACCACTACACAAAGTAGATTAAAACAGTCACACAGTGGGTCTGTAGATGCCTTATTTCAGAAAGCAGCATTCATGCTGTGGAAAAGGGATGGCTTCAGTATGCCTACTAATGAGCATCCCCCCTCATACTAACCAAAGGTTACATGCTTCCATTTCAACAAAAATGAGGTAAATTTACTTTTGCCTGTGCAGTGACCATCTGCAAGAGACAGTTAACGTGTAAAGTATTTAAACTGAGAGTTCAGGAGTTACAAGCTGAGTGCCTTCCCTTTGATGCCTTGCTTTAAAATTCCCAATGAAACCCAACCCAAAATAGCCACTGATAGAGACCCTTTGAAGACAGAAAATCAGTTAAGTGTGCAGGAACAAAACATAGAGTCATGTTAACGTGAGGATATTTCTCTCTAACTCCAAATTGAAGTTTACTATGTTGGAAAAAACAAACCCTGTCCTTGATTCCAGACACATAACTAATGCCTCTGTGATTCAGACTTGTTTGCTCAGGACACCAAAAATTCAATCCACCCACAAAGCCAAGTGCAAATTTGGTAACTTTGTCTCTAATTTACTAAGGTAACTGGGAAAGTTATTAAGCACATATCGTGGATATAAGAACATAAAAACTGAAGCACATCTCCACGGAGCTATGGTTTTCCTATGGTTTTGCTTTCACTGTGCATTAAATGCATATTCTTTAAGTTTCCTAGAGTGATTTCTAAATATTTTCATGTTACATTTAATTTAGAATGTTACATCCTTTGTATGTTGTTTAGAATGTTGTACCTTAGGTTTATGATCTTATATTAACTATATTGAACTTTATCCTCGGATCTGCTGCTCTGGTAGTAGGGATGGGGCAAAGAGGAGGAAAAATAACTCTTTGAAACAATGACTTGCTATGAATGCACTCTAAAGGCAAAGCTCTGAAGCATAACTGTTATTATCACTTTCACAATTATGTAAATGTAAACTTCTTAGCATATTCAGTGGGAGACAGAAGAAAAGCACTCGATTTGGCACGTTTAAACATAATAGTCTGCACAACTTTTAATATTCAAGTTTAGGTTCAGCCTGTTCTTTACAGACTAATTCAATATAAAACTTTTAATTAAGGGTGTTCTCCAACTGGGTATTGTTGGCACACAGATTTCTGTACAGCACGTACCTGTTGATCAGAACGATACCCATATCCAGCATGATAGTTATCAGAACAATAATGGACAGGCCATGGCAAGAGACAGTGGAATAAAATGTTTCCATAATTAAAAAAAAAAAGAAGTATCAATAGTTCCTCTATATTCAAGACAAAGTGGGGGAACTGAATCTTGTTAATAATTATTCTGAAAAGCTACAGGATACTTGGTATTGATGAGCTTTCTGGCTTTGTCACGTTACACTATTCACTGTATTGCATATCTCGTGCTATTGAAACCATAAACTCATTTACCCCGCTCCTGCTACTCTCAATAGAATGGCAGGCATCGAGCCTTCCTAAAACAATTGTTTCCTATTGCTTTTCAATATTTTGCTCTTCTTGGAGCAGCTGCTGGGATAGATTAAATGGAAAGCTGACATAGCTAAACTTAATGAAAAGGACTGTCCTTTCCTGTGGCAGTTGGTGCTAGGGAGAGAGTTACAGCCTACAAAACAGCTTAAACAGATGTTGCAAATTTCTGCCAAGCAGCTGATGCTTCTATTCAAACACCAACCTACCTGCAGGATCTGATATTTTTGTCTGCACATGAAAGCAACAAACTTGTATTTCTCAGTCGGGGTTTTCTTGCCTCCTTTTTGTTCTCCCTACTAACAACTCTTACTAATTCCAGTGATATTTCCATCTTGACCTCTTCTCTGTATCCTCATTTGAGCAGCTGGATCTGCAATGAAAGCTACCCCTGTTTCTGACCCCTCCCTTGTTGCATGCTTCGGGTTGTAAGAAACACTAATAAATCACTAATAAAGATACATCTCCAAGTAAAACCTGTCCACTCATGACAATGAGACATCCCTGAGAAGTTCCACTTTTCTTCTCTGTTACATCCCTTTGCACAGCTTTATCCATTCGTACATCCTGTGTTGAGGACCTTATCCTGAAGTCAGTTCTTACATGAAAAATTTATCAGTGAGATTACTGTCAGGCATCATTTTCTGAAGGAGGTCAATGCTGGAGACTGGACATTAAGGTAGATGGATTCCTAGCCCAACGCAGTTTGGCAATTTCTGTACCCTTAGTCTCACAGAACGACTCACTTTTCAGCTGGAATGGAGCATTACTGCCACGACAGAGTGCCAAGCTGAACTTATGGAAGTTGTTGTCTTACTGCATGTGATTGAAAATGCTTTAATATACTACATAACTAGCACTCTTTGGTGTGCACTTAACAGGAGAACTTTTGTAAGTCTGCTGCCTGCTCATCAGCCCTTGGTTGCTGATATAAAGGGTATAGCCAGGAAGCTGTCCCAGATTTCCTTCTTTCTCTTAACCCCAGAATTTGTCCTATGGCTCCGACCATTCAAATAATAGGAATTACAGAGATCATATGTAGGTACAGTTGTAATGGTTCATTGACTTGGTCAGCAACATAACCATTAGATGGATTTATAACTCCCTTTTCAGGTGTAGAACAACTTCAGGTTAAGTTATTATCAGTCTAGTTACCCTTTTCCAGCTTAAAAGTAACAACAGTAGATTTCTAGCATACTGGAGAATAGTTCTATTCCAAGGAAAGCCCAATAACATACAGTGACTAAACACCTGAATCCCTTCCTTCCGTTATTACTGAAAATTATTCCCTGGGAAAATTATTCCCAATGTGAAAACTTCCTGGTGCAGTATTGTTCTTGCTGAGAACACAGAGATCATATTGACAGGAATGCTGTGAGAGGCTTCTCCAGCAAGAGTAAGGAAAGAGCACAGAAATCTTGCAGCTGTGATAATTCAGAGGCACCTATAGAGCTGCACCTGCAGCATCCCCTTTGCTGGCAGAAAATTAAGAAACAGTGCTTTTCACATAATTTTGTGCCTATGAAATAATTCCCTGGATATAGGGGGAAAAAACCCGTGTCACTAGCTGAACAGAAAGCAAATGATCCCAGCTCTTCAATCCAAGCGGGCAAATTCCTTCTGTACAGACTAGCACAAATGATACATCACCCGGCTGGTGCCGAGACACATTAGGAGCTTGGCAGGTGGAAGATGGCATGTTGTTTTGCATGGCGCGTTGGAATTGACCCTTCAAAGCCTGAAACTATTTGTTCTTTCATTTACAACCCCACCTAGTAATGAAGTAGCGACTTGTGGTAGCACTGGCCACATTAATCATATTTTTGTGTGGTAACAGCAGATGCTGGATGCCTGATCGCTGCTGCGTCGCAGCCTGAACACTCAGGGATCTTGATCTACTGCACCTGCTTGACATAGCTGATCGTTTTCTCTTTTTCCACACAACATTCCTTCGCTTTCCATCACTTTCTGTTTCCAGTCTCCTTCTTAGGGCAGAAATCAGCGTGGTGGCTGGGGACCTATTTTAATTACCCAGAAGGAGAAGACTGCCAACGTATTCTTGCACTGTGGCACAGAGATAACACCTTAATGACTTGCTGCTTTTCATATACTCTGTTTTTTTCTTGTTCCTAACAATATTTCACAGTTTTTACCCATCCTTGTTGGGTTGTTTGCATTCTCTGCTGCTACACCTTCAGCTATAGTCTCTAAGCTCATGACTCCTGAAGAGGTTTCTCCCACCCCCACCCCCACCCCCACTCTCACCTTCCACTCAATCTGCCTCATCTTCTTTCTTTTTGGGAGCCTGGTTGCTATTACAAGGTTACTATCTGCGGAACATATGATTGATTCAGAGTCATAAACATGCATGATGTTTCGCAGAGAAATAAAAAAGACAGATTCCTGCCATGAGGAATTTACGTTGTAAGAATTACTTTATTCTCCTCCCTAATTATCTACTTTTTCTTTCAACATTGACTCCATCACCACAACCCCTTCTCCTCAGGCCTCCACCATAATCTCTAGTTGTTCTATTGCCCTGGCAAGAAGACTGTTTATGACTGACCTTCATAATTTGCTTTCATCCTCACTGGCAAAAGCACCTTTATCATCTCTGCCTTCCTCACTGCTCATAACTATTTGCTGAACTGCTTCATCCTGTTTCTTTTCCCTGCATTTCAGAAAGATGCTTCAAAATCAGCTACTGTTACTCTCTACTCTCATGAATCATCACACTTCGCCCCTCTACTTCCACACCAAGTTCGTGTCTCTCATTATTTTCAAATCTCTCCTCGTGCTTGACTGTAACGTTAAACTTATTATTCTCCAATGTCCCCTATTCAACTCTTGCCATCTAGCAATATTTTCTTTTTAGCCTTTTTCCCCTCCTAGTTCTGGCTTCTCACCTTCTAGTCACCTACCCTGGTATTGGATCAGTTACCTAATGATTGTTGTCCACTCAGTTTCCTGCTCTCAATCTGGCAACTCCTAAATATCCCCACTCCATGAAGCTGTAAATGAGATAGCCCGTACCTCACGCCGAGCCCTTCCTTCTGTAATCCTCCACAAGGTCAACCACTTACTGTAACTACTGTATGAATGGTATTCTCCACACTTGTGCTTTTTTTTTTCCAGAGCTGCTAAAGTTGCTATGGTTTCAAAATAGTTAGGATGCCTCTTCCTCTAAATTTATGGAATCTCAATCCCTGTTCTTTCTTCAGTGCAGTGCAAAGGTTGCAAAATGCTTTACAAAACAATGCAGTGCAACACATATTAATAATGACTAGCAAAAGATAAGCATCAGTAAATATACTTGGGGAAAATACACTGCTGAAGCTTTGTATTTAAGTAGTATTAGTCTTCATCGCAATTGTGATGTCATTAGAAAAACACATCATTAGATCCCTAGTTAAGCGATACTGGATCATGGATCACAATCAAGTATCAGCATGTGCTGAATTACATCAAATGATGTACCATAAACAGTAAAATGCTTCAGAAAGTGCTTAACTTCAGTTATAATTTCCTTGTACCTTTAATATCCATGCAATGTGGAACATTTGCTCACTACAGAAGCCCTGGTAGGAGTCCATTATAAAACAGTCATGGCAGATGCCTTTGTCAGATGTATTTTCATTTAATATATGAAGGTAGGAAGGGGATGGATGGAAGAAGTGGCAAGTTATGGGATGAATTTATACAGTTATTTACTGAAAAAAAAAAAGCCAAACCAACAAAAAGGCCACAGTTTCTAAAACATGCAAACAACTCTCTGAAACAAAAGTCACTGCTTCTGAAAAGCAGTGACCCCAATTTGGACCTCCTAATGTCTGGTGAAGATGAATTAACATCTGGACATTATGCATGTGAGTGATGAGGGACCAGAGATCGTGACCGTATTAGGTTCATCAGGTTCCTGATGTCATATAGAGGTCTGAACTCTTGCTAACATTTACAGCTGAAGATTCAAAACAAAAATCCCTAAAAGCTGAAAATTCAAACAAACCTGACAAAGAGAGAAAAGCATAATAAAAAATCTGATAAAAACCATGATACAAATCACCATTTGATAACAAGCATAATTAAGAGGATAGTTCTGATTAAAATCCTGCCCCTGTTTAATAGAAAATCTGAGAGAGAAATAAGGAAAAAAACCCACACACATGTATCAAACAGGAAAAAAAAATAAAAGGAAGCAATTGGTCTAAAATAAAAGCTTGTTTTGTAAAGAATTAGTGTGATAAATGAAAATATCCAGGAAAAATTATGACAGGTCTAAAAGCAGAAACAAAACCATGATTTTAAAGATACGTTAGGAGAAAAAATGTCCAGAAATGTGCCAGGCCTGTTATTTGACAAAGATAGCTAAAACTGTTAAAACAAAGCAGGAAAACCAGAACTGTTTTGTAAATAAGAAAGATGCTAACCTGACTTCAATCCCAAGAAAAATAATGAAAGAGATAGTATTGGATTCTCTTAATTAAGAAACAGGAATACAAATACTGCCAATCAATGTGGCTTTATGAAAACCAGGCTTAGTAGGACAAGCCTGACTACTGTCTTCAAGAAGAGAACTACAAGTTTCTTGGACAAAGAAATTGTGATGACATGAACTCCTTAGATTTCCTTTTTAGAAAATCAGGCGTATAGCATAACAATATAGTACATGTCAAGTGGATTAAGAACTAGCTAACTGACAGTTTGACACTTGGGCATAATTCTCTGAAAGGGGTATTTTTAACAGCCTCTGCATTGATCAAAAGTAGACACTGAAGAATACGACCACTGCAATGCCCGCAGGGGGTTACATTTTCTCTCATAACATTTCATATTTTCATTCAACAAGCAAATATACAATCACTAAGGCAAAGTGGCAAATACTGGGAGGAACTGGGCAGCTATAAAAAGTAACTGGACACACGTGGTAAGCAGGGTCCAAATCCACTTTAACACAATACAACATGTACAATGATGTACCAATGGACAAGGTAACAGAATGTATCTCCAAACAGAGAACTGTCTCTTGCAAGCTAAAGCTGTTTAGATTAATGCATTACAGAGCTGCCAGGGCACAGTTGCATCCCAAAGAACCACTGGGATCGGAAACATTATGTGCAAGAGGACAAAGTAACGTTATTGCTGTATCAAAGCCACTGGTGAGGAGGGTACTGGAGCACTGCACTAAGTTCTAGTGACTAAAGCAAAAGAAAAAAAAAAGTTTTTTAAAAGTTCTTGAAAAATAGGAAAAGAACTGATAAAATTGCAAGAAAAAGTTCATTACTGTGACAAACTGAAAGACCCTGACTTTAATTAATCTGAAACCAAACCGAGAAAATAGTGAGCAAGGTTACTTGATTTCACCAAAGGATTCCTCAGGGTAGGGATAAGAAACTGAATTCTAGGTATACATAAAAGGATATAAAGCACCTTGTAAGTAATAAAGGCCACTGCAAAAAGGATCTCTGGAAAACAGTAGCGTTTTCCATTGTTCTGAATTAAAATTAATGATTTGATGCCTTGTATTGGGTCTGGCTGAGATGAAGT
Source organism: Laterallus jamaicensis coturniculus (assembly GCA_022605575.1). Taxonomy (NCBI): domain Eukaryota; kingdom Metazoa; phylum Chordata; class Aves; order Gruiformes; family Rallidae; genus Laterallus; species Laterallus jamaicensis. The sequence goes on along the minus strand of JAKCOX010000031.1, from coordinate 1,606,958 downwards.
TAATTTTGCCTATAGAAGGCCCCATAGCGCTGTGCTGTGTGTTGGTAGCTGGCAAGGTGCTGATAACACACCAGGGTTTTGGCTACTGCTGAGCAGCGCTGGCACAGCATCAGGGCTGTCTCTCCAACATTTCTCTCCTGCTCAGCAGTAGGCTTGGGGTGGGAGAGTTCCTGGAAAGGAATACAGCCAGAACATCTGACCCAAACTGACCAAGGGGATATTCCACACCATATGACGTCTGCTCAGCAATAAGAAGCTAAGAGATGAGAGGAAGTGGTGACAAAAGTTTGTCTTCTGGAGCAACCACTATGTGTACTGATACCCTGCTTGCCAGGCAGTAGTTGGACATCTCCTGCTGATGGGAAGTAGAGAATGATCTTTTGCTTTGCTTCTGCACACAGCTGTTTGCTATATGAAACTGCCTTTATCTCAACCCAGGAGTTTGGGGCTGCTTTTTCTATCCTATTTTTCTCCCCTTCCTGTCCTGCTGAGGAGGGGGGTGATAAAACAGTTTGGTTTACACATCTTTCTAGAAGAAATAAACCAGCTTAGCTCCAGAGTCTGCTGGATGAAAAATAAAGAATATTTTGGACAAACAAAAGACACCTGAAATTATAAAACAAAATGGACTGTAAAATACATTTTCTGGATAAGAATGTATATGTTACGTGCATCCAACGACAAAATGCAACACAAGCAACATTTTAGAGCAGGAAAACAAATCTCTCCAAAATCTTAATGCTGGGGGTTTTCCATTTGCTATAAAGATTTTGTGGAAGAACTTAAATACACATGGAAGAATATTGATGTCAGTCTTTGGAAATCAGGGCAGTGTAGGCTGTTTTGCAGTTCTCCTTGCTGAATCACTGTATTCACTTCATGGGAAAGAGATTTTCCATTGATTTCAGAGTAACCATTATGTTGTTACATGCCTAATTCCCCATGCTTATAAACTGCTTTTAAAATTGCTAAAACCTAGCACACCACTCCTTTTCCTCTAAAATCCTTCTGGAGCTTCAGGTATGGGATGAGTTAGACAGGACTGGGTGACTTGCCTGTTCCTGAGTGTGCAAATATATCATCTGATTAATTGCATGTATTGCTTCCTCTTGTACCTACTATAAATGCTTTCTAATAGTTCAGGAGCAGATTAGCACCCTCCCTTCTCAGAGAATGCACTGTCTTCACTATAGGCCCCTGATAATGCCAGTCCCCCCTATAACCCCCCTAATACACTGTAAAGTTGAATGCATTGCAGAATTTTTAAAATCCTGTGGGGAAAAAACAAGAACTGAATATTTGCTGAATATAAAAGCAAGAAGCATGCTCTTTAAACCTTTAAGTAATTCAAAAGCGTGGAGAGATAATGAATTTAAATCTTCAGCCAGCTGCCATTACATGCTGGCAATGTGGTTCATAGACTGAAGGCATGTCTTTATATAAGCTGGTGCAAATTCATGGATTTTTCTGGAAGAAAAAAAGAAAAAAAAAAAAAGAAAAAAAAAGGAAAAAAAAAGAAAAAGAAAAAAAAAAGTGTCTTTCCAGTCGTACACGTCTGCTCAGCCTCTGTACAGAAACCCAGCAGACGTTTGCCACGGGCCTGGATTCCAGAGGATATACCATATTAGTATGTCCTGACAGATTCTGGTGACACTTTGGTTTGGGTTGTTTTTTTAACTTAAAATTGAAATTTGCAGTAAAATTCAGCACCACCACTTCTCACAGTGGTTGCATGCCACCTGAGAAATACCAGGCTGCCTCACTCCATTGTCTTATCAGCAATTACTTAAAGATGACTCATAGAAAATCTCTATTTGGTACCTGAAGAGTTAATCAAACCTTAGCTGATCCGGGGGAGTTCTTCCCTGCAGGTCCTCAGAGACAGTTGTAATTAATTTGATCTTCTCCAGTCATTAACTCAGATTCATAGTGAGCTCTCCACACACTGCTCTATTAATTCACTGGAGATCAGTTCTCAGGATTCATTTAGTTAAGCAGCACTGCTGGATTACATTTTAAAACCCTTTAAACTGGTTGTAATTGATGTCTGTTTATAGAAGCTTACTTTAATGGAGTCAACGTGAGATGAAAATCTACCATACTAGTCTAAGATAGTGCCTTGCTGTTTAAAGCATGTCTCCAGAGGCATCCAGTTAAATAAGAGACACTGCAAAATAAAATAAATTCCTCATTAATCACCAACCCACTCTTGGCATTTTTAAAATAGTTTTTGGTCCTCCTGACTGCTGGTACCTTGGAAACGAATCTAAAGTAGAGCTTCACTGTGCAGTAACATACACGTTTGTTAGGTATTAAGACTTGATCCTGAACCCAGCCAACAAAGCTCCTGTTGGCTTCAATGCGAAGTCAACAAGGGTGAATGTAAAGAGCAACACTGTCTTCCATTAAAATCTCAATGCATCCAGCACAATGGCTGTACTTCTCATTGTCAGATAGCAAGGTACTTGCAAGAAGCTCTTCCCAAAGTCCTGGAGCCACAAGACGTGGACGCTAGCACTCTAAGGACTGCAATCTGCTGTTGCTGTTCAGCAATTTAAAGGATGGGTCAGATAATGGTGCTACTGCTGCTTAAATAGCTTGTTTTTAATTCCTGTCCTCTGTGTAGCAGCAGATAGTCACAGTAATGGCATTTAAAACAGAAAGCCTAAATATAGAGTCTGGTCAAAAATATACAGCTTGGAGCCACCTTTGAAGCAATGCAAGAGGAAGAGTGCTATTTGTTATATTTCAGGCAGAAGACTGGAAAGTTAACTGATCCTCTGCGGGCCATTACCCTTATGCATTCTCTTTCTACACTCAGACTATATCATACCTGACCATCTCAAAAGAAAGATAGAGGAGCTTGGGTCTAGCTGTATCTGTGTGGTTAGATGTAACCTCTGAAAACACCAGACAAAATACCTCAGGTAATGTTTTCTGAAGTAGCCCATTGACCACAGAGTCCCTGTTTATGGGAAACTAATTTGAGACCACACACGCTTGATTTTCTTTCTAAGCACTCAGAATTTCAGTTGAAATGAAGAACTACTTCAGGTGTTCATTTTCTCTGAAAATGAAACCCAAGCTCTCTTAGTTTGCCATCCAAAAAACTGCAAGCATCATAAACTAATATTCATCCAGAAAATAAAACAGGGCTTTGTGTTGGTCTCTGTGACCACAGAAGAAAGATAAACCTATTATTAAGTTATCTGCTATTACATCTAGTGTTATCTACTATTCATTTGTAACTTCTTTACAGAGCTGTTGTGAGGCTAAATTAATAGCTTTAAAAACTTGCAAGATCTTGGGTGGAAGATGTTATTTAAATGCAAAATCAAACCATTGCATGACATGGAGAAGAGATTCCTATCTCGCAGCCCCCTCTTCTAGAATAATGCGTTTCAGACATCCCTGCTTTGTGCACAAAATGCAAAGAAAAATGAGACTTTTAGTAGGAGTAGGTGAGTTTAGTAATGACAGTCTTAATATTCACAGGGCCAGATTTGCTTTTGTTTTACAGGCAGTGCTTCTGTGTTGTTCTGCAGGTAAGACAGTATAGAAAATGGCCCTCAATATGGTACATTTTTCCAAGCTATTTTATCTGTGTGTACAGGGGAAAGAGCATGTATACCTTTTATACACAAATGGTAAAGGAATGGAAAATATTGGGTATGCTTTTTTTTTTCTCAAGCCCTAATTGCAGCAACATATTTACTCAGCATTCTTTAGGTCCACTCAATCACTCATACTTAAAGTATGGCTTGAGTGCATAGGGACAGTATGTGCTTTCACAACAAGATGAGACAAATTGCAACAATCTTCTTTAATGTGATCTCATACCAGATGAGCTGAACAATACTAGGGGAAGCCAATGGCAAACTTGACTGTTTACTGCCAAATAAAAGTGAGGTGGAAATGGAGGTCGGTGATTTTCTTGGTGATAGTGTTCTTCTTGTCAGAAGTGAAAAGGAACTGGGGTGCTGCTCACAGCAAATGCAGTGGGTAATTTTGTTAAGTATATGTTATTCACTGCAGCTTATAATATACAAAAAATCCCCCAAAACATTGTTTGATTCTCCAAGACAGGAAAGAATCTACAAATAAGGCAGAGGCAAGAAGTTGCAAAACAGAAGAAGGAGGCTGCTTGCACCTCTCTGTATTTACCTTTTTTATTTTTGTGGGATATGCCACCTTATCATCTCAAGCATCACAGAGCTGTTAATAAGTTAATTCTGTTAACTTAAGTTAGGGGATGATGTATCCCATTTTACTGACAGGGAAAGTGATGCACATGATGGCTCTGTGACCGGCTCTGTGACACACGGGGAAAGAGAAAGCAAACATCTCATTCAGGCCACCGATCTGATCACAACCCATCTTTTTCACCTATGGACCTTCAAAAGGCCTAAACATCTGCCTAAGGGCATTTCCTCAACTTTTGGTAACGATTCACTGTGCTCTACTGGCAACACTGGAGATCACAACTGGTGTCCCAGTATTTGCTGCACTGGGACCTTATCGCCACTGGTGGGCTTTACTTCCATTCATGTGGAATTATGTTAAGGATGCAACAATCAAAAAAGACTTTGCACTCCAAAAAGAGAGCCAGTTTGAGCAGTACAAGGTACCAGGTCCCAGCAGTCAGTCAGATGATTGGTGCATTTCCCCTGTACTCCAGTGCATTTCCCTCTACTCAATTCCCCTGTACTCCAAGGGATACAAACGTGGTTCCCACACTGAGTTACACCATGGGCCCAGCGCCAGGGTGAGAGCTGCTGGGAAGTCCAAGCCTCTGTGAGGAACGAGCTTTCAAGGTCGGCAGATGGCACATGGACCTCAGCCAGTCTTGCAGAGGGGGCCCCTGGGGATGCACTGACATCTATTTATGAACTACTCCAGGAGCTCCTCATTCACTTGGCCATTGATCAGCTCCTGGGGTCAAGAGCACTGGCCAGCAAGCCTGCACCAAAGAACAGTCAGAAGGCTTTCAAAACCTTTCAGGCACTCAGTAATCAATACATTACTACATTCATTTACCACACACATGCTTCCCTCAAAGGACTGTTAATGGAAGCATTCCAGATACAAACATCCATGTTAGGGATCAAAAGTCTAGTTCTCTGCACAGAATAGCAGCACCTTTAGCATTACTCAAGTGCGTCCAGTTTGCATCTATACTGGACATTTGCACCTAAATTCTGAGAGCTCTGAATGTCTGGCCTGGCAGCATAAAACAACTGTTTGTAATCCTCAGGAGACCTGACCGGTGTAGTTCAGTTCCAGATAAAATGCTAACTTTAGTGAATTCATTTGCATGTCTTTTAGGGAGTCTTCTGAGACTGCATCCCACTTCTGCTCTATAGCTGGGTCTACACCTGTACATCTGTCCTACATTTTTTATTAGGAATCAGTGACTTTCTCTTGCATACCAAAAATGTAACCTGTTTTCACATGAACAATCCTCTCTGAGTGGGTCTCGTTATAAACTAAGATTCTATGTTAGATCTATTATGCTGTTTCCGTGGGGGTGTGGGGACACGTTTCACATATCTGCATGAAATATCTGCACTGTTCTTCCTGTACAAAAACAGGTGAAGACCAAGTGCCTTTCTCAGCTGGAGCACTGGTATTGGAAAACGTACTACTGTTGTCTCTGACGCTTGCCCTGAGGCCTCACATCCAGAGAAATAAATGGGAGGAAAAACTTATTTTTGCCTGCTTTGTCATGATGGAAGTCTTTCCCAAACCTGCTTCCTGAAGAGAAAATTCAGCAAGGCGAAGTTGGAAATTGAAGAGGTATTTCTTGAGAGATTAAAAATGCTGATGGTTACATGAAAGGTGGGAGAGGGGTGAAATCGGGTTTTTGATACAACGTAAGCTCCAGTTACAACTACAGAGCGGCTACCACCTTACTAAAACAAGGAGGAGAGCAAGAGGAGTTAAGGACTGCAAGCCAATTTCCCTTTGCAGAAGATGTAATGCAGCGTAATACTGAAGTAAATATATCTTTCGAGTTTCAAATGTGAAAAGCAGTGCCTTTTACTGCCCACGAGCCACAGAGCTCAGTGCGTAATAACAAATAGTTCTGTCTTCATCAATCCATACTGTTCTCAGCAATCCTGCCCAAAGCTGCTTCTGGGTGATCATCAGAGTTTGATAAAGTGATTACTAGATAATGCTATCAAATAACTATCACGATTAAACAAGTTACATGAGTCTTGAAGCACTGGGGCACTTTACGTGAAGAATGAGTTTTTCCTTCAAACTGAATAATAAAAATATATTAAACAAAACGGGTTTTGAACCGTGTGTTGGAATTAGGTCAAGAAGAATTAAGTTTCCATTTTTCTGAATAGCTACAAATGCTACAAATGACTTTCTTATGAATAATGCAATTACTTTAAGCAGCAGAATTGTCTTACACTCCTCTTTGTTTGGTATGTTTTTTCACTCTGCGTGTGAAATCTGTAGCAAGGTTGTTACACCTGTCACTGTGGCTTTCTGCACACCTGGGCTATTTTATGACATTACAGATTTCCTCTTCTCTACCCAAAGTACAGACACACAAATCAGCCAGAAAACAATTTGCAGCTATTCGTGATTTTTACATCCAAAATGTCAAAAGCTGTTAAACATAATTTGAGCTCAGGGCCCTCATGTAATTCTGAGGTTGAGATGAAAGAATTAACAATCAGTCACAGTTCTACTGATTCAGATTATATGGGAAATCAGAGTGATCTGCGATATAAAATATTTTCAGCAGCTGAAATGACCCCAAATAAATTGATGGTGGTGTTTATTATGTACAATTCATAAACAGAAGGCAGATGATTTACTAGAGTGCAAACACGATGATCCTGAAGACAACAATGGACCTGGATTAGAAAGGAGACAACAGAGATTCTAGGTCATCAAGGAAATCATAAGTACTTGATGGCTGTCCCCCTGCAACTGTCCTCTTGATGCCATTCATATATATAGGCCATTTAAAATCTTTTGGTACTTCCTTCACAAAACAGACTAAAGATTGGTAACCTTCTACCAAGAGAGAGACTTGCTCTTGCCTTCTCTGCTGAATTTAGTAATTTATGGTTCTCTCATGCTTTTTTTCAACTTTAAGTACCTTCCAGGATCTGTGTAACCGTGCCCCAGACTGCCATTCACATCTTAATTCTTATCATGCGTGTCTCTCACCCTGTAGCACTCTATGTCCCTTTTGTGCCCTCATCTGACTTCTGCTCACAAACTTCTCATGTCCTGTCCCTGACATGTCAACTGTTCTTGAAGCAAGCCCCGGTTACCTCCTCTTCATCCAGCCCATTCCCCAGATCCACGCTCTTGGACTCAAGCATCAACTTATTCCTGAAACAATAATGCATTATTTCTGAACAAACAACCAGTACTGTACACTCAAGCTATTACTCCTCTCTGCCTTCCACACAGTAAGTCCTACGGGGCATGGACTCCCTTTATATTTATGTCTTGTACAGCCCCCGAGCACACTGTAAGCATTTAATGCATAAAATAAATAACAAGAGACATGCAGCTTTGCTGAAGACAAGAGGGAACCTTGAAGAAGCCAGATTCAGCTAATCAAACTTGTATTGTGTGAGGTGGGGCTTCAACTTACAAAACAGTCAGAAAAGATAACTGGGGCAGGGAGGAGGAGACAGACAACTCTTATTATTGACCCAGCAAAGATTCTGGCATGTCTTTAATTTAAAGACCTCAAATAACCCTTCTGAGCACAAAGGCGCTGCCCATACATACACGACATACTAATCTTTGCAACACAACTTCCACATGCACAAGATAACCTTTTGGGCACCAGGTCTATTGTTTTAAAGACTTCAAGGACAGAGACATTTTACCAAAGTCCTGATTAGTCAATGGTTAATTACTACAGCTTTTATCAAAATGCATCTTTTTTTTACCATGTAACTTCAGCTTCCTGTCATCTGAAGCTATAGCTCTTGTCTGTTAGACTGATTTACTGTCTTTTACTGTAAGCACAAAAGCTTCCCTCATTTAGGCACTTGTAGGCTGTGATTAATTTTCTCTTTTTACAGCCAGAGACATCAGGCTTTTTAAGTTTCCAGTTGTAAAGCAAACTTGCCAGCACGCCTGCCATTTTTCAATCTCTTTCCTATGTCTTTGCCAATGCAACCATTTCTGATGGATGCCTATCAAAAATGTGCAACTGGTTTTGTGAGGATCCTAGTAGTGCTATAAACAGAGATACAAAATCCCTTTTCTTGTCTGCACATAGGAATAGCTCCACTCACTAGTTTTAAGGCAGTTAAAATAGTTTACATTGATTTAGTAGTTCCCAATATGCTTTTACTTCCCATTCACACATCCTCAGCCTTGATCTTGGGCAGTATTAATAATTTAAACAATAATGTTGCATGAAGCAAAATTAAATGCCTCAATGCAGAAGTGAGACTGTGAGACTGACTTTCTTCTTGCTTTTGGAGGGATGGGGGTGGTTTGTTTGTTTTACTGTGAGAGCACTAATATGAATTACTTATCAGATCTTTGTGCAGACATGGGAAGACCGCTTTCACTGTGCTGACAGCAAATCAACCCACTGCTGCCCAAACAGGTATGACCCGGCTTAGGGACATGACATAACATTCAAGAGTCTGGTGTCCACTAAGACATTGCAGAGGAACAGCCACTTCATCTTTGTGGTCTCACTGAAGAAAATGCACCTCTTCCAGCAGGACATCAAAACCACATTTACCCTATCAACAAATTCTTTCTGTTGACTAAAGTTCATCAAAATACCAGAGATATATCTTCTACAAAACCAGCATCAGTTAGGAAAAAATGTCATTCCTATGCTTTTGTTGTTTCCAGTACTGGCTTTCCACTATCTATGATTCCACCTTGATGAATAAACAGGGTAATACAGTAAGCAGCAACTCTGACATTGTTCCAAACATAGATTATCTTAAAATACAAACATAAATAAATAATAATAACAAACAAAACCAACCCCCAACTAAATACTTCTGCTTATTCAGGTGTAGATCTTATTTCCCACAAAGTTACCATGAATGCAAATAAGAGGTATGTGGCTTATTAATCAAAAAGTTGTCGCTTGGATCCTATTAAACACTTTTCCCATTTAAGTGATGTGGCTCAGCATCTTTTTTATTATTATTATTACTACTACTACTACTACTTATAAATCACCACAGGTGCACCTAATGCTTTACAGAGATCTAGAACAACAAGACCCTGCCCAAGCAAGGGGTGCTTGCAATCTAAATTTTATGTACTTGGTGAAAGATGACAACAGCAAAAAGATGTGTGGATTAAGAGTGTTACAAGGAAAGAACAATATGTGCCACCTCACATTTCTAATAGGCGTTAGTGCATCTGTTTTCTTAGCTCTTTGATTTATATTTCAGATGATTATGTAAAGCAAATAAACAGACCAGGAATTAGAGTAGTTGTTTGAAAAAGGATAGGAAAAAAATGACTAACTAAGGCTCAGCACAAGAAGGGGAGTCTTCTTGCTCACTGCGTTCTGTGTCAGGTCCTACCAACTGAATTATGGAAAGAGTGATAAAGGAGGGAAACCACAGTGACGTATCTACAGAGAGGATTTCTCACTCACAACACTATAGCACATGGAAGGCTTGTTTAGCTTGTATTTTCTTATAGATAGGTGGAATAATTTTGGAAACCATTTACACTTTGGGACAAATACCAGCATTTCAGAATCAGAAAGAAACCTTTTTTTTTTCTTTTTTTCTATGAAGTGAAAATTAGAAGGGAAAACCCCCCAAAACACATGAAGAAGATAAGGTCCTCAAAACATTGCACTTGAATAGTTCTGTAATTTCTTTACTGGGGGAAGGAATCTCTCTTACCAAGTGTTTTCACAGAGTCCTTATTTTTGTGTGGGATCCCTGGATGCTATAGTAATAGGGAGGAAAACTACATAGCTTTACCTCAGAAATCCACCTGAAGCATGCTGTGCAAAAGGTATGTATTTGAACCACTATTCCTGATACAAACTTCCCTCTCCGTGACATTGGATCTGGGTTCCTTTAGGTTATCCATATAAAGAATAAACCAGGTATGGATGGGAGTCGGGGAAAAGCCACCATGGTGCAAAAGCCCAAGATTTACCTTGTGGCATCAGACCTATTTAACATGGGATATGGCCTTCAACTATGGCTGCTGGCAGACTTACGATGTTTAAGGGCACTGTTAGAATCATTCCTCCCTTGGCACATCGTCCCAGGATCCAGAAATCATCGGTCAAGGTAATTCCTCAGCCTGAGGTCACATCTAAACCATTAAACTTAATTAATAATAAAAAGTACTAAGTCAATCCTTCATTAATTCATCTAGTCCTGTTTTGAACTCATTTATACTTTTTTGCGTCCACATCTCCCCATGGTTACAAGTTCCACAATTAAATTATACACTGTGAAAAAAAAAGAATGTCCTTTTTACATGTTTTGAAGCTATTCTCTGACAATTTCAAGGGGCAGCAACATGCTGAATAACTCTTCCCTATTTAGCTGCTCTATGCATTTCATGACTTACAAACTTCTACACCCTATTCTCTCTTTTATCTTTTAAAAGTGAGATGACTAATCCATTTAGTTTGTCCTTGTCTAAAGCCTGGAGTTTTACTTCTGAACATCTTGGTCATCCTCGGACTTCCTAGTTTTATTATGTCCCATGTCTGGGATCAAGCGATCGAAACTGGGTAAGACACCCAGCAAGGGGGCAAACTATCTGAAAGGAGGTAGCATGATACTTTTTGCTTTGGTTCTCTCCATTTCTTTCTAATACTTACTAGCATTTTAATGGCCCTTCTTAATACACTGATTTGGATGTTTCACCTCACCTCAAAACTGATCACAGCCATCACAGGTTTTTCCTAATTACATAATTCCCACATACTCTAGGATGTGGTGAAATAGAGGACTAGGTGGGTCATCAATGTAATTTTGGGTGTCTTTGCTATTACATGAAGAGGCATCTCCACAAATGTTGTTATCAGTCACACAGGGCTTTTGTGGCTGAAACTTATAAATTCCCTTTTCAGAGATTTCTTCTTGCACCTCATATGTCAACAGTTTCATGACAGAACTACAGTTGCAAAGTAGGGGAACAACAAACTGATGGTGGCTTTTGCTTCTGGTTTGCTCTTGTTTACTCTTCTATTAGTCCTACTGCAGAACAATATGATTTCCTTTATTTTATTTTTAACCAGCAAAGGTGAGTCACATTATGACACTAAATGCAGTTTCAGAATGAAACACAAACTGTTCTTCAGTTCTAAATGTTGCCTTAACTTGAGGAGCTGAATCTTTATTGTCACATATATATGATGGGGAATTCAGAGCCATATTCAAATGATAAATTTCTCCAAAACTTACTTGTAATATATTAAGTTCTGTCATGTTTTCTAGGGTTATCCTGAAAATACTTCATTGATAGAACTGAGAATATTTAAGTAGTAAGGAATTTCCCAAGATAGGTAACTATGGGAGAAACAAACTGAGTCTTTAAATTGAAAAGTGTATCCACTTTACAATCCTATATTTTTTTCTGACAATTTCTTCAATTTTAAAACTTGAATTAAAAAGAATCAAACACCTATTTTTTTTGAGAACGAAGTTGTAAGAACTGGTTAGCAAGACCACACACATTCAATTATTTTAATCTTCAGTCATAAGTCAATACTTGCAGCATTTTAATCATTTTTGATTCTCTTCCTTGAACTCCCTTCAATTTATCAATGCCTTTTTAAATACAGATTCTGTAAGATGCAGTGGAATCATTTTTTATGAAGAAATGAGTGGTCATTAGCAATCTGCTCAAGTGAAAATAAATGTTAAAGATGAAAGATATTTTTGAGTGAGAGTAACTATTATTTCATGTTGTGAAAATCAGTTTTCCCCCCCTCCCTGAAAACCAAATAAATCTGTCATTAGAAGTGCGTTCACTGGACTTTTGGAGGCATTCATACAGATGTGAGATTGGGTTTTTGTTCATGTATTTCAATATCAGAGAGCTGGCTAGCATTACTGTGAAGCTGATGGAGTCTTCACAGCACTCAGTGTCAATGAGAAGTCAGGGGGCACAGGCCAAAATACTCCTGATCAGCAGATGTATAAGCTTTGTCAAATCTCAATTAGACTACAACTCTGCCAAGGAGTCAGGCAAATTCCAGTTGCAACAGGCTTTAGGATTCCACATTGTTTTCTGCATTATTTACAGGTTGGCTAGTGATGAAATCTCATTTGGGAAATGAAAAAAGTGGAGGCAGTCGAGCAAATTAATATGTCCTACACATGCATACTGGTCTATACACATTAAGGATGTTCTTTGCTGTTCATTCCCTGCTCAGGGATATCTTGTTTCTGCAGTGTGTGAAACTATTAAGTTGTTCTTCTCAAAAAAAGACACATTGGACAAAGTTAACTCATGGGAACTGCTGTGAAGCAGCAGGTGGGTAAGATAAGGAGGAAAGAAAAATCAGTATCAGCAAACAAACACAAACAAACAACTCTGCATTGTCCTCCAAAGTGACACTGATGGAAACCAAGCCTTAGTTAAGATCTGCAAACGCAGCTCACTGCCTTCACCAACAGCCCCAGCATACATGATACAGGACCAAATACAGTAACCTCCAACTCCCTGAAAAATCAGGTGGTGAAATTACCCCATCTACATTATTGTTTATGAGATGACTATTCTAAAGGACTCCTAAACACTCATAATATACCTGAAATACATACACAGTTTACTTGTGTACTCCTCTGTGTCGCTTAGAACAGAAAAAAAAAAAAAACCCAACAAAAAACCATTGGAGGAAGGACCAGTGGATCCACATTAGAGCATAGAATTTTTGAGAGATGGGCCCATGCAAACTGCATGAAATTCAACAAGGCCAGGTACCAGGTCCTGCATGTGGGTTGGCACAATCCCAAGCACAATTACAGGCTGGGAGGAGAATGGATTGAGAGCAGCTCTGAGGAGAAAGACTTGTGGGTGTTGATTGATGACAAGCTCAACATGAGCCAGCACTCTGAGCTAGAAGCTCAGAAGGCCAACTATGTCCTGGGCTGCATCAAGATCAGCATGGTCAGCAGAGCAAGGGAGGTGTTTCTGCCCCTCTACTCTATTCTCATGAGACCCCACTTGGAGTACTGAATCCAGCTCTGGGGTCCCCAGTAAAAGAAAGACATAGAGCTGTTGGAGTGAGTCCAGAACAGGGTCACAAAGGTGATCATGGGCCTGGAACACCTCTCCAACAAAGACAGGCTGCGAGAGTTGCACTTGTTCAGCCTGGAGAAGTCAAGGCTCTGAGGAGACCTAATTGCGGCCTACCAATACTTAAAGGGGTCCTACAGGAAAGTGGAGAGGGACTGTTCACCAGGGAGCGTAGAGATAGGACAAGGGGCAGTATCTTCAAGTTGAAAGAAGGTAGGTTTAGACTAGACATGAGGAAGAAATCCTTTACCATAGGGTGGTGACACACTGGAACAGGTTGCCCAGAGAGGCTTGTGGAAGCCCCATCCCTGGAAACCACAGAATCACAGGAATCTTTAAGGCCAGGTTAGATGGGGCTGTGGGCAACCTGGACTAGTGAAGGTGTCCCTGCCCACGGCAGGGGGTTTGAAACTAGATGATCTTTGAGGTCCCTTCCAATACAAAGCATTCTATGATTCCTTGATTCTATGACTTGTATCTGAAGTTATAGTCTTAACTTTTCAGCAGAACAATTTTGCACATAGTACATCTATGACCACTGATACTTTATATGTACCTGCCACTTGAGGCATACCTAAGACTGGTCCCTTAAAAATTGAGACATTTGGAGCTTGTGGCTTTCTCTTCGCTGTCCTTATTTTCCTATATCCAAAGAATTCTGAGAGTTTTGGGAAGAAAAGCTTTTGCACAAAAGAATGGCTACCTTTGTACTCAGTAAAATATTTCTAAAATATATGTTCACACTTGAGGCAAAATTCACCCATCTAAATCTGTGCACCTCAATTCATCTTAGTAGCCAGCGGAAAATTACAGGCACATCTTGCCCGTGAGTGACTCACACCTCAGTCACCTTATTCAGATTCTGCAGGTGCCTCTCCATGTGCATTAACTCCAGATAGCACTTAGGGGGAATCACGTTCCAAAAACACATGCCTCAGGTGGAGTTAGGTGGAAAGAACTGAGGCAGTTGTATCCTGTAAACTGACTTGGAAATTTCATCTCTCTTCCAACACACAATGCAAGGCCACTAGACTTTTCAACCCAGGAAACAGCTGCAGCGACACCACCTTTGGGATTACAAGCCTTTCTGGAGAAGCAATCTCCAGGCATCCTCAGTTGAGGTTTTACTGGAGGCTAAATGTGATGCTCACCTCCAGTTCCAGTTCTGGCACTCCCCTGTGCTTCTCAGTGCTCCTAGAGAAGGAGAAAAAACACCTCAAGAACTCACTCCTGCACCTCAGTCAGGTATTTCCTCTAATGTGAGGTGGTAAGATGAATTTTAAACCTCGCACAAGGGAAAGAGGCTATGTCTAAGCATATATCTACTTACCAGATATTGCTAAAGCCACTCAGGCTTCCTGGAAAAGACTTATTTCTTTGAAGGTGGACTATGCTGATCTTAAATTGGACATGTCTATATTACTTCCTGCAAAACTGCGTATCCTTTCTGAGGGGCATAAATTTCTTTTTTATGACTACAACGATGCAAAGCAATTTTAAATGCCCGGAGGAGAGAACTAGAAAAGACGAATGAAAAGGAATTGAATGATTCATTAGACTCTGAAGAAGATTTGATGAGGAATTCTATAATTCTGGACTTTTAATTTAATTGTGTCTTTCTCTATTACTTTTTCCCCTTCTTTACTTTCATGGAGCTTCATAAAAATATAATTTTTAAGAGCTCCTTATCTTGCAGCACCTAGTAAGAAATATAACACTGTTTATTCTGTTTGGACAGTACATTTGGGTTTTGAGGTTGGTGATTTATCAGTCTTCTCAGGTACTAACTATACCTGTATACCTGGAATGTCCTGATTCCTGTTTCAGTAAAATTATGCCTTTGACATAAATTTCTTACTATTTTTGAACTTTATAGCATTTTCTATAGGTAGGAGATGAGTGCTATGACCTCTCTGCTTACTTGCTCACGTATTGGCTAAAATCTCTCCTCACTCACATTGCTCCAAGGCACAGGAGTGCTGCTGAAATCAATGGAGCTGTTTTGGATTTACACTGACTTGTGAGCACAATCTCGCTGGTGTCTGAAGCTAAGTATTCTTGAGGATATTGTTACAGTTTGGATCAAACCGTGAACTTCATCATATAGTTATTAATCTGTATTTTGGAAGCCGGAGATTTTTCTATGGGGAGTTATACCATAACTCTGTGTACCAGGCTCTCAGTTGTTAAGAAGAAAACTCTTACTAATTTATCTGAGATGAGGTTTGAGCACCTAACTACAAATCTGTTTGAATTTCCCTTTCTTTCAATAAACTTTGGTCCAGTCTTACAGCATTCCTGTAACCCACCTCTTCTGAAACCTCTTCCCTTTACTCTTGCTTCAAAGATTTGGTTGATTTCTGAGTTCATCGCTATTCTAGGCTAAGGATTGCCTGCAAAACAGCTACTGAAAGAGAAGTAGCTAAATGCTAAAAGAGATTTTCTTAACATCAGACAAGGTAATAGAAAATAAATTATCTTAATTTCATGTTTATAAACTATGTTGAGCAGAAGTATGAATTAATCACATCTGCAGTCATTCTATGCATAAATCATCCCACGCACTCAGATGGATATGCCAGCACCTCAGAGGAGCAAGAAGGGAACAATCTTTCTGAGAGAAATGCAGAGCAAGAAAAAGGTATATAGGTGCACTTTCCCTTGAAGTACCTTCTTTAAAGTGACTTTTGCTACTCCATGCTGAGTTTCTACAACAGGTAAAAACCATCTCTCCTCCTCATTGTTTTATCACCCCTGTACATTCTCCCTGCATTTTCCTAGCAGTTTTTCATCTCGTACAGAATTTTTCCCTAAGCAACTTTATTATTAAAAGTCTTTTGATTTTTTCCACAAGTCCTATCACCTACATTTTCAGAGAACCCATCTTCCCTTTTCAGCAGAACAATTCTGCACATTCTTTTCTTCCCCATTTTACAAGTAGCATGGCCAACATTTGGTTTCAAAGAATTGTCTCCTTTGAGGGCTGCACTCTAATTCCACCATAGAAAAATGCAAAGTTTATGGAAATGAGGAGTGTTTAGCAACCTACTACGCAGCTGAAGTTCCTGTAAATTAGTTAATAACCATCCAGAAGAAGAAAAGTCACAATACTTCAACAGTGACACTTTGTTTCTGTCTGAAACAGTCCAACTTGGTTTTTGTTGACTATTTTAATGTTAAACACTGAAATGTAATTCCCCCCTCCCCACTTAACTGTACTTAGGTAATTCAGAAAACCACTGACTTGGCAATTTCATCCCAGACCCTATAAATATGTTTTCTCAGCATGACTCAATAGAACTGCCTCTCTTGTTCATATTAGGTACTTATGCATAAATTATCCCATGCACTCCGACAGACATGCTGGCACCTCAGAGGAGCAAGAAGGGAACGATCTAAATGTTTGCATGATTAACAATGTGTGAGTATACCTATATCTAGAGGTAGACATACCTTTCCAGGTACAGGTCTAAGAATAGGTATAGCTATAGATATTGTTCAATCAATCAAATATTTGTGTGAAAGGAACACAGGATGCAGTTCTGGCATTTACCTATTTTAATTAGCGATTAATGTCACAAATTTAAGAATATGTATGCAGTTGTTTACGATTTTGTAACAGTCAAAACATTTTTTATGCTTTCTAAACACAAAAAAACTCTGAAACCTCTACTGATACAAAGAATTAGACCAGGTTCCTGAAAGTCACCTTTCAACCAACCAAGAGGCAATTAGACTATTTAAAGTTCACTTAAATCATTGAAAAGTTCCTCTCCAGCAGCAACTGCCATTATTCTGCAACACCATGAAAAAGCTCAGCTGTCTAAACAGGGGCACACAAACTGAAATGCCACAACATATAAACGAGGGAACAGAAAGGGAATTGCCACATCATACAGAAGCAAAATATATTGTTATCTAAACAGGATCATATGAAGCAGTCACCTGCATCCTAGAATTTCAGCTGGATTCAGCAAGGATCCAAATCTCATCTCTCATTTGATAAAGCATCCATATTTTCTTTGTTTTCACCTGAACTGTGCTTGCTGGTACAAGGGCAACAGCATGCAAGCTATTCACCTGGTCATACACCTCAGCGATTTAAAAACAGCACCATTCTCCCCAAATACCTCCTCTACTTCTGCCTCTACCAGTCCCACAAACAGCCAGCCTATGGACAGTCACATCACAGAAGTCCCTGCTTCCTCCAGTGCACAGCAGTGCAGTGCAACATGCAAGAAGCCTGCATTTTTCCCTTGGAAATCCAGTGTTGGTGAAAGGACACAGACTCCCACCCTTAGGAACCAAAGCTGGCTTGAGCCAAGACATTATGGGGAGTCACAGTGTTCAGGTGGTGACCTGCTGGGCTACTGTAACTAAAATGCATTTCAGAGGATAGTTAACCCTTCTGGATGCGACATCAAATCGTTCTCAAACAATAGGGCCGTTACCTACATTGGATTTAGGCAATCTCATCTCACATCTGCAGAGCTGCATAGATAGTCTTTGCCTTCAAATTTTCTCTTTTCTGATACTTAGCTTTTTACACAGCAAACATAGGGATACAACCTAAATCTTTGCCAAGATTCTTGAAAAAGGCCCATCCTCTTTCCTAAATCTGTTATTTGTGTTTAAAACAAACCTTCCAAAAGGCTCAGGGGCCCTGGCTTCCACCATGGAAATACAAGTATCTTCACTTAGGACCCTTTAAAAAAAACACCCATGAATTCAGATGCCTAAAGATTTATTTAAAAGCCAAATGTCACATTTGAGAATTATTTCCATCTTTATTATCATCCTGCAATTCCCTGTTAAAACCATCAGGTTGTGTTCTTTTTCAGTGTCAATTTTAATGCTTTTTTCATCTAACCATATTTTTGCAGGGTGAACTATACTATATGGATATATTTGTAAGTGAGGGCACTTGTGCCCATGCCTCTAACTCCCAGGACTACTAAAAATCCCAAACTCACCCTTGTCCTAGACTTGTATTTCTTGTCATCCCACTCTCACTAACAGGCATCTGTAGTGAAGCACATGTATGCAAGCGTCATTATGCTCATTGTTCTGGAAAAAATCTCATTTCAGAGAAAACAATTCACTGTTATAGTGTAATTCCTTTGGTTAAAAACCACAACAGAACAAAAGCACCCCCCCACACACACACCTTTGTCTTCCAATATATGCTCAACTTGAAATAAATGTAATAGTAATTTCACAACTCTACCTATTAGGGAAAGGTAGCGCTTACACAGTCACTATATTCAGATCAGTACATTATTGTAACCTCAAGAGAGGAGACAGGCAGAGTTGGGCGAGAAGAAAGAATACAAATCTAAAATGCTCCCTCTGACCAGGAAGGTTAGAGCTTTTCTTGTCCTGGCAGAGCATTTTCAAATGAAAATATATGACTCTCTTCTTTTCATGCACTGAACACCAATCTCCCTATACTACAGACTATCTCCTACTATTTAAACATTAAACATTTATCAGGATTCTGCATAAACAGAAACAGAAGTGGTGTTTCTAACATCTGTCGTTGCTGGAATAATCATGTTGCTGTGCAATGATTATGTTGGGATCCTTTTACAAAATGAAAACAGCATTCATTCACAATTATTCATTACAGTAAGGCCCACTCTCCTCCTGTGATTGCTATTTAAGGGGAAACAGCTCTTGTCTTCACTGACTAAACGGGCTTATCAGTAAGCTTTTTGCTTACAGAAAAAATTTTCCTCTGGGTCAATTCAACTTAATTTTAAGAGATTGCACTGCATTATATTATAAATTAATTACATCAACTGCCTGCAGTTTAATGCACTTCCACGAATAGTTAATGCACTGTTGCAGTTCTTAGTGAGAAATTACTCCTCGTACTGTTATTTCAGCCTCACGCTGGTTAGGATTACTCCTCTGTCTTGTTCCATTGACATGATCCCATAACAGGATGAACGTATTTTACACTAAACATTTAAACAATAAAAGAGGAGAGAGAGAGAGAGAGAAAGAGTGACTGTGGGAATATTAATGAGCAGGGGAACTTCAACAGGGCAGCAATGAGATGAAAGCAACATTGCTATTAAGGAATGTTTTCACTCCTGCCTGTCTATCACAAGGCCGAATCTTTAGATAAGGGTTTTTCAGCATGATACAAGATGTTATCAAATGCTGTTGTACAATATTTAGTCTCAAGGGCTGACTTAAAAGAAACGGCATCAACTATAAAACAAAACAACACACCACCACCAAAGAAAAGTAGAAGGCAAGTACAGCTAAAGGTTCAAGTTTGATGCACAGTTATTATCACAGCTTTGCTTTTCCATAGAGCTGATTTTTATCTGGACTGGATATCAGCGATAAGTATACTTTATGTCTATACATGTTTGTGTGTGTGCGTGTGTGTGCATTCCCTCTCTAAAAGGGGAATGTGAAAGTGTGTGAGGGGGAGAAGAGAGAGTATAAAATTGAATGCAGGCTGCCAAGATGGAAATGATATTTGTTTTCTATCACACCAGAGATGCACCATTCCAGCTTTTGTCCTTCAAAGCTGTGAGAGACCACGCTTTAATGCCTGCAGGTTGACCATGCATTGTTATTATACAGTCTTCATGTTCACATCATGTGTCATCTGACCAAAGGAGAGTCTACAAAGTGAAAGCCTCATGCAAAATTTATGCTTATATGGCTGTTTCAGTCAGTGGAAAAATCAATACTGCAGGCTTGATGCACAGAAATGACTGAGTGCTCTCTGACTGACACTAAAAGCACTGGGAGATTGAGGGGCTGCATTTGCCGTTCAAGGAATTGAGTGTATTAGAGCTCTTATAATAGTCTGCTCACCTTATATTAGCCTTTCCTTGGGATTATTTTTTGATAACAATTATGATTGTGGGGTTTAAGGCAATTACACTATTACAAAGAAAAAGCTGCTTTTTATGTCCTGTAAAGCTGTCATATATTTCACACCGCAACTGCCTTCCAATTATTTTGCTACAATGCACTTTGGAAGCAAAACGTCCTAACTGATATATATTAGTCCTTTATGTTTTATAAATAAAAATCAAAGCTGTAATGTAATCCTTCAAAAGAAGCTTCTCGGTTTCCCAGATGTTATTTTAAAAAGAGTAAAATGCAGTGTGTGTTGTAAGTCTTAAAAAAGACATACACAGTATCTATTTTTATATGGAAGGACAACACGAGCCATGGATGTTGCACAGATTGTGCAGACTGTTGTAGCTCAAAATGCTAATACCACCCATTAAACATGGACAGATGTGGTCCACAAAGATGGAGTTTAACAACAACAACAACAACAACAACAAAAGAGAGAAATTAAACACCAACTAAACAAAATCTAACTCTTCAAAGGTTGTGGTTTTTTAGAAAGCAGGTTTCAAGGTGTAGTTTAATGTTAGGGTGAATATCCTGCAAGAATTTTTAAAGCCTCAATGTCTGACTTCTTTGTTAGACATAGAGGAGGGTGCCAGAAAATGGTTAATGAAAATTAATGTTTGAAATAAGAGACAAAGTTTGGTAATCTACTTTAAGAAAATTACATATATTCCCTCCATCAAAAAAATAACTCAGGTCAGAACAGGAATGCATCTGCACTACATTTTTGTCACTGTAAATACACAGGAATATTTTATTAGATGGTATTATGAGCTTTTCATCAATGTGATCTACTTTTGTTATAACTCATGAGTGGCAATGATTAATACAGATTACAGAAAAGGATTAAGAAATGCCTTGCAAGTTGGTTTAGAAATCCCTGAATTCCATAGCAACTGTCATTATATTATTACAAAATATACTTCACACCCACATTCAGCTTTTTGACATCTATGTACCTATTTAGCTGTGGCTCACACTTTTTAAACATTCAATAATGCTGATTAATTAGAGCAGGTCAAGAGGGTGGCTTTATTTCAAATTCAAGCCATCAAACACGAGGTGGATTAAACATATGACTCTATCCATTAACCAAATAAAAATTGATGATAATGAAACACACAAATTACCTTACAAAACACTAGTGTATGTACTCTATAGAAATATAATGAATACCACGTAACTGATTTCTCACAAATAAAAATTACTGCCTCTGGAGCTTCTGCAGCAGAGCCACAGCCATCTGCAAGCAGCTGAGTACAGTATATTTCCCAAGAAAAGTTTCACAAACCAGTGGTGTCTAATAGATAAATAGATCCAGATGGAACATGCATCCAAGTATCCTGATTACACTGTTTTAACCCTCTGCTAAAACAAACACGTCTGTAAATAGGTTTTTTGAATTTAGACTAAATTTGCCATCAAGTTTCTGTATTTTTGTGTGTGTAATGGGGGTGTATGACTCTTTTGGACTCGGAACCACCAAGAAGCAGCTGCCATCCACAGAAGCTGGACTGGTGTAGCTCTGAAACCGCATTCAATAGGCTTTATTCATGCTCTACTTCCCACAGGTGAGAGCATCTGCTTGCAATGACTTCATTGTAAGTGCTGGACTGGCCAACCTTCCTCAGATCCAGGTCCCCCGTTCCGTTTTCTCATTTTGCTAGTCCTCTGCCTGAATTAAGTAGAAAGTTTGTCTGTGGAATGACTGCACCAGTTCGGGCCCTCCTGGGGCACAGAAAGGACCACAACAAGGACCGGCCTGGTTGTGTAACTGTATGAAACCTACATGGGCAGTGGGAAGGAGATTCAGTGAGTTCTTTTTTGAGAGGGGCTGAATTTTCATCTGCTACTTGTGAGGAGCAGTAAGGAAGAGGGAAGGAACCTGCTGACTCAGGAGGTATCAATCAGCTGATTGATGCCTAATAGGAACTAGTCAATGTAGAGTCACATTGTAGCTCTATGGGAGGTGTCTGTCAAGCCTTGACTATACTGTCTCTGAACAAATGCTGAAACTGACTTTTTCCTGCTGATTGAAAAAAAATCCAAATCAGAGAACACAAGACACTGGCAATACACCTCAGACTGTGGGTGCTGTCACATAAATCCCTTGTTTGCCTGCTTTTTTCCAACACCATGAGGAGAGGTTATACACACACATCTGGCAGGGCAGAGTGGCATGGGGGGTGGGGTGGGGAGGGCAATGCATAGTTCTACCTATGGAAGTTGTAATTGACAATACAGAAAAAGGTCTCAAGAAGTTTGAGGGTCTCTTCTGGTAAACTAGGTTTCTGTTTTTCAAAACATCTTCCCCTCTTTGTTTTTCGGTTTTGTTGGTTGGGTTTGGAGTTTTTTTGCTGTGTAGTGATACACCTCTCCAGTAGACCACTCAAAAGAAGAAACAAAAAGAAGAGGATCACAGACTGTTTCAATGATAAACTGATACTTTTTATATATCTTTTATCTCAGTTTGAATGATCAAAAATGTGAATATTAGAAATAAAACAGCAAAATAGGCAGTTTGCTAGAGCAGAATGGAGGACTCAGAGGGAAGACAGAGAACTCTTGCTGGAAGGAATCAACACTAACCTATTTACAAACTGGTGTATTCATCTTTGCTAGCTTTCATGCTTCATGAAGCATGCCAAATTAAGGAACAAAGTCCACGTAACAGAATATTCTCATAAGTTGAAGGTATCACACCACCAGGTA
Source organism: Laterallus jamaicensis coturniculus (assembly GCA_022605575.1). Classification (NCBI taxonomy): domain Eukaryota; kingdom Metazoa; phylum Chordata; class Aves; order Gruiformes; family Rallidae; genus Laterallus; species Laterallus jamaicensis. The sequence continues at coordinate 1,584,104 of JAKCOX010000031.1, read as the reverse complement.
AATTCTGAGCTCAAGACCAACAGCTCTCAACCCTTTCCTACAGCAACTACTCCTCTGGCTGTGGTGGGTTCCTCACCAACTGGAAAGATTTGGCATAAATTCATTGAATCATCAAGGCTGGCAAAGACCTTTGAGATCATCAAGTCCAACTGTTAGTCCTACACCACCGTAACCACTAAATCATCTCTCAAAGCACCCTGTCTACCTATTTTTTAAACACCCTCATGGATAACAACTCCATCACCTCCCTGGACAGCCTGTTCCAATGCTTCTTCACTCTTCCAGTGGAGAAATTTTCCTAGTATCCAATCTGTACCTCCCCTGGTGCAACTTGAGGCTGTTTCCTCTTGTCCTATCGCTAGTCACTAGGGAGAAGAGGCCAACACCTATCTCACTACAACCTCCTTTTAGGTAGCTGTAGAGTGCAGTGAGGTCTTCCCTCAGCCTCCTCTTCTCCAGGCCCCAGCTCCCTCAGCATCTCCTCATAAGACCTGTCTCCAGTCTCCTGAGGATTAAGAAAGATAACAAAACTCCTGACAGGAGTCCAGACTTCTACATCCACAGCAACTGAGGGGAAGACACAGCCGGCTGTTTCTACAGTGTTTCTACTCCTTTTATCCATCAAAAAAAATAATTTGCTATGCCAGTGAAAAAAATATCTATGGGTTTTTCTCAAAACCAGAAGTTCTCTCTCCCCTACTGTTTCTCTCCCCAAAACAAATGAACTAACAAAAATGCTACATTAAAGTCATGTTAGAAGTTTTAACACTTGAATACTGAGAAGTAACAGTGACTAAGGTGAAGCTTACTTGCTGAAACACTAATGAACCCAACGCTTTATCAGATACTTAGATTTTACTTCAAGGATCTTCTTATCCACAGACATGGAAGAACTGTACTGAAGTACTCACAAACCTATTCAATTGTCTGCACATTTATAAAGATCAAGCAAACTTTTGCCAGGTAGATGGTGAACTAAGAACTTGGCCTAATCACAGAATCACAGAATTGTAGGGATTGGAAGGGACCTCGAGAGATCATCGGGTCCAACCCCCCTGCCAAAGCAGGCTCCCTAGCTCATATTACATAGATAGGCGTCCAGACGAGACTTGAATATCTCCAGAGAAGGAGACTCCACCACCTCCCTGGGCAGCCTATTCCAGTGCTCTGTCACCCTCACTGTGAAAAAGTTCTTCCACATGTTGGTGTGGAACTTCCTATGCTCCAACTTGCAGTCATTGCCCCTTGTCCTGTCTCCACAGACCAAAACACAGCAACTTGCTCTTTTTCCATTGTGTGCTGCTCTCATGCATCATATCTGATCATGGCTGGAACTGGGAGCTGCCCAAGATAAGAATAATTGTGTTATGGTGCATTTGCAATGTTTGTGAGGTCCTGGCGCACTAAGTACTACTGACTTGTGAAAATAAACCCTAACTCTACCAGCTCTACTCAGATGGCTAAACATACCTACTGTGAAAGGTAATATAAAAATACAAAGGGAAAAAAAAAAAAGCCTTTACACTGTGAAAGGGCAAAAAGGAAGAAAGGACAGAAGGAAAACAGGAAATTGCAAACATGGTGTACTTCAGCCTGTTAAATGAAAATCCTGACAAGTTTTAAAAAAATATTTAAACACATGCATATACACACAGTGAAATTTAAAAGCAGCAGAGGTCAATCTTCATACTTGCCACAATGAATAATCATTGGTAAAATGTCCCTGGAATGGAAATAAGTAGATGCCCTAAGAATGAAGGCAAGAATAGCACATCTGTGCAGACATGACAGCTAATCCAGAAGATGTTTGATACTTTTTACAAATTACATCAACAGATTGACCAAAATAAGTGTGAAAATGTGAGCAAAATCATAGGGAATGAGCAGAACCTTAATGACGTGGAACACAAACATTGACAAGATTGGTAGCAGTGCAAAGCCTCCCAAGAGATTGGACTGAAAGTTTAGATTCTAGGGGATGAGTGTGGAAAAGACATGGAGCTTTAACATGGTTTATCAGGAAAGGGAGATAGAAAAAGATCAAAATAAGATTAAAAAAAAAAGTTTCATGATAGAGAGTCACTATTAGAATCATCTGGAAACATTAAAATGGCAAGTTTTGAAGAAGACAGATACACAAGGGAAGGAATAGGGAAGTCAATGACATGTTAAATGCAAACTAATTTTAGGGATGTTGTAAGAAGTGACAAACAGGAGTGAAAGTTGAGCCATCTCTGGAAAAAAAAAAAGTGAGACAAACCAAGACAGGTTTAGGGGAGTCAGAAGCATTTGAATATACCACAAGTCCCCACTGTGAAGACTCTAGGTGAAGATATATTGAGGGATGATAAATCAGCATAGCTTTCAACTAAACCCAATAAAAACTGCAATTTAATAATCAAGGAGTATTTAATGTTATTGTGAAAGGACAGTAGTTTCACTACCTCAAAGCAGAATAACTTGTGTGTTGGGTTTTCTCCCTTAACAAAGTAGTATATTTATTGTTTAAAACATCATGGCTGAAGGAAATTAATTGAGAAACACTGGAACATGTTATTTCACTACCAGCACACATACAGGGTGTATATAAGAGTATGAGTCTGACACATGGCTAAGGGATGCCCTCCCGTTGAGTCACAAGGCTAGTTGCTTTCTGAACTCCTCAGGAGAGAGGAGCCTAGGTGTGTCTAGGTCCAGTCTTAGTCCCAGACCTGGCCAGTGGTTTATGTCTGAAGGATTATGTGTGTAGCCACTTGTCAGTACCAACGTTCACTTGTTTCAGAGCCCTGCCAAGGACTTTCTCAGAGACAATTTCACAAAGTTGAAAAAGATACCTAATTTATTAAGGTGACAGATCTAGAAAGTTGGGAATTGCTGTTGATAAATACACTTACTGCAGTAGTGCTAATACATGGTGACAGTGCTAAATGCAGGAAGTGCCTGGGTACTCCTCACCAGGAGGTAAAGGTGCAGGGCTTACCAAGAAGGTGTCCTTATCTTGGGTGGTGGAGAAGGAGAACAGCCTGTCAGCTGCTTCTTCTGGGTCTTGAATCTTGTGTGTGTGTCCTCCCAGAGATTATTTTCTTCAGTATCCTTTATATCCTAACCTTAGCTGTTCTCTTCCCTGGAGTGATGTTTAACATGATTTGGGTAGAGAATCAAGTACTCAGAGGTGTTAACTTTAATATTCATTTTACAAACAATTGAGCATAAGGTCTCATTCCAGGTACTGTGGCCTTCAAGAATCTGTGTTGAAACCATTATCTGCTTATTCTGCATTATTTAGCCAAAGCAGGACCATCCTCCTGCCTTCAGACTCCCTCTTCCAGCTGTTTCTCGTGTCAACCTCAAGATGTCCATCCACAATGTCTGCGTAAGAGATAAGCACACACCAGCGTTTTTAACTTCTTATGTTCAATTGTCACACTTGGCTCCCTCATGAAAATTTGCTGTGTGAAGTCCTCTTAAGACTGTTTTCTCTCTTTTTCAGCTTTCCAGTACCTTTATTTCAAACTAAGAAAGTACACAATTGGAGTATAAAAGACCTAAAACTTTAATTATGCTGAGTAGTACCACATAGTAAAACTCAACAAAGTAAAGACAATGTATTCTAAGACAGGAATATTTAACAGATGGCATAAAAGCGCCTCCCCCATCTCCTTAACAACTGTGAAGTTGATACATACTTTATAATATAATATGTTTCAAGATTAATCAAGAAAGAATGGGAAAGGCATGCTATTATAAACCCAAGAATCTTGCAGTTGGAGACAAGCTGGATTCCAGCCCTAATCTTAAGGCATAATGATGCCCTCATGCTTCTGTATTCATAGCTGGATGTACACTGGAGTAACAGTATTGTATTATGTCAAATATGTAATTCTAAAATGCAATATACATACTTACAGGGGTGTGTTTGTTGATCTAATAGTTTGAGAGAGAAAAAATTGAAACAAAGTTGCATGGTTGTCTGGCTATACAATAAAATACACAGATAATTAGTTGACTCAAGATTTTAAAGAATTCAACAGAAGTGGAAAGTCATTATCCACTTCATTTCTATTGCTGTTGTAGTTGGAAAGGGACAGTGACAGCAGAGCTGAGCTGCTGTGACACTCCTGGGAAGACATTTCCTTCTGAAAATCAATATATTTCAACAAGTTTGAAAGTGTTTGATCCCAAAGATGTTAAAAATAAGAGGAAGATGGCAAAAAGCTGAAGCTATTGGGTTTTTTTCCAGATTTACGTTCAACAGTTGGGGAATTTGTTAATTTAATGCTGAGCTCTTGTTCAGAGGCAGAAGTTTAAGAACTAATTTTCAAGGAGAAAATGAAAGTGATTACATTTCCCTCTTTGCCTTCCCTTCTTCAACTGTTTCTGGAATACACAGTACATTTTTGAGGTAATCAGAGGAATTTTTGATTTGTTGTTGCTGCTGCCGCTTTGAGAACCACCCTGTGTGGAAGCCTCTCCTGTCCCAGCACTGCCAGACCCAAATTAACCTGTGAGCAGTGTAAGATGCTTCTGCAGTTTCTATTTCAAATCACAGCTTTATTCTCTTCTTCTGCTTTTCCTTTCAACAACCTTACATCTAAGCCTTCTCTCCCTTCTGCTGTATTGTTGATGTCTCATATCAACTCAAATGCTTCTTCATGAGGAAACCACCAGTTTCCTCTTCATATTCTGCTTTCATTGCTCCTCTTTCCACACAGTATTGCTCTGATGTCTTCCAAGAGGAAGCTGAGAAAACACAATGCAATTAGAACTTCCTCCAGTCATCAGTTTCTTACTGGTTGTACCATTAGTCCCACTAACTAGGCCCTCCTTCCTCACTGGTGATACCCTCATTGCCTTTATTTTTTGTCACCTTTCATGCCCTGTTGGATCTGCCTTTTCAAAATACTAATTTGCTTCAGTTTTAGAAAACTAAAATATAAATATAAAAGGTATCAGCCATAACCTCATCTTTGACCTCATCCAACACTACAACTACAGCTCCAGCTGCTTTCTTCAGTAAATTAATAATGGAACATGTAGTCACAATCAGAGCCTGAAGTTGTTCGCTAATTTCACCATATACCTCTACAACCTGTGTCCCATCACTTGCACTCAACCAAACCTGTTCAGATGCACTGCTCCATCCTGAAGCACTTTATATCTTACCTTTCTAATTGCTTCATTGGCATACCTTGCAGAAGATCCTTCTAATCCCTCGTTCCAGCTTTCTGTAACAGTTTCTTCAGATCCTGTTCCTGGTTCTCCTAATACTTTATCCAAGTAATCTCAAAGACACAAATACAATTCCATCTATATGCTGACAGCAAACAAATCTGCTTGTCAACTCCTAAATCGTCCAGTTTCTTTACACATAGCCTATTTTAAGGTTCTCCCTATTTACTTGCACAACCCAAACTCTTGTCCAAACTCTTATGACAACATCCTTTCCTTGCTCACAAGAAAATAAATTGGTCTCCTTTTACCCATTTAGCATGCTACTGGTCCTCCAAGGCCTCAATTTGAGATGCCTCTTCATGTCGTTCAGTTAGTTTCCCCTTTTTTCATCACATTAAATATGAGCTGTTTGTTTTGATTTTCAAGGACCTGTATTGCCCACCTCTGCCCTTCCTCTCCCCTCATTATTTCTCATGTACTCTTCAAGGACAGACAGTGTATATCAGGACTATACTGACCAGTGTTGCTTTCATGTTCCTTTGTATCCCCTATCTGACCATATTTGTCTTGGTCTCCTGCCTTACATGCAGCTTTGGGAGCACTTCTAGTTCTGTATTTTTTAAATGCATGGCACAATGGGATCCCAGTCTGTTCCTTAGGCACCAATATAAAAGAAATTACAAACAATCAAGCAAAAATAAAATAGGTTTTTTGTTTGTTATTTTTTTAAGAGATACCTCTATCTAGGAAGCCAACCTAAAGCAAGAACAGCTTGAGGGCAAAGTCTGCCCCACTGCTCTGTGGGAACAGAATAACAAAGAGATGTTGCAACCCCCTGGGTATGTAATAGCTACCTTCAGGATTCAAAGGGAAATCTTGTACCCTAAACCATTCCATCAGGTGTATTGAACCACATGAATTTAGGACTTGGTGGACCATGCTTCTCTCCCCTCTGTCCCCTCAGCCTCCCATGAAAGCAGAAGGGAGCATAACTATGTCTAACTGGGGGTAGTTCTCCTCCTGAATACTGCTGTTAGGACAGCATTCTACTGCTCGGCTTTTGCCAAGGAGCTCTGCAGTAGCAACGCAACACAGCCCTTTCTGTCCTTCTCCTTGGTTAGAACTCTTTTCTGAACTTTAAGTACTGGAAATATAGGTTATCAGCACAAAACACTTGTCTCCAGAAATGTAAATCAAGGAGACAGCATCTAAAATCAAGGTGTTCCTGAGGAATACATGGCAGGGAATGAGAGGTCTAAGTCTTCTGTAATGGAAGTTTCGTCTCTTGACGAGTCTCTGTTCTTTCCAGGGGTGCTTCCTCTATGTAGGTGTTTTTAGACTCTGAGCATGGAAGAGAAGAAAACACTGCACATAAAGGAAAGGGGATCACTGCACAGGAAAATGTTTGGAGGCAGATATTGGGTTCTACTGCTCTCAGACTTCTCGGAATTGTATTTTCCTCAGCAATTAAATGGATATAACATTACTTAATAGAGATACTGGGAAATCATAATTAACCGTGGTGGAGCACATTTAGATGGTAAATCAAAGGCATGTAAACCCTTATTTCTACACAATAAAGCAACGGTTACCAACTTTTTTCTTTTTTCTTTTTAATGTAGCTATGCACAGATTTTCTTCAAAGGCTATCTTGAAATCTACAAACCCACCACAATAAAATCAACTGTTCTACTAACCTGCCTTGGATATCTTTCAGCAGAACAAATGAGAACATCATTGACTAAAGTATCTCAACAATCTTTCCTCTGTAACACATAGGAGTTTTTTCCTGTCTTCTATACCTATATTAAATACACTGTTTTATCAGCAGCTTGAAAAAAGCACAATGAATGAGCATCTTTTACCACTTTAACAGCATATGAAAGAAGGTGGTAAGGCAAGGAAGGTGAGGCATGTTCAACGTGAGAAGAAATTATTTCCATTCTTGGTTGATCCCTCACTGTGCTGAGCTCCTGTCTGTTTTATAGGGGACAAGCTATGGCTGCTTGCATTTCAAACCATTCAAAAGCAGTACACACATCCTCCACTCTAGTTGGTTATGGCAAACCAAAAGCATGACCTGAACTGTTTTATTCATCACTCTGCATCACAATGTTGTCTGAAAACTAAAGGCAGCAAGTATTTTCATCCTTGCACTCACCTGAAGAAGCCCAATTGATAGTTTTTAATTGTGAAACTTTTCATGTGCAACGGTTCCCGTATGAAACGGATTCTACCTCCAAATCTCATAATGAAAACACTAGGGAAGTACATAAAATATATGATGATGCATTTATCCAGGTTTGGGGTTTTTTTCATTCATGAGTTGCAGAAACAAAATGTAATCATAAACACGGGCCAATAAAGTAAATGTAATCATCTGATTATAAAGATAAGCTTTAACTACCCAAACCTAGAAGGAGATCTTGATTTCAGCAATTCATTGAAGCTCAACAAGTCATCCAGCTCTACACCAGAAGCTTCTGAATATCTGCCTCTAGTCTCCTGGCAACTGGAAAGGAATCAACATTTAAAATTCTAAAGGTGGAATTTTTAAGACCTGAACCTCATTCCAGTTTCAACCTCTTTACCACTGAGTTTTACATGGGAGAAAATACTGTTACATTTTTAAATAAACCTTGCAAACTTCTTTCTCTAATAAGCCAATCACAGTTATTAGTTTCAAATTCAGAGCTGACAGGTCATCTTTGTTCTAATGAAAAGATATAAATGTGAATGGTGGCACAAATCTCCTTAACTTGAAGTTTTAGACTAGGTACACCATTTTGTACAGGACCATTTCTACTTACCTCCTTTCCCATCCATTGTTCATGATACGTGGTGATTATGTGAGGAAGTTACTTTGCTTGAGAGCTTTCTGTTTTCTTAACCTTGGTCAATTTTGACTGCAGCTCAACAACAGTTTTCATATTTAGATCACTTACATATCAAAATTTTGTATTTCATAGGCCAAGCATGATCAATTCTGATGGGGAGTCCAACAGAAAACCTCTCAGCTGAAGGAAACCTGTTTTGGAGATTCTACTCTAGCACCTTAACTGGCATCTCTTCCAAAGCAAAGTTTTTCAAAATGTATAAAAAACCTTCATGCAGGTTTCTTCCCTCTCCCTGATGAGACACATAACATCTTGGCTAGTTTTGCTTTTTCATTCCTCTTCTCTCCTACCCTCCTGTATACTCCCCAGACATATCTGTATCAGCTCTGATAACCCAGTCAAATTACAACTCAGGTAATTAAACTCTATTTAACAAATTCTTCAATTCTAGTTCAAAAGCTAGAATGCAATGTCACTGTGACCCAATAAATGCTTCTACTCCTCCCTAGAAAGGGGTATATATGAGAGGTAGTTGAAGTGACTCCTTTATGTATGGTTTTTAAAGGATGCAGGATGAAAGGTGCTATATAAATATACGATATACTTTTTCATAGTCCAGTATCTTAGTGAAAGATTGTAATTAGTGGAAGCACTGCTTAACATAAATCAGAGCTTTGCATTCAACATTTGAAACGCAACATCTTGACAACATGTAGATTATTTTATGTTGGACATAAAAAGCAGCTTGTAGTAAAATATTGTAATGACGGTCTGAGGAAGCTTTGAAATCAATAGATGACAAGTTACAGAAATTAGGGAGGCCTGACCTACTCTGCTAGGAGCAGCTAGTACATCAGATAGACCTGGTATTATTTGACCTTAAATTTCTTGCAATTGTTTTCTTTCTGATGAGTTCTAAATTCCTTATATGTTAAAGGATTTTGTCGGTGCTGTTGTTCTGGCTGCTTTTTGAATCTAATTTTGTTTTATACAAGATATGGTGAACATTTAAACCAGAGAGAAATGCTGGGAGCGCAGAATGTTCTTAGCACTGCTGGATATTTCCAGCCTCTGATATATTTGCAATGTAATTCAATTATTAAAAATAGACAGTGTTTTTATATCTTTCAATTTTGCTATACACCAAAATCACAAAAGCCAGATATTTTCTATTAGTGTTTGATAGTATGTGGTTACTGAGGCCATAAAAAAAAAAAAGGCACTTACAGTTTTAGTATAAACTATGATTAATTTTTATTAGGATGATACATTTATATATTATAAACTGACAATTTCTTTGTAGATTTTTTTTTCCCTCCAAGTTTAGTAGTTTCCCTTGGTGCGGAATGCAGAATTGTATATGAGATATTTGAGTGTCTAAAACGATGTATGATAAATGAAGTAGCATGCTACTTATACGCTTATCATGTTCCCTGACTAGCAACAGGTTCAGCAAAGGGCACAGCCAGTAAATGAAATTTTCCACCAGGACAATATATCATCACAAGAAATGTATGCGTTGGAAACTTACAAGCTTGCTCGAGATGCGGACAAGGTGTGAAATGGTAAAAAATGAAAAGCAGAACCAGCATATAGTAAATTTCAAATCCAGCTGTATTTCCATATTGGCTGAGCCTGGTGCTTTAACTGTTTGAAGTCATGCAGTTTAGAAAATAATAAACACATACACACAAAATTTAGCTCAGTTTTAATGCTAGGATAAACTTCCATCATTAGATAACCTATAACTTCTTTTGAGAAAAGAAATTGTTAAGCGTCTATTGAGAATTTTTTTTTTTAAATCCCCTTCAGAGCCAAAATATAGAGCAACATCTTTAAATGCATATTTCTTCCTCAGAGTTACAGGCTGAAAATCTGCTCCAGGAAATGTTTATCATAACTTTCAACACTCTGTGGAGAGCACTAATTAAAAATAATAATAAAAAACCCAGGAAAAAAAAAAGAAAAAAGGAATGGTATCTGTATATTTCCCAGCGGAATTTAGTTTGTTTACAAAAACATTTCATAATAAAAATTTCTGACATATAGCCATGGAATCCTAACACACTATAAATACTTCTGTTTTCTTGCAAAAAAGGTACACCGAATACCAAGGAGAAACTTCTTGGCATTCTGGTAGAATCACAGCTAAAAATACATTGAGAGTGTCTGGTTTTATGGCTACCAGCTGTACAGCCTCACTGAAGAGAGAGGAGAATTGGAAAAGCTGGAATTCTGGAATTCTATCTGAGAGCAGCTTCTGAAGCTTCTTGAAGTTTAATTGCTACACTGCAAGAAATCTAGCATAACGACATGGTTGTGTGTCTATGTATTATGGTAGTGGCTGTATTTAAATGCTTGACCAATTTTATAAACTGAGTAGCAAATCCTGTTCTTTTCTTACATCCTTACTGGATAAAATACGCCTCTGGAGAGATTTGGCTGATTTAGTTTTACTGTGCACAGTAATTTTAAAACCAGCAGAAGATACTTTGAGCCAGAATATCTTCCTATAGCTTTGCTTTTTTTTTCCCCCCACTGCCTAAGTCTCTCTTTCTCTTATCTTTTTTCTCCATCTCACTTCCAGCTAGCAACACTTCTTTCACATCCCACTCAAACCAGAAGTAAAATATGTTTACAGTCACACTCAAATATTTATTTCATAAATGTTCTATTCCCTGCCAACATATGTTGTGATGGACGTCTTGTTGCCATGGGCTGAATTACTGCCACCCTATTCCAAGGATGCTAGTGACAAAGAGTCACAAAGAGACATGTGCAAAGCAGCAATATTTCTTTAATGAACCAGAAGTAGCCCCTTTTCTGGACACGGACTTGCCCTCTTCCCTCTCTAAGCTATATGGCCTTTCCTAATGGTAGTGCTGATGTGATTTAGCCAAGCAATTTGTCTGGAAAGCAAGAAAGACTCTCTGATGCATCATGCCTCCAGAGAGAATGTGTCTCACATTCACAGACTAGCTCTCTCAAGTGATTCATTTTTCATTCCATGTGTTTAGGCTTCCTATTTTCCCCCCACAATGGCAAAATCTTGACCTGACTGAAATCAAAGGAAATTCGGCTATTCCATCCTATGGGGCCAGGACTTCATGTTTTTGCTTAATTCTGAGATTTCATTATTTATGTCCCTTGTCTTTATACTTAATGTCTTTGTGCCTCACCACCATTTGGATTTACTGTTTCTCTGTCCATCTAAAATCCAGATTTCATTTTCATTTTGTGATTTTCTTTTTTATCCTTAGAATACAAATTCAGATTCAAAATTTTCCTACTTAGACAGACCGCTGTCTCTTGAAGCACAGTGAAAAAAAGTCTAAAAACAACCCCCAAAAAAAGGCAAAAAGAACTCTTTGGGTTTAAACAGACTGAATTCAATAAACTCCACGCTCTTTCTAGACCCCGTCTAGTCATAATTGTCTGGAAATTTAGCTTCAAATTCCCAGTTTTAGCAACAGCTGTCTAAGAGCTAACACTCTAGGTAAAGTTAATTAATTTTGCAACTCAGAAGAAAATGAGACCACTCACTTCAAGCCTCCAATTTGTGTCCTTTGCTCCCTCACACAAGTCTCAGGATCTTTGCTAGGTCTGGAACAAAGGACCTAATCTGCTTGGTTGATGTGAAACGTCGAGGGTTTATGCGCCGTCTGGTTAACTCTGTCACTGAGCAATGACTGTTGTCTTCCAGGGGCAGGCTCACTCTCAGCATTGATGTGAGGAGACCCCATGGGCTCTGTTACCACTTTCAGAGTGTCAGTATCTCCTGTGCTGGCTCTTTGTGCCACTGTCTGAGTTCAAACACGCAGGCACCGCTCTGTAGTTCTAAAAGACAAGCCCACTTACTCATTCCCCATGCAGGTTCGTTACTACTATTTCGCTATTCTTTCTTGCCACGCATCATATCCAGCTTTTTGGACAACTGGCATATATTCAGTACCAGTTGTTTCATCCTGCCTTGTTGGATGAATTGCACCTTCCATGAACACTACCTGGCATCTAGTTTCTGTTCTTTCCCCCAAAGTCTTCTGTTACTCATGACTGTTTTCTTGTTCCATAAGTATTCTTGTAACTTATAAAATCGACATTAGCATCATTGAAACTTTCTGTATAAATATATAGCCAAATGTAGATGTCATTCATTTTCTTCTTATTTTACAGAGGGTAAGCAGACCTTTGGTTAATCCTGATATCATCTTTTCATTCACCACCCGTCACAGAGGTGTGAATGAAGACAAAGGCAAATTAACCTCATCACTACTGCCACGGCATAAATCAACATGAACTACTTTAAAAATTTACTATTTTTTAACATAATGTGAGTTAAAAATCTTTTGGAAGGACTGTAAAATCTAATTATTTTAGTTGGCAAAGTAATATTTATTTTGTACCTTTTTGCTCTGCTACTTCAAAAGCCTTTCTAATAGAGTTTGATCCTTCTGAGACAAATAATACACTTACCAATGGCATACTATCCCACAAATTACCACGTGGGGAATCACAGGATCTTAATTAAGCTTGATAGCAATGTTTTAAACTTTTATGCCTGGTTCCAAAAGCCTGGGGACATTTTTCTCCCAGACTGCATGACACTGTTGTCTCTAAAGGAGCCATTTAGTATGTATTTGGTTCCTAAAATTCATTCTGCTTTTTTCTTTCTTCCTTAAAACTTCAGCGCTCTTATCTTACCTTGGCACTATGGACACTTGCCTTTATGGGCACAGTTAGTAAACAAGAAAAAAAAGCCTAGAAAAAATACCCTAAGCCTATGAGAAATAAGTGCTGAAAAAAAGAAAAAACTTTAAAAATTCTCTACTGCAGACTGCAGAAAATGAATGAGCTGCCCATATAAATGCTGTGTTTATTCTTGCTTCAAAGTGCTGTAAAGATACAAGGTTTCTATTCCAGATTCTACATTCAAAGCAACATTTAAGCACTGATTTTTCCAAATCTTTGAAACTTGCATAGTTTTTCCTATAAAAAGTTCTCCTTTACCTAACTAAAGATGGCTAGAACTTTTGTCAACCAGCAGCTTTACAGCTCAGACCTGGACAGCTCACCCTTTAAGGAGCTCTCTTGTCCATTTGGAGTGCCCTGGGAATCCACCAGAGGCAGCAAATGGAGTTAAGAGAAGATCCACCTTTACCACTTCTGACTCCTTCAAGACTATATGAGGAATCATCAACTAGTAGCATTAAGTAACCTGGATTTATGGCATTACGTTGTTTTTTTGTTTGTTTAGAACAAAAAAGACTCTGACATGGGACAGCTCTCAGTGTTTTATTGTTCCATCTGATCAAAGGCCATGGACTAATACTCCAAGGTATATTGATAATCCTTTCCCTCACAGGGAAGACTAAGAGAAAGACAGCCCCTTGAGCTTGATGAACATAATCCTAGTTTTACTGGAATTCTTGTGTTGCCATTTTGACACCAGTCAGCTATTGATTTTAATGATACAAGACTATCCCTGATATTCACCCTTAGAAGACAGATAGATTATACGACCTGGATTTATGGACATTACAGGATTCACATACTTCACATTCATTCACTTATGGGGGGGGGGGGGGGAGGGATGAAAGAGAGGGAAAGAGAACAAAATAGCCAAAGGAATTAGACTCACTCTCCTATGTAAAATAAACTTTCCAGTCTTTATAAGCCTACAAAAATTAAATTATGTCAATAGATTTGGTAGTATTTCATATTAATTCCAGTAGAAATAGTCTACTTAACAAGGGTCAGAAAGAAAGACAATAGAAAAAATTGGGGTTTGTGGTTCATTTAAAGCACAGTCTCAAAAGTAAAACCTGCTGATTGCAAATACTATGAGTCTGAGGTTACATGAACTTCATATTAACTTTACAAATCAGGAACTTTATGATGAAATGGATCTGTAGATTAGAAAATCCTCAACTACTTTGTGGTCTGTGGAGACGTTATCTGATCATTCAGTGATGTATTTGTGGTTTGTAAAAATGGGGACCCTAAAGATCATCAGAGCCAAAGTCTCTTCCCTGGGGCCTTTTTACTCTGCTGACACTTACTGAAAATCTTCCAGCAATATGCTCTCCAGAGCAGCAATCATTAACTCATTCAAAGTCACAGGCACAAGGGTCTGGGGTTAGCAACTATTAATTAGTGTAATTATTCCCAGGATGACAATTACCAGCTGCAGGATCCACTTAACATCTATTCTCAAAACTTGTCTTTCTGCAATGCTAATGTTTCTAATAGGTTCATTTACCACCATTTACTCATTACATTCACTATGGTATATTGTTTCAGATAGACAGGACGGAAAGCCAATACCTAATATTGACCTTTACAGTATCCTGTGATTAGAAAGGCTGCTCCTACCATCATTAGCCACATTATCCTATTGAAAAACATATATACTGTTTGTGATAGATTTGTGGTATTTCTCCTCTTCCAAATATGCTTACAAGATTATTTTCCCAGACGAATAATGTGGTGTGTTTCAAACTACACTCTTCAAGAAGGCACTCTTTCAAACTAACACATTGCGTATCATAGTTGTACAATTTGATGCTTAAGACTATTTCAGCTGATGGTGATATGCACATAGTATTATTTCAAACCTGATTCTCCAGTCTCCATTGCAGAAAAAAAATCCAACCATGAAAAGGGGTGCAAGCCTGCAGTCTCTGTTTGCCTGTGCAGTTCAAAGAAACTAGAATGCTTGGCATGTATTTTAACCAGACCTGTATGTTTCCTAAAGGAACAGAGAAAAAGAAGTGGCATAAATGTAGTTTCACCTGCTTAGGGAATCTAACACACCTTTCCTGTGAATAGGGAGATGTCTACAACAAACAAGACGTTGACAGGACATATAGCTCATTCATTTTATAAAAGAAGGAAGAAAGTCTCTGACAGGAAGATTTTTCTCTGGATTTTGAAACCTGGAGGTATTTTAAATCCATGATGGGACTAATTTCACCAAATGCTTTAGTAGATCCTACTGATTCCAAAGAACATTACTCTCCTTCCAAGTCAGAACCCTACATTTCAAGGTGTGTAAACAATGATAAACCAGAAGTTGCTGTACATGGACACTACAGAAGGAGGAAGACTGTCTGTTAGAAGGTGGTATAAGAGCTCCTCTTTCCAATACCAGTCTGGATTACTGAAACAGGAAAAAGATTTTCTGGTACAAAAGCAGGAGAAGAATGCGGGGAATATGGCATCATGCTATTCTGACACATTTCTCTCTTCATTCTTGAATAAGCTGATAGCAAGAGCAATCAAAGGTGTCATACACTGAACAGGGACAGAGGAACAGAAGTATGGCAGTATGTTTTCTGGAGCAGCTTTAATTCTTTATTCTTTATTCTTTATTCTTACTATGCTGATGTTGTGGGTTTGCCCCAGCTGAGAGCCAAGCACCACGCAGCTGATAAGTCACAAATCAAAAGACAAGATATTTTAAAAACTGTTAATAAACTGTATTTCAGAGTGGTAACATGCTATTTTAGCACATATTTTAAAGGGTCTCCTGGACAGTGCCTCAACTATTCAGGAGTAAGTGGAAGCAGCAGTGTTGCTTTTAAATGTGCTGCTAGATTGTATTTGTGAGCATTTGATGTTCTTCTTTAATAACCTCGAGTAAAAGGCTGAATGAATTCAACAACAGTAGCTGAAAAAAGTGCAATGAGTCATATTATAGGAAAATGGAGAAAAGGATACAGGACTCTCCACTGAACACAATCCTATATTGTAGGCAATCTGTGATAACACCCTTTTCATTTCAGTTCAGTCCCATAAAATTACCACTAACATTACAACTCATGCAGAACACAGATAAATGTAAAAATGTCACAGAATTCTTCCAGATGGGACTTTTAGTTCCACTAGATCACCATCTACTTTTTTACTTGTCTAATATTTCATTACAACCTTCCATAAGTTAATTTTCTTTCCACTGACCATGTAAATCACAAATCAATTTTCATTTAAAATGCCTGACTACAGATTGCTCCTGAAAGCTCAAAGCATATGCTCCAGTGAGCTCTCCAACATTCTTAATGCACATTAGAAAAATGTTGTGGTTTTTAAAAAATCTTTTTAAAGGAATTAATTTTACATTAAAGTCTGGCATGAGACCCAAGCAGTGGTAGTCCTCCCTTCCCTCTCCTCCTGCTGCCTCTAAAAAGCAGGTACATTTTTGAAACGTATTCGAATGTAGAACTAAAAGTCTTTCATGACAATGACATTTGTTCTTAAACCAAAAATTCAGGCAAAAAATACATCCTGCTTCAGATTTGCAGAAAGCCAACACGATTACTTAACCTCAAACCCCTACTGCACTGATACACTTTTCTAGGAGAAAGAAGACAGGAAAGGAAGAAAAGGAAGAAAATCATTCATAGTTCAGCTGTTGGCTGTGCTTTATTTGAACCATTCTTTTTCTCATATTCTAACAGAACCTTTGTTTGGGCTAAAAGATATGACTGTATATTGCTAAGAATTTGTGGAAGCAGCCACCCTAAAACCAATGGGATATGCCTATGAGACAAACAGGATTTGGCCTTTAAAACAATCTATAAACAAGAAATGTTTATAGAAACACCCAGTAAATATCCTGACACAGTGTTCTCTGAAATAATTATTTTCTTCTGTGATTTTAGCAGTGCTCTCCTCCCACAGATTTGTAAACATACATTTGGTAGACTGAACTTTCGGAACACCGTTTCTACGGTCGGTTTTGCTATTGTCCTGCTGAGGATACAAGGCAGTTGCTCAACTACTCCGTGCTTTAGTTTCCCCAATATTAACCAGTGGATCATTAAAATTACCTTTTTTGTATTAAACGGGACTACTTCAGTGCCTGAATTGATATATGCATAAGCATTTGCTGAATCACTAAGCATCAGGAGCGATCATGTAGTCATTTAATTCGTTTTATATGTAGACTACATTTCCTCACACCAGGAGTTTCTATGCTGTTTTTTCAGTTTGTTTTCACATGTTCTTCATACTTGAGAACTTCATCAACAAACCCTGAAGGGCAAATAGTCCAACAGAACAACCTGGTGTGGTGGGAGAAGGAAGGGTTGTATCTTCTCTTGGAACAAAAGGAACTGTAAGCATGATCCCAGATCACTGAAGTCCTGAAAAACTGATTTAAGTGGAAGGGAAGAGAGAAGCATCCATCCTCCAAGTCTCTTTCCTGATCAACAACAATCTCTTTCCTACATGCAAGCCTTCCATTCGCTCTCACTTCCTCTGCTTACGTGGCTTATCCATATTTACCATGTCTCCCTCCACCCTTGGGATTATCCTTCCATCTCCGGAGTTCACTTCCATGCTGTTTTGCACCACTCTATCACAGCTCTTAGCAAGACAGTACAGCTTTGAATCCCAAGTTCTTGAAGCACTCTGACATTGGGATTCTAGCTTGGGGGTGATGGAGAGGGTGTCAGTTTAAATAAGGCTGAGTGCTCATGACAATTGAAAGTAGTTCTGCGTTAAGTGGGGCTCTTTCTCATAATGCAGTATGTCAGGCTGACCACTGAAATGGGGGAAGGGGAAGGCTCTTGAGCAGTCTCTGTAAATCGGGTCTTGCCAAACCATTTGCAGGTTATAGTCAGCCAAACCTTGAGGGTCTTCAGATAGGGTTTTTTAAAACCCAAACTCCCAAATGTCAACGGGGCCTCAAGCACCACATTAATGTGAATCTGCCTCACTAAACCTGAGAGTTGAGGGCCTCCAGATTTGGCTCTGTGCTGGCATATCACAATCACTACTAAGAGCTGACCACTTTTAACACCGATGTGGAATTACTTCAGATATGAAGACGTGTGGGGAAAAATGTTTACTTTGCTTCCTGCTTTAGAGAAAACCCATCATCTTAGAAGGAAGCTATTCACAACAGTGAAATCTCCAAAAATATATCTACTAATAGTCACTGGAACATTTATGGAGTAAGGATTACTATAAAGACAACCTGTCTGGTCATCTAACTAGAATTTAAAGTTAACTATCTTTAACTAAATAAGCAATTAGTTGGTTGGGTTATCTGATCAATCAGTAAAAGGCCCACAGAATTATTCAATGTGGGAGATGCCAGTGAGTTGGTTCAATTAAGTGGCTGGCTTAACTTTTTTCTCTTTTCCATTTGCCTGGCCAGCTAAGGGTCAGAAGGCTGCACTTTTTGGGTTTTACCTCACTTGTCTTTTTACTTTTCCACTCATTTCCTTTAGTGGCTTTTTGTTCCATTAGGAATGGATTGGCAGATGCCTCTAATGATCAAGAGGTGAGCAACCAAAGAGGAATCCAAGTTACAGTGGCCAGAAAGCACACTAGACCCTTGAGCATCCTTCCATTAACTAGACCCTCTATCTCTACATTACTTCATGAAATTCTTCTCAGGAGGAGATTCTATTCCACGCCCCACTGGACAGAGGCTCCTGGATGAGGGAGCTAGCTGTTGTCTGAAGAGGGCAGTGGAAGTATATGCACATGCTCATAGGTACAACCTGGGACGTGAAACACAAAATATCTGAAGGAGGAAAGTATAGGGAAAAGATAGGGAAAGGGAGGGAAAGGGAAAGGGGAGGAAAGGAAAGGAGAGGAAAGGATTCACTCTCCAGAGAGACTTTTAAACCATCTGTGTTTTCATGTAATTCTGAGTACTTCTTGATCAGTAGATGAACACTCATACACAAAACATGATGCTTGGGAAGCCTATGCTGCCATTGTGAATCACACCCTAGCAAAAAGAGATCAAAACTTTACATGCCCGTTTCAATGCCTATCAATAGATTTATATACACAAAACATTCAGACATTCCATTTTCAACATTTTGTCTACAATTGCTAAACAGAACATTACAGCTGCTGGTGGCTAAAATCAGAGCTGCCAAGTTAAATTTAACTCTGCAGGTGCTGATGGAAGAGAGTTATTTATTATGTAAGTTGCACAACCCTGCAACCTGTGCAGGCAGTGCTCTAACAGAAGCCTCTACCTAAATAACATTGCTCTGAATCATCAGCAGTGAGAATTTGTTTTCATTGCATGAATACCAGTCATCAATTACTTCTTCCTGAAGCACTACTACAGGTTTAAGGCTATGTTAACATTAACAAGTGATTTGTGGTGGTGTGAGAAGATCACCAGATGAAGGCAGTTGGTTCTGAATCCCTTTCGTTCCCACTACTTGCAGTTCAGGGCTTTTACTTTGGACTGTATTTACTCTGGTTTCTTGCACTGAACATAAAGGTCTTGAAGCTGCACAAAGGGCCAACTGTTGGTTTGGACCTGTTTATCTCCACTTGGCTCTGGAATGCAGCTGGTGTGCCCCTGGAGTGGAGCTTCTAGTTTAACTTCCTCCAAAGGAAATCCGTTCTACGCACATCAAACTAACATGAACCAAATGGTGAAAACAGAGGAATTAATTTCGAATTTGCTCTCTCCAACAGCCTCTCTCCAACAAAATACTGCGGTGGATCCACCCTGCTATCCAGTGAGATCTATTTTATGAACAATGGCATATCTCCTGACTTCATATGCCACTTCAGTGAAAACTTTCCCTGTACTTATACCTGTAAATTTAGGTTTCTCAGTCCTGGTTTCTAATCTCCACCATGCCATTTATTAAATTATCACATCAGGAGACAAAGAGAATGCAACTGGAATGTGACTGTGTATAAATTGCTCTGTATTGGAAATCTCATCCCATTCTGTTATTTACTTTTCTCCAAGTAAGATAATTGTATTTGTATAGGTGTAGGTATAGATATAGATTAGATGTTACTTTACAAAGCCACAAGGGTTCCTGATCTTGTTAACATGACGGTTGTCATAGTTTGTTTTGTTTTGCATAAGCAAGACCTCATTACTGAGAATCCTTGTCATTCATATCGACTTGTGTCTTCTTAATGGAGCATTTCTGAAATGAATGGCAGGATATATACATTTCAGTTCAAATCGTAGCTTGGGCTCTTGCTCACACTGAAGTCAATGGAGCTTCAGGACAAAGGAAGCTTTATACATTGTGTTCTTACAGGCACACCCTAGTCTCTTGTTCAGTTTGTCTTTAAGGAAGGCAAACTTTATTTTCAAATCATTTTGCATTCAGACACTTTTTAAGCTGGTCTATTTGGCTACCTTCTGTACTAGATTACTTGCACACTTACGCTCTTTTAGGCTGAAAAGATTCTACAGTTCTTTGTATTCCTTGCAGTGCAGTAGGATGCCACAATGCAAATATACAAGGCTTACCCTGTCTCAGTTAGCCAGAATGGGTATAGTTTGCTGTGCAGAAGAGGTGAACTAAAAACAAGTCTCACTGCTGGGGAGGGTAATAGCAGCACTGCTTTTGCATCAATCCCCTGCCAGGCAATCCATAGACTGACACTGATGGCTGCTCTGGAGGGAGTCACTTACCCTCCAAGCTAGAGGTAAGATGCCAGATAAGCAGTAGCCTGTAAAAAGGGATTAAAAGAAGAGAGAAAACCAGGGGGAAAGATTAAGATAATTTACCCTTGTATATTGTATCCATCATAAATCCCATTGTCACTATCTATTGTTCAAGTACCTGACAAACTTCTGTTTCTATCCCTTCCATAAAAGCCTCCATCATATAGAAAGTTGCGTACCTTTCATGGTTTTATAATAAACTGGAAGTGGGTAACAGTGTGATATCAAAGGAAATAAAACTCCAGTTGCTATTGCTGCTGGGGTTGCCTTCTGAATGTGGCTTATACAATATTTCATCTGTGCTGACACCTTTCACTCTCAATTATTTGGCTGCTGTCAAAACAAATCAATCATATTATAGCACTGTGTCTTCATGTTACCATTCCACTGCAAGTTAGCTGCATTAGCTTTGAAATATATGGAGGTATAAAATTTATCTCTATTATTTATTTAATACAACTTTCTCCCCTGTGAGTTATCTCACAAACATAGCAAACTCAAATTACCTGATGTCAAACGTTGAATGTATATATAAATACCACTAAGAAATTTTAAAATAACGGCACTCATGGGAACATAAATGCATAAAGATACACTTGATAAGTCTTACACTTACAACCAATGATAGTCTTCTGACAAATGGAACAAATAGTATATGTTTTTAATTTTGGTTGCAACTGACCAAGGTGGTCATATTAGATAAATGTAATTTCATAAGAGATAACTCTGAACTACCACTCCTGCTAAAGTAGAGTAAAACAAAGATTTAAAGAATCGATTTTATTACCAGCAAAATGAATGGGGGCGTTCGGGGGGAGGCGGGTGGGGAACAAACAGGGACTGAATATTTTTTAAAGATGTTACAGTGCTGGGAGGGGAGCACAGTCTTCCTTTACAGTTCACAAGCATTGATTTGGGAAAGGAAGAGCTAAAATTTCGAAGAGAGAATCTGAAAGTGATTGCTATTTTCAGATTGCCAGACTTACCGTTTTCTGAGAACATGTACAAAATTTGTTCTTGAGAGGTTTTATCCTTTTAAAAATCAACAAAATAAAAGAAACAACTTTCAGGCTGCCAATAAGTGAATTTTCTGAAAATGTACTACTATAATTTCCTTGCTTTTTAGACAGGATTCATGTCCTGTTACAACTGCATCTTCTGCAATACAGAAACCCAATATACTGGGAAAATTACAACAGGTTTATCACCTTCAGACCTTTACCTCTTCTTCATTTATTACTGCTGATATAATGGGAAATCAGCTGCACAGTACAAAAATCTACTCAGGAATATCTGGCTTGTGAATAACTTTAAAAAAACAAACTGAAATATAAAGGATGGACAGAAACAGTGCTGGATGATGGAAAGGGAGAAGAGACTGAAATGGGATCTAAGAATCAGGAAGGGAAAGATATTCAAGGATCAGGCTATGTAAATCCAAAGCATCAGCATTGTCTTGAATAGAATTAATCATGGAAGTGAGATGAAAAACTCATCTTTATGCTGAAGATTTATTTTTAACATCACATAATTGATCACAATAAAACACAACTAAGTGCGAGAAGAGTCTGTAAGATATGTCACATCTACAACTGATTACGTTTAAAAGCAATACTCACTTTAAAATAAGTATGAGAAAACTGTAGCAGGTAACAGTCTAAGAACTCAGATTGTGTCGGATCTTATTAACCTTGATGTAAACTTCCAAACATTCTATGGGCTAGAATAGGTCACTGATGGTCACAAATAAGGAAAATTCACCTTGTATTTGCAGCTACTCAAAGAGTCCAGCATCTTTTAGGTCTATGAATGAGAACGAGACTTAAGAATGTAGGACATTTAGCAAAGATTTATCTGAGTGTGAGGAGCTCAAGGCGTCTAACAGTTAAGCCACTGTGTAGGTAAGCATAACACTAACCATATGCACATTCATTTACAGGTGGGAAAAGAGTTGCAGAGAACATGCCTGAATTGTCCCCTGTCACACAGGACATCTCGGGCAGAGCGCAGAGCAGAACACACGTCTCATGTCTGTGGTCTCTGCTGTGTCTGTCAGAGCAATGGGCTTGTACAGACGAAACATTTGAGGAATGGAAGCAGCCTCAGGGATCGGCAGCAAAATGAGACCAAGGCCTGAAGATCTCCATGAGTACAGATTTCTGCCCAAAGGATATAAAATTGCATAGAGGTCTGGGAATGATAGAACTCAAGGAAGTTTCACTTTCATAGTTTCTAATGTCACCAGACAGGTTCCATTCCCATTTCTAGAGCAATCTCAGTGGCAGACAATTTTTTTTTACCAAAAAAAGGGGAAAAAAAATGCTGTTAAACATTTCTAGATCCAGAAACTTTAAGATTTTAATAAGTCACAAGACACCTTCAGAACTTTCCGTGACAACTAAAAAAAAAATCCAAAATCCACAGAGCTCTCCATAAAAACAGGAAGTACATGGTTCTGTGGTACAGAACCACATAGAGTTTAAAGAAATGTAATTAAATAAACCTAGCTCCCATGTGGTTAACTTGTATGTTCCATGCATTCAAATTCACACTATTAAAAACGGCTGAAAACTCAGTTGGTCAATAAAGACTTTGTTGTTTTTATGAGTCCCTAAATATATATGTGCTTGATTAGAATCTCACTGGTCTATCAAGGACACAAGCCTGTATCCAGGGAGTTTTAAAAACATGAATCATAGGGATTTTATTAATACAAACACCATGGAAAAACAAAGGAAATTAAATCACAAAGACTATAAACGTCTGACTTAAATCCACTATGGCAAGGAAATTAAGAGCGAAGACTGCAAATCCACCCTGGTAATCCTTCTACAACTCACTCTATTGCTGTAAAGACTCTTTGATAAATGTATGAGTCATGTATGCATATACCATACAGATATACCTACTTACTTGCATGTGATCTACACTACACTGGTGCATGTTGCATGTATGCAACAATGCAGAGGTGAGGAACAGTGGCAAACACTAGCTAGGATTTTCACTTGGATTTCAAATTTCTTGGCTTTTGTAAGATTACTGTAAGTTAAGTGCTTAACATTATTGGAATGAGTTTTCTCTACATTAATTTAAATTGTCACGGTCTAAATTCAGGAAGAAGATTAAAGGCTCCTGGAAACAGGTGCAAAGATATACTTTAAAAGCAGCATTAAAATGCATCCATGTTCTGGTTGACAGAAATTTCATTTATAATCCTGCACACAGAATATTCCTGCCAGGAGCAGTATCAGTCTGAGGCAGGGCTGAATAAAGGGGTACATTCCCAGAAACACCCAGCTCTTACATACCAGTACACCAGAATTGCAAGCCTAGTGGTCACATCTGCCAGAGATTAGTTAACCAATAGGTTTTTGGTGGAAAACTTTGGAGTGGTGCAGACTACTTATGTCTTTCCCGTCTGCTTCTTGGCATACAAGTCTGGAAACAGACTCTGCCAAAACTTGGCCCACAAAGTTTAAGTAGGTGCAAACACTTTGATTTCAGAATTAACTTGATCTCCCTCACATCATTACTTCTCACTGTTGTCATTCCATAAATATCATTAGTGGAAAAAATAGGCATGTCTTAAGTCTCTTTTGAGTGAAAGTTAACAACAGAGCACACAAGCATTAAGACTACTGCATTTGAATGCCTCTGACGGTAGGCCTTTAACTTATGGGGCAAGAAATCCAAACAACAAATAGCTAACACACTGGGAGTGATCAATAAACAACTAGTAACTAATAAAGCCCTGAACCTTTCACATTCCCTCTGTGAAGGCAGCAATTTTCCACTGAACAAGATGAGCAATTAACATGGGGCCACAGCATTCCCACAGGAGAAGCCTTGTATGGTGGAGGAAGAAACAAACAAACAAACAGAAAACCATCCCAGTAAGATTATCGCTGTACTACAGTCAGAAAAGCAGTTTTTTCCCTTTCTCCCAAAACCAAAAGTTAGGCCTCCCAAAAAGCACATTTGCTGGGAGACCAGAAAGAGACACAAAACCTTCTACCTATGCCATCTTTAGGGATCTATGACTTCAACTCCCCAACACCACAGTTTGGATTGGGATACAGCTGTCAGGCTGAGGAAATCTGCCATAGTGGCAGCTAATCCATAGGCGCTCTGTGCATGCTACAGGCTGCTTAAGGATGCACAAATTTCTCCTACTTCTTTCCATGCACCAAGGTAGGCAGGTTGGACTTAGCGGGTGGCTAACCCCTTTTTGTGTCAGTGATCCCCTCACAGTGACTGCATTATGTGCAGCATTTATACAGTGATAGGGTAGTTATATTTGGTTTGAGGGCTTCACAGAAATTGCTAGTGAGTGCAGCTCCTTTTCTTGGTTCTTGTCACTCTTGTTCTGGTTATGTTAGTACACTGCAGAAGTACCTGGGAATAAACTATTCCTCTAAGTGAAACATCATTTTGATTATTACTGACATTGGTGCTCATTAAAATACATAAGTGAAACACTGCCTTTCTGTAGGCTCTGAAAGCTATTTCATGTTACTTGAAGGGGAATACAAATGAATAGGGACTGCATCACTTTAGTTAAAAGGGGAAAATGTTCTAAAAAACTGGAATTTGGACTCTAGATCAGTAAGCAATTGAGGCTTGTAGTTTACTTCTTTTCAGTCTCTTGTTTTTCATCTCTCTGATTTCTGATTTTTAAGGTGTACATGGAGGGATGGAGACAGCGTGTTTACTTTATCTGTTGCACAATTAATGATACAAATCCATGTTCAGAAGAAACAAGATCTAATAAACGTAAATGATACTTTTTTTCTCTATGTTACAATTGTCTTGAGCTAACATTCATTTTGACTGATCTCCAGATAAAAAAACCCACAACCTTTTAAATTTTTTTTACCATCATCTATGTCTGTTACCTATAGCAGGACATTTTAATGGCTGTCTCCTAGCTCTCAAGATGTTTAATACATTTCCCCTTCCATTGTATCGCAGCTAAAATATGACCTGCCGGTGTTTAAATAATGTAATTTAATGATTTCACATTTTCAGCCACGCAAGGCTTCCTTTCAGCACTGAAGCCTTTCACTAATGATTTGGGGAGATAGTTTGTTCTCATTACTTTCAAAACTCAAAACTGAGAAACTCTGACTTGGAAATAAATTATTGACATCCACTTTAGCAGCAGCACAACGAACAGCGGAAATAAAATACACAGAGTTTCAGTGCCATGAGTCCAGAGTCTCCAACTTGTTGATTTGTTTTAAGATTTGAGTGTCATTCAAGCTGTCCATGGGTGGAGATGTGCAAAACACTATCGTGCCATTAACAGGTGCTGTAACGTACCTGGGCCAGCCTTTTGCAGTGAGACTCACAAGTTGTTACCCACAGCACGCAAGTGGCTGTCTGGAAGGCGACACCACGCTTGTTTCTTCTCATTTCAAACCTGCAAATTATGCTAAAAGGATAGCTAAAATGCATTAACTTTTTAGCTGTGACTGCTTTGGAAGTCATGGAAAAGTGAAGAAAATGAGAGGACAGCCTTTAGCAGCTCCTCATCACTGGAATACCTTCCCATTTCTCAGTGATTTCAACGTTAAATCAACAGTAAAAAGTACATTAACAGCTAAAAAGTACATTAACGAGACAGAACAAACTAAGCATCCCCACACACACACCCAAAGGTATCTGTCTGTTCACATATTTAGAAATATTACGTTGAGACATACAAATCAGATGGGCTTAAGGAAAGAATGTCTTTTCAGGAATATCAGCTCCCAGGCATTACTGAATATTCTGAGATTAAGCAACCACTTAGCCCCTTGCAGAAACTCTTGAGAAGGATAACTAAAATTAAAAAAAACAAACCAAACCAAACCAAAAAAAACCCAATACAGTCCCCCAAAACCTAGAGAAATCTGACCTAGCAAAGGGGAGAGATGCAGAAACTGAAAAAGCTCAGCTCAGAGAAAAGTTTCCCAAAGACTGAAAGTTGAATATTGATGAACACCAGTTTGGACAATTAGAGGAAAGCTGGCAGAGTGTTTTCTGCATAAAGTCAGTAAGTACAGGTCAAGAAAAAATGGACTAAAAGCAACAGAGAGGCAACACAGTGTCCTGTAGTAGTCTTGCCTCTACTTTTTCTCTTATCACAGACTCACCATTACTATTGTGACTCCCCCAAAATTTTTGCTGGTTGGGAATGCATGTCCGTGTTCCAGCTGTAATTCTAAGAATGGTGAAAGGAAAGCAGGTGTATAAATTCCTTGGGACAAGAGCTTCCTTAGATGGTTTTTAAGCTCTTATCTTCACTGCTTTTAGTGGATTACAGTAAAAAGTTATGGCTGTTGATTTTATTGTTTTCTTCAGGGCTACGAAGATGATTGGGGGCCTAGAGCATCTCCCCTATGAGGATAGGCTGAGTAAGTTGGGACTCTTCAGCCTTGAGAAGAGAAGACTAAGAGGCGACCTAATTAAAGTCTATAATTATCTTAAGCAGGGGATGCAGGGGGAATCAGCCAGCCCCTTTTCAGTGGTCTGTGGGGACAGGACAAGGGGCAATGGCTGCAAGTTGGAGCACAGGAAGTTCCGCACCAACATCTGGAAGAACTTTTTCCCAGTGAGGGTGACAGAGCCCTGGGACAGGCTGCCCAGGGAGGTGGTGGAGTCTCCTTCTCTGGGGATATTCAAGACCCGTCTGGACACCTATCTGAGTGATATGTCCTAGGGAGCTGCTTTGGCAGGGGGGTTGGACCCGATGATCTCTCGAGGTCCCTTCCAACCCCTACAATTCTATGATTATATGAACTGTTGGTGTAAAGCCAAAGTTCCACAGGTGAATCTGTGTTATGCTCAGGGATTTCTGTTTGCTCTAAAGCAGATGGCTTTACTCTGCCACCAAACCTCTGGCATTTCAGTAAATTGTATTCTTTGCATATTCTTTGTGCCACGGAAAACATTTTAAAAGTTTCACAGAAAGAATTTACACATTCACCGCCCTGTTCACACACATTTGACTTATTTTACTCAGGGAACAGACATGCTATAGCAGTGTGTATGGTGAATGGCAGTGTAATGAACAGAAAATAATCAGGAATGTATCAAGAGAAGTGGTTTTGAGAGAGGTTTAGCTAAACCTCTTTTCACTTACAGCAACAATATTCCTATTGACTTAGTGGTGGATCAGGCCCATGTAGCAACTGAACAATTTAACACAAATACATTTGAAAAAAATATCATATTTATAAGGAACAGACAACTGAAGAATGGGTAATTTCACTGAATAAGTTATAGTGTGTAATTTCCATATCATTAATCGCTCCATTTTACCAATGCCTTGAATTTTTAAAGAAACTCTTGTTTTCTCATTTTAAGTACTTAACATATCTCTCCTGTGATTCTGTGATCACTGAGTACTCTTTTCTCTTTCCACAAGAAAAGGCTTTCAATATTTTATCCAGTCACCCTGAGGTCTCATACTTACCAAGCTGAACCAGACCTGAAAGTCCCTGAGAAGAAAATCAGTTAAACAGATATGTGGATCACACACACATTACTACTCCATCAATGTTTAGTATGAATTCAAGTACTGTTAGATCAGAACTTCCATGTTACTCGAAAAGTCTTCAGGGAGTCTTTTGAGTTACCTATCTGGGGTAGTTTGAGAGCTTTAGAAGTTTACTCATAAGAGAAGAAGAAGAAGCCTCATCTCACAGGATCTATGTGACTGCACTGGAAGTACAGGGACAGCTGACATGACAACAGGAGTAAATAAGACAGGTTATAAACCAGCATGAAAACATGTTCCCCAGTTGTCTAGGTCGAACATGCCACTGTGAGGTTTAAGAGAGACGGAAGTTTCTGAATATGATCTGATTTCACCCAAAGGTGGGAATTACCAAAACTGTGTTGAAGCATGGGCTTCTATACAAGTGCTGGCTACAAAAGAGACGACACATTATTTCAAATAACCACAAAAACACACACAAGAAGTCAATCAGGTTCAATGGAACTGATCATACCTCACAGCTAAAGACGTTCTCTATAAACACAGCACTCTTGCCTGACTCCTGCCTTCATTCATGCATGCACTGGGCAGTTGGCTCTATAGGAAGCAACAGAAGCTTTGTGATTCAGGGCTCTTGAGAGCGATCTACACCAAAATTACTTTTCCCATTTATCAGTTTCACTTCTAACTAATGTTGGTGGTGGCACTTGCTTAGGGGATTTGGAGGGAAGGATAGAGAAGATGACAAACAGCAAAGTAACTAACTGGTTCTGTAGGTCCTGTTCCTTTCATCTACCTTATGAAAGGTGCGATTGTCTCCATAGACAGGGAACTGCATCTGATAACCTAGCAAGCCCCTATTTGAACCCATGCGTCTATCTACCAGTACAGATTATAGAGGAAACCTTTTCATCTGGTAAGGTCATTGCTTGCAAAATTTATTTGACGGCAGACTTACAGCTTTTAGCTAGCAATTAGACACCCATGGCTAAACTAAAGAGCAAAGGTTGCCTGGCTTAATCCCTACTCTCCAACTTTGCAACACGGGGTAAATAAATGACGTAAGAACTGCACGAGCTTATGTTTATTTATAATACTACATACCCAGCAACTATAACCTGGAGCACTCCAGAGTGGAAGGATACATTTTTATAATGCCTGTTTCTTCATTAAGATTTCATCATCCACCTACGCTAAAAAGCCACTTCCCCTTCACTTTGTTGTATCTGCTTTTACCCACTCCTGTTCCCGCATTACTTTTTTAATCTCCAGTTCCCTACTTTACATGTACTCTCAAATTTTAAACAAGCAAAATTTGTGCATTAGTGTGTCCTTTTCATCTATGATTTATAAATGACAGGTTCTTTGGTGCAGCTTAATGGTATGAGAGAGACATTATTTTAAACATTAAAGTGAAAACCATTTACAACTATGATAAGAGAGGTCTGTTGACATTAAACTTTAAAACACACACAAGGTAAAGGCAAGTAGCTGCTCCAACAGGTGAGGGTACTATGCATGCGGTTTGTAAGGGAGTTTGTTCTACACATGAGCTGTCTCTTCCTGTTCTCTGTTTCACGACCTGTAGGATTTAGTGCTTCAAACAATTCATCTGGTAATCAGCAGTCACCAGAGTTTAATAACTATCATGTACTTAGGGTGCTGTGCAGAGCATTAATTTACAAAAATTACTGTTCCATTCAATGAAAACTTTTCCTACCATTTCTACTGGCACGAAATAAAAGTACATAAATAAATTGAGAGAGCTAAAGCTTTATTTTGATACTTCCTGCTCACACTTTTACACTGGACAATCACCTCCTTAACATCCTCTTTCATTACAGCTGTACAATTCTACTGTAAGCTACTGGCTTATTTTTATTTTGCTATACTTAGTTCAGTTCTGTTCAGCAGCAACTGCTTTCTGAGAAGCAATCAACATAATTAGGGGTAGTAAATACATATATCTGTGTTTTACATCATATATGTTTTGACTGAGCATATCTCTAACTGTTAGACACACTGATTGGACACCAAAGAATACTAGGGAAGAAGAGGGATCTTCTAGAACTGCTCCTCAGTCTGATTTTAGAGCACAGGGAGCATGCAGCAGGCATCAGAGTAGAACTACTGCAAACATGTTACAGCTCAGACAACTGTGAGAATACATACAGAGATGAACTTTTTGCTTGTGACATTGGAGTCACATAACTCCTTCAACAGTGTGAATGAGGATAGCAGAACCTTGTTGATAAAGCAGACCTCCCACAGCAAGAAAGACAATGCATTCTTAGGGCATTGATCATAGCTGAGAAGAGTCTGATTTTATAACAATTTTTTAAAAAAAATTATTTTCATGCAATACTGTGTTTATAGTTGCCTCTCTTCATTCAACTACCCTCAGTAGCAGTGGTGAACTAGACTACTTGTCTTCATGCTGCCATTTGAAATTTTAAACTGCGAGTAGGGAACATTGATCACTGATGACAGAAAAGACTAATGAATCATTGGTCTACACTGCTGACCCACTGAATCCATGACTCAGCCTCCAACATGTTTTTTTATAAAAATGCAAACACCCCTTAAACATCTCTCAAATATCCAAAACCAAAACAAGTATTAACTTTCAATAGGCATCAAGAGCAACATTTCACTGGAAAAAGATCACTCGGTTTAAAAGAGAGAGAGAGAAAGTGAACAAACAGGCAAAAGAACCCATTAGAAAAATGCTAAACACAACTTACCTTGTAGATTTTGCAATGGCAAAGTCATGATGCCTCCTGCTGCAGCTGCTGCTACCAGCCCTTGGATGTTGGTGAGATTTGCTGTAGGTAGAGTTAGGACAAGTCCTTGTTGGCCACCCAGCTGCCCAGCCATGTTGAAAGGAATAAGGATTGGCTGATTGAGGGCTGGAGTGCCTCCTGGCATCACCCCCGCTACTGCTGAGGCTAACTGTTGGGCTGTCAGTAATGGCTGTAACAAAACACAGACAGCAAGCCCCTTTAACTGTGCATAGCTCTGTAGGTATTACACACCTACAACCTTTCTTGCTTGGGATCTTTTCATGTGCCATTACAGACGTGCACGGATTCCAGCACGCTAAGGCATATGTTTTCACCAACACAGAAAACGTTGACAAACGTGTGATGCTGAAGCTGCGAGCCGCGCAGGCACGCAGCATCGTGTCAATCCAGACTTTACACGCGCATCAAAGACCATTTACAAACACAAGAAGGCCTAACTCCAGTCAGACTACAAGCTCTTAAATGCCAACATTTCCCAGTTTTTCCCAGTTGTATTCTAATTGGTAAAAGCGGAAAACACTACAGTAACAATTACCAGAAGCTTTATGGACCAAGACCGTCCCAGAAAGTGGAAGAACTGTCCTGGAAAGTGGAGTACCTTCTTCATGTATGAATGAACTTGAGTAAAATTATGAACTGATAAGGGAAATCTTTTCAAATGTCATATAGTGCCATACTTTTATGCCTATGTTTTGCTCTAAAGAAAATAAACACCTGGCATAAAAGATAATGAAATGCTTTTACTAATGCAGGAGCTGTGTGTGACAGGCAGAACTGTCAGAGCCAATAAGGCTGCATTAAAATTGCACAAGCTTTTTAATATTAAATTACGACATGTATTTAAAAAATAACTTATAAAAGAAATTCAAATAACTTCACCTCCTAAATACGCAAAACTGCTTAGGTTTTATTTTAGAAAAACATACAAAGAGGCAATCTTTCCAAACAAGTAACTTTTAAAACATACACGTAACACATTCATGCTCCCTTTTTGTAACTCTAAATGCAGCCAAACAGAATCACATTTTCTACATTACACAGATGAAAGATGATCAATTGCAGTTATTTACTTTTCATCAAATTGCATGTCTCGATTAGTCAAAAGGAAAGATACTGACCTGAGGCCCAACAGGGTACGCAGGATGGGACTGACTGGGTTGGTGCTGGTCTGCTGGGCTTGTGTCAGACAGCACTGTGTTTCCTCTGGCCTCTGAAATCCAAAGAGCAGAATGACTTTAATATCAAGCCTGGGGACTGCCACATTACCTTCTACTCTGATGTCACATAACATCAAGCTGAAAATGATATGTTAAAGTGCTTTATCAATAACTCAAGCACTCAAATCACTTATCAGCTGCATAAATTATGCTAACATTCATTCAGACCAGCCAGCTCATTCAAGGAGCTACAAAAATCTGACAGCAGTGAAACTGAAGCTATCATCAACCCAGCTAATGTGGGTTGCATTATACATCAATTTACATAGAGTACATGAGCACTCCGCGTGTGTGGGAACTGCATTTTTTACGCTTAGGTGAGCATCAGCCATTCTAATTTCTGCATGCAAAAATAATCTGAAAAACAATCAAGTCACATCTACTTTGTATCTTAATAAAGTATTTTCTTTTGTCAGTTACTGAGGCAGCAAAGGCCGCACTATGCACATTAAAAAGGCACTATGAGAACAGCTTCCAAATGACAGCTTTTTTTCTACATTGCATGGGGCTGGGGGGGGAGAAAAAGTCTGTGAAACCAAGGATCTCCAGCATTTACTGAGATGATCAATATCCAAGAATCAAACTATATGATGGGCACTGATGACTTACTAAGCACAGAACACAGTCCAGCCCTACTGGATTTTGCTGAAGTCTGCAATACAGACTTGAAAAGGAAAACCAGACACAAAAATGTCCTATCAGTCGTAAGAAAGCACCCCAGATGTTTTCAAAACTACATCCCAATCCTCCGCTTCCTCCGGCTGAAGGACTCGCATTGATTCACAAAGTTTTTCAGTGCTGATGGCACAATCAGGCCCACATTTGTCTTTGAGGCTGAAAGAATGACAGCAAGCATCAAAAATAGCTGGGAGAGTACTGTGGCCTCTTAAAAAGAAAACACTGGCAACGGCGTCAGGTTTCCTGGTTGGTCCGATAGCTCCTGTTCCGTTAGTTTTTTTCTGATGAGTGGTTGAAATTCCATTCTAAGTAAACCTTAACGAGATGCTCTTTTCCAGTGTTTGTCCTATGAATAGCAAGTGCAAAGTAATTCAGAACCAGTTTATTGGCACACCCTGGCACGGTAAGGAAAAAAGGATACAATTCTGTCATACTTATAAATTTTAAAGAGAGTATTATCAGCTCATTTAAAACAAATTCTTATATATATTCTCTAAGGGGACAGACTTATAAATAATGGAAATGTGAAAAAAAACCCACTCCGGCACATTAAGGTACAAATAAAATTGACTGCTACATATTATTCAATTGACTTCTATCTCTACAGCAAGGTGTCAATCATAACAGCATTTTAGAATAGGATTAAACAATAAATGTGCAGAGATATTATGCAGAAATCTGAAAATCTGATTAATTTGTAATATTTTTTCTGGTCTCAAAAAGTCAGAAATGGACTTGCCTTTGGGATTTACAGTCTATTGAAATATCTGATTTGGAACTAATAAAAACATACACACTTGCTGACATCTTATGAAAGCGAATTCTATAAAAATATGTTTTGCATTTTAGTGACCACTGTCATTTAATAATGAGAATAAGCTGACCTACTGTAAATGGTGAGGACTCCAACAATTGCAAAAAGAAGCCCTATGACTAAATTTTTTATGTGCAATTTACTCATCCAAGTTACTTGAAAAGAAACAAATGTAACTACATATGTCTGAGATTCGGTGAAAGCTGTTTCTTCCAAATACATTATGGTCCAAGGGCCACTGCCATCCCTAAGACCAAAGATAGGTTTTCTTCAGTGTGGCCTCCTCCTATACAAAGTGAAGTGTCACGTTACTAAAGACAATTTTACTTTTGGTAATTTCCATGTATTGTTATGGGGTTTTTTTTTAATCTTCTCATCACAGCTGTATTTATAAGGTGATATTAGATCAAAGGCTCAATACCAATGAATATATCACTCCCTATTAAGATCAAATCTTGTAAGTCAATTTTGTTTATGTAATTTTAAGGGATGAGAATTTTCTCTTTGTGTGTGATTTAATTAATATTAAAACAAGCTCCTGATGATCTGTCGCATCATTAAATCGTCCTATTATAGAAAGCTTTGGGAGAAGAACAATACTGAAGTCAAATACCCAGTAGAATTAGATCTTATTGCAATTACTAGAGTTTGGGCTCTCAGAAAATAAATAAGAATTTCTGAAGAAATCTGTCTGTGCTTTAGTGGGCTTTTTTTCCCCACTGTGCAGCTATCCTAAGAACCACTGCTGTCTGTTATCTGTACCCTAAGGATTTTGCAATATTTCATCTCACAAGCTGTATGCAGTATGTTATATAGGACCAAAAAGCCTAAATTAATTACACTTCTTTTCTTTTGCATTGCACTAATTGGAACCACTTAGGATTACATTCCTTTCATTCAGTCACTCATTGCAGATGGTGATTTTTTTTTAATCTGAGTCCTCAAATGGTCTGCCTACTGCTTCTAGCTCACTTTCCATACAATGCAGGCACCTCAGCAGAACAGCACACGCTTTCACGTGCACGAATGTGGCCTTACATGGCACCCTATGTGACACTACACGTGCCGTATTCCCCGACAGAAACTCTCACATTTCCTCTCATGCCCCCTCTAATGTACTTGCTATAACAGCCACAAAGAAGTCAAGATTTTTTTATAAAAAGCACAGGAAAATCTGCCTGCTGGGCTGGCAGTTTGCACAGCGAAGCAAGGATTTTGGGGTTAAGTTCTGTTGCATCACACACAGTGACAGCATTTGTTCCTTGCTGTACACTATCTTCAGCAAGATGCATAGGTCAAAGCTCTCAGGAAGGCGAAGAAGAGCACAAAATACTGGTAGAAGGCTACTTTTCCTTTTCTCCCTTATAACGCTGACTGAGAGGATTCCAACAGTTTCAGAGGATCTGAGGAACTGGGAGAGTTCTGCGTAACAGCTAGTTTCTCTGATTCACAGACTCATTCCTACTAATTT
The DNA here is from genome assembly GCA_022605575.1 of Laterallus jamaicensis coturniculus. Classification (NCBI taxonomy): domain Eukaryota; kingdom Metazoa; phylum Chordata; class Aves; order Gruiformes; family Rallidae; genus Laterallus; species Laterallus jamaicensis. The sequence goes on along the minus strand of JAKCOX010000031.1, from coordinate 1,549,174 downwards.
GGAAAAATACCACCCTGAACTGGCAGCACACAATCCCCCATGTTGTCTTTCTCCTCTGTTTTACCACCTTCATTTGCAAGTTCATTAGTTCCAGATGCTGAAATGACCTCTTCAGGTAAATTATTCCCCTGTCCAAATTCCAGCCCTCACTAATAAAAATGGCCTGTCAAAATCTAGCCTAGATTTTCCACTTGTCCAGATCCAGCCCATTACCTCCAGTTGGGTTATCCTCCAGCACTGCTCAACTTTCTAACAGCACATGGTATGGCGACAAGGAACCAGAACTCATAGCAGTTGTGGAGCTACAGCAGCACCTTCTTGGTTCTCAACTAAGCTTTGGAAAGATTGTACTCTCATTACAACTCAAATTGCAGGTGCACTAGGGGCATGGAGAAGGAAGTACCAAGGCACCTACTCCAGAAAGAGAAGTAATTCCCCTTAACACCATTTGCCTGGGCAGGTAGCTAAGACTTCCCTTATAACTGAGCGCTGCCATTACAGCCGAAGCAAATGATTTTGCTCAGTAGTACCCTATGAACAGGCAGGAATGCTACTGCCAAGGTATGGCCATGACTGTAGACAATGCTTTAATATTTAATAAGCAGTATTCATCATATGTGATTCATCATAAATTAATTATAAATTATATAATACATACACTCACCTCTCATCCCACCAAGGGGCTGGAAGGGCATGACACAATAAAAAATTGAAGTGCACTGTAAACATTGTAAAATAAGCCTCTTAAAATAAAATATTGTTTAAAATAAAGCTAAATAAAACAAAGGCAACCTTCTTCCCTCCTTATCAAAAAGGGAAAAAAATAATCCCCAAACCCAAGCAAAAAACCTTGTTGAACAATGCCTGGTTTGAAAATGAGAAAATCACAAGAGAAACATCAGAAGGAAAAAAAAAAAACCAAAACGCATCCCAAGGCCTCTGAGCCTCATACAAAATTACAACTGTAACCACACTAGTTATAAACAGGCTTACCACTGTTTGCTTCCTTTTTGTTTCTTACACACCTTCAGCAACACAACAGGTAATTCAGTTCTAAATGTCTTTATCTCCCAGTGCCCCATGAGGAGGGAATGCTCCAATCCCCACTCTATAAATGAGCAACTAATGGACAGAGCGACTTCAGACCCAGATTCTCAAATCAGCACCATTTCGGCACCTGGATCTCCTCAGCTGTAGTCACACCGTTTAGGAAAGCATGGGTCAAAACACAAAACTGCTCAGTGACTCCTTGGCTACTCCAGGACTATAAGCAGCTCTGGCACCCAGATGCCAGATGCACTGGCTGTCCCAGTGGCCCTTGCCACCCAGTCATGTTCAAGGCTTGCAGGGAACCTGCAGCTGACTGGCACACGTGGCTATACTGAAAAGCATTACACAGAATCACAGGGGTTGGAAGGGACCTCGAGAGATCATCAGATCCAACCCCCCTGCCAGAGCAGGCTCCCTAGGACAGGTCACACAGATAGGCATCCAGACAGGTCTTGAATATCTCCAGAGAAGGAGACACCACAACCCCCCTGGGCAGCCTGTTCCAGTGCTCTGTACAGGGGGTACACAATGGAGCATACATACAGCTTGGTCCCGATCTTCCTGGTTCATCTGCAAATGTGTGCTCACGCCTGCTCACAGACAAGATGCACACTGGCATCTTCTCTCAAAAATGCTCCATCAAAACTCAAAGCCGGGGCTCAAACCACAGTGTAGGACTAGCCTCATCAGATGATCTGGACGGACATATCTTCCTCATGATTCATTCACAAGAATGAATTCAATGTGTCTCCCATTTCTTTCAGAACCAGGGAGATGCTGGGCAACCTCTCTTTAGTACTCAATGCTTTGAAAAATAAGCAGGATCAAATTTAATAATACTAGATATTCGGTAATCAAAAGAACACATAAATCCTTCTGAGATATGCATTTAAGCAAATATTTTAAATGAATCAACATTAATAAAAGAACACGGCATTTCAAGCAACAGCTCATATTAAAATTCTTACAGTTCCACAGTGTGACATTAAATTACTTGTATTTATCTCTCAGTAACTGTAACAATAAGAAATCAAGAGCAGACTTTTTTCTTACTCATCGAGCCAACTCACATTAAAGATACAGCGTTAAGAATGAAATCATTAAAGTGAAAACACTGCCTGTGAGAAGAAATAGTCTTACATTTTTAAAACTAATAAACTTACAGTCTGAGTATGCAATATACCTGCATTTAGATCATAAGCCATATTATCAGGAGAAAAAAAATATAACTTTTACAGAGAAATTAAATAGACTGATAACATTCAAATTATCGGATATGGCAAAAGTCCATCATCTCTGATTAAAGTAACTCAGGTCTTCATTAAAGGAACCCTTAATTGTCAGCAATTATACCAGGAGCAATCTTGCTGAACAAAATTTAATAGCTGAAAGGAAATGACACAGCTGATAAATGAAAAAAGATAACATTCCCTCCAAAAACACTTTATTCTGCCACAAAGTACCATATTGTGGCTCTTAATTTCACTATGTTCATCTTCCTGCTGCCTCACAGGTTGGATGTGTAGGTAAGAAGTCTTTCCAAAACACCTCATCGTAAAACCTTACTAATCATTTGCTACACAGAATTCCTCAAGGACATCTAAATTTTACTATACTTGCAGGAGAGATAATTGAGATTTTATGCTGAATCTGTTTTACATAGGTATCCTATAGGTATCAAAGGAGATATTCCTGTTACGTCAGCAAAGAAAATCAAGCTCAGGAATTAAATGAGAACAATAAATCACCCATTGAGAAGTATTAATTTAGGCTTGGACTTCTCATATTTAAGTAGGCAAATAGTTGTCTTCTTCAGGCTCTTGACAAAGATGTGGCATAGAATTCACTCATCTGGATTGCATAAAATTCTCTATCAGGTTGTCCCATTGATTGATAAGCAATCCACCTTTTCCTACTGATCTCTACTTCAGATTCTAAGCTTTTATTTTTTGGCAGTGATTTCATTTTCACAAAGAAAGCCAAACAGGTAGACATCTGGATGTGTGCAGAATTTCCAGCAGCATCTGTTAACTCTGAAGCCTAACAATGTTGCAATGTCACAATAATTATTTTGCTGTTTGATCATTTTAGCACAATGTACAAGTACTATGCTTACCCCTTCCACAATGTCAGATTGTCTCAACTTACATAACTTAAGACTCTCTCAATTTTTTTCCCTACCTATGTACAAAAACCTTCTAGTTTACCTTTGAAAATGTTTATAGTGTGATAAGGAAATGCCATATTGATCTACTGTATTGACATATATGTCAATACAATATCCTGTACAGAAAAGCTAAAAATCCTGCATACAAAATGGATTGAATTAGACAGCAGAATGAATAGAGCAGATTTGCTTTACTGACTCCATCATTCAGTAGTTAAGTAAGTAAAACCCCACAGTTTTATACTTATCTGAAACTGCCACAGTTGCTGCTGCAAAGCTACCAAAATCACTGCAGAGCTCAAAATCATTCTGCCAGCAGAGCACAAAATCTCGCCTTTGCCTGGTCCCTGGGGATATTTTCTCCTAAAGGATCTTCTCCTGCAAGACACCTAAGGTAGCCGAAATCACTGTGCTCATTACCCGTACGCACTGAGCTTGACTTGTATTTACACACCTGCATCTTTCTGCAGCAGGACTGATAACATTAAAACTCCGTGACTGTTCATAATGAAAATACGGCTGTTAAAGTGATTCATGTTACAGAGAACTTCTCCTGGGTAACCACGAGTTATAGTTACCACCAAACAAAAAAAACCTACCATACCAAGGCACAGAAATCATGGATAACACAAAAACCCAGCTCTCTGAACTGCCTTAAATTTTCTTCTTTCCCATCTCTATTTTTGCTCCTCTTTCATTGTCTTTCCTTCCCTTTTCCATAACTGATTTTTTTTTTCCTTACTGGTGCCTTTAGGAATATTCTTCCACTTCAGATACTTCATGGGAGAAAAGAAGTGTTGCTACTGCAGAAAAGGTGAAGGGATATAATTGCAAAAGTATGTTCTTTATTCAAAATAGTCTCATTCTACTTTTCTTCACCCCCTAAGTACAGTGCATAAAAATCCCTTGTTAATGGTACATAAATTTTTTATGAATTGGACCCTTCATATTGAGAGTTCTAGTTTCTTTTATACTGTATGCATTAGCACAAATATAATCACATTAAGGTCACAAAGATCCTATCAGTTTTCCCTGAATTCATACAACATTTCATACTCACTGTTTGCTGTTAGTGCTGGTGAATGCAATGATGATAAAGGTTACTTACCAGAAGATGGACAGTTGAATGCATTATTATTTCATGTTGGGCAACTGATCCCTAGCTAAGAAGGGCAGGAAGCTTCTCTAAATTAAACTTCCCTTTCTTTCCATCCCTGGAAGCTTACTAAATGCCAAAGAGTGAGCACATTAAAGAACATCTATTTTGGAACAACTGCTACAGTTTGCCATCTTTCTACAGCTAACTAACATTTCTACAACTTTTATCTATGCATGTGTTTTCCTTCCTGACAGGGCAGAGGGCAAGCTTTCCATCAAAAGCCTGAGTTTGTGACACTCATCCTCCCCATCTGATTCCTGTACACCCCCCCCTCCCACCAAATAAGGTAGACTGACGATACAGGGATACGCAGTGCTGTTTGCCTGGGGAACCTTGCACTATTTACATATTACGGGCTTGGCTGCTGGCACTACAGGCTGCTAAGAGCCAGGCAGTACTAGTGGTCACCCTCTGGTGCACATTAATGCAGGCTTATGAGGAAATAAAACAGTAGCATGGGTGATGTCTTTTGCTTTTTAGAGGTTACATTGATAGACTTGCTTACAAAGGGCAGGGCCCAGGTGGGTGGCTGATGACAGAAATTAAACTTGCAGCTTTGACACCTTTCAGGGGCTGAAATTAAAAAGTGTAAGGTGGGGAGGGGATGAACTTAAGAGTCCTCCCAGCCCTATAAGAGCTGGTTTAGAAATTCAAATCTTCTGGTTCGGTGAGTGGGGAATATGCAGTTGAAAGAGGAAGCATTCAATTAAACCCAGCGGAAAAGACCCGGCGCATACATCGTCAGCAGAGCCAGTGTTCAGCACAATGCGCTCCACAATACATGCAAACTCCTACTGGAGCATCCTGATCAGCAAGTATGGTCAAGCAACAGTGGTTTATCACTCTTGCTCCCGAGTTCACTGTCTGGTTTCATCCCTGTGGTGTCTTTAACAATTTCACACTCTCTGCTGTGGTCTTTACACAGCCCTGTGGGGCAGCTCCATCAAGTGTCTCATTACAGGTTGTTCAGCTGTTCAGACTTTATTGAGACTCTTGAAAGAGCCGTCCCACAGAGCAGTGTACTGTAGGAGTCCAGTTGAGATCCAGAAGGAAACCTTAACAGTGGCAGCAACTCTGTATGCAGGAGACCACGCTCCTAGATCAGACTAAATCACAAAACTGGTAAGTCTACATTATAAACCTATTTAGCTGAACATGTACCTTCAGAAATTCCTAGCTACAAAAATCCAACAGCCTTCCCCCTTCAAAAGCAGCCTGTGCTGTTTGATATCTGCAGCTAGCTCTCATGACAAGGCTCAGCAGGGTGAGCCATTATTTTAAATGAAAGTGTTGGCTGTGAGCTGAAGAAACTCATGGTATGCATGCCTCCGGATCTTGTAAATCCTGAACAGAATTAACTTCTGCCTCTTATTATTGTCTGAAATCAATTGTAGTGACTATTTACAAGGAACTTTCACCAGGAGATCGCAAACACTTTATCTGTTTTTAAAGAGCACTCAGTCTGCTGGCCAGGCCTTGAAAGCTATGTCAAGCCTCACCACCACTAAACCACAAAAACAGTTTAAAACACACAGCAAGGGTTTTTGGTTCACACACGCAGACACTTCTATAACCTCCCTCCTCTACGGACTAAAAGCTAAAAATACAAAAAAGACCTAAAGAACTAGTAGTTGGCATTATCATCCTGTCTGCCTCCTGAATTTAAGCAGCTATTTATGAGGTAACGACAGAGAAAAGTCTGCAGCAACCACTAAGATGCTCTTTCACTGACTAAAAATACCCTAAAACAGATCTGCAGGGAAATAAAAAAACAAGTCGTTTACAAACATTTGGACACTGTTCCTGTAATATGTTGATCTTGCCTTTATGTCAGTCAAACTCCCACTGGATTTCACATGTGTTAGATTAGTTCTCTAGGAAGGGCTTAAGAATACAGGGCAGGTTAAAAAAGCTTTGCACATAACAGGCATATATCCCAGGACAGCCATATTACATGAAAGATCTCCTGGTTAGTAACACCTTGTCATGGCAAGACCTCTTTGTAATAACATGCTGTGCAGGAAGGAAAAAAAAGCAAAAAGAAGCCACACGACTCAGCTTTGCCAAAATAGTAAGTGGCAGGCAACTTGCTTCAAAGAGTGAGAGAGGGCACTGCAATACATCCTAACAGGATTAAATTATATGGAATATACAAACTGTCCCTAATCCATGAGAATTCTTGTGTTCACATATATATATATATATGCCTCTATATATAGATACTCTATATATAGATACATATTTTAAACCAAATTAGTTTCCTACATCCCTTTTGCTTTTATATTATTGCTCTGTTTATTTTTTCAGCATTATAGTAATTGAAAAATATCTACTGGTAAAAGATGCTATTAATTTAAGTGCATTCATAGTGTGTTATGTCACTAATAGACTTAGGTAACATTATTCTTTTATCCTTTTTACAAAGCATTATTTTATTGTCCTCTCATTTCTAAGATTTTACTTCCACTTAAAGTCAAGTAGAGTGAGGGCTTTGCAGAATTCTATTATATTATTGTCCTGTCATTATTCTAACTCCATTACACAACAACACAAAACCAGCATCAGCTTCCATTTGTCATATTATTTATTTTGAGGATTATGTCAGATCTCAGACTATGTGTACGTGCCTACTAAACATAATTCGGAGTTGGGCAAAAAGTAATCACTGATTCCTTCTAAGAATGCTTTTAAAGGGCTGCAAGAGCTGTGGTTTTGATTTTGACCCACACAACACTTTAGAAGAATTTAGCTACGTTTACCAAAAAACCCCCAATGTGTAGAGGTACATACAAACCGATTTCTACTCCTTTGTCCATACTTCCAGTAGAGCTGACATTGGCCAGTCCTGATGTAGGAGCTGTGCTCGCATGGTGCTCTGTAAGTTAACGGGCTGCTTCTAGGCAGAAGCTGGCTTCTATCTGGCCACAGTGGAGCAGAGTAAACCTGGAGCAATGAGGACCCTAAGCCCACCTTTCTGTGAGTCAGATCCTTCAGCAGCTAACAAATGTCTTAGCAAACCTGATGTGCTTTTCCAGAAATGGATTATGGTTACATTCTTAATACCTTCTTTTAGCATCCCTGGCTTTAAGGATATGCAGGGTTGGTTTGAAACAACCAACACTTCCACCCATCATATCTTATGGCTGCCATAATGGGAGGAAAGGTCAGGAGCTAATCTGGCAAAAGCACAATTTAGGCTCAATGCCCACCCATCACAAAATTATTTTGAGACCTCTTTTCATCTCACACACAGAGTGCGGTGTTAGGCCTTCAGAGCTTACAGAAGTCCTGGACCAAAGAAGTAAGTCAATCAGATAGGTTGCATTGGCAAGTAGAACAGGTACACCACTTCCTCCAGTCACAGGCTTCTTACCATCTGATACTACCCTACCTTTAGGGTAAGTATCTAAGTTGGACACAGTGCAATGTCTGCGCAGGTGGGTTCTAGAGTTGCCTTTCCTCCATGTTGAAGGAACCTACACTGAGGTCTATGGGAAAACTTGTTGTCTTTGAGAGAAAGCCAATGCATGCCTTCTTTACATTCACAGATTCACACAACAAGCTCCTACTCTTTTCACCTTGTCTCTCCTTATCTCTCTCCACATGATGGATACTGAAGGACTGCTGGACAAAACAGTATTTGCTTACTACTGACTATATTGTCCCAAGTGAGACTCTGGTCACAATCAGTCATTCCATTAACTATCTCCCAGATTTCTCCCCTTGTTATTTTGTAGGACCTGCTGATTATACAGATAACAATACATTAAGAAGATTTAACTCAGCAAGAGATGTCTGAGTACAAAACTCAGCCTAAATTAAAGCCACAATAAAACAGACAAAAAAATACTCATATCCATACTTACTGTCTTCTCAGTTAAAAAAAGTATTAAAACAGCTTCCATCCCTTACCATAATATGTATGATTGATATTCATAAGACAGTTGTATACAGAAAACAGGATGCAGTAGGTTTTATTTCAGTTATTGCGAAGCACACCACTTGTATGTCTTAATGTACTTCGCATGTGTATTGCTATAATAGCATTGTTTTCCCTTAATGTTATTCTAATGACTTTCCTCTGAAGAGCATTTGTGGACACCACAACTCCCTAAATGGTAACAATGGATAAACATCAGCTTGAGAAATGCAGGTCTGTATTATTTATGAAGCTGCAATTCTCCTGTAAATAACCCAGTTGTTAAAATGATATGTATCTGTGTAATTGAGTCTTCTGTATACAAATAAATAAGGCTTTATTGCAATGTCAGAAGTTAACAGACCAGTCAATAAAATCAATAACTCACTTTTTCTTGCTTATATATCTAACTTTTCTCCACCTTTCCTATGTCCTCTGTTTGTTCTGGTTACATATTAAGACTCCGAAGGATATATAGCTCTGATGATATTGTTTAGTAAATGGTGGTCTGAAGAAAAGTCTGAAGAAACACCGCCTCAGCAATTTAATACTCTGTCTATTTACCGTGTACTTTAACATACACCTATTTGGTATAAATCAGGGAGAAAGAAACTGTCTTCATCCATACATCAGAGTCCTAGAGATTTTTAATGTGAATGACTACATGAAGGTCTAAGTAAATTAGGTTCATATTGATACATTTAGCTAAAAGTGCTCCAGGCCTGGATTGCATTATCGTATAATCACTGTCAAAACAGCTCTGCCAGATTATAACACTGTGCTGCTTATGCCTCCATGGTTAAGGTTGTGTCAGCATTTCCATTATGCCTTCCATTTTTCAAATATTTATAACTTGGCTGTTAAATTCGCTTTGGCCTGAAACCTGGTGAACTAGTAGCCAGATCCTACAAATCTGTACTCAAAGTTGACCGTTTTATTTCAGCGAGAGCATTTCTATGAGATGGTCCTGCCAGATTACAATCCAAGGTCAAAGTTTATGAGACTGGTCATTGTATTTGCTTCATGAAAAAAGAATTGGGTCCCTTTAAAAATATTCTTTAAAGAAAAAAAAATCTGGAAGTACTGGAAAATAATATTTGATTTTGTGATGTGATTAGGTCCCTAACTTGATAATCTCTTGTTTTCAGTACTTTGCAGAAGAAGAAAAATTAACAGCAAAGCTGCTGCAATGTAAAAACTAGCCGTGGGGCATATGCACTAAATTTTGTTCCACTAATTACATTTTCTTGTGGGTTTTCAGCTGGGATCTAGCACACCTCCTAAACAGTATAAAATTGGGAGGACTCCAAATGAGCCATTCTCGTCTATCAGGAATACAAACATGCTCACAAAAGCTATCTTATTATGTATGCTCCATACAGACTCTTCATTCAAAAATATTTTAACAGATGTCATGCTGGATAAATATAATGGCTCATCTGAGGCTTAGAAACACTTTACTCACAGTAGAAACAAATTTGGGCAGCATTTTTCAAATTGAGTTAAGTCCTTAATACACACCCACAGGCTTACTTAGACTTATAGATATAATATCTTTTCCTTTCGTCCTCCTTAGCTAGCTGAACCCATGATCTGTTATCGATGAAAATTTTCCTTGTTCTGATGCTGCTCTCTTGGTTCGCTGCTAAAATATGTCCTAACTCTGCATTTGGCTTTTGGGTAAGATTACTGTGGACTGCTGGTCGGGGGACAAATGCGAGTCACTTCTGCATGGCTCCAGCAGCCTAGAGGCTACCCGCACAGAAGGCCAGGAGGTGCACGTGTACAACAGCATCCTCTGAATCCTTGCTTTTTGGACACCCTCCACAGACAGGGTGGCCCAAAACAGTAGAGGGTACTGACACATTCCTAAATTTTGAACCTAAGCAAAACAAAACCCTCAACAACAGGAAATGTTTTTAAAATAGATACAGAGTATAAAACCAGTTGATGGGCAACAGAAGACTATGCAGTTCAGGACTCCTTTTGGAGTTTCATTTGAAGGAGACTCACGTTTCTACTTTTACTGTTCCTGGTATGGAAGTGTGTGCTGCAGTATTTGCCTTGATACCATAAAGGTCCCAGTACACAACTTCCCTCTGAAACAACACAGATATGAGGTACCAGTGATGCTTCTTGGGTGAGGCCCACCTGTGCAGTGTGTGTGGTTCTGCCCTCAGGTTTTAGATAGGTTTCATGGCTGTGCAATGCTTCATAAGATTTAAAATATTTTCTTAACAGTTTACAAAATTTTGTTTGGCATTGAAGAATGAGGATCTGGCAGCTGGGCAGATTTAAGTACACAATTAATATAGAGTGATACCAGTTGTGAACAGCATGAAAATTCCTTGCACAGAAGTGACTTTCTTCCCCCTGAGTTTCATTGCACATCATATAGTAACACCAAGACAAACTGTGGCAGTACGCTACAGGCTTACTGGTTTATAATAAAGTCTCTTTAAAGTACCTCTGACTTTTGCAAAGTTTAAGATCTTAAACACTGGGTTATATGACACTGTATGCACCTGATATACCAACTTGCAGGATGGCATGATGGTTGTGTTGTGTCATGTGCTGGGGCCAGAGGTTATCATTGCAGGTTGCAAGAAGGGGTGTTGTTCTTTCTCGGGGGAGCCCACACTGCAGCTGGGATCTTTAGGTACAGTTCTAACCTTCAGCATTTTCGTGCTGGGACTACTCAGCAGCAGTCCTGGCAACCCAGCTGCTCCAAAATACCAGCTGGCTAAGCAGGAGAGGACTGCAGCGCTGCTCTACAGCACTCAAAGTGCCAGGTGAAGGGCTGAGCAGCACAGATATCAGTCCCCTAAGCCATGAGCAGCAGATTTGGGGGCTGATGAGGAGCAATGCAACAGAAGGGAGTTCATCTAGCTGCATGCCTGCTAGATGAACTAGCTCACTGCTTTTAGTAGGGCTTGGTCTTTTTGCGCCAGCCTTTCTGGGGATAGTTCCTTGAAATATCAGGCTAGCATTATAAACTAAGGCAGAGCCAATGGTAAGACTCAATCAGTTGTTTGAGCATCCTATACCTTCACAGTGAAGGCATAGCAGCACTGGCTACTGCCTACCTGAAGCACTGGGCAGCCTGCTAGGCCTGCTTCTGCTCTTGAGCTCCAGGCATTCAAATAGTTCAATCAGAACTTCAGGCTGACTCGCTGTGGGTGACACAGGTCAGTGGATAGTAAAGAAAAAAGTGGATTAGTCACTGCAAAGAACAGTAACAACATTTATGTCTCATATCTAGGTAAAATGGGCACTGTCTCAGGCTTCATTTCTTTTTGAAGCACATGGTTCTAAAGGGGAAGGCAAGAATACATACCCTTTATTTATTTACATTAAGTAGTCACAAGGCCATAAAAATAAGGGTATGGGGCAAAAATCTATAATTCTGAACTCTTTATCTCCCACTCTGATGATCTGTGACAAACGTCACAATAAATCACACCATCCCTTCTTATACAGAAAGACTTTGATGATCAGTGGTTTCTTCATCACCTAATCTCAAAGATATCCTGTAATCCGTAGAAAAATCCTGTGTGTATCGGGGTACAAAAGCACTCCTACAGTGATCCCTACATTTTTCTCCTGGGCTCTTCACTGAGGATGCACTGTCATTATATCCATGCACTCATTTCTGACACCTACCATACTTGTTCTAAGACAAAATCAGTTTCAAGATTTCCCTGGCTTCTCTTTCTTGTTTACCTTCCCCTTTTCCTGTGCTGCTTACCTTCTCTTTTATGAGGATTCTTGGACAAAACCTCTGAAAAAGTGAATTCAAGAATATTAAAAATGCATAGGGTTAAGTGCTTATGTTTTTAAAGATGGGGTGGGTCTTGAAATAAAGAATCTTAAATGCAGTATATATGGCAACTTTTAAAGCCACTACTTTCTGAGGATAACTATGTACTTGGAATAAAAAAATAAAATTTCACTAAAATGGGAACAGTGAAGGAAGTTGGTGTAACTGAGTGATGGATCCTGCTACTATCACAAGGTTTTAAAACCTACCAGGACATCCTTGAGTCTGGATGCCCACTTACACTTCACCCTCTCACACTGGAACAGAAAGTAGAATTTCTCTGTTAGGAGCAGCTCATCTTCCAAGGATACTTTCCTCCTCCACAAAGACAAATATTTTCAAAGACTGTATCACATTTAAAACTCTTCTCCTGCACTTACCCAAGACATAAATATCTTAATATTTCAAAACTATAATATAATGCACAATAAGATTCAGCATAATAACATCCATCAGAAAGGACAACTTAAAAGAAAAGCATTGCATTTTCTGTACAAAACGATATATAATGACCATTGCCTAGAAATGGATCAATCTGGCTCCAGTGGAGCAGCTGCATAAGCATTCAAAAGAGCAATAACTACAAGCTCTGGTGAGGTACTTTTCTTCCCAATGTCATCTCATTTTAACCCCCCTGAGCAAAGCTGAAAGTCATGCTGAAAAAACATCCAAAGACAGCTTTCCCTCCCTGCCCCCATTCCTCAAATTCTCGACTTTGTTAATAATTCTCCATTGGCTAGCAATTTTCAGCTGTAATACTGAGTCCAATTCCAACCATCACAAATCCTTTTTTTGCTAGGTTTTGGGTAAAAACACACTCGGGGACCAAATGACACATACAGAATTTTTGTACTCTGAAAGTTGCTTTTTAAATGTTTTTTTCATTTGAATTTTACACAATTGATTGGAATAATGCAAGTAATTAGAAGTGTCATCTTCATGATTCTCCTCTTTACTTTTAAAGAATTTCAATGGAACAGAAGAGCCAAGAGTGAGTTTTCACACTTGGAGTCCAGATCTCACTGAATTGGACTCCAAAAAGAGCCAAATCATTTTCCACCACATACATTTCTACACTATGCTTTGACAGGCAACTTGATTCAAAACCAATTTATGAATTTAAATAACCCTTAACTTCTCTAATATGGATCAGTTTGTGTTTATTTTGAAGGGGCATGCTTGAAAGTTGCAAAAGGTCATGACAAGAGTGCCACATACCAAGCAAATGCCAAAACCACGCTTAGTCAGCTCTTGGCCTTCATGTACAACAGGGTTTCAGTTTCTGAACCTTTAAACCTTTTCCAAATCAGTCTCAAAGTACACCAATCTGAGGTTAAAAACCCCTTGCTACTTCCTCTAAGAAATTCACAGATTCTGCACCCTTTTGTTTTCCAAAACTCACTTGAGAGCTTATACTGATTTTGCAACACAAAATTACAAGGCATTCCTACTGTTATGCCAGTGAGTATCAAGGAATTATAACTCACTTTTCATACAGGACAAGTAGTACTAATGATGTGGTAATGACAGTTGACAGGGTTATTAGCATCACATTTTTTCTGCTCAGTTTACCTTGGGGGCCAATTTCCTGGAACTAACAGAGGCCAGCAGGATTGAATTCACATCCCAAACCTAGTAGCCAAAGGCAAACCTCAGCCAGGTTTTTTGAAATGAACTCACTTACCTAACAGATCCATACAATCTTTCTCCCCATGTGTTGCTACCACCGAGGTAAACACCTGGTAACATCTTGGAAGTGACAACCTTCATCTTTCCAACTACTGAGGACTGTTGTAAATTGCCCAACTCCACAGTCGATTTTGTATCAACCTCCCATCCTCTACAGATTAGACAACAGCAGTGAACACTGAACAGGGGGATGCACCAATGCAACCCTTTCCGTAGTCTGCCCCCTCACTCAGCAGGATAGCAGCAATGCTGCCCAGTGGATGTGGGAGTTTCTCAGACCCCATCATCGTTATACTAAGTACACTTCAACGGAGTAAAATGCTTTGGCCTCACTGCCATCCTCTAGGCCGAAAAGTTTTCACAACCATTTTGTATCCAGTTTCTCCCAACCCTATTTCTTGGCATTCCCTACCACTTATATGGTACCACTCACCACTATCTCAGCTAGTCACTCTGTCACCAGAAAACCCTGTACTTTCACGCAAAAGCCCAACAATCTGTCAAGCTGTTAGAGCACTTTTGCACAGAAGGCCCAAGATGGTCTGTGCGGGAACCCATTGCCTTGCTACCTTCTGAGACACTGATGTGGATTATTTTCTGCCCAATAAATCATGAAGAAAAGAATAACAACCTCTACTAGAACTAGGATGGTCAACAAATTATTAACTTTTATCCCTGTAATTCATTTCAGCAGCAATGACGGTGCTCCATAAAGTCTTTCCAGTTATCAATTTACTATGGTTTTAATTCTTCCAAGGACTTCACAGAGCTGCTTCATGTGTAAACTGTACACAATTATTACCACACTATGCTTATCTGCATTACAGAATAGGCAAAACCCCTACAACTATTTTTCCTCTCATAGAAGTTCTCAGCAATCTTGTTTTTTTCCTGAAACAACCAAGTTCAGGGGTGGTAGACTTCTTCCCAAATTTATACTAAGCTGGTCAAATTCTGTTCTCTGATATGCACACAGTTGATATTAATAGAGAAGAGTTCCAATACAATGATAAATGTTACTGGCAGCTGGAAAAGTAGAAAACAGACTCATGGGGACAAAAAATTGCACGTGAGATAAATGCAAGCCTTCTTCCCAAGAAATCTAAAGAAAATCAAGCTGTATAAACTCTAAATATTCCTCACAAATTGATGAGAAAAAGAAAACCAGATATTCTTAGGTTTTTCAAAGTAGATAATAGATGTTGTCTCCCAGAAGGGCCAAGTGTAGCCTGTAGTAAGACACAGCAACCTTTCCTAGGTTCCTGGATCCTCCCTGTGTTGCCCCTTTTTCCCCTCAGAAGTTGTGAGACACTCCTCTTCTTGATTCATAGAGCACCGATTGGACCCAAATTCTTTCCACTTCATCCTCTCTCTCTTACCTGCAGCACTTTGATCGGGGACAAGATCATTCTGTAGTCATCCACGGTATCTGTCAAGGGGTGTGTTTAAATATGCATTGTTTGCAACAAAGGAATAAAGCTATGAAAGGTTATTAGAAAATTAAATACAGCTATAAACTAATTTCTGTAATCACTATTCATTAATATTTAATATATTTATATAAAGGATAAATCTCCTCAATTCTCTAGGCATTCTGCATTTAATAATGTGGAAAAAGCTTATCTCCTTCCTGTTGCTGAGACTGGATTTGTAATAACTAGTAATGTTAAATGTATTTTTTAAAAAATCAATAATAAATAAATACATAAACACTTCCCTCCAGAATGCTCCTGATGTTATTTACAAAATTAAAAAAAAACAACTACAGAATGCCAAGGGACTCCATAACCATTTCATTACTACCTTCCTAATTGTATGTGGTGGAACTGCATAATCAGTTTATTGAAATTGAAATCTTTGGAACTGATTCTCCCTACAGACATTAACAATAAGCATCCTGTGCAATAACCCAGTACTTAATGTAATATAAACATTATATGCACCAAGCTTTAAACATGCCTTGTCTTCGCCTGCTGGAATTGGACATTTTTAACACACTTGTGTTCTGCCACTGCATTGAATCAAATATCTAATTTACAGACTGCAAAATACAATATTCCCATATTACAATAAATAAAGGAAGATACATTCAGAAAACACACACACACACAATTGGTATGAGGATAAGCAAGGCTACATTTAATAAAGTGGAAATAAAGCAGACTCTTCTAGGAAATCTGAATGGATTTTGATGCACAATATGAAAGAAATTGCTTCTGCTTCCCACCGTGTCCCTGCAAATAACAAGGCTGATACTACACAGTCCACATCCAACTTACTTCTACTTAGCAAGGGGACTTTACTCTCATGAGTAGCTCCATTCATACAAGCAAAAGTATTTTTACTCAAGCGTGGACCCAGTTATCAATAGGACTGCTCTCAAAAGAAAGAAGTTCATATTTCAGTTTGTAGGATTTAACGTGGTAGCAAGTAATAGTGAGACTAAGAAACACTCATCTGCACATTCTCAAGTCAATTTTAAGTCAACACAAAGAATCCAAGCTCAAAAAAAATGTTAAAGTTTGATCTGCTTTCATTTTCAACAATAAAGAAAAACTGCAATTTTATTATTATTTTATTATCAATTACTCTTGCAAGGGGTTTTGTCCTTTTAGAAGATAAGAAAAAGTTTTTTTCTGGGGGAGAAACTATGATTGATGGGTTATGATAACATTTTTTTCAGGTGTTTCAAACAGCACAGTTATAACCATCTTTACCAAACAAGAGTTCAATACTTCAATTGAAAAGGACTAGCTGGTTACATTAATATTACCAATAATTTAGAAAAAGGTCCTAAAATTACTTTTAATACTGTAAAAGGAGTGGAGAAAATAGCTTCTTCTCTATAGCTCTGTCATCACGTGCCAACAACGGCATGTGAATCTCTTAAAATGTCAGTTTCAGTCACCTCATCTTCATAATGAAACTGAAAAGGTAATTAAGATTCGGGCTATTAGATCTTGTGACTCTCCAGATCTTTTTGTAGCTTTCCCCAACTTTCAGACTCAGCACTGATGGTGCATTATAATGTGGCATCACTGTTGGCGGTTGCAATCGCGAAGAACGTCTCTACACAAAGCAGATAAGGAGGCACTTCTGTTAATTCAGTGCTGGGGAACATGGGGGATAGCTCCATCAAAGACATGTTCACCCACAGGTACAAAGCACGACATATTTATACAAGTTTTTAGCAAAGTCATTGTGCAAAATGCTCACTTCTTAATTTGACCTTTGCAATGATAGGCTTTTGACTGCTTCACTTTATCTATACTCTTATTCTACAAAAATCATTGTTTAACTAAGCTGATTGTTTTAAATACAAAGAGGGGAGAGTAATGATTAGCATATTGATGTTATTTCCTGGAAATCATTATCATATGTAAGTGTCCTCCACGCATGTGTAGTTATGCTGAGTGGGGCTCCTCTGGTGGTCGTGGACAGTCTGCCTCGCTGTGTCTGCGAGTGAACCCCCTTCTTGCGCAAGCTCATCTCATCTTTGACTTTTCATGACCACAACCAGTTTCTTCTTGTACCTATTCTTTTAACTCAAGGTCTATAATCAGTACCCCTTGTTTTCATTCAGAGCCCATAATAATTTTCTATAGTGATCAAGGCACACAATGTCTTATCCCTAAAAGCCTTAACATGCTTTATCATAGAATCACAGAATTGTAGGGGTTGGAAGGGACCTCGAGAGATCATCGGGTCCAACCCCCCTGCCAAAGCAGCTCCCTAGGACATATCACTCAGACAGACCAGATGGGTCTTGAATATCTCCAGAGAAGGAGACTCCACCAGCTCCCTGGGCATAACTACTCTATTTCCCTTAGAACCAAAATAGTATCCTAAACTAAAATCAAAATAATCTGTTATTTAGTATGATATTTGTAACACCACAAGCAGCAAGGGACTTCACCAGAGCCAGCCAGCAGAACTATCAGTTCTGCTTCTGGACAGGGAACTCCAGGGTTCAGCACAGCACCTTATAACTTTTATTTTATACTTTTAAGAACATAACAGTCTTGCAAATCTGTGCAAGTTACCAAACTGAGCACTTACAGGCTGCTCCATGTTTGAGGAAAGCCTCACTACAGATTTGCTCCTACCACAGGTCTGGATATCATATCACAAGCAAAGGACATGGCTAGTTACTGTCCTAAGAACTGCAGTGACAAAACAAATTCAAGATACTGTTAAACACAGAGAGTCCAATCCAATATCAGTCAGTAGTTCCTCACGCTGGCATGAGCCATGAGACATAGCACTGTCAGTCTGGGAGGAAACATTCTCCCACAGACTTGATGAGAGTAAAAGTGACTGCAGAGGGCTTGAGACAATGCAACACCTCGCCCACACTGTGCTACTTTGATCACTTAAACCTCAGTCTGGCAAAGCACTAGAAGCACATTAGCCTCCCAACCACAGAAGGGTTTGGCAAAGCCAGCAGAAAGACACCCACTGATTTGAAAGATGATGGCTGGACAAGGACAATTTGGCTAAAGTGTTGGTTTATAACCATGTGAAGTATTGGTTTATAATGAAAAGATCTACCTGCCACCTTTAAAATATTAGTATGCTAAACCAGCATTAGAAATGGAAAGAGAACTACAGAACCATATATAGAACTACACTTCCTCCTCAGTGGGTCCACTGTCAGCTAAAACATGGAGCAGTGGGGAGGCACTGTACATCTGCACCAGCTAAAAGCCCACTCAAAACAAGTTAAGAAAGCAGCAAACCAAAATGGATGTAATAATCAAAATATTGCAAGAAAAACAACAACATCAATGAAAGCTTAATACAAAAGGGTTGCAATTTATTTTCTTGCTCATGCTGGCTTTTCTGAATAGGGCACAACCCCATTGGAAGCAGGCTGGGCGCTTTTAACAAGTTTTATTTTATTCAGTAAAAGTTTTATTTATTCAAGAAATTTCGGAAAGAACCCATTTGTTTTAAAACACATGTGCATAAATATATATCTCCCTCGCTTCTTTTTGAGAAAAACTATCCTCAGATCACCTCATACACAGAAATTTAAGCAGGCTGACTCCTACACAAGTAGTAACACAATTTCCCTCCTTCCTCCCTTAGTATGAGTTTATGCTTTAGCATCATTCTGAAGGATAAAGAATTATGGCAGAAATATTCCTATAAAACTCAGCCCCCTCTCTGTCTTATCTTTAAGCAAAATTTTGCATCTGCAGTTTACAGTAGTTATGAGTACCTGAGTTAAAGTACTCAAACTACATCAATACTTTGTTATTAAACACCTATCTACATTCTGTAAATCATTCACCTGAAGAACTTGATGCATTTGCAGGGTCAAAGCAGATTCGAGACATTAATTTAAGGGGGAACTGCAGTTTTATGACCTGATTATTTTTTTCCCTACCATATGAGAAACAAGGAAAAGTTATGAGTTGCAACTTTTGCTTTGGTATGTCTAGCATTTTCCACCAGATCTCCTAAAATCTAACACTAAAATATATCTGTAGCTGGGATTGGAAGAGAAAACATTTTCAGAATGGCACCACAAATCAATGTATTTTCAATATATGTGTTCTGGGGGGATGAGATGCAGAGAAAGAGTATCTAGGATCAGGAAGATCACGTCTATCACTGGCATAAAGAGGTGAAACGCACATGGGTTAATCTCATCATGGCATGGAAAGCCTGTAAAGAAATGAAATCTCTATCAAAGAGCACTGCATTCTCCACTGAACTTCAGTCATTGAAAAATTAGCATTTAGTATTACATGCGGCTTTCAGGAGAGCATCTGCAGTGTCTTTCTGCAGGTAAGCCAAACACTCTGCTAGCATGGGCTCACCAAGCTGGGAGAAGAGGCCAGCAAGGAGACAGCTAGCCCTGGATTAGGGGCATCATGAATTGTGTAGTCAGCTGCAGACTGGAAATGCACAAACCTGAGCCTGAGAAGGGAAAGTCTTTGACCTCTTTGCTATGAAACCAACAGGCAATTGGCCCAGACTGTAAGATAACTCCTGTTGAGGCGTGCCAGCTTGTCATGGAGACAGCCACAGGGGTAAGTCACCCTCACAAGAGTATCTGATCGCCTGATGGGAGTAAATCAGATCAGTAACTGATATAGAAAGGCAAAAGCTCTCCTCTTCGGCTCCTTTTGTCCCCGGAGCACACTGAGACAGACAGAAATACTTCCCAACTCACCACAAATTCAGTAAAGGGGGCTCCCAAGGGAAGCCTGAACTAGATTGGGTTTGGAGCTTGGCAGCAGAGCTGCTAAACAGAAACAACAGCATGCTTTAAATAAAAGCAATGGTGTGTTAAAAATCCCCGTGCAAAGCTTGTTTACCCTTCAGATTTTTCCATATTTCTTTCTCTCTCACTTCCTCCCACATCCCAAATAAAAAAAAATTCTGAAAAGTAGATTTGAGGGTAGAAGGCAAATCTGAGATTCGAGCAGACTCCAAAAGCTCATAAAACTCGTAAGAGTTCAGTGATTACTTCTTTGGACCGCAATAGGGTAACTTTCTAATACAGTTTGGCCAAGGTACATGCTAGCACAGAACCAGCTCTTTAGGGATGGATTTGTACCTGAAAATTTTAACTAGGTGGAAAAGTTGTTAAGAGTATTTTTAAGACTGTAAGAAGATTTCAAGCTAGAATATAAAATGAAACAGGTCCATCTCACTACTCTCATTTCCAATAAGACCAGTGACAGAAGCTACAGCAGATGCTAATAGGAAATGTACCAAGCGCATGTCTTACAAACTCAGGAACATACTTTACTTCAGAAGCACTTTCTTGACACAAATATAGTCAGGAGATGACAAGGAGTACTATGCCTTTTTAAAACTGTAAAGCAAAGCTGGTTAATAAAAATGTTTTCCTTGGGAAGTCAGTGATCTAAATTTCTTTAGTATGGTATACTCTGTATTTCTTTTGTACCAGCTCAGTCCTCCTTTCTATCCTTCTCAGTCAGCATGCCCAAATTGTCATAGAGTGGCAGCACTTCAACAGGAAAGGCCACTAAAGCAGCTTACTTCTATCATCATGATGTGCAATTATGTGACTTGTTTTTCTTACTTTCCTTCTCTCCTGCAAAAAAACACAGGGGAGGAAGGAGCAAACTCTGAACAGGTCCTGATACCTGGGAAAACTCCATTTTCCCAAGGAACTGATTCCTTTTATTATTTCCACTACTGCCTTCACTAAGATACATTACCAGAGGACTCTCTCACATCCCGGAGATGCAGAGACAGACGGTAAGCTCTGGAGGGGAAGGCACAGAACTTGGCAGAGACAGAGGACACAAGGCTGCCTCTGCTGGGAGGCAGCATAGGGCCTGCGGGGATGCTGAAGGGAGCCACCCGCAAGCAGTAGCACTTAGCTCAGATCTGCAGAGCAGACACTGGATCCAGAAACATACTTAGGCAGTGTCTGACACAACACTTAGCTCAGGCCTCTGGCTGTCACAACGATACAAATGCCAGAAAGCAAAAAAATGCAACAGTGTGAAAGGGACACTCATGAACCAAAATAACAGGCAGCAGCTTTTCTGCACATACGACATCTTAAAATTGCTTAAATTGTCCAGTACATACTTGACATCAGACCTGTAAGGCAGGCAAGTATGAAGTATCTCTCTGGTCACAATAACAGGAAGGGAAAGCAAGAAAAAGAAAGTCAGGAGTGTTTTGTCCAACTTATGATTCAGGATTTCTTGACTACCAGTCCCCACACTCCAATCACTAATCCTTGCATCCAACAGCTAAGGAAGCTCTATGCATGTAACACTAATCTTATCTTGATGCTGGAAGAAAAACAGATCAATACAGTATTCATAACCTGATGTATGACCAAAATATTGATGCCGTTTTTCTCACATGTATCAATACCTTGCTATTTCTGTTTTGTTTGCTTTTCTATGTATGCAAAATACATGCTGTGTTTCTAGCTGTTGTATACTCTGCTCTTTTCCATTCTGTAAGAACAAATAAAATTAGGAAAAGGCTGCTCATTGGTATCACGGCTGCTTCAGTATCATAGGGTTCAGTCCTCTCAGGTACAGAGCCATACTGTGGTTTATAAAAGTTGGGAACATTTTGAAATTATTTAGTGCCTAGTAGGAACAGTCCCCAAAATTATTTACCTTTCATTTCCATGATCTAATTTAATATACCCGTTAAGTTTTCCTTATTTTTCAGAAATGCTGGAGATAGCTCTGTCTTTTCATCCTGTATTTATACAGCACCTACTGCCATGAAATCCATTCTGCAAAGAGTAGGATTATAAACAGTTAATACAATAGTCCACCTTTCAGAATTTGACCAGAAGGCGTGGGCTAAAAATATGTAGCCATTTTCTTATGAAAAAAACGTTTCATTCTTTTATATCATTTAATTCCCAATGCTCTATAAACTATTCAAAATACTTTTTTTTTTTTTGAAGACACCAAAATTTTGGAAATTTAATTTTCCCTGCTTGATGATTAACATAGGATTAACTTGACCTTTAGAACCAGGTAGAAAAATTCTGATTCTGTGCTATTTTATTTTTACTGGAAAATTCCAAAGTAACTAAAGCTACTTAACTGAATTGCACCAAAACTCCATTTTCAGAAGAGGAAGGACACACTCAGCATATAGAACACTCATTTCTAACATCCAGAATGACATTGCAGACTGAAAGCGGAATCTGAGGCAAGCAATGGACCACGCTTCCTAGGAATGGCCAGTGTCCCAGTGGTTTCTGCACTTGCCTGAGTCTCAGAGCATGCAGATCTGATTCAGGACACAAAGTTGAGTCATTTACCAAACTAATGCCCCACAACACCACACTCCTGCATACTTAAAGAGTCACATACCTCTCTCCCTCTTCTTTTACTGAAATAGCTGTATTTCTCTTCAACAATGGGAAGAAAGCTGGGCACAAACCCTTGGTGTCTTAGTGAAGCGGGACTTGTGTCTGAGTCAGCCTCAGCAGCCTTCCCCCCTCCCAGAGCCTAGCACCGATGCATACAGAACTACCCCATGAGTGCTGTGGCATCTTGAACACAGCATCAGCACACAACTTGTGCAGTGCAGACCTCAGAAATCCAGGCTCAGGTAGCAGCTCCACAGGAAAAAAGCTACTTGTAACATATCTCATTTCATGTTAGGCTAGACATGGTTCACATGTGGATGAAAAAAGGTCCAGGATCACCCTCCTGTATTCCTTCTATTAAAAATACATTAGCACCCAAATCAACCATAAATCAGCATTTTATAGTGAAAATTAACTTGTTAATTTTGCTAAAAATTGCAAGAATTTGAGAAGCGTGGAAGCTTTCAGCATTGGTAGTACTGTCAAACATTTACATGCTAGTCCTCCAAAAACTCAGATCATGCATAAAAATAAATAAATATGACTAGGTGTATATATATATTTAGGAAATACTATTTTTTCATTATGAAATTTCTTTCATAATCAGTTACCTATTCCTATTAAGCGTTTATTTCAATAGGCACCTTTCCCATACCTTGAGTGGAAGGGAACCAAATTTTTTCTACGCTGCCTGACAATCTCTGCAGAGACGACTGATCTCATGGGGTGCTGGAGGCCCTCAGGGGCTGATCCAGTGCACCATCCCTGTTCTTAAAACTGGACATAAGTGCCTTGCTGGGTCACAGCCACGAGACACTATTCTGCCAGGCTGTGAACATCTTTCTGGAAGAACAGAATACTGTGTTTACCCATTTGGTTAAACCTTGCAACCTTAGCAACAGTTCCTCTGTATGTCAGCAACATTAATAATCTGATGCTGGAGCTACCGGTTGCTTTCCCCTTCAGAGGGGTTTCAATCAAAAGGGAAGAATAGCACTAATATTAATCACTGGCCAGACTAGCTCCTGGGCATGCACCAAAATATTTCTATGCAGGACATGATTTCTCTCTTTAATGCCATAGAGTGCAGACAGAGTTGCTGCCACTCCTATGTGAAGTGCCACACGTGTCCCATGGCTACATCCTACAATACACAACATACCAGCTACCAACAGACATTTCTCCAAGTTTGCTTCCACTGATCTTTTCTTGTGTTTATTACAGCCATCATAATCCATATTTTTTCACTCTCCTGATCAGCTTTCCAATGCTTATAGACATGCTGTAAAACAATATGCTGTCCTCCTTGGCTTTCTAGGCAACAGTGCAATATAAATAGTATAGAACTATAAAATCTAGGTGAATGCTTTATGCAGACAAGGCATGACAAACATCCGTCATTCAGATCCTGCCATATCACATACAAGCATTTTATTAATGTATGTCTCATGATTTTTTTTAACATTTAATCCACTGATCAGCTGATGGATTCAATGGGCAATTACTTGATTCCAGTCTCTCTGCCACTGCACCATGTTCTCCTTTGTCACTCTCCAAAACCATGAAACTTCTATCAAAAGTTAAATTAGCTCAGGATGCAGCAACAGAGTATCTTGCTCTAAAGCAGGTTTAAGGTGAAAACCTTTCACAACACTCTTAGAGAAAAGATTAAGAATATTACCCTAAAAAGGAGTCTTACTTCCCAAAGTAACATATATTCTATACTAGAAAGTCTCCACTGAAAACGCTTCAATGTCATTACAATTTTATGTAGAGAAAAGATAGTTTAAGATTTTTTTATTCCAGAAGATTTTATGGATCCCTCTGAGCCTTGTTCAGTTCAGCTCAATCCAAATACACATGAGAACAAAAAAACAACTGCAGAAAAATGAACGCTGAGTAGCTACCTGCTCTGCCTCTGCAGGCACACTTGCCTGTGCTTTCTTTTACCCTGGAACTGATGCAGTGGATAGAGACATTACGGGGCGGTAAGGGGGCAGTATCCCCATTAAGAAATGCTCCCACCTCAAACGATGTGGGCAACAGGAAATTCTCTCTTCCCTGCCCACTCTGCACCTGCAGTGCCATGAACTAGGGAGAGGGGTTCTGTGCCCATCAGTGGAATTACTCACATCAGTAGGGTTATGGACACATGGAAATATTTATGAAATCAAGAACCCATGGTATTCACTGCAAGAGAAGTGTGGCACACAGATAATTAAAAGTTCACCCATCCTATTGGCCCATCCATATTTCACCCTGTCAATAGACCTAAAGATCCATTGGAGGAGGAACAACAGGGGTGAGAAATACAGCTGAGGCCATTAAGCACAAAATTTCTGAAACAGTCTTGGCAGATCGTCATGGCTTTATCTTATACACTCTGTCATGCCAAGTTTCTCAGGCTTTCACTTGAAGGATTAAGACTTCCTCCTGAGACATGTCAGGCCAGGCTCCCATGAATTCCAATTGCCGTGCTAGGGACTGCATGGGACTTGGGATAATTTATTATGAAGCTGGCTTCACAGGTCTTTGATAATTTATTACAGATCTCTCAACCCCGTTTAAAGAGCTGTCCTTGATCAGCCAATTGTCTAAGTTAAGGGGAAAAAAATTCAATCCTAGGCTGCATAAGTAAGCTGTAATAAGAACTAAACACTTCATGGACACAAAGAGATAAAGACAGCACAGAAACCTCACTCAGCTGGCTGCACTGTTTAAAACGTCTCCAGTGACCACAATACATCACTGCAAGTCTATTGAGAATATTTAGTTTTAATGCTCTGTTACAACATTACACAATAACGAAAAGTGATGAAATAATGTTAATGTGAAGGTTACATGTAGTTATTGAACTACCTCTTCATTTAAAATTAAGGACCATTATTCTAGTGAAAAGGGATAAATTCAGGGCAGAGTTTGTCATTGCTCCTGCGTCCTATCAAGTCTAGAAGAAGTTAATTGACACAAATTTTGAGCAGCTGGTAGACAGAACTGCTATTTTCCAATGATTAAAAAGTTCAAAGGGAAACACTGCAAACATAGGCTTGCAATTCTAAGGACTAGATTTTGTCAAAAATCTCTAGTGCTTTGGAACTTAGAAGCTAAAAGTAAGTGAAGTCCTTAACCTTTCTCTTCTAAAAGGTAAAGGTGCATCAAGTAAAGATGAAGAGCTTTTAAAATTTTTAATCCATTTTATTTACAATGAGTCATGAAATCAGATGAGCATTTCTGAGTTTTCTCTAATAATGCAGCATAAAAATGTTGCTCAGATATATCCATGTAGCCTACCCACCTTAAATTGAGTTGTCTTTTAATTTCCTCTGGTGATAAAATGCCATTACAGGTAAGGCCTCTTACTGAAAGAAAATAACGCAACCCTATCAAGTGTGTTGAACTCCTTCCTGCGAGTGAAAAGCAGACTCCAAAACTATTCAGATGTGGATCCAGTCTGAAACATCAGAAATAGATTTCACATCATTGATTCAAATTTTGCAGGTGCTGTTAAGCATCCCAACCACCTAAGCACAATCGCTGAAGAACTTTTATGAAAAGTGACTCCAACCACAGCAAGGAAAGATGAGAAAAAGAAAGCCTTTGCATGCACACTCATTTTCAGTTGCTGTCACGCTGCAGCACGATGTCTGGTATTCACACACTGCTTACATTATCCATCAGGGCATTTCACAAAACCATCACCAAGTTGTAGGACTTCAGATCACTTTATGAAAAGAGAAGAGGTACAACTGAAATAGGAGGGGTGAAGATGGCATCTGCATGAATGAAGGCCACATCACATTGCTGCCTTCTTGGTGAGGCAATCTTTCCTGATAGAGTTCAAAGGCCTGGCCACAGTTGCTTCTTTGAAGATGCAGGAACTGTGTCCTGTTCTTTTCCCAAGCTGGGCATATTACCTCTTCAGTTGTGCAGTTATGTCTCCCTCCTGACATCCCATCTGTCAGTAGGGTTCTTTAAACTCTGGAATGAGCTTTTAGTGTACACACTAAGACTTCAGATGTATGAGTCTACTGGGAATTGTCATGATGGACAATTAGCTTTCTACTTCAGCATAGTCAGCATACGATAATATTTTCCAAGCATTTCACATTTCCAGTTCAGAGGCGTATACCACCGATGAACTGGTGTTTCATGACAAGGATGTGGAGAAGGTTGAACAGCACCACCACTGTGTCCCACAGAGCTTCAGACTGTGAGAATGCAATTACTGTGTGCAGGTATCTTTGCTCCTTTTCCTACTGGGGGAATGTCTTTCCACTAATAATCTTGGAAAAACTCATATTCCACTCAGAAGAAAGCTGTCTGCTGCTGTAATGCTGCCAGAAGTGCAAGTAAGCAGCATAAGTCTTTTCTGACTCTCTCCCCCCCTGCGACTAGGTTGCTGTGTACATTAAAGTTTTTTCTCCCTCCCTCCCTACACCTTCACAAGGCTTGTGAATTAAAGGAAGGAGCCGTGGAGGTGTGATAACTTGCCTCAGAGTCCCTAGGCTGCATACAGCACAGCAAATCTTGCCATTGCGGGTGCCACAGGCAACAACAATCCACCAGCAATATCTACACCGAACTTGGGTGGAAAGCTTTTATTATACAACTGTAACACTGGGAAAAAAAGTAAACAAAAAACTCACCAACACAGCTTCTCCTCATTCTCCCCCAAAACTGAGGTGTGCAGCAGCCTTTTGCTGCTCATCGCCCTGGGGTGCTCCAGCTGCCCAGGAGCACCACGTGCCGTGTCGGCACACGTGGAAGCACAGCCTGCTGGTGCCATCACCAGCCATGCCCACGCTCAGCAGCCAGCAGATAAACAAAGAAGCAACACCCACTATCAAAGTGTCAAATATCTATAACCTCTAATACAACATAAAGATTACAGCAAACAAAATAGACGTCTAAGAGGCAAAGAGCTGTAGGAGCAGAGAAGTGATTGTGAGCTTGGAGCAGGTGAGAATGCTTTCCCTGACACTGCGAATGGTGCAGAAATGCTGGGCTGACATGTTGTGACTGTGAGTTACCGGTAAGACACGCTTTTTACAAACCCGGGCTCCTTCCTCTTATGGTACTTCAGAAAACATTATCAGGTTTGCAATCAGCCTAAAAGCAAAGCGTGACTCCTAGGTCAGACCGGAGAACTCAGCAGCATTAAGAACAAGTCTCCCCTGCAAATATTCTGGAGCAATTTGCTCAGATATTTCAGGTGCTCATTAGGCATTTGTTTCCAGCATGCATGGCAATTATTCCAGCTAGTTGAAGATTTCATAATGTAAAATCTTTTGGATTCTGACACACCAACAAAAGGCCAACAGTTAAACTACAGATGCAAAGCTGGAGCTCAATAAAAATGATTCCTGAAATGCAGACTATTTTCAAGTGATATTAGCAGAGAACCTCTTAATTGCTGTCCTTATCAGTATTTTTACCCTCTGAACTGCAGCCACTACATGACAACAGGAGCCAGATATGTTTCGCACCAGAAGGCACAGGCCAAATTCTGCTTTCCGGATGTCCCTGTCCCTGTGCTGAGCAGCCTCCCTCTCTGCTCCTGGTCTAGGAAAGCTTCCCAGTACTTGGGAGTAACTTTGATAAGCAATGCCCCATACAAGTAAGGGGAAAAGACCAGACAGCCTGAATCAAGAGAGAATTTTCACAGCGGAGGGGTGGTGGGGGGCTGCTACATGCTCCCAGCTTTCTGACAATGAAGAGGTTAAAGTTCTGCAAGTGCTTTCTAGAGTGAGGAGTATTGTCAGCAAAAATAAAAAAAATTGTGTTAGAAGCAGATGGAGCGAATAATTTCCCAACCTTTGCTACATAAACACAGAGTCTAAAGGCTTCGGGCGACTTTTACCCTGGACTCTGTTTTTGTCAGATCAATGACAAGTCACGTTAACAGCGGTGTTTAATTCTATCAATATGTGACCAATTGTGTTAGATTGTTTGGCCATTGATTTCACTTAGTGCTACAGTTGAGCTCTGAAAGGAACTGCTTTCCCTTGCATTACCACACACGGTGACAAATGCCCAGCACTGACTTTCTGTGCAGCACGCACAGAAGCTTACTTAAAAAAAAAAAAAGAATGAAAAAAAAAAGCCAGCCTGCTAACATGCTGGGGGAATACAGCCTGATAGTCCTATTTGTGTTATTCTTTATTTATTTCCTGAATCGCCAGGCCACCCCATACAATCCTACTTAGGTTTCAAAGAGGACGTTCACAGAAACAGCTGAGCAGACAATAAGACAGATGGCAATTTGGCCGCATGAAAATGATAAGGCAGACCCGGGAAGCTGCGTGGCGGAGAGAAACAAACCCCAAAAGGCCAATTCCTTTCATATTTGCTGAGAATGGGCCGTATCCTGAAGTGCACCCCTCACTTTCTAGCACCACTTGCTAAGGCAAACTCACCCCATGCACTAGAGTTTTAATCAGCAATGATTTAACTATGGTGGTCTTTACAGTACCATACTGGACATGAACACCCCCTCCCCCCCTGCACCAAATTACTAAAAGGGATTTATTTATACAGGGCCAATATGCCTGCTACCATAGAGCTCTGAAGAAGACATTCAAGGTTTGGCTACCTTTTGTCCTGTACAATGAATAAGGTTTTGTTTTGTTTTACAAATACTTATTAAACAGAGTTTATAAAAAAAAAAAGGCAAAATCACTGAAAATCATGTAAATAGCATATTTTAAAGAAGCATTTTTCCTCCTGGGATTTTCTGAATCTACACAGATTTTAAATGACACACAATAGCCTAGAAATTCATAGGTACTGATGAGCAATAGTGTAAATCACTACACATAAGGCAAATTTTAACTTAAGCTACTTTTGATAAACCCCTATTATTTAAAGCAGATGACATAACAGAAAGATAATATTCCACATGATTAGGGTTTATGCTTCTTAAAGAAATATTGTGATTTTTGAGAAAAGTAATGGTGCCTCCAAATACTGGTCTTTTAATTTCACAGCTACCTACCCAAATCTATTCCCATACCCCACATACCTGTAAGATGAAGCTGTGTTACAGAAAGCCTGGCTTTTCACAGGACCACAGACTGACAACATCTAATTAGTCCCATCTGCATCACTCTCCCCAGTCATTTTAGAGACTAATAAAACTGCCTTGATCTCTTAAACCCTAATGCATACATTTTTATTTAACCATCTTCTGATAGTTCATCTTTATATAGAGATTAAACTCTCGCAGCTGCCACGTGCTGGTTCACCATCTCTAGAAGCCTTTCTAGGGCAGAAGTTGATTGGACATGCCAAAGCTCCATGGGGAGCTCGCAGGACTTTGCACAGCCAGGTCTGTCAGGCAGCACCCTGGGCTGAGGACAGTTTCCCCTGGCGAGGTAAGCAGCAGCTACGTACCTTCACTGCTAATGCTGTCTTAATGGTGTTATGCTGGAAACAGAAAGTACATGATACATGAATCCACTAATTGTACTCCCAATTTACAGCTCTGCAGTCTTATTGCAGGGCTGCCACCAAGACTGTTAAAGCAGATGTTCCCAAAAATCAGGAGTTAGGCTGGAACTCTTGTGGAGATAACAAATCATAGTTTCTATGGAAATACTAAGTGAGCAATTATTTTCTTTTTTGAATCATTTAGACACTGTTTTCTGGCATTTCTCCCCAGAAACTTAAATATATTTTAATGTTCTTTATTAGACTTTTCGGTGGATCTAAAAATGTTGCTACATAGCAAAAACCAAACCAAAGCAAACCCCAGATTAGATTTGCAATAATATGAGTCTTATTTAACTCTAGTTCTTTCTTCTTGCTCTACTCAAAACCATGCTTCAGATTTCTATGGCATTTAGTGGACAACTTGAAGTAGTAATAATTGCCTGGACAACAGTAATACTGGACAAGAAAAACAACCATGGAGATTCTCTGGGCCCCTCATCCTTGGCCTTTATGTAGCCTCAATCAATACCTGATTTTTTGAGTGAGAAAAACATTACAGGAATCAACTAAGATGATGAAATAAAATTAATTTTACCTTGTTTTCCTAAAGGAAGAAGCCCTGTTTATTCTCTCTTGCTGAATTATTAAGCAAGGATCTGCAAAAGATGCCTCATTGAAGGGAGTTAAGTAAACAGCCTGTCAGCAAGGAAAGCTTTTGTGTTGGACCTGTCATTTGAACAGTCTTTTATTTTGGCAAATAAGTTATTCTGGTTCACTTTTGAAAGGAACCTTCTAAGTGCCTTACAAAATATTTGTTATTTCACCTGTGGTAACTTTTATCTTTAATTATTTAGCTATGTAATACTTACCAAAAAAATCCCAAAAACCAAAACAGAGAAAAATAAACATGTACTGCTAACTGATTTAAAAGCGGAGAACAAACCAAAATATTTAAAAAAAAAAAATTTCCACCCCAAGATGAAAAAAATCCACCTCCTGATGAAAGCTACAAATAACTATTTGGTGCAATCTTGCTCTGAATAAGATAGATGCCAAACACTCTAAAAGCTTAAGTTGAAGAAAGAGTGGATTTATAAACTACAGAAAGTCTCACAGGGAGGTTTTTCACTTATCTTGGAAGACTAGGATCACCCCAAAGCCAAAGCATGCATTTGAAACACAGTGCAGATGCCTTAATTGAAAAAAATATACAAATATATACATTCCCAAAAGGACTCAACTCTGCTCTCTCATTGACCTACATGCCATTATTAAAGGTGGGGGAAACAGCTCTCCAACCTGACCTGTTCCACTCCACTATCCATCCAGCTCCACTGAGCTGGCAGGGAAAATTTCCATTGATTTTAACCTTGTCTAACAAGTTTCCAATCTAACAGTGTTTGTTTCTAAACCTAAAAGGGAAGGAAAGTGCACTTCTTCACATCCGTTGCATCATTGCCGCGAGAGAGATACAGCGGAGAGTTTAATTTGAGTGTATTTCCCATCTTCTCCCTCCTCCTGAGCCACGCTCTGTTTAAGGAGGCTGGAGGACAGCACCCACAGGCCACTCTTAATTAAGATGGTCAGTAGGTGTGCGTGTATTGAAACAGCGCAGTCAGTGGGCTGCTGTGTGCAGCTTCCTAAAGCCTTTAGCCCTTGTGCGCCTTTACAGCACTCAGCTTATCAATTTACTTGCAAATGGCTCCCTGAAGTATTAACCCAGGTTAATTATTCGTCAAATATGATTATGCAGTGGTAATGTAAAAAATCGGAAATGCGGGATGGAATTTTTCACTCCAGCGGTTTGGCAATTGTGGCAGCTGGTGGAGAAGCTGGAGTAATTACCAGCCCATTCCAGCCGGTGGATCAGCACTCTGGTTCAGGGCGGGTGGGGGAAAGAAAAAGCAATAAAGAACCAGAGGAGCGGGAATATGAGCCGTGCCAATCGACGTGGGGAAGATTTCACAGCTGCTGGTGGTGATAAATGAGAGACGGTGGCCCTACTTCTAATCAATACATGTAAATGCTACTCATTACAGCTTTTATACACACTTCTCAATTAGCCTTTCCTCCCACTGGTAACAAGGAATGTCATGCTTTCTGGACTGTGAAAGTGGTTCGGCAGTAAGTTCACCTGCATCGGTGAGACGCGTGGATGGCGCTTGCAGCTCAGCCTGGCAGCAGGTGGTAGCAGTGGAAGTCTAAATTCCTCCTGTAATGTGAACTAAATGAATTCCCAAGTGTTGCCATTTAATTAAATGTTTTTTTAAATACCATTTCCTCTTTCTTGCAGCTAGGATAACGCCGTCCCAGACACACTCCTGTGCCTCCTTCAGATGGGAGGGATGGGGAGAAGGAAACTAGGTAGATAAACATTTAGACCTGTAAGACCTAAATGTTTATCTACAATGTTTATCTATCTGTAAGTTTGTCCTCTGAGAAACTAACACGCAAAAAGGGACTAAAATTAGTCCTGCACTCAAAGAACTTTTCTTTTGCGGACTTAGAAGTTCCCCTGTTTAATTTACTCTTCAACAAAAAGGTTGTTTGCCCCCATTCTCACCCTGCTGCAGGTCCTGGTGCAGGCAAAGGAGGCTCCCCAAAGCTCACCTTGCACATGTAGTGGCTGTCTCTTGACACAGGCCAGCAGAGAACTGAACAGTAACTGCATTACATGGCTATGCCCCATCCCAGGATACATCTTTCATCACAAGTCTTACATGTTTCATGAGTCACAAAGTTTGCTTGGTTCTTTATTAACCCTGGAAGCTACAGCCCCCTTCACAAAAAGGAGTCAACACATCTGCTAATTTCTCCACAGGGTTGTGAGAGTCAAGTGAACACAGGAGATGAGTTTTCTCTCTTTTCTCTCCACCTCTCCTCATCAAAAAACAAAACAAAATCTTAGCTTTTCCTGATTTTAGAGAAATGTGAATATGAGAACCACAGAGCCTCAAAACTCATGCAGCAATAAATTACTAATAATTTACCATAAGAATCTAATAACCTATGGCTTTCACATTCATGATTTTAGGAACTGAAGTTCACAAAGTTATTCTGCAGTTAACACATCCTGCTCATGTGAGCCAATACAGAGTAGCTATTCTTGGGAACATTTTCTTAAGGGTACACAGCCACTATGTATTTCTGAAAACGTGGCCACGCATGTTGTCCTTCAATTTAAAGTGTAAACTACCCCAATTTCACCACCTAAGGCCTGATTCATCTATCATCATCAACTGGATTCTTCATGCACATCCAAGAGCAGCATCTGACCCTGCAATTTAACTCACACATGTAACCTTTCCACTTGAAAAACTACCATTGCACTTGGGGGGAGCAATGTGCAAAAAAGGCCACAGGACTTCAATAGTTTCTTAGTAGTTACCTAATTTTTCCACCTTACAGAGAGATCGGGGCGGGGGAGGGTGGGGGGGGGGGGTGAAATTCAATAAGTATTTTTAATCCATAATTTTGAAACACCTCCTTTGTTGACTACTTGGTATCACAGACAACATAACATGCTGTTTCGAGCTTCAGTGCTCAGACTGCTCACACACTCAGCCAGAGATGCGAGACATGGCGCTGGTGCTTTCCTTGCCTTACTCTAGAATACAGCACACTGGAGAAACACCATGCAGCTGTGTAAAACCAAACTTTTCCAACCAGAGAAAATGTATGATTTGAGGAATATTACCAGGCACAGTGCTAGTCTCCTACTACTAGCGATTGAACCATATCACAATCCCAATGGATTATATGTGATACTAACTGTAAAAAGTCTGTCTGCTTACAGATGTAATTCCAACTTCTTTAATCATACCTCACTTAATTGGCTTATTTAACATGTCCATCTGAAGGACACTTCCTCAAAGTCCTGCCAAACCATCAGTGGGTGTCAGGTTGCTAGAGAAGGTGCTGAGATCCATAAATTAGCTAATATCAAGCTGCTCTCCTATTCCTTTTGTCTCTGTTCTCAGAGAGATCTTTATGTTTAGTACAACCATTTTTGTAAGCCAAAGATATTAATTCTTTGGGGCAAAACTTAATCCAAGTCTATGTACTTGCACTAGCAGCTTGCCACCATTAGGAACAGAAGCTTTTACAAAGAGTCCTTCAAAATGAATTAATGAGGATTCACCATACCTTCTCTCCACTGGATACACCACTATTTATTTGTTACTTTTCCCCTGTAACACAACATATTTCTGATACACATATTTAGTGCAATATGATACATGCACTTGATGCAATTATTTCAAAACCTGTTATTAGTACTCTAGTTTACGTACGGAGAAAAACTGTCTTTTCTGTGTGTACTGTGAGAACATATTTATAATTATGCATAATCTTACTTGTTTCCTTAAGCATATTACCATGGACCTATATCTATTTTTGTTTCAGAAACTGAGCTGTGCTTCCATTATTTATTAAATGTGTATGTCTGTATTATTTTTACATGTTGATGTGTTTCATACTGATAGAAAAATTAGTGAGGCACAAGAGGTGTCAAAGGAACACTGCAGGTAGAAACAGGGTATGAGCTATAGCAAGGTGTTTTACACTCTTTACGTATTTTTAAATGTAGTTTTACTTGTGAAAATGCATTGTTGACATTGATAATGTATCTGCTCTTTTTATTGGACACTGAAATTACATTTTCCATCCTGACTAGGTGACTCCCCCAGACTTCAGTACTTCCTCAGTGATCCCATTCTGTACTGCCCTAAAAACAGGAGATTCAAAGCTCCAGTCTGTGCCTGCCGTAAGTAGTATAAAATATTAGAGCACATGACTACTACTTCTCACTGCATGCCACCTTGATGCTAAATTGTCAGTGGCATTTTTTCAACTCATCTATTTGCAATTCTCATCTTCTGTATTTAAAAGGGGGGGGTAGGTAGAATTAAAAGGAAAATCTTCAAAAATTGAAGTTTCTTCCTTAAAATAGTTGCACCACATCCTACAGCTTTTCAGTAACTTATGCATGTAGACTGCTAACTCTAAATGCAAGTACTTCACAGTTTCTCATTATGTTAACCATATCTGATGCTCTTTGTTTCATGCACAAACTTCTCATGGCAATTAGACTCCAGTATCCCAAACATTCAGAAACAAAACTGGGGAAAGAACTTAAATAACTACATGCAACTTGTTTGCTCTCACTCAGGAAGACACACCCCAAGTTTGATCCTTCTCAAGTCTTGCATCTTTCAGAATCTGGACTTTATACCTGACGATGACCTGTTTCCCATCAGACTTCACAGACTTCTCATTCTATGACTGTCAACGCCACATTCAGTAAATGCCTACAGAATATTTTATACTCTCAGTTCTGAGACCACGTCTTCATTACAAACATTTTATGTTTAATACCTTCACGTTTAATATCTTCAGTTTTGTTGAGCTGAAAAAGTGCTGATAAAAACCTGCACCATCAAAAATGGCTCAGCAAGTCAACCTTAAATGTATACTTTTGTTCCAGACTTTGAATCTACTCTTACACACTCAGATCCAGGATGCTTATATGGAAACACCACAGATACATTCCCACAAACTCATCACAGGGCAAATATCAACATTGCCTCTGATTTGGGACACCCTTCAATGGTTCATCAGTTCTGTTAGGGTTACTAGACCACAGCTGGACAGTTCTTGCCACTCTCAAAGGGCTGACGGATGAGGAACATCACGACGCTCTGGAGCTGTTCTACTATTCTATTCAACAGCAAATGGATGTTCTGGAAAAGGAAAATCCATAGTTTTCTTTCATTTCTTTCTGTGGATATGTTTCTCCAACAAAAAATATTTTAAAAAATAAACACAAGAAAGTTGCTTTCAGGACTGCTAACCCAGCTAATACAATTTTCCCTATACACACATACGCTAGAAAAAAATAAATATTCCTGTATAAGTTAAAGCGATTTTGATTTTTAAGATACAAGAACTGGCAACAACTTCCTAGTGCTTACCAAAATACATAAACACGAACCCAACCTACACAACAAAAGTTATTCTAGTTTAGTTGCCCATGCCTGACAGACAGAACTATGTCCTGTTATTCCATGCACCGTAGAGAATTTGAGGGCTTTACCTTAATATTCCATTTCTTTTCTTGATTTGTTTCTTTTTCTCTCTCCCCCTGTCAACTATCCTGACATTTCCTAAAATTCCCGTAAAGTTTTCTTTGTTACGTGCTCCCTTGCACCAAGCAAATAAATCCCTGAGTTTTTTCAAGTTATTCTGAAGCATGGCCATGAATTGTTCTGCCCCAAGATAAGTTTAAATATACTATCTGTTTTCCCCAGGTATCTAAGACACTGCATTTATTATGCCTGCAACTATGTTATTTTATAACTCATCCAAAGGCAGAACTGTAGCTCGCGCAAACACAGATCACGGGAATAGGGCATACGCGAAGACATGGTGCACGCTGGCTTTTGCAGAAGCTGTTAATGAGCTGTACTGAAATGGTAGCTGTCACTTTGCATTGGATCAGAGCAATCTGTACAATGTAAGGAAATTAAAAGCTCCCAGTGGCAATGGATCCTGTTTCAGTCATTAGCTGCTAGGGAGTGACAGAGACCATTCAGAGGACCAGCCCCCTGTGAGGTTCTTTGGTCCTCAGGGGATTCACTGCTAATGCTGTTTTATGCCCCACTTCTTTGTGATGCAGAGTGAGCACAAATGAATTGCTATTTAATTTATTTATTTAGGTGCAGCTAACATTGCAGGGGAAACAAAAAAAAAAACCCCACTGGGGGGGAAAAACCCACAAAGCGCAGATGCATTAATCTAACAATCAAGATGGCCACACAAGCCATTTGGTGAATGCCTATAAAATACCTACATGCATGCTCACAAGGTAGATATATTCTAATACAATGAATATCAAATATATACTTCCCAGTCCTTTGCTATTTTCCTTTGAAGTAGGTCCACAGAGACTGAATTAGAAAAGCAAAACCTCCATTAAGTCTTATTTCAGTATGAGACATATGGGAGAAATATCTATCTATCTATCTATATTTTAACAGAGAGTCTGAGAATATTTGCTTCAATCTTTGTGTTTCAAAAGAGAACGAATCAGGCAGAAGGACAGAAGGTTACAGATTAGTCCTGGTCATTGCTCAAAGAGTGTGGGTTATAAATAATAAAGGAGAAAAGGGTGAAGGACACTAAAATATAACTTGAGGCCCACAATGGAATAATCAAAGCAATGAATCTAATTTCAGCTTAAAAATATCAAGCAACTTTGGATTGCTTGTCTCCACGCTGCTGTCTTCTGAAAAACAGGAATTGATACACTAACACACATTTTTAACAAGTTCCATAAGGAGAATGAGCTACAATGTCTTGCTTTTTAATGCACTGTGTATGTATGCACTGTGTATATGTGTCTGCATGTATACAGCCCATATACAGTCTTTGAAAGTTCCATGCTGAGCAGAAAGCAGTAAATTGTCTTGCTATCTAATGTACAATAGATGACAGTCAGTCTATAGACACCTGGCACATCTGCATGTACATATGCACATATTACATGTGTACACCTACACATACAGTAGGTGACAGATGACAGTCAGTCTGTAGATACCTGGTGCATGTGTATGCACATATTACACACCTACACATACAGGTGGTGACAGTCTGTAGATACCTGGCACGTGTGTATGTACATATGCACATATTACACACCCACACGCACAATTTTTTTCGGTCACTGTTAGAGAACTGTTCTTAAAGGGCGATAGGTGGGGCTAATCCTGCAAACCTGCCCTATGACAGTTACAGGTCTGACATACCTGCAAGAGGCGACATATTAGGTGAAATGCTGCAAGGTGCTGAGAGGCAAATATCTTGAATACACAACCCTTCTCCCTTGTGGGGAGAGGGCTCTGCGCTGCTAAAGAAGCAGTCGCCCTCTGGCAGGATCAGCTTTGAAAGGGTCTTTTGCAAGATTGGTTTTTAGTCAGATAACTCAGAGTCAAAATGAGGCAAGGAAGGAGAGAATCACTCAGTGAGCACCTTTAAAATTATGGAAGGGTCTGAAAGATAATTTTCTCCCTCCTCTTGGTTCAGAAGCTTCTAGGCCTGACCCCTGTATCTATCACTGTAATGGGAAATCCCACTATTCCAGAAGGAGCAGGATCAGGCCATCTGTTTACCCAAAGTATAAGATTTCCTAAAGATGACCAGTGACTACAGGAGATGAAATTTACAGACTACCCTGGGGCTAAGGCGATTTTCCTCCTTCATACATGTCATGAAAATATGCTTAGTGTTTCATGCGCTCAAGCAAAGTGAAGAGCCACATCCTCACTGAGACTGTAACCAAGCATGTAAAAACTGGGAACTACTAATACTAAGCCTTAGGGATGCCATCACATAACTCTGAAGTGAACAACAGTGGGATTTTAATGTCCTGGCACAAAAAGGCAAACTGAGGCAGTGGAGATGGGATCACACAGCACAGCCCTGGCTCCACAAGGGCTTATAGTAGGACTGGGACATCTTGGTTCCACATGCAGGTCAAGGGAGAAGGCAGCAGGGATCCTCTGGGCAGTCCAGTCATTAACATGTAGGTAAAATCCATTTTTCTGGGGATTTTGAAATTATTTCTGAGAGAGGTTTATGAACCATATGAAGAAGCAATTTTATTTAGTTGCTAATGGTTGGACTCTTGTGCACCCTTTTTCTGTGTTTTCATTTCCCCCAACCTATCTCTTGTCACATGTGCTCTCTAGACACAGCACTTCATGTCAGAGTGGCCACAGAATCATGGGCAAGCAACAGCAGTCATCCTGGTCAGTTTCTGTACGCCTGAGATGAATCTCACTGATGGATGCAAGCCAGATTCATCTACTACTTTAGCTACCAGCAGGTAACAAGGGTGAGTGTGAAAAAGGTGATTTCTCAATAATGATAGAAGAGCCACATTTTGTGCAGATTCTAAAGGAAGCATCATCTTGCCATATTTTGTTCCACTATATTACAGATAAACCATATATAAGTTACCAATACTGGCCAATACATATTTCCCTGCTTTTAGTTCAGGAAATGGTTCAATGCTTGTTGCAGGCAATAGTTACCCTCAGACAATCGTATGATATGGAAAATTTTAGTTTGAAGTTTAAAACCTTAAGACTGAAGCTAAATAAAGTCAGAAATTACTGAAAAAAAAAAAAGGTCATATAGTGAAAAATATTAGTCAAGTCCTGCTGTACAAGTTTCTTCCTGGTCTTATAACAAAAGAACTTTCAGAACCATTCTTAGCTAAATTTGCTACTTAGATCAAACACGCATGTACCTGTACTCCCATTAGTATTACAAGCATGAGCCCTGTACCCTAGCTGCAAGCTCTAATGGCATGCCATAGTAGTTAA
This sequence comes from Laterallus jamaicensis coturniculus, assembly GCA_022605575.1. Classification (NCBI taxonomy): domain Eukaryota; kingdom Metazoa; phylum Chordata; class Aves; order Gruiformes; family Rallidae; genus Laterallus; species Laterallus jamaicensis. Next base: position 1,509,711 of record JAKCOX010000031.1, on the reverse strand, counting down.
CAGAAGGCTGATCTCATGTATGCACACACATACACACACACACGTGTGATTTTATACAGAGTCTGAAAGAGAAAACTGCCAGATTTCTGTCTTTGACAAATGTGAAATTGTACAAATGTCAGTACGTGTAACTGTAAATAAAATAGAGAAGTAAAAAGCTCAAAATAAAGGTCAGTGAAAGCTGAAATTCTCCCTCCTAGACATAATACAGTATATAAAGTTATTACCGGGCCTTCCAGGCCTTGTGCAACTTTGCCCCTTTCTACATCTCATCTCTAGTTGCTCATGACCTCTGCTTTGCCAGTTCAACTTACCTTTCCACTATCTAAGGTGTTTATATAGCCCCCATTAGTGTTGAACTGGAAAAAAATCTCCCCATCTTTTAATGTTTTTATCACTGTGAAACAGGGACAAGCTATTATCCCTACTTTATTCAGAGGGAACCCAGGTAAAGCAAGGATAAGGCACATTTTTGAAGTGCTTAAACTCTAGGCAAAGTGAAAACTCTTAGGAGAAAGTCTCCATGTAGCCACATCAAACTGTGTTAATTTATATCCCTTCACTTCCTTCTTTTATTTGATCCACCTCAGCTATTTTCAGGGTCTCTCTTTCCATAGCCATTTTCAAAAGTGACTACCACAGACATTGCCTAAAACTCAGTGAAAAAAAATCAATGGAAATTATACTCTTAAAATATTACAGTCTAGATTTTTAAAGGTGTTTAAATACTTAGGTCCCTCTGTTAAATAATCTGGACCTAGGTCACTCCCAAACAAATAGCTGAGATCTTGCCATGCCTACAAGGGCAATGTTTTAATACCTGTAAAATTTGGGATGAGCCCAGTGTCGTAAGTGTGAAAAGCGTGAAGAAGCTGCAACATAAACCCTGGATTCTTGATTTCCTCAGGAAGACCCTCTTTGAGGCAACGCCTTTTCTCTGTTATCTGTCACAAATTAATTCTGTACACTGAGGCAACTGCCCAAATATGGGTGCTCACTAATTCAGTCCCCTGGCAAAGACCCACTTTGTACTAATTTCTGGTTAGCTGGCTGCAACTACCTGCCTCTGAAACTCTAAGTTCAAGTGAAATGATGTCATTTTACACATGAAAAATTAGAGGATGAATGCTAAATATCTTGCCTATATAAAGAACTTCAGGTTTTACCTTGGATAACACAACTTCCTATCTGGCTGAGCCTGCCTTGTCCAAGCTCTACAGCAGGAGTCTAAACTCTGCTGTACGCCCAAGGAAATGCCAGAAATCTTCAGGCGGTTAGTGCAATTTTAAAAATAGCTGAATTAAATATGAACATAAATGATAAACTCTTTTCTTTTTCCCCTACTTTATTTAAATTAATTTTAAACTTCCTCTACATTTTTTAGCAGCATACTACAGATTTATTTTTTTTTGCCCTGGCATGGATCAGTTCCCAAAGTTTTGACAGAGCAACACTGAGGTTTTAATTGTAAGACAGAAGAAAGGGAATACATCTGGTGAGCAAAAAGGTACCTTTAGAGCATGACAAAAATCCCCCCCAAAATACACTTGCTGCTTCTGTTGAAATAATTGTTAATAACAAAAAAATCCCCCATAATTTCCAGTATCATCATCAAAGATACATCTCAAAGCAAACCAATTCTACATACCCTAGCTGAAGCTAAGCAGGCAGAAGTCAGCGCATTGCCTTGCACCCTGTTCCGATGAGAGGTTTGCTTTATGGCTAGAAGAGGTTAAGATCTTTCACATTTTAGTATTTTATAGAAGCTGAGAGCTGATGTTCACTATGAAAAATAAACCAAATCAAACCCCAAACGTAATAGTAGGCCAGATACTCCTAAAGACACGGCAGTTTTAGAAGTGTTAACAGTCAACACAAACCCCTAAACTACCTCAGTGCTTACCACGGTATTTTCCATAGTAAATTACAGCACAGAATTTTACCATGTAGCGTTTCCAACAGCTTCTTAACACAGGGAAGAAAAAATACTTCTCTTTCTAATGACAGAGCAAGGAAATGTGATAAGGCAAAGGTTACTCTGCTATTTACAGTGTCAATAGAAATCCCCTTAAACATCTGCCAAGTATGATGTTCTCCAGTCCCTGTCCTGAACTACTAGTTTCTAAAATTGTGTGCTAATTAACACAGGGAGTGTTGCAGATGCAAATCAGGCAAGGCAAGCGTGCATTCTAGATGAAAACTTGTAACAGTTGTACTTTGTGGAGAAAAAAAATTCAGTGTCTGTAAAATATGAATGACATTTTACTAAGAAACACTAAATTAGGATCTTTATGCATGCACAGCGTACATTTCAAGGTAAACCATTCTGTATGCAAACCATGAATTAATGAAAATTTGGATTAAATGAGGAGGAAAGAACAAAAGGAATATAAAGCTGACTGTCTTTTTAAGATGAACGTTCCTAGAATACCGGCTCAAAAAAATAATCCAAGTACCTTCTTGTTAGCCTGTTATGCATGTCTACTTCCCCAAAAAGGGCTTAAATTAAATATTTTCAATAAATCTACTATATCAAAGGCCACATCATACCCAACTTGAGGGGATGCTATGTCTGAAACACAGCTTATTAGAAAATATAGCTCGCTATTCAGGTTTTTTTTCTTTAAAAAGAAACATGAAGTCCTAGAACAGTATGTTGTGTGTAAAGAGGCTTTATTAGAATAATCTCTCCCTAAAGATGCTTTAAGACTAACCCATCCACTGACCCATGAAGGGTAAATGCTAAAGTCTTACAGTCGAATATTCATTGTAATTCTTTGAAAAAGATGGATGAGCTGTGGCTCCTCTTTAAATTACTGAAAGATGGATAAGTAGGTACTATCATCTGGAAGGTGATCACCATCACTAGAAGCATCACTTCCCAGCTGTTAAAGATGACTGGATTCTGACAAAGGAGGTTTGTTTACATAGCCATAAAACTGCTATAGTATCTCTCTCACTGTATGTATTTATAACACCACTCTCATGAGAAGGTGAATTTCAGATGTTGCAAAGGAAGCTAGAGAGTAGACTTTTATTAAACCATCTGTTTTTTCGTAAAGCAACATAAACTAATCATTAATTCACAATCTGCCAAACCTTTAAACTTAAATCAGGAAGAATTTATTAAAATCATGACCGCATGAAGGCTTTGAAGCGTGAGGCTTTCTGAAAACCTGCTGATGGCCAAACACAGTGAGTTTCCTTAAGCTGAGCCAGTGACAACAGTTCTGCAGCATATGGTGTCAGGGCTTGGCCCCAGCAGCACTTGGCTGAATCACCGCAGGTATCTGGGAAGACCAGTGGGAATTTTCATCTCAGGATCCATCCCAGGGACTTAAACTCCATGAACTGAGAGTTTCACTTGAACCTGAAGGAGCTCAGAGGCTAACGCTTAGTATCGTGTAACTTTGCCACAGGTCTCATCCCTATGTAGGTACAGAACCCACCAGAACTCATTCACACTAAGGGGGGAGCTGGGAGCCAAAGATCCTACCTCTGAGAGGCACAAAGACCACCTTGGGCAAAATTAAGTGTTAGCTTCTGGCTCCTTCTACCAGATAAGCTCTAGATAGGAGGCCAGATACTGCCACTGAACCTGTCTGGAACAGAGAACCAAATATCTGCAGAGCCTCCCCTACACTGAAAAAAAAACACAACCCAAGAAACATACCAGCTCCCTACCACTACCACTGCCTTCTAAGGAGCTCAGAATAGTGCAGAGTTATTTTATGGACTTTCACCAAGTTTGTGGGTTATAGCTCACGAGCTGTGCTGGCCTGGTCTGTCCCTGCATTCAGACTCCAAGGCTGAGAACCACAGGTCTTCTCTGGACCAGTTACAACACTAGGTGCAAAGAACTTTCCTCAGACGTGGGAGAAGTATCTCACACAAAGCACATCTAAACAAAACCTCTCAGTCCTGAAGCTGGTCCAGGTCTCTCATTTCAGTAGGACTGGTACTGTGGAGTGCACATACAATTCTCCCCCTCTTGCTGCCTTGAATATGAGGTGGTTTTCAGAGGTCAACAACCTAAAATTTCTAACTCATGTTACCACATGCTGTCCTGATGTCATCAACCACATCTGCCCAATGTGGTATCTTGCAAATAGAAAAACATGAAAACATGAAACACGGTCAAATCATGTTTCTACGGCCATATGCAAAAGACTATCCACTACATTAAAGGTAGAGAATTCCTTTAAATGATGAGCACAGGTGGTCATAAGTTCTAGAACCAGAATGAAAACCAAGGCTGTTAGATAAACCCATGACTGCTTCTAATACTTTCCCCCAAAGCACAAAGTTCATTAGCAGCATAACGAAATAAGTAATCATAATCTACTGAGTCAGAGCAGACAACTCCCAGACACGCCACCTCAAGTCCCACCTGCTACCCAAGATGCTTGCCCTATCTCCCAGAGTCATCCAGAGCGGTTTAACTCCAGTTCAATTAAAGAGCATCCTCATGTAATACTAGAGAAGTGGTTTGTAAAGTATGATACAGATAAAAAGAGTAATAATATCTGATGTTAATTTAATGTACACAAAGAACAGATTAAAACTTTTTTCCTAATTTTCTTAGTCTTCAAGGCCTATGTACCTAACTGTATAAAGTAAAATGATGCTCAATGACTTTTTGAAGCTTTTTTCATTTTAAAGGAAAGCTTCAAAATCTAGAAACAGAATGTGCTCTAAAAGGGAAAAGAATCACATTATTAAAATGTAAAATATTTGTGTGTAGGTCCCAAGTGACTGGGAATGAGCGCAGTACCAAGCAAGTGCAAACAAAATTCAAGAAGAATAAATTGTTTTAAAACTCTATATATTTGTAAGACATAGCATAACCTCTGCTGGTAAGTTTATGGCTGTACATTCAACCACAAGTCTGCTTTCACTGTTACAGTCTTCTGAATACCTGAATTTGACCTCCAAACTGTGTAACACTTTTTTTTTTTAAACACTAAGTGCTTTACCCTTACCATCTCATTTTGTTCTCTCTTCCATATGACCCTTGGGTGTATAGGTTATAATAACTCTGTTTCAACTCCTATTACAGTTAGTGCAGCTGTGGGAATCTAACAGTCAACGTCTACGATATCAATAACTACTGCATTCTTAATCAGGAGGAACAAACTAAAGGATATAAGTAGGTGAGATTAGAAGACTTAACTGCCTCCATCTTAATAAATAAAAGCAACTTTTTTCTATCAACGCAAGAAGTCTGAGGAGCCATGTAAACATACCCATAAGAAAAACAGTGCACTCTTTAAGCATTTGCATTCAAAACTGGCTTTTGGGCATATCCTCAGAGATCAAATTTAACTTCACCCTTGGAAAATGTAATGATTTCCCTTATTCTTCTGTAAATATTGCATGATAGTTATAGTTTAATAAATTTCACTCAACAATTTATAGGACAGATCTTATTTATTCATAATTGTTTAAAATGGGAGGTGTTTCACAAGCAGTAGAAGGGAAGCAACTCCTAAAGATATATCACTGCTTTAGTTTACATTTCCCATAGCACAGCTCACCAGGTCTATAATGTATTTTTCACTCTCTAGTGTTTGCTCAAAGACTCTCAAACACAATATAAATTCCTCTGTCAAACCACACAATTATTTTTACTAATCCATTGAGAATGGCAGAAGCTGAAGCATTTGAACTGAGGCAGCCCGGTACAATAATCTAAGAGTTCATTCAAGCAGGTGCAGGAAGTGTTATGTAAATTTCAACTAACTTCTTTTTTTATGCATGAGCTCCTCACATTAATATTCCTCAGGCATAAAATTCATTCCTTTGACAGTCACCACTAACTCGCCATAGCCAGTTATCACCAGAGCAGTATCAACCCACACATGCTACAAATGGAACATGTTTCCCTAACTACTTCAGTTAAAAGGACAATAGCTGTAAAAGACAACCCGTGTTTAACCCAGAGAAGAAACAATCAGAAGTAGCAGCGTGACGTGCCACAGCTGCCACCAGCAGAGATCCTCAGAGAGTTGGCTCTGCATCCCAAGGTAAATTTGAAGGGCCTTCCACAAAAACTCCAAATACCAGAAGTCAAAGAGTATGAAGATCATAATTAAACTTTGGAAATGAAGGTGGTTTTCCTATCCACAGTTCATTCTCATTAGAACTTAATAGAAGCAAGCTACATGGAGAAGTTGAGTTACGCCCTCAGCATGTTTGCTGATGACACCAAGCTGAGTGGTGAGGTTAATGTGCCAGAGGGACAGGACACCATCCAGAAGGACCTGGATGCCATCCAGAGGAACCTGGACAGGCTGGAGAAGTGGGCCCAGGTGAATCTTGTGAGGTTCATCACAGTGAAGTGCAGGGTCCTGCACCGGGACTGGGAAAACCCCCGTTATCCATACAGGTTGGAATACGATATTCTGGAAAGCAGCCCTGGGGAAAAGGACTTGGGAGTATTTGTGGATGAAAAGCTGGACACGAGCCACCAAAGTGCATCTGCAGCCCAGAAGGCCAACCACATCTTGGGTTGCATCAAAAGATGTGTGGCCAGCAGGTTGAGAGAGGTGATTCTGCCCCTCTATTATGCTCTAGTGAGACCTTACCTGGAGTACTTCATCCACCTTTGGAGCCCTCAACACAAGAAGGACATGGACCTGTTGGAGCACATCCAGAGGAGGGCCACAAAAATGATCAAAGGGCTGGAGCACCTCTCCTATGAGGACAGCCTGAGAGAGTTGGGCTTGTTCAGTCTGGAGAAGAGAAGGGTCCAGGGGAACCTTTTAGTGGCCTTCCAGTACCTGAAAGGTGCCTATAAGCAAGCTGGGGAAGAACTGTTCACAAGGGCATGTAGCAGTAGGATGAGGGGTAATGGTTTTAAACTCAAAAAGGGGGGATTTAGGTTGGATATTGGGAAAAAGTTCTTCAATATGAGGGTGGTAGGTCACCAGAATAGGTTGCAGAAGCTCCACCCTTGGAGATATTCAATGACAGGCTTGATGGGGCTCTGAGTGACCTGATCTAGCAAAGAAGTCCCTACTTACTGCAGGGGGTTGCACTCAATGACCTTTAAAAGTCCCTTCCAACCTAATGCATTCTATGTTTCTAAGTACAAAAAGCATCTTCCCTTAAACCTGGGCCACATAAATTGAGAAAAAAAGCCTCATCCCCTGGCTGGAAAAACCTTCACATACACCACTGCTAAGCACAACTGGTCTGAGTAGAGCAACAAAGCCTACTGGTGTCTTACCTGCCTGTACCAGATACGCTTCATTACAGGGTTCCTGTTTAGTTGCTTACTATAGAGCTACAAAGACACTTCAAAATTCAGCTCTAACTGCCAGTGAGAAAATGATGGTGTCAGGGCCTTAAGTACACTAACATGTGTTAATGTCCCCAGTCTGATGACCTGGGGCCTCTCCCTATATGCCCTGGCCATGAGCTGGGGACTCCCAAGTGTTCAATCCTTGATTGAGTTTCATTTCAGTTGTACCAGCCTTCAGCCTGCCTCTGGCCCTGCCTCATGTGTGTGCCTTGGGTCTAGACTGCAGGCAGCCAAACTCTTGTACTTTCTTTGGCACCATTTCCACTTGTTCCTGTCTGAGCTCCCTGGGTAGGCCTTGGACCTGGTTTCAAACCCCACTGGACCCCCTCCCCATCAGTGAGGGTCATCCTCTACTTCTGGCTCACTTCCTCTTAGGGAACAGTCAGCCTTACTGCTCCTTGCAGATAGACACTGAGCACAGTCCTGACAAAGTCCTCTCAAATCACTTACTGCTCTGTTTGCAGCGAGAAGACTCCAGCAGGAAGCCTCAAACTCATCTCAGTCCTGTATAAACAGTTGTACACCAACCCACTTTGGCACCATCATAGACACCACGTGCCATTACTCCTTTACAAATGTTTCCCTTCATCAACACTGTTCCAAGCACAAGAACATTCATACCCAGTAGAGGCTCTTCTCATTCAACAGACACCCAACAACATAGTGGAGAGAACCTTCAGTTGACCACTGGATTAACCAGCAGCAGAGAGTCACGCCATTGTCTGCACTAACAAAATTACCCATAATGCCAAAAAATCCAACATCCAGGGTCTAAATTGCCATCGTACTCCAAAGACAAACAAGTAGAATAACTGCTTTTACTGCACTCAGTACTTCCCCAAGCAGCCCGCACCACCCCAGACTCCAATGCAGCTCCTAAAGACCAAGCTACTGTTGCAACACGTATTTTTTACCTGTAGGTTATGGGAAGGTTCAATTTGCACTGCTTGAGCCATGCAAGTTAAATCGAAACTCAGAAATAAGTGCATTAAGAGGGGACACTGAAGATGAATCAGAGAAATGTTCTGGGTTGAGTAGGATGTAACATAAAAGTATATTTGTGAACAAATATCAGTGTTTATTGTTAAGACATTTTGAACAATTTTTAATTATCTAAGCCATAGTTTTTATTTCAGCTGTGAACGTAATGTACTGTATTAAACTTAACAGTAGCAAGAGCAAAGGTTTATTAGCTAGTTTACAAAATCTCACAAAACAGGTCAATAAAGAGTAGGGAATGTCAGCTAAAACTGTGACTTACAGCAATACATGATTATAAAAAATAAATGGGTTTATGGGTTTTATATTGCTGTGCTGCATTTGAGATAAAAACATAATCCCAAAGTAGAAAAGTCTTTCCTGCATTGCACCATGGGTAGATCTGTGTTAAGTCAGCATAACATTCCCATCCTGCAGAGATAGCATTTTACACACATTGAGTTTGGGTGTAAATGACCTTAATGAGGTCGAAATTAGTTCTCATGTCAGGCCTGATACACACAATCTTTATTAAATTAATATAAATAAGTATTCCTTCTAGCAGTAGGAGCTAATTCTATCCTATATAGATAAATGAGTGAACAGGGGAGAGGAATATCACCCCACGGGTTTTCTTTGAAATCCTCCAGTCCCAATCCTCTGCAAGGAGAGAAGGATCACATCCCAAAGAACAGGATGGCTTTAAAGGTTGCAAATAATTCTTCTACTTTACAGCCTTTTTGCTTTACTAGACAGTCTCCAGTTGTGCAAATCCAGATGCGTGGGTTTCATTCAGTTACCTTGCATCTCTTGCTCTCTCTTCCCAGAATCTAAAGGTGCTGCTTGGTTCCCAGATCAAGGCCTAGTAGGATGACCACAACACTTCTATGGGAGTTATTACATATTGCCACCATATTGGAAGCCTCCCTTCATTTCCCTTGACAGCTCATCATCCTTACAGCTAAACTCCTCTCTATCAACTTACAGGCCATGTGTTCCCATCACACAGCCTGGAGTAGGAGTTTACATGAACTGCAACTAAGCAAATCAAGAGGTGAGAGTTTTAGCATTTACTGCTGTTGAGTTTGATTATGTTGTTTAAGATCCTATTAAAAAACTTCAAGCAACACAGCATGGTACTGCTATGACACTTAAGTTGAGACTTCGCTTTGCCTACAATGCATGAATGTGATTTCTACTAAAATCACTACACTTGTATTTTTCTATAGAAAAACCAAGCACAGTTGATATAAGCAGCAATGCTCCTTGCAGCTAAGGTATGCAACATGGGCAGCAGCTAATGTGCATCAAGGAAGTCCCCTCTTTGGACAGTAGCAGTCCAGCAAAATGACCTACAAAAAAAATCACTCCTAAATGACTATTGATTATTTTAGAAGCACTACATTTATAAGTTGTATTTTCCAGCAGGAAGACACATTTATATACGTTCTATCTGAATCCACTGTCATTTGTCACCTCTCATTAAACAAGCAGATTTGGCTCTTATCTGCACTTACATGACAATTCTCTCTGAGAAAAGGCAGGCTGGACTACAAAGATTGGAGGGTTATTTCAGAACCAGTATCACAGCATGCGAAGAGAAAAGGCCACTGAGAGTGTTCCCAGTGTCGCAACAGATCTCCCCATACATTCTATGTATTTTATGACATGCTAAGTAGTTAAACCAAATTGTGTTTCTGGAAGACTGACAAACAGCCAGTCTTTCCTGCTCCTGCCTCTATACACAGTCCTTTGCAATCAAAGGACTAAAACACAGTAAGACTAAAAGTCTCTCCTCCCTATAGTAGATTTGAGAAATACCTACATTCAAAATACCATAAATTCCATTATCTCACTACTTTATACCAGCATCTGAGTGTCACTGCAGGTGAGTGACAGTCTCTAGGCGTTCATGTGCCTCCCTCTAGTTCATGTTGGAATCAAAAAGACCCTCTAACCAAATCCAATCAATAGTAAACTATATAGATATCAAATTATATTAATGAGGCTTCACAGAATCACAGAATATACTGAACTAGAAGGGACCCATAAGGATCATCAAGTACAACTCCTGGCTCCACACAGGGCCAGCCAAGTCAGTGTGTGACTGAGTGTATTGTTCAGATGCTTCTTGAACTCAGTTAAGCTGGGTGCTGCGATCACTTCCCTGGGGAGCTGTTGTGGTTTTTTATGGAAAAGATACAGTGGGGAAGGGGGACTTCCCCTAGGCCTGACAGAGTAAATACCAGCTGGCTCAAGAACAGACCAACTGCTGGACTAGGATAAGCCACTCAGTGACAGTCACAGTGCCTCTGTGAATCACATTTAGGAGAAAAAAAAACCCAAACACCAAGTGTCTGCCTTTTGCCAGCAGAGAAGGGAGCAAGAAGATGTAAGAAACTCTGCAGATACCAAGGTCAGGGAAGAAGCTGGAGGGAGGAGGCGCTCCAGGCACTGGAGGAGAGAGATTTCCCTGCAGCCCGTGGAGAAGATCTTGGTGGAGCAGGTTGTGCCCCTGCAGCCCATAGAAGATGATGGGGAGCAGAGATTCCACCTGCAGCCTGAGGAGAGGCCCCACACTGGAGTGGGCGGAGACATATGTGACCAGCATTGGAGCAAGCTCCTGGCAGGACCTGCAGCCCATGGAGAAGCAGGTCCACGCCAGAGCAGGTTTGCTGGGGGATTTGTGACTTTGTGGGGGACCAGGCTGGAGCAGTCTGGGCCTGAGAGACATTCTAGGATTTATCATTGCACCCCATCACAGTGATCCCCACTGGGGCAGTTGGTGAAGAGCTGAAGCCCCAGGGGAAAGGACTTCTGTTGGAGAAGTTCATGGGGAACTGTCTCCTGTGGGTGGGACCCCACACTAGAACAGGAGAAGAGTATGAGGAATGCCCCCTTCCCGGGCTAAGAAGGAAAACAACTTGTGATTAACTGACCAAAACCCCACTCCACATCATCCCCCCCATCACCCTGTGCCAGAGAAATCACAAATAAAGTTAAGTCTGTGAAGAAACAAGGGGTGGAGGGAGGTGTTTTAAAATCTGGTTGTCCTTCTCATTACCTGACTCTGGCTTTTGTGTGTGTATGTGTGTAATGTAATAATTTTTTTCTTTTTAGGCTGTGTTGAGTCCATTTTGCCCATGACACGGATTGCAGAATAATCTCTCCCTGCCCTTATCTTGACTCCTAAGCCTCTCAATATGTATTTTCTCCCCTGTCCAGCTGAAAAGGGCAGTGATAGAGCAGCTTTGGTGGGCACCTGGCTTCCAGCCAGGGTCAAACCACCACAGCAGCCTGTTCCAGTGCCCAACCACCCTCTCGGTAAGGAGCCTCTTTCTAATATCCAACCTAAACCTCCCCTGTCGCAGCTTCATATAGTTCCCCCAGGTTCTATTACTGGTCACTAAGGAGAGGAGATTGGTGGCTGCCCCTTCACTCCTCATCAGGAAGCCACAGACTGCGATGAGGTCTCCCCTCAGTCTCCTCCAGGCTGAAAAAACCCCGTCACTTCAGCCTCTCCTTATAACACTTCCCCTCCAGACCCTTCACCATCCTCATTGCCCTTCTCTGGACCCTCTCCAACAGTTTTGGGTCCCTCTTGTACTGTGCTGCCCAAAACTGCACACAGTACTCAAGGTACTTCATTCTGTCTGACCTATCCAAGCTGCTACCTCTTAAGCCTTTACAAAGTCAGTCTATAGGAAGTAAAGCTATACCAAAAGGTCACTTGTTTCTACCAAATTTTGACTGACTTTCTTGTAACATATTCCCAGATCATTTAAGTGGGGAGGGTGCTTTCTGAAGTCACTCCTGGGATGGATTACACAGCTGAAACCTTTAGAGTCTACCACATCAAACACATTCAACACCAACTTCTAAACTTATTTTTAAACAAATCACCTTTTCCATCTTCTAGAATCACAGAATCACAGAATCTTAGGGGTTGGAAGGGACCTCAAGAGATCTTCGGGTCCAACCCCCCTGCCAAAGCAGGCTCCCTATCTCATATTACATAGATAGGCGTCCAGACGAGACTTGAATATCTCCAGAGAAGGAGACGCCACCACCTCCCTGGGCAGCCTGTCCCAGGGCTCCGTCACCCTCACTGTGAAAAAGTTCTTCCGCATGTTGGTGCGGAACTTCCTGTGCTCCAGCTTACAGCCATTGCCCCTAGTCCTGTCCCCACTGACCACTGAAAAGGGGCTGGCCAATTCCCCCTGCCACCCATGTCTAAGATACTTGTAAACACTAATTAGGTCCCCCCTAAGTCTTCTTTTTTCCAAGCTGAACAGACCCAGCTCACTCAGCCTTTCCTCATAGGGGAGATGTTCCAGACCCCTAATCATCTTTGTCGCCCTTCTCTGGACTCTCTCCAGAAGGTCCCTGTCTTTTCTATACCAGGGAGCCCAGAACTGGACACAGTATTCCAGGTGGGGCCTGACCAACGCAGAGTAGAGGGGGAGGATCACCTCCTTCGACCTGCTGGACACACTCTTCCTGATGCATCCCAGGATCCCATTGGCTCTCTTGGCCACCAGGGCACACTGCTGGCTCATAGCCAACCTGTCATCAACCAGGACCCCCAGGTCCTTCTCCACAGAGCTCTTCTCCAACAGGTCACCCCCCAGCCTGTACTGATACAGTCAGTTATTCCTCCCCAGGTGCAAGACTTTGCACTTGCTTTTGTTGAACTTCATCTGGTTTCTCCCTGCCCAGCTCTCCAGTCTGTCCAGATCTCGCTGGATGGCAGCGCAGTGTTCCTGCGTGTCAGCCACTCCTCCCAGTTTTCTATCATCGGCGTACTTGCTGAGGGTGGATGCTATTCCCTCATCAAGGTCGTCAATGAAGATATTAAACAGGACTGGACCCAACACTGAGCCCTGGGGAACACCGCTAGTCACAGGCCTCCATTCAGATTCTACTCCACTGATCACGACCCTAGAAGCTGTGGTATGCCTTCCTACATAAAAAAAAGGACTGCAAAAAGGTAATATTGTCAAGTATTCCCAGCATTCCCTGAAATAATTCATAATTTGCAAAGTACAAGTGAGACAACAACCTTTAACCCCTGTCACTGCACCTAATATAGGTACTTTTTTCCTTTGTAAAGAGCACAGCAAAATTGAACAGCTCTGGTGTCAGAGCCTGGCTTTTAGGGACCAAAGGATGCTATGACAGAAGTATTTGCAAAACCAGCTCCTGTTTCCTACTGTGTGTTTCTGCCTCTAAAGGAAGAGTTGGTGAAAATATTTTTAGGGGAGATTGTGAGATATACTTAAGTTCCACACCAATATGGCGAAGAACTTTTTCACAGTGAGGGTGACAGAGTCCTAGGACAGGCTGCCATGGGGGGTTGTGGAGTCTCCTTCTCTGGAGATATTCAAGACCCAGCTGGATGCCTACCTGTGTGACATGTCCTAGGGAGCTGCTTTGGCAGGGGGGTTGGACCCAATGATCTCCAGAGGTCCCTTCCAACCCCTACGATTCTATGAAACATGGTAGTAATATGGTAACAATAAAAAAATGGGGGAAAAAATCATAGCTATGGGTTTCATTATTTGTTTACTAGCTACTGTAATAATTTCAATAATTCTATTAAGCCTGAACTGCTCCACTTCAAAAAAAAAAACCCACAAAAGCATTCAAAAAACTCCGTTAAGTGCAACTTTTTGTGCATGTGCTTGTCAGGGACTGATTCCTTGGGTTATCCAGTGCTTGTTTAGCAGAATCTCACCAATGATTTAATGAGCTGTTCATTGGGCAAGAATTTTCTAAGAGGAGATGCCACAGTCAAAGACACAGTTTAAAAGGAAAAACAGTTGAATGGTAAACACAAAAAGGTTGAATTGTATCTTCAGAAACACATTTATGCATGCTTATTCACTTCCAGCTACCCATGAAAACAATGCATAGACAACTCATGTAAACACTAACCCAGAAGCATACAGAATTACTCAAAGTGCCATTGTGCAAGAGCTTAAATAGGTACTTACTTTACATAAGTGCATGCTGCTCCCAGCCTCTTTGCATATTAGTGCAGGCTTTTGGGGAAAGATGCCTTCCTGTACACTGAAAATGCACAACTAATGTACAATTTGCTACTCCAGGCATTTTTTAGTTTGATTTTGAAATTAACAGAATTTAACAGATTTTAACATTCATGCTGTAGAAACACTACACTCATGTGCACCAACTACAGTCCTCCTCCTCACAACTTCAGAGGTGAGCTTTTCTATCACATGATGCTCTTTTCTCTAAAGCATCAGGTAATTCTTGCCAAAACAGCTTAGAGAGCTTCAGAAAGCAGCTGGGTGCGCAGCACAGAGCAAATCAATACAATTACTTTAGCAGAAGCTACTACCTATCCCTGTTCCTTGTAGGAGGATAGGTAGAAAGATAAAACCCATCCATAATGCCTTAAACATAGTGGCTCCTCTATCTTCATTTAGAGGAATTCATTGTCATTTCCCAGATCCTACTGTGAATGCTTCCAAGGGAGCGCACAAGAGCTACAGTTTAAATACTTTTTAAACAGTTGTTGCTCAATGTGGGGACGCTTGGTTCACTGGCACTGTGCATCTGCATTAGCTTCCCTGCATGTATCCCTACAGCTTCCACAGTTTGGTGTCTGAGAGCAGGTGGAAAACAATTTACAGACCTTTAACAGTACTTGTGAGTTCTGTTTGTTTTCTGCACATTTCTGTTTGAGAAGATGGCTGCCAGGACAACATCCCCAGACACAGGGGAAGAAGCCCAGAGCACCAAGTAAGGGACGGAGTGAGGAAGATGCACAAGCAAACTTGGACAGATTCAAGCGTAGCTGAAGTTACACTGGTGGTTACTTTGTGATCACTCTTCTCTCCCTCCCCACACATTACAGCACTTCAGGAGCTGATCTTTAATTGATACAAAAACTTCATCAAGATAGTGATATGATAACCAGAGTCAATATAAGCCCACATGCTTCTGCTCAAAGAGATGATAATGAAATAGGCATGAACTGGCCCACAGAGCTGGTAAAAACAGTGCAAGTAAATCCTGTCCTGTTAGAAACCAAATTCTGTTCAGAATACAAGCCTCTTAGAGAGACCACTTGCACTCTCCAGTGGTACTATGGATCTTGCACAACTACATTCATGCTGCCTTTTGGTCATTTTTGCCCTTCAATCTTTGTCAGTTCTTAATGCTTTGACAATGAGCATCCTGCAAAAGAATCATTTCTGTCTTGCCACTCAGTCTCAGAGGATGCTGGTTTTCCAGGGGACAATGTGGAGCAGAGCAGAAGTGGACACACATCTGAATATAGATAGGCTTTCTGAATAAAGCAGGAAAGCCTCTTCAGTGAGAGCAAAAAACGCTGTTTATTCTGGACACAACAGTCTGGCAGTTTAAACATCTGCAGCTGTTTAAATGCACACTCACTTCTCTTTCCAAGTTCCCCAGAAATAGTGCCCACTACATTGATATATTATATACACAAAGGCATTTACATGTGTAGGAGAGCAAATTCCTCTGAGAAGTCACTCTGCACTGCAGCATAAATACCATACCACTGAGGTGGAAGTTGTTAGTGTATCTTACCAGTAGGTCAGTCAGCAATTCCATCTGTCTTTTTGACAATTTGTTCACAGCTTCCCAATTCCCTTGTGGTTTCTTGTCCAGTGAACCCCCTTGGAACACACCGTGATAGCAGGTTACCTTTTCTTCAGTGTTGTGCAACAGCAAGCCATGGAGCAGAGGTTTGTTTTTTTTCCACAAGGCCAAATACACATTCTTTCACAGTTCCTTCTTATCAGTGCTGATAAATTCCCAATTAAAAATTCAGAGCAGCTCCAGCTGAGTCCCTCAGCAGTGACTCCTTTTTAAGGGTTTAACAGCCTAACATCCCATTGGTTTCTATGTGAGATAAAGACACCTGCCCCCCCAACCCCCTCCACGTTACATGGTCTATGTGTGGCTTGTGTACTGAAGCCTGTTTAACACACAAGGTATGGTGAGAACAAAACCCTTCCTTTTAACTTTTGTTGCTTAAATCAATTAAGTCAGAAATGAGGAAAACAGTTTTATTCCATCCCACCTTCCTGTACCTCTCTCCCTGACAGATCCTTATTCTCCTTATTAATAAAAAGAGCTATGAAATACCAACTCAAGAGGTGGCAAGATCCAGATGATATGAAAATAATACATACCACAAAAATCCTCAGAAAAGTTTCATTCATGACATCCAATAGAGATGCCAAAAAAAGCTTGCTAAAGCACCAGCCTTATTATCTCTCCTGAAAAGCTAAAAGCCTGTGCAAGTGAAGTGACCACACATTTTAAACAGATTCCATATCCTTCTCAGGATCCAACTTAGCAGGTGAAATTGTAAAGAGCTTAATTCTACCCTCCCTCATCTTTGGGGGACCCACACTGAATTCAGTAAGACAGCAGATGTGAAAATAAACACAACTTTTGGCCCATCCATTTCAGTGAGGATTTGAGCACAGGATGCTTAAGGCAGATGATCTATTACCATTTCAGTTCTTGGTCCTCCGCATCGTCTTCCAGCGTGGGATGTGTGCACCCCAAGGGGTGTGCAAGACAATCCATTTAGTGTGCAGGAAGAAATGTATTCTTTTTATCCAAATCAAACTTAAAGATTCTTAAAAACAATTTTGTCTTCATCATGTGCCTTTTAAGTATCTTTGTGTATACATTATGGTGGACGTATGACTACAGTAACACATGTATGCAACTTATAAATAAACATATACATATATTAGAGGTGCAGGGGCAAAAGCTTATTACTGACAGATGTTTTAAAAAGTTTGGTGACTACTGCTTTACAGGTGTTACGGTTTACTTGAGAACACCACCACACCTATTTGTTTTACTGGGATTAGTATTGTATTTACTAGGATTGTTTTCCTAACGCTCTCTACTGGTCAGTACTCTTCATCATTAACCTATACCCTATAAATAACCAGAACATCTGCTTCTGCAGTCATGTCCCCTTACTTTCTTTATGCCTCTCCAAAACACAGAACAAGTGCCCCTCAATTCACTGCAAAAGTTATCATCAATAGCATGTGTATTGCCCTATTATGAGTTTGCAGAGTGGAAAGGGAAAGGAAGAGACTGGAAATATGTCCTCAGGCAGCACACAATCACAATTCTGGGATCCAGAAGCACACAGTCCAAAGATCTGCCCACACAAAACTGAATGGGATACAAATACAGTGCAACACACCAATATGCCAAATCAAAGATCTCCTATGCCATATTTTAAATCTTATCAGCTCTAGGTAACACTACTGGTGCTGTACTGTTGTAGGGCGTACTCAGAGGTGTGCCTACATACGCTGTTGAAATGACTCCCCTCATATTGATATTATGCTGGATTCAGCCTCCTGAATCCTTCCACAAACAGAACTGCTGCAGATGAAGTGACCAGCGAGTGACATAACGCGTAACAAGACCGAGTGGGCCAAGATCGCACCCCCAGAGCTCTTGAATGTTCCACTCGCAAAGGGGAAGGGAAAAACCCATCTTAAGGTTACATTAAAACAGTGCCATTTAGAATAGCCCTCTGTTCAAAATATTTGCTAAATAATAGTGTGTGTTGTTTTAAGCAAACTTCCTTTTTTCTTTAAAAAACGTTTTAATGCTTCAACAGTGTATTACTAAATAAACTGACAAAACATCTCAGCACTAACATAAACGTGCAATTTTAATGCCTTCTAATCACACAAATCAGCACAAGATTTTTGTACTTGTGCATGACCTTCTTCAAATTATCCCTCCATTTTGGCTGAATCAGAATGAGCGTGGGCTATTTGATAAAAAAAACACTAAGTGTGTGAAATGAGGGGCCCTCATCGCTTCTGCCAGACTCCTCTTGACAGAATGATGATAGAAGCATCACATCCCTGGGAGAGTAAATGCAAACTGACAAGAGATGAGCCTTTAGATGTTGAATATAATCTTGAATTGTGCTTGAAGTGTCTTATTATCTTGTCTTTTGATGTCTGAAGGGGTGGCTCATTGTTAGAAAAAGGAAAGCCCTTGCACATCTTTGCCATCTTTAAAAATTGTTTGGCCTTTAACAACTGCTTTTCCAACTAATGTCCATTTCTCCTGACAATAAATATGGCAGGTCGTCAGCAAGTGACAAACAATTTACTTTACATGCCAAGCTTTTATGGTTTTTGAGAGCTCATGTGGAAGCATATTTTAAAAAGCAGTAGGAAATTAGCACCATTACAAATGTTAAGATGGCTGCATGTGTGTACTTCACTGTGTGGTTATTCATTACTGCTATGTTTCTGTTTTAAAGTCCTGTCTTTCCTGTGTTCAGACTGTTGTTAAAGTTCTTTATTTATCATTGACTATTTTTAGTCAATGAAAAATAAAGAGCAAGAAGCAATTTTCTTCTGCTCTAAAAAAAGCCCTATTATAGATACAGTACATGGGTAATGCATAAAATCATATTTATTAATCATAACAAATCAATATCAGTAGTGGTATGGCACAGTTCACCTGTACTGCAGACCCTCAGAATCACATCACTGTTTTTTCCACCTTCAACCAGCTTGACTTTTTTTTCTTTCTCTTTTTTTTCTTCCCCTCCAAACTTAAAAGTTTAATGACGAATCAGATCAATATGATTCCTTAGCAACTAAATCACAGGCGCACTAGTTTTTCCTGTCACAGCACCAGTTTTGCGAAAGCAGTCAAGTTCTTTTTTCAGGTCTCCGTCACTCTGAGAATCCATAAGAATTCTCAAATGGATCATAAACTGTTACAGGGTTCAGGTTATTGTATCATTATAAAAATGTATTGATACAGTACAGATGACAAGACATGCAGCTCTTGTGCTAGTCTATTACAACCATCTGAATACCATAAGAAATATCAGATATAAACAAAATAAAACAGTCAGCAGTAAGCTGTCTTTTAAGGAACCCTTTTTTTTTTTAAACTGTTTTAACCTTGTTTGAAATACAGCAGTTTCATGAAGGCACAGAAAAGAATACAAAATCAGAAGAATGGGTTATTAAAAATAATAATAACAAAGCCCCACCTGACCAGACCCTAGAGATTTTTTTTAAAATCATTGCAAGAAAGGCCCTGATTCTGCTCCTTCCGATAAACATGAATGTTTTGCTCCTGAGTTTTCAGATGGAGTATAAAACCAAATCCTCTCCCCACCCCTCCCCTCTTGCTTCCAGTACAGCCCCAGACAGCCCCACTGCCTCTGCTAGGAAGATGCACCAGGTGGTGTAATAAGACAAACGCACACCGGCCTTTACACCAGACCGGGGTCTGCTGCCACACGCAAGCTTGAAATATGTAAAGTGCTATTCATAATACACCAGCCATCATTTCACACAAATGAGGTAACGGCAATGTGAGGAAGGCTCAGCCCCCAAACTCAATCCCTTTGAGGTCCAGGGTCACAGGCTCAAGTCCCGCAAATCCAAAGTTGCTCATTGACTAGGACATCTCATCTGAGTAAACCTTTGCATCATCTGGTCCCTCTTTTATTCATTGCCTCATAAAAGCAAAGAGATGAGGGGGCTGGGGGAGAGTGAGCAGGACCAGCTGATTGAAAGATTTTTTTTTCTTGTCAGCAACTGTTATGAGAAGGTTCACTGTGCTGTATCCATGCAGTTAAAATAAGGAGACTCTGAAAGCAATGCATCAAAACCCAGCAACACAGCCACATGAGTTTCCTTTGCGCTCTTCATACCAAGGGAAAAAACACAACTCAAATGACTTACATAGATGCTTTTACTGCTGCATATTATCATTAAGTTTACTATGTTTATGAGAGTAAAGTAGATTCAATTAGTGGAAAAAAATATTTTGAAAATATTTTCATTTTCTGGTTTTTTCTAGTTGTAAATTTCATTTTTCCTTCAGAGAGATTTGTAGCTTGCAGTCCCAGATATTTATGATTTCAGGCAAGGAAGCATAAGAAAGGAAGAGAAATATCAAGCCTGTACATTTACAATCACCTCTGATCTCATATATATCTATCTAATTTGTTCCTCCCCCCTATTTTAATCACTGCTGAGTTTTCTAGTCATGTTTTTGTTTTGGTAATAACTACCATTTATGGTCCTTAACTTTTTTTGAATGCCTAATTATAGTAATCTGCCCTACCTGTTGCATAAACATTCCCTAAAAACTTTACATAGGTTCCACAGAAGAGGAGATGCTGCCACAGATATTGCCTGCTTCCCCATGGCAAAACCACAGAGGTGGAGTTTCAAGACCTTTGAAACATGTACATATGCCTGCGTGGCATAACCACAACCCATAATAACCCTAGGACTGGTTCAGTAATTCATCTTGTGTTAAATATGAAGGCAGCATAATTATAGAGTGGTTGCTCCTTCCTGTCAACATGTTTGCTTAGCTGATTTTAGCTCCAGAACACGGGAAGCTGTATAGCAGTGACCATGTTAGAAGAGGCCACGGACTGGTGTGCAAGTATTGATAGGGCAAACACCCCACTGAAATCTCCAGTCTTCCTAGCACGTGATGGATGATGACCTGAGACCTGTCAGAATGTGGCCTCATGTTTATTCAAATCACTGAGCAAATATGACATCTCTACACCATGCGAATAAACCCTAATTGTATGCAAAAGAAAACACAAAACCTGCCCCATATTGTATTTGCTCAAGAGATTAGACTGAATTCAAATGATCTTCCTTCCTTTCCGGTTAACGCCGGGGCTGTCTCAAGAAATAATTACACATACTTAATAGTACAATATATTAAAGTATGCCTAAAGGTATATTTACAGAAAAGCAATTCTGGCTTCTTGATTAAACACAGGTTTTAGATCACTCTTTGCAAGGAACAACCCCCCTGAAACAAAGCATGGAAACCTAAAGCAGACCTTGACAGACAGAGGCAAAATGCATACCAGTAGAACTGAGCAAGAACTGTCCTTGCACAGCTGTATACACTTCCAGCTGTGTGCACACACTAACAAACAGCACAAGAGAGGGGAACAGCTCCAAGCCCGGCTGTAAGGAAGGAGAGGGGCAGGAAAGGAAGCCAGCACTTCTGTTTTTACTGACCCTCTTCTTCACAGGCTGTGGCGCTTCTGGTTAGGATAACAGGTTAGGCTGTATGCCCACTGCAGGCTGGGAGGGGACTTCCTTCATATTCTGATGATATGCTAATAATTCTTTATTCGATAACTTAAAAACAGTATTTTAAAAAGCAGGGCTACATCAGATAGGAGACTGAAGTATAAAATGAAAATGGCTTAATAGACTCTCTAATGGTCAAACCACACAACCACCATCTGAACTGAAAGGCACAAAGACCTTTCTAAAAGCTAGTATTAATGTGCTTCTGTAAACTCCAAGCTAGTTTTCAAGGAAGTAATCTAATGATAGATTGCTGCAGTGAATACTGTACTTAATGCAAGAAAATCTTTACTTCTTATTTGTGAAACATTTGAAACTTCTGAGCAACACGGAATTGTTTTGGACTATTTTTTTTTTATTGCATTAAAAAATCATTATATTGCTGTCACACTGGCTGATAATTTATAATATAAAAAATAATACCTTAAATTATGTATATGCACTCAAAATATCGAATAATTAATTTATATATTTATATGTGTGTGTGTGTATACACATAAACTTTTGTAATCACATTCAAGTAGCATGATTGCCCTGTTTTCTGAAATGTAACATTTTCCTTAATACAAGTTCAAACTGTTCAGGAATTAAAATTATAGTTTTCCTTTCTGAAAAGAAAGGACATTTGATAAGAAAAGCAAAACTCCCACTCTCCCAACAACTCTTCTTGTATATGCTAAAATAAAAACAGAAATCCAAACTACTTTTAGGGACAGACAGTAGTTTAGCCTTAAGTAAGCACGTTTTAGAGTGGCAGGGGCGTGGGTTATGCATTGAATTGGTAGATGGAGATATGCCTGGAGTATCTAGAGAGCACACCCCATTTCAGTCTCTCTGAAAACAGCAGGTTTTATTTAGCCAGATGGGATGAGGTGCTATTCTTCTCTAGATGACCTCTGCCTCCAAAGTAAAAGGGCTTAGTCCTGCTTCCGAGAGCATCAAAGCAGTATCACAACATAAAGCAGGACATGTCACAATACAACTCTTCCTTTGTTTCATAGTGATATTGATTTTGCTTTTTATATAGTAGAAAAAGAGGAAAATGAGCCTTTACGGTAACAAATATCCAATCATTTCCATGACAAAATAATCTCCCTCTTGAAACCCACAAACAAAAAAATTATGACACATTTCATTTTATTCTGCCTTTGCCCCTGTTCAGCATTAATTTTCTCATTTAGTTGTCATTTTAATGTAACTTCTACCACTAAGCTCATCAGAAATTATTCTGTAACTAGGAAAATAATGTTATTTTGGTAGCACTAATGGTAGTACTTGTGGTAGTCATACAAGCAGTCAGAAAATAAACCATTAATGGAAGAAACATTAATATACTGAATACAGAATTAAGTCCAAGTATGAAAAGCCAGAAAGCAGATCTTTCCATCCACTGACCATCTCTCCTCAAAATAAGGGACCACACATGATGGATACAACAGAAGAAACAGCTTAGCAAGGAAAAAGAATTAAAACAAAGAACCACCCACAAATGTCAGAACAAACAAAACCTAGGAAGACAACACAACAAGGAAAACCAAGCACTACATAGGATATTAAAGAGAAAAATGATCCACAGGAGAATGGCAACTGTTACTATGAGCTTCCCACAGCTACCTCTGCCTTTGGATATTTTTAAAAAATTTATTAACCTGACAGCAGGAAACTTTATACAGATTGCCCCTTGACAGGGTGCCAGCTTGGTATAAGCACTTGCTATCTCTTTGTTTAGCATAAGGAAATCAAGAGAGGTGTTAAGTGGTGCCATGTGCAGATTTGGGCAATCTAACTTTGCCTCCATCTGCCTCACCAGCACATTTCCATAGAGAACTTGCTTAATCATGTGAAGTCCAGCAGAAATACCCAATTCCCCATCCCTCTCTTTTCTATGTTTGCTTCCTTTTTAATGTGCAAGTGTCTGATCTATTATTAATCTCAAAACACAAACCGGCAAGGATCTCAATCAAAGAAAGTAACAGTTCTTTCACAAATTACCTGTTTACTGTCTAGTAGCCAGCAAGTCCCCTTTGAAACAGCCAGCCATTTATGTTGCTTTTAAACAGGTTTGCTCTTATTTTTATAACTTCAAAGACAGGGAGAAGAAAGATTAACTAATTAAAAATGAACTATTTGTCATCCAGTCATACCAATTACATACTAGGACTTCATTTTTTTTTTTCCTTCTCACTCTAATGTTTTTCTGTATAAATGTATTATACGCAAGTTCAGAATTCAAGCCTCATTTAAGAAACACACGACATATATTTAGCTCAAAAAAATTAGCAAAGAATTAGGAACTCATGAGAACAGAGCTGCCAAGAAAAACCCCAACCCATAAATAACTTTCTCCACACTTAAAATAGCTTTTGTTTGCTTTTATAAAATAGGCTGTCTTTGTCACAACTCAGACACAGCAATAAGAGACTTATTTATTTCCATACTAGCAAGGGATGGGGGCTGCAATATTTGCCCTTCATCAGCCCAATATTGCTTTCATCAAAGGTTAAAGGAGTAAGACTCAGTCTCCTCAGAGTTGGAATATATGTGCTAACATCAGTACCACCACAGCCTGAGCTACCTGCAATACCTAGGCACAGCAGGAACACCGAGCTAAGGATGGATTTTCTGTCTCACTATTGCATCGTGCTTTGTGTTTAAATAGTCATAACATCTTTTTAGGCTTTAATGGGCATTTATTCCCCATTCACAAGTGCATCCCCCACTGACTTCAGTAAGAACTCTGTCAAGGAACCGGACAATAACATTACTCAGACTAATTAAGTCCCTAACTGTTTACAAACACCTTTTTAAAATGTTCATATTGACTATATCCTTCAGAAATAACAGTCAATGGCATAGACAGATCTTCAGATGCTTTGAAAACTTATTCATTAATTGAGCAAGACACCACTAGATTCTAGAAAATGGATTTACAAGCCTGCATAACCACCCAGTTCTGTAAAAACATGCCACCTATAAATGTTCGTCATTGACACAGTCTTTGCAATGAAACAGTACTCCTAATCCACAGATTACTGGCTTTATTAAAAGCATCACACATTCAAACACCAGCAGGATTGGTCCTATCAGAACAAACCATCCACAATGTGGAAATTACTGAATAAAATTGTGTGAAGAGACAAGAACCTTTATATGCAGATTAAACATATTTGAAAGGCTTGCTGCATCTAAAAGAAAGCTCCTATTTTATTACTGACATCATTTGGGCCATGAACTTCCCCATCAGAAAAGAAATATTCACTAGAGCTTTAAAAGGCAGCAAGAGCAAACACACGCTGCTTGCTTTCACTGAAATGACCAAACCTTATCAAAGTGTTCCTGATGGACAGAGATCTTAACGGCCTTTAAAATTTGAGGATATAACCAAAACACCGAGAATCATCCTTAAATACACTGATGAAAAGAAAGCTCCTAGTCTGAAGGCCTTTTTACCCCCACAGGCTAGATATGCTGTTAATGACGATAATGTGAGCTTCCTCACAGCAACCTGGCAATGACCTCTGCTCTGACCTGAAGAGACCACTGTCTCAAGAGGTAAAAGACAATTTAGTCCTTTATCCTTTGTAACTGAAATGACTCCAGTGCCATTAATTCTAATCAAGGCAACTCTGTTTTTTATATATATTAAAAAAAATAACGTATGTTTCTTTTAACAGCAGTACGAGTGATCTACTAGCAAGACACAATCAGCTAGAAACAACTTCTACCCTGTTCAGCCACAGCATATATGTGTACACTTATACTGAGAGATGCACACAGTTCTGAAACACTGATAACAAAGTGGGAGAGGAGAGGAAAACAGAATCCCAAAGCCAATGCAGGGGTTTGAAAATAAACTCTTGTTTATGGAAATGTGTGCGGATTCCTTTAACTCTCATATCCCCGCTCTGTATTTCAGGCATACACAACATCAGGGGAAAAGCAAAAAACTGGTAGTGAATCAAATGAAACCAGAGTCTTCGGATCCAGCACAGGAAAACTAAGATTTAATTTCATCTGAACAAAACCTTGCCAGAAAACAACAACAAAAACAAAAAAACAAGCAAAAAAAGCTAGCCATCAGGTTTTTTTTTGCTGTCCTGCAATTATTAAATAGGAAACCCTTGTGCTCCACAATTACAGGCTTGGTCTTGCACTCACTATATACTTACAGCTTTATTTCAGTAAGTTTGATGCATAGAACTACAGAATGAATCTCAAAGATCAACTTTTTATAGTGCAGTTAATTTACCTTAACATGCAAGTACATTCCCAGCTTTCTTTTCACAATCACCTAATTAATTCACAAATTACCTTTGATTAAAGATGAATTAAGGACTGGATCGAACTCCAGCAAAGCCAGCCTCAGTCCAAAGGGGGTTTTGGTGCTTGGACTGGCCACTTCTTTCCTGGGATTTTTACAGTATAGAGAAATGTATGCACATATATACATATCCATGGTGTCTATGCCAACTTTTGAATCTCAGCAGTTATGATATTATGTAGCTAAACATGAAGGCTTTTTGGGTCTTTTTTTTTCTAAATTTATTTTCAGACCAAGACTTCATAACTTACTCTAAACTTGCTTAATGATATTGTATAAAATAGGAACTTGGATTAATTTAGCATCAAATCCCCATACATTTATTGAAGTGAAGCTAGCATTAACAAAAGCTTTCTCGAGTTATAGCTGTGGCATTTGGCCTGGGCTACTACTTTGAAGCACACTGCAGAATAAGACAAGCTGACTTGAAAATGATACCACCAGGAACATCCATTACTCTATTTTTTTGTTTCTTAATTACATCATATGATTAAAATAGGAGATACTGCTTCACAAACATTTTAAAGAGTAAATAATACATCATGACATCCCTTTCAAAGCCACTTTGCCTCACACTGCTCAGCGAAATTGGGATTTCTGTAACCGAAACACTGTAGCTGTGCTAATTCCACACTTCAAAACTCTACTTCTGAGCTCATGTGCTTCAGGACAGAGTCCTTTACCAACATTTTGCACTTCAAAAAGTATTTTTCATCATGGTTTTTACTCCCTTCTTGTTTCACATGATTTCAGTATCAAAAGTCTTCAACAAGCAGGTACGCAGATTCCAACAAGTCCGCTGCTATAAACACACAAGAGGAGGATTACAGCTGCAAACCACTGAGACTGCAGGACAGCCCTTTCTTTTGGGGGAAAAATCCTCAAACAAAATCAAACCCTAACAAAAAACACCCACCACCACCACCAGAAAGCAAGGCAGCAAACAACAAGCAAGCACAACCCCTCTAATCACAGCTGCTCCTGTCATCACTCACAGGTAACAACTGCACCGCAGTGACAAAGTGCATCTTCTCAGACACCTGTGCACCAGTTTCAAGTGGGAGCTATTTCCAATCATCAGAAACTTATCCCAGCTCATCCAGGTATTTCTGAGACCTACAGAGCTGCACCACTCGCCTGCTTTGTCACTGACAGCAAAGCACCCTTAAGAGAAAAAAGTTTACTGTATTCCTAAGTCAAAAAAGTATTATTAATTGTACTCCTGTTCTTTCCTCTCCTGCGGCAGGGACTGTTGTTGAAGAGTGCCCTCTGCTACCAGAATAAAAAATAAACACTCACTGTTTCTATGGCATGCTGTGAAATGCCAAAACAAGGAAGTTTGGGAAAAAGGAGGTGGATTTTAGGAAAAGGTACAGGTGATCAATAGGAGATCCTTGCAGAAATAAACCCGTCCATCCAAAGAAGCTAAGAAGAATGTGTCTAGCCAGAAAGAAAAAAAAAAAAGCTCTGTATCTAATCATTTAACTTGGTTCATCTATATTAAAATAAGACTCATGAAGCATTTGCTAACGTCAACAAGATACTCAAATGCTGGTCATTCACTCCAACTAAATCATTCCATGACTTTCCCAAATTTAAAAAAAAAAAACAAAACATGAAAGCAGCAGTGTAGAAAAACTTTGTTCTCTATAGACCTGTCTCCTCCCCATGGCTTTCTAAAATGCTCCTCCCTCTCCCTGCTTAGGAGATTTTGGGCAAATTTTCACAGAGCAAATATTTAATGTTAATGTAAAAACAAAATTATCTCTGACCACATGTAAGATGTAAGAGAAAATTGTCAATTTCTATGCCATCACATCTCCGCAAACCCACAAAGAATTGAGTTTCAGAGACTGCAAAGAAAGGCCTGAAGTATACATGCCTCACGTGCGATTCATAACATTAAACAAAGAGATAAAACTAAAGAGTCATGTTCCATATTTATGTATCAAAAACTTAATTATTTTAAATATTTACTGAAAAAATCTTAAGGGATGCACCTGTGACAATGGCTGATCATCTTCATTTAAAATAAATTTGCTCAGTTTGATCCTCAAATGTATCACAATAGCCCTATTGTCCTTTTACATTCTAAAAAGTTACTAAATTTAACTGACAAGGGCTGTTGCTATAAGATCTGTAGCGTGTCATAATTGTAGCAGAACCCCGATAAACGCTACACAAGTTCCTACTGAGGCAGTTGAACTATCCACTTACTTTTGTTTACTTGAGAACATCTTTTTAGCAGTGCAAGAATCAGGCCAGCAAACATCTTCCACTGGCAACAGCACAATATATTAATTTGTAGCTTTTTCATTAGTGCTTTTAGGGACATAAATTCTATTTGCAGTTCAGGAGACAAGATATTGTTGCACACCCTTTCCCACACGGCAACTCTGACCAAAGTATCTGTGTGTATTTCACCATCACTGTAGAGCATCCAAACGACAATGGCTCAAAAAAAAAATACCCTGCCTTTTACTGCAAGACTTGCCTGATCTAAAAACAAACACATGTTTCACTACTCTCTAATTAAAAGTCCAGTTGCTGATTGTGCATATGCCTTGCTATATTAAACAGATGCAGGCTAAACATTTTTTGCAAATAAAATACATAAGCACAGATGAAGATATTTATACTATTCTAGACAAGTAATAGCACTCTGAATTTTAGACATTACAATTCTTTCCTGGATGAAATGGACGAAAATAATTATTATATGCTTTTTGAACATTCAAACTGCTAATGGAAATTATGCTTTCCATGGAAACAAAGATTACTAAGAGGATGCTTAAAAATGGATGTGATATTCAGTAATGGTCATTACTGTAATCCAAAAATTAAATTTTAGGATTTTTAAATTATTATTATTTTCCTATATCTGTAGTGAAGTTGCTTAGTAAAACATTTTGTGCTCTACCTTTTACCAAAGGGTAAAGAACATTTAAAAATAAATTTTCAGGTATTCTTTTGTTTAAAAAAAAAAAATCTTGCAGCTCCTACTGTAGCTGGAATACTGAAATGTGAACACTGGTACAGATTTATTTACAGATTATGAAATCAAAACTTGAATCTCAGAAAACAGGCTCTCACTCTCTTTCCCTTAAAGCTGCATTCTCTTCAAACAAGATCTCTTGCCCTTCAACTTCCACCTACAAGATTCCGTAAAATAAGGAAATGCTTGCTCCATTTATATTAATGTTTGTCTCAATTCACAAATGGAAATAATTAAAAGGAACTCCTTCAACAAAGCAGTCCCTCTAAACCCAAAATGTCACTATGTACCATATAGTGCTGCTCCAGCGCAGACATCTATCAACATCTATCACTCAAGCACGCGCTTCAACAACTCTGCTCCCTTTTCTGATTAGAGATCAGAGTTGCTTGAGTTGGCTTACAGGGTGTCATCCGTTTGAATGACAGATGTCTGTGTTGGAGTGCCACTCTTGCTGCTTTTGTTTTGATTGTGAAAGACTATTTAAAAATAAATAAAAATTCAAATGGTAATTTCTCTTTGCACAGGGCTGTAGAAGAAGTATTTAGTATCTAATTTAAATTCCAAAAACATTAGCTCCATGTGCAGTACCCTTGGTAGCCTTTGTTTACTCAGTACAAAGTGCTGGGAATGTTTCAGCTTTCTTCAGCCAGCTTTATCTTTACCATATAAAATTGTAACTTTTCAATTGTATCCAGCCTTAGATAAAGCTGGTAGCATAAGAAACACATCAGCACCTAACACAATAAACGTTAACAAAGTACTCCAAGAAAATTATCCCCCTTGCTCTGTATTTTTACATGAGAGACCATGGATTAGATGGAAACATAAAATATCTGCAACTTGCATAAAATAAGTTCACTGTTGACAAAAGTTTTCAGGACTGACGCTGTCATTCTGATAACCAGTTGCAGTGGGTGCAGAGGGCTGTAATGCCTGCATGCTCCAAGCTACTCCTTCCTACTTACAAGAAAATTGAGTGAAAGGAGAAGAAAAAAAAAAAAAAGAAAAAAAAAAAAAAGAATGGGGGGAGATTGCTCTTCCGGACAACATGGTAGCAGTGAAATGAAATACCTAGACAGACTTACCGAAGAGCTTGCTGGGAGTGTCCTCGCTGTCATTTGATTCCACAGGCGCAAGCAGGGGCTCATTCAGCTCGTTGTCTGAAGTAGCTGCCTTGTCCTCACCTCTCAACTCTGCATTCATTTCACTCCGCAGTGACAGCAAGGGCTTACTGACTTGTCCAGCTATCATTGGATCCTAGGATGGGGAGGGGGGGGGGAAAAAAAGAGTAAGGGGAAAAAAAAAGTGGCAGCTTTGGTGTGCGTATACTCTCTCTTCCACTCCCTCTAACACACACATACACACTCTCTCTCTCTCTCTCTCTCTTATCTCTGGCTGCTCCTGCTGTTATTGCTGGCTGCAGTCAAGTGAAGAGCTATTACAGATCCAATGAGTTTTCCATTACTCCCCACCCTATTAAAGCTCAACTAGCATGTGAGAGATTCAGGATGCTTTGGAGGAAAAACTTCTATGAAAGCAACATAACCAACACAGCTTTAATTGTGGGATGTGCTTTTTTTTGTGTGTATGTTTTTACACCTCTCCCTGTCCTTAACATAGTAAGGAAAGAAATTCCTGTATGCTCCAACGGCACGGAAGAGGAGCACCCTGTGAGCACTCCACAGTGATTTAAAGAGGCATCATCAGCTGTACCACATTAACAAAATCAAATACACAGTTTCTAGCACTGCACTGTTTCTATGAAAATCCACAGCAGCAAACAGCTATTTCATTACATACATTCAAGACAGATACTGATTTCTTCTAACTATTTCTGTCTTTGGGATACTATACTCCAAAAGTCCATAAACACAAACAGACATTTTTTTTCTATTCAAAATAAAAACACAGAAACCATTCTTTAAAAGATAAAATTAGGGAAGATACTTACACAAACAGTTTGCAATTACTCTTGCATTTGGGACATTATATCCACCATAAAACATTATACACATATATATTTTTAAAAATTTTTTTTCTTGAAGATTTTGATCTGTTTTATCTTCTGCTCACTGAGGACATTTGGGGGTCAGGCATTATTTCCAAGCACACTCTATTATTCCGTTTGCAAACTAACAGGAATAATATCATGACAGCATGGAAACCAGAGTTTAAAAGAAAAAAAGAAAAGAAAAACATACAAAAAAAAAACCCATATAAAAGGAAAGGAACAAGTGACCTTGTTGCGCTCTCTGGCAGCTATT
This sequence comes from Laterallus jamaicensis coturniculus, assembly GCA_022605575.1. Lineage (NCBI taxonomy): Eukaryota > Metazoa > Chordata > Aves > Gruiformes > Rallidae > Laterallus > Laterallus jamaicensis. The sequence goes on along the minus strand of JAKCOX010000031.1, from coordinate 1,478,687 downwards.
TATTGCAAAGTTCATGCCTAAATGGTTCTTATGCAGAGAACAGGTGACCAGCGAGCAAGTAGGTTGGTTAGCATGTTCCCTCTGTCCCGTCCTCACATTGGTCGATGTTTGCCTATGGTTTTTTTAATGTATTCATGTCTGAAAAGTGAATTTGATATGACACATGATAATCTATGAAAATGTTAATCAATACAAATAGTTTAAGCTGTCATCAAATGCACTTCTTTAGTCAATACTCATATTGCTGAAAACAATGTCACTGTCACCAGGGCTTAATTTGCACAGCACTTAAATATTGGACTCTGTGCATCAATGCACTCCTCTTCAAATACTGTAGGTAAACACATTTTCTCCCTATTTAAGGCTGAAGCACTCAGCACGCATTTAGCTGAGCCGAATCCTCCCTTTTGAATACCTTGATAGGTCCACTGGAGGGCAAAATTAATACTTAATTGAATCTCACAGTCATCAAAATAATCAATACTTTTTTATTATTTATTCTTTACAGTCTGTTGACTGTTTCAAACCTCTGAGGGAATGGTGGAAAGGATTCATGGCTTTGAAACACTGTCATTTAACAAGGTAATTTTCAGTGGGGCATTAGGGGTTGTGAAACATATAATAAAACAAAAATGGTGGCTTATAATAGGAAGAAAGAAAAGAATTATATTTCTGCCATCTAACAAAACAGGATAAATAAAAAAGCAAGTGCGAGAGGGAGAGGGAGAAAGGAGGGGGGAGAGGGAGAGAAAGACTGGCTTTTGAAGGGTTTTATCATATCAAGAGCAGAGCTGAGCTTTCATAATGCTGACATTTCTCATCCTGACAATCCTAAACAAGTGGAAAGGATGAGATCGCAGATATCATCTTTCATCACATTCCCCAGCTTAAGAACCAACATGACAGCTTCTCTCCCCTTTACACTGTTAATTACTAAATAAAATACTGCTCTCTGTCAGCATTAGATTATTGCAGATAGCAACCACAAACATTACTCCATTGTTTTGTTTTGCCTTTTTTTTTAAAAACCAGTGATACCTACCCTGAACTCCTCAGAAAATAAATTAGGCTTGTGTCTACATATTGTAAATATATGAAACATAATCAATTTAATCAATGTGGTCAATCCATGCTATCGTCAGTCTAAATTGCTGGTGATTTATTAACATTTCATTTACTGTATTTATTAGCCAGCAACAATCTGAACATTTCTTAGGTGTTTCTGGGGAGGAAACATAAGTTAATAAATTTCTTTTGCAGGTGCTGTAAAAAACAACTGACTTGATTTGCCTCATATTCATGTTGCATTATGGACAGTCATTTACTGAGGAAAAAAATGTTGTTTGTTTGCCTCCATAGACTAAATAATGTATTTTATCAGATTTTGCAGCTAAAGGTCACTGTAAACTCAAACACTATTGTTTCAAAGTCTGGACTCCTGCCCTCCATTTCAGCTGTTCAAAACCAACATCAAGAGTGGTTCCATAACAAATGTGAATCAGGACAAAATTTGACCCTTTTCATCAAAGTATTTTGGGGAAGGAACTAATCCTGCCCACAGAGCTAATGTGGGGGCTAGCAGCAATTTAATGGAGGATGCTGAATCAGTAGGACTCTGAAGTCTCAGCTGCCAAATTTTGAAGTGGAATACATGAAAAATGGGAGAAAAAATAATGTAGGAAATGTGACAACACTGGGAGAAACCTCAGCCCTTAGATGTCAGTGAATTCCCAGCAACTTCAACAAGGCCAGGATTTTACCTGTTATGTACATTAATAATTCGGCCTCATCTGGAGTACTTTGTTCATTTCTGGTTAGCCCATCTAAGATACATCAGAAACATGTGCAGTAAGAATGATAAGAGATCGAAAGGATTGGGGATGTTTACAGAAAAGAGTGAATAAGAACGAGTATGATCAAAGTATACAAAATAATAAATGGCAAGGAGAAAATGTAGATCAGGAACTACTCACCCTACCTCATCTGAGGAGAAAAGGGGCCTCAACTTTAATGGAAAAGTCATAAATCTAAAAATAAAAGAGGCTTTTCCAAACCATAAGCAGTGAAAATCTCTGGAACTCATTGCTGCAAGGTATCAGAGAGGTGCACACTTCAGCAAGCATCACCACAGTCACCCACATGGCTGGGCAGAGTCCGGGTAGTGAATTTAAAACAGCTTTACACACACAGAGCCAAGGACTACAAAAACTGAAATAAGCTGCTGCCACCTCCCTCAGATGGTACCAGAACCTGTAGTTAACCCTCAGGGTCGGGCTCTCTGTCAGGCAGCAAATGAATGACGACTTCTTCCATGAGCAGACAGATTAGGAACTGTCTACAATTTTAGTCTACGTGAAGACTAAAGAAATCACTTAAATGATGGGTTCAGGGAAGGGTTTTTTCCTTCCAAAAAAATAGGCATTTTTAACCGGTTGTCTCCAGGCTTTCAGTTGCTTTCCATACTTAAGAAAGAGTCTTCTGCAATGGATTATACATGATCAAAAAACTATTCTTTTTACAAAAAGCAAACTTAATTCTAGTGCACATCAAGTGGTCTAGGTTGCAAAACCCCTTGAGAGCCAAGGGGGTTGTTCCTGTATTTCCCAATGGCAAAGCTAAAAAACTCTTAAGTAGTTCCTCTGCCAGCTGCAGGCCCAGCAACTTTCTCCCCATGATCTGCCCACCTACGAAGCCCTGCCCAGAGAAGACCCAGGGCATCAGAATGGATTCAAATCAAGGAGCTGCATGAGCATCTTTAGTGGATAATCCCATCAGGATGTGTTAATCTCCCTGCTTTGAATATCTGTGGGCTTGAGACTCAGCATTTGCTTTTTAGAAGGTGTTACCAGGTTCTTCCATTGACTGATAACCACACAAAAGTTTTAGCTGTTCATATACAAAATTAATAATTCTAAGAATGCATACAAATCTTCAAGATGAACTTTCTGCAAAAGGTTTATATGCTTTAAAAGTAAGAGGCAAGAGCACATAAGGATGTGCATCACAATTTCAAATAGCATAACCACAAAGTTGTAGTTATGTGAGAAGTAAGGAATTACAAACCCCTTATTCAAAGTATACCTGTACACACTGCACATCTAGTGACAAGTTTTATTGTGGATACTCATATAGCTTGTCATCTATTTCTTGTCCAACTAGCACTAGTAATTCCAGACTTGCCTGTTTTCTATGAGATTTCACTGACAGTTTTGTGCAGCGAGTGGTCCTCCCTGCTGTGTCTCTCCCACAAGGGTGGTTCATACCTCCTGTAATTCAGTTGCAATACCTGCTACACTTCTGTTCAGCTCTACCACTCCTTGAGGACTTAAACAAGCTGTTGGGCTTAATTTAACAGTAAAAAGATACAAGGATTTGCAAATGCAAGTTACAGTTCTGGTTACACACCCTATTTTAAAAGCCTTTACCTGCAGCACTGTATGAAGCACAGGAGAACATTTATCACTGTGTTAAAAGCTCTCCTTCGACGCTCTAAGGGTAAAGGTGCACTGTCTAAGCAAAATTTAGTAATCAAAGACAGCTCTTAAAGGAAACTATATGTTTTTGTGTGAAATATGTCCTTGGCAGAAGTTGAAAAATGGGAGAATGAACTACTTTTATCCTTAATGAAGGACTTGGGTGATAATAGGGCTTTATAGAAGCTTCAAACACTGATTTAGTCACTAGTCTAAATTTTGTACTTACTGCACCATAAACATTGAATTTAACTACTTTCTAAAATTTTAATTAAGAGAAAAAGTAATTCCTTTGTTTTGCTTTTCATTTTTCCCTCTAATTTGAAATTACTTCGTACAGACTTTATTTCTCTGGTTTAGATGTACTTTGAAATGAATTTTCTGTTTTTTTCAAACTATAACATAAATTCTGCCCCTCCTCTATGATTCTGATTGCCCACAGACTTCTATTTAGGACATACACAATGCATACGTTTGAGCAAATACTCAAAAAACCCATAAATACCAATAAAGTTTACACTGTTAATACATTATTCTAATTACACCAAAGAATTACTCAAATTCTTCCTTTTAAAAAAAACTTTAATCAAGACAGAACACCATAAAAACCTTATATAAAGCTATTCTAAGACATAACAGCCTATAGGTTTTGAGTAAGGAAAACATTAGAAAGACTCTACGGCGGGGGAAGGATTGGATTTGTTTTCTTTCCTTTCAAACACCAGTGAAACTTACTATTACATTACTCTTAGGAACTAGTTCTTCATCTTATTGCTTTTAGAGGTATTTAATTGTCTTTCCATACCTAATGCTTTCTCATGGATAACCTTCTTTGATTCTTTCTTCTTTGAATATTGTTTTATCTGCTGTCACTGATGTGCTGATACCTCCATCCCAACCTATCCATAGTCTGGTTTATGCCAACTGCTTGGAGTCAGCCCTTTGTCCCCTGCCTGCATCAGACCATTGCTACCTGTTGGCTGTGACTTCCCTAAAAAAAGTTACAAAGAAAAATCTCATTTTCTTCACAGCCACCCATACTGCCATGCTTTGATGGATGTTTCTCAAACAAGACTGCTGGTATTTGATCACTGATCTTCCTTCAATTACTTTGATCTTGTACTTCTATTAACTGCATTACATATATACTTGTATTACTTATTGAACTTCCTAAAATTTGCAGTATTGCCTCACCTTCCTCTTTATAGCAAAAAGCTGACAGATCCCCAGCTCATCTCACTCAATCTGAATATTAGGAACCAAAACAGCATCCACATGTTTTCAGCAAAAATGGTATTTACTCTCTTCATTAAAAGATTTTTTTTCCTCCTTTTCTCTATACCAGTGTGACTTTAGACATTGCATGTTGTCCATGTTGCAGTTAAAAATGAGCATTTCCTAGTTAAAAATACTATAGCTAACTCTCCAGTGTGTGAAGATAGTCATGTTATTAACAGCACAAACAAATTAATTTGGAAAGTCAGAGGGACAATCACTGCCCATGGTGCATTCTTTCATTTTAATATCCTTCTCAGGTATAGGCAATAATGCTAGGATGATCTCCATTTCATTACTTCATTTTAAGTCCTCTGGAAATTGAAATGGTTAGTGTTGGTTAGCATAATATCTGACAGAAATAGTGTCTTTCAGGAACTCAAGGATGTTTTAATGATTCCTAAAGCTACAGTTAAGTTAAATAAAACTTTTTAAAAGCAACTAAGTTTTACATGGCAATGTCCCTTGAATCACTGTTTCTAGAGACTGAAATACTACATTTTCCAAATAATAATTTAAAAACCCCTCACTAAATGTATCCAACCCCCAAACTTTTCTCCCCCTGATGAAAACATTTCACATACTTCTCACACCTATTTAGACCAAGCTGGAAAGTTCACAAGAGAAGTCCTAGACAATTTGCTAGTCAGGCTGCTCTGCAACATCCTGACTAGAGGCTGCAGGATGGGAATACATACACAGCAGCTGCACAGTACTAAACAGCTATATCATTTATTTTATAATTAAGTGAGGTTTATTGCTCTAAACGTACCCCAGAAGTCATGCTGTATGCTTCAGACAGGAAAGAAGAATGAAGGATGTTGGTTTCACCATAGAAAAAGTGAGGAACAACTATATCACTGTAAGAGACTGCTACGTGTCTGGTCCAGAAAAACATTTCTGGAACTGGCTGGAAAGGAAGGCTTGCATGCAGGAATCCAGACATGTAATGATCTTCCTAACCCCCACATGACAATTAGGAATAACTAATACCAGAGTACACACAGTAGAGAAATTTTACTTGAAACTTTGCTTTCAATTCTTGGGAGTTGACATTAATTATTCTGATCCAATTATTAATCTGATTTAAGAATCACTCATCTTGTTGCAAACCATTTAATCTTTAGAATTTTCTACCACATACAGGGCAAAGCTATATAAAACTTTCCTCTGTTAATTAGGATAACAAGAGTTGTAATTCTCACCTTGTCCCAATTATAATAATTCCCCATTTAAATGACGTTCTGGCTTACTGGAAAGGAGCTTGTTCATTTGTGAACACTTAACAGAATTTGGTATGCATACAGAGGTTAAGAAACTACTATTCTGGGAAGCTACAATGGTTCTCAAGCTACATGAGAGATACCAGCACACAGCCACCAGCAGAAATAACAAATCTTGAGAGGCAAGAGAAAGCAAACTTATAATTAAAGATTCTTCCAGCCACACAAAAGCCGACCCAGTTTTTGAGTAACCAGAAGATCAGGCCCTACAGATCATGACAATACAGACGTGGAACAGGCAGGGACATTTTGACTGGGGCCAACATGGTTGAATAAGCCTTCAAGAGACTTTCCCACTCCTTTCCAAGAGTTTTTCCAATCTAAGTGATTCTGTAAGATAATTGAATCAAGGTACTTCCTATTCTTCTGCCATGTGGTCTCCAAAAAGGAGGAGATGGCATAGGACAGCAATTCAATCTGGAATTAGAAGATAGTTCTTATCAGGAGTAAGAGTTTGACACATTTTCTTCATAGAAGTAGTGGATAATTCCCACTATGCTGTCAGTTTTATTATGCAGGTAGCTATGTCAAACATAAGAAGCCACCCAGAAAACTATGAGCCTGCAAGAACACATGCATACTGTGGGGCCAGCTGACCAGAAGCCTTGAAAAAAAATCCATTATGAAGAGGAAGACATTGTCTTCCATTCAAAAAAATCCCCAAAACAAACCTCTAGGTAAGTATTAATCATTCTTAGGAAAAAAATATACCATCCTACCCTAATGTAATAAACACAGAATCTTTTAAAAGATCTTTCATCTAAAGAATCTTTGCTATGAAAACAAACTTCTCATTCACCCTGAAAGTTATTTCACATTGGGCTGTTTCAGTCTCTAACCACCTAAAGGAGACACAAAGCCATTTACCAAATTATTGCACTGTCTTTATGAATGCTCTTTCATGAGCCTCATAACTTTTTTTTTCCTACTTCCTCAATTTCTGGTTTTGAACAGGGCTTAAGCACAAGACTTCTCTTTCCAGATGATCTTAATACATAAGTTAGAAGATCCTTCTAGAATCTACAGCACCCCCTTATCAACATTACCCTGCTCTTCATGAGAAAGAGCAAGCCATAAGTGGCCTCTTTGGAACTAAGAAATGTGATAAAATACTCCACTGGATATTCCAAGTTAGTCTGTCTTGAAAGCTTGCTCGTTAGGATTTTTACTGCAAAGCATTCAAGCACATTAATTTGGCCTAATCAGAATTTAAATATGCTGCTATATATAGCTTCTCTATATTTTCATTTGTCAGGCTTTGGCATACACAAGAAACAACTTTAGGGGAAGAAATATCAAAGCCAGAATTCAGGTAAACTTGCTTAAATAAAATTGAAGTCACTTTTGATTGTTGACCACAAATGAGAGAGAAACTTAACTAGGTAGCATAGAATGTACTCACAGCAATTGAAAGAGATTCTCCTCTTGGTTAAACAAAAACTTGGTTTTACATAGTATGTCAGGGTTTGCAAGTTGTAAAACAAAGAAACAATTAACTTGAGTTTCTGAAAATCAGCGCATGGGTTAAACAGTAACCTAGCTCAGCAGTCAATTCAGGTACCTGCATTTGGTACCTGAATTGACTAGGAAATTCCAAATTGATTTGGTACCTGAATTGATCTAGGAAAATCCAAACCAAGATCTGTCCATAGCCAGCCATGGACTTGGCCATATCAGGAAAGTCACTTTTCTACTTAAGGATGAGTCTTCCCTGTCTCTCACCAGAAATTCCATCAGACACACAAAGTAACACTTTTAAAAGAAAATTTGTTGAAACAAGGACATACCAGTTTTAGTGCAATGAAGCAGCCTTTCCTACTGAAAATTTTTCTTGCTGAAGATTTTTTAAGTAGTTCTAATTCCAGTTTCATCCAACTCTTGGTTTGATTGTCACTTTTAAAAATAGGTACAATCTATGATACAATACACAGTCACAGCCTAGACCAGTTTAGAAATTGGGTAGTCATTTGTGTGAAGCTTTCAAAATTGTTTATAACTAAGAGTATAATACTTAAACAAAAACATACCAGGCAAGTCAGGATTTTACCAGAATATTGGTCAAGAATTGCTGGAAAGACCTTCAATATCAAATTTTAATTTGTCAGCTTGAAAAAAGTGAAAAAGTTTGCCTTTAGGAAATCTTCTTCCTAAACCAGACTGAAAGCTTCCAAAATCTGAATCCAAACATAGGGCAGCTCAGCCTTGGTTTTATATCTCATGTGATATGATGGTGGGCAGTGCTTATGGGTGTTCTTCATGGTGCTTGCCTTAACATAGTATACTTAAATTCTAGTAACAAGTACAGAAAATTACTTCTCTCACAGGATATCTACTGATACCGACACCTTCATGGGGTGGACCCTCAGATTTCCTTTTATCCACTCCATACATAGAATAAAATAGCAATAATGTCCATTTAGCAAAGAAACTGAAAGCTTCACCTGAACTGAGCCTTACTCAAGGCTGAGGTGTTATTTCCCTTTGCAGATACTAGAAGATGCACTGCCATGCAATGTGCAGCTCCCAGATTAAGAGTAAGAATCCAGTATCGTTTTCCTATGGTTCTCCTATGTCGACCTCATTTGGCAGCAAAACCTGCTGTTATAACTGCTAAACATACCTAGTAATGCCACAAATACTACAGATCAATAATGTTATGCTTTTTACATTTTCCAAGCCTTTCCCATTGATAAATGAGTGCAATTTTTTTTAATCATTACAGAGAATCTTCAGGGTTAGTTCTCTTCATACCAGGTCTTCATCAACACCTGAGCATCACATCTTTCTTTTCACATTGTAGTATACAACATATTAGTTTCTAATTAAGTGTACTCCAAATTCAACACACCTTTTGCTATCACAGTGTCACATCTCTAATGAAATTTGCATAAGGACTGGGTTTTCTTTAAGAACCTGAAGCCCAAAGGGTGCTTCACCTTTTTGTCAATGGCCTTAGTCTGCTAGAAACTGCAGCTATACTTACATAGTCCCAATGTTTCATTCATTACTCTAGGGTAGGATACTTCACACACCACACAGTAACAGTGTTGTCTGTTAGGAGGATCACTTCATTTCAGAGCAGTGTAACAGCAGTTTATCTGTTTAATGTCTTACAACAGGAAAACAGTATAACACATCATTTTAGCAGCAATTACAGTAACTGGATTATCAATAATCAATGGATAAAGCATTTCTCCGATCTATTAGTATTTTCCTACATGGACAATTCTATTCTTTATTAGATACTTTTCAGTTCAGGTCTCTAGTTTTGTTTGGGGTTGTTTTAGGGGGGTTGTTGTGTTTTGTTTGGGGTTTTTTTTTTAGAAAATAGTTGCCTTACAATGATCTGGAGTTGGTTCCCTATTGTTTCTTAGGGGAACTCCTTCAAACAAATATTTTTTAGGTAGAAAACCTGATCAAAGTATAAAAAAAAACATGCAACTCCAGCAACACTTTTTTGCTTGTGCCTGTTATCTGCAGATTGGCCAGGATCACCCAGCTCCTGAGTTCCACCTTTAAAGAGTAACTATCACTGCTCTCCTTAGACAGCACAGTCACAAATGGAGTTGATTCCCTTCTGATTCAACAGCAGAAAAATCTTGCTATTGTTTATCACATATATATGCATATACATATATGAGTGTGTATCACAGATATTAAGAGTTTTTATCAGTCCAAATTCTGGATTGCTGCTATCTATCTCAACAGGGACAAACCCCTATTCAATTCTCTGCATGAAAAACAACTGAGATATATGCAAGGGCCCTGGCTGTCTTGTCACTGAAATCTATAACAAAACTGGTAACTCCAAATGTATTTTAATTGTTTCAAAAAAGTATTGGTCAACATAAAAAAACTCCTAATGTTACTGGTCTCAAATTAATTTTCAACCTGCTACAAAATTAATTTTTCAAAGCAATTAACAGATTTTTTTTCCAAGCAATTAACATTATTCAAAGACATGGCATAATTTGCAGATTCTTTTGCAATATGTAGGATTACACAGAATATACATAACATGCACAAGTATGCATTCCATTACAAAAAGTGTGCTTGGAAATGCTAGCATACCAAAATTTAATAAAAAGATAGTCACTAGTAACTTCAGAATGATAAAATTACAAAAAATAAAACAAAATGCAGAATGTAAGAGTTTTGATCACAGCCTCATCATTTGATCGTTCTTCAGTTATTTTCATGCATCATTCTAAATGGAAGTTAGTTTTGTGTGTTTGGTGAAAATATATATACATATAAATCTTTACTTTTTACTTGTAAGAAAAAGTTAATTCGTATGCCCATATTTATCATTAGTTTTCTGAGCCAAGAATTCAGCATTTATGGTTTGTATATGCAAAGGCAAGGACCCACTTGGGTTTCCTCTATTAAACTTGAATAGACCGTCAGAGCTGAGAGTGTATCAGCATTCAAACCACTTTCCCCCTTCTCATTAGTCCTCTTTTAATGAAAGACAGCCTTTTGTCCGTGGGAGAGAAAGTTTGCCACCAGGTGGTTACAATAGGCAGACTGGCACCTTGGAAGCTGTCCTGGTTTTAGCTCAGATGAAGTTAATTTTCTTTCCAGTAGCTGGTACTGTGAGGCATTTTGAATTTAGAATGAGAATAGTGTCGATAACAGGCTGATGGGTTTAGTTGTTGCTTGGTACTTGTAGTGCCTACACCAAGTCAAACACTTTTCAGCTTCCCACACCCTGCCAGGGAGAGAAGCTAGGAGTGCACAGCCAGGGCAGCTGACCCAGCTTGACCGAAGGGATAACCTCTACCACATGGTATCAGGCTCCAGATATACATGGGGAAGCAAGCTGGGAGGTAGGATTGCAGCTCAGGATCAGACTGGGCAATGTGTTTTTTTCCTCCACGAGTGATGAGCAGTTCCATTTATGCATCACTTGGGTTTTGCATATTATCATTATTATCTTTCTTTGTTATCCTATTAATCTGTCTTTATCTCAAGCCCCAGGGGCTGGTGGGGGTGGGAAGAGGTGAGCAGGCAGCCACTTTGTGCGTAGCTGCCAGCTCAGGCTAAACCCCAGCAATGGCTTAGTTTTGCCACTGAACCTCTATGTTTTGCTGGCCAAGTCAGCTAATCTCTACAGTCCATTTAAACACAAAAGAGAGTAGGGCAAAGGTGTTTTGACTTTCAAGCATCCCTGTGAAAATGAGCAAAGTAACCTATCCTGTCCTTACAGAGCCTCTATAAACTCTTTCTTGGATCTATGCTTTTCTAGAGCTTAATAATTTTATGTCTGCCCCCCCCCCCCCCCCAGAATCACAAGGTTGGAAAAGACCTTTGAGATCACTGAGTCCATATCTAACAAAGTTTCATAAAACATTACTTTCCTCAAACAGTATTCATCCAATGGTAATGATATTTACTGCTAGGACACTTCCCATTGTATTTAAGTGGTCCATTCTTAATTTTATCCTATTACTGCCATTTATTAAATAATCAAGCTATGCATACTTAACCAATTTAATCCTTACATCAACAATAGTCCATCTCTCCCAATTTAAAAAAAAAAAAGAGGAGGAGGATCGATCAAGTAACATGAAAAGAATACAGAGCTGCTGCAGGTCTTGGTTTTGCTTGGGAAACCCAACACTGGGGCAACATCAAAGGACCTTTAGGAAGCAAGAGATCCTTTTTCATTTCTTTCTTGCTACTCACTGGCACAATGTGTGCCATCCATCCTCCCAGCTTGAAGACCTCAAGAAAAATTAGAAAATATCTTTATTACAGAGAAGACAGGAAAGTTCAGCCCTGTAAAACAGGAGTAGAGCAGAGCTCATCTCTGCTACTATCAAGCCCTATCCTTGTTCCTTTTATTTTCTTCCATAGTTGGAGCTAACATTGCTGTTTCCTCAGTAATATTCCCTTTCCAAGCAGTTATTAATGTGACATTCAAAACAACTCTCCTTAAAATCCTAGTAGATGGCTTTTAGTCCTTAACCTACTGAGATTTTCTTCCAGCACATTTATTCTTGGTTTAAGTGAATACAGCAGTTGCTCCCTCATGAAGATTTATGCTATTGTGGTGAGTTGACCCTGTCCAGCAGCCAGGCACCCACACAGCCACTCTCTCACAGGATGGGGAGAAGGCTTGTGGGTCAATACAACGACAGTTTGGTAGGGAAAGCATAAGACTCACATGCAAGCAAAACAAAGTAAGGAGTTTTTTCCATAACTTCCCATTGGCAGACAGATGATGAGGCAGTTCCAGGGCAGCAGGGCCTTGGTATGCATAACAGCTATGTGGAAAGTTAAACACCAATACAACAAATATCCCCATTTTTTTCCTCCTTTCCCCCAGCTGAGCACTACATCATATGGCACGGAACACTGCTTTGATAAATTGGGGTGAGCTATCCTATCTGGGTCCCCTCCCAGCTTCCTGCCCACCTCTAGCAGACACTGTGGAAGTACTGCACTACAGTAGCCCACACACCGGCATACTATCACCACAGCTTTAGTTACAAATCCAAAGCAACACCATAAAGGCTACTGTGAAGCAAGTAACCTCCAGCCAACCAGTCCCAGCACAACCATTCAGATCTACAACTTAGGAGTGGGGCACCCACTTGACTGCAACATTGCTTGACCTCCCCCCTTGCACAGCCAGGCAGCTCTACTTAGCTCCAGGGCCTGACAGTCCCAGCTCCTGTGCTTCCTGTGGAGACAAAGTTGGGCTCCTTCCTATCACCTGACTCCAACCTCTTAGGCATCAGCCTGTAGAGTGCTGAACAGAAATCCTGAGTAATGAAAGCACAGGCAAAGATACTTAGGCAGATACTAAGTAAGCAAAACTGGCTACATCTGGGGTGAGTATAACTAGTTATTTAAACCGTCCCCTTTTTTGCCTGTTTATATTTTAGACCAATCCATAGATTAACATCAACTTTCTCATTTATTTTATCCACATTTACTTCTACCCACATTTACTTTGTCCATTTATTTCTTGGGTTATTCAAGTATTTCTCAGCACTACAGTATCTGAATACTTAATCGCATCCCTTGATCTCTGTTTCCATGCAGGCTAAAGTGTCCTCAGTATTTGTGTGGATATTAAAATGTTCTCTTTGGCCATAAAATCAAGTTGGTGGGCAATTACTTCAATGTGACACCTTACATAAGCTTACCATCATGCCTTCACTTTAAACATTGTAAGTAAATGAAATTATATTGTAGCCATTGACAACACATACAATTTTGCCTGTTTGATATCCCATTACTACAATAGCAGTCACAATGGTTTTGGAAAAAGGTCTTTTTCCATAAAAACGTGCTACCACTTTTGCACTCACAAGTAGGGCAGATTTGTAGGGAGCATAATAACGCCACTTAAGTGACTATCACAAAGTATTTGCTTGTTTCCAAGAGAATGTAAAGTAATACTCCCATATGTCTATATATAGAATTATTAGTAAAAGATGTCCAACAACTCCTACAGAGGATCAAGTTACTCACACAACTGATTCACCTGTGCAGTCAAAATAGCAAATCCATTAAATATTCTCAGACTAGATACTTAGCTAGGACATGGGACCAGTTGTGCAGCAGCAGGAATTGCACACAGATCTTCACTATAAAGAAAGATGCGAAACTGTAGCAGAAAAGAAAAACTGTTACTTCCAAGCAAGTAATGCTACTTGTTCGGTTCTACCAGCAGTTCCCAAAGTTCCTTCTTTGGATCATCCTTCAGTTTCAAAGTCAAACATACACAGATTTGAGCTCTTGGGCTCAAATCTACCCCTTCATGTGGGAATCCTAGAAACTCACGAGCCTTGTACTCAGAAGAAGAAAAGAGTAATGCCAATTTTAGAGGACTATGAAGATTAAGCACAGAATATCACTTTCATTACATTCTAAGGCCAAGTGTTGTATGGAACAGAAGTTAATAAAATAAGGAGAAAATCTAAATCCAAAAGTATAAAAAAAGCTGGACTGCTTTTCTGTTTTCTAGGATGCAAAGAAACATTGAATCTTGTTCCATGTGTCAGTTAAAGAAAAGCTACTGAGTGGCTATGCTATAACCCACTTAGATTAATCAGCAACTCACCAGGGATTGGGGTGCATTAGCATGAATTGCATGCTTAAGCAGCAATTCCCTGGACTTTATCACATCAAAATCTGCCTTATCTAGTAGTTTAAAGACTCTACAATCTTAGAAGTCTCACAGGGCCACACACGCAATCCTTTACTCAGAGGCTTGCTCCCAACTCTGCATCACTCCCCAGTCTGATTCCAGCAGAGCAACTGAGAGGAAGTAGTAACAAAACAGATGATCTATCAGTACAAACAGTTGATCAAATTCCTGGGCAGGTTTTCTGACGACGACTCCTAGCTTCAGGCTTCCACTATTTTTTAGTGGGTTTTAGTCTGTGTTTACAGACATCAGGAAAAAAGAACAAGTGAATGAATGCACACTTAAGACAAGAAAATGTCAAATGAACATTCTTTAATTTCCACCTCTCTCCCTCAAAACAACTAAGACAGGTAAGATAATGCTTTCAAAAGTACCTAGACACACAACTCCTGTGATATCACAGTGATTTGGAAGACCACAAAGGAGATGCATGACAGAATTACCAATGCCAGTTTTACAGGGTTCTCACCATGTTATATCCCCTTTGCATCCACTCCTGGATGACCATGTCTGTACACATCTTTACATGTCTTTAAGGAAAAAAATGACAACATACTGAAAAGCTTTGCAAGAAGCCCAACCAGACACATTAAATTCATTTTGACAGAGGAACTGAATTGCTGTGATGAAAACAAAGCCATGTTTATGGTTAAATTATGGCTTTAAGATATTTATCTATATTGGAAGGGTACAAAGTGGTCCTTCAAGGACGTAACCCCATACTAAGCACACATACTGGAATCAGTGGGACCACTTGATCTAGTTTTGTGAGGCTGGAGCACAGTAGCGAGGACAAATTGCTCAAAGGTAATCACAGAGCTAAGAAGGAGGAAAAGGATGAAAATGACATTGAAACACATATAATGGGCATTATGGGGGGGGGGGGAAGCACCACATAAAAGCAAGTGCTTAGACTACAACCTTCAGAAAAGACAAGTTGAAAAAGCTCTTCTGTTTGTGGTATTTAAAGTTCTACTGGAGAGACAAACATATAACACAAGAGTGCACAATTGTGATTCTAGTGTCTTCTAAGCCAGATCACTGAAGGTCTTTCCCCTTGAATTTGCTGCAAGTCAAATAAGTTTTCCACTATTATTCAGTGAAAACTTTCAATACAGTACACTAACAATGAAAGTAAAAGTGAGAAACCATATGGTTTTGTTTTTATGTTTTCTCCAAAAGTCTTTCCCAAGTGTCCTGATTCTGGCTAGAACAGAGCTAACCTACCCAAGCAGCCAGCACAAGTAAGCTGAGCTAGTCCTGGCTGTTTTCCACACAACCTGACATCACATCACACCTCCTTAAAAGGGGCTGGTTGGGGAGGGGTGTTGCTGCGCACCTCCAGGGCAGTCTGAGTGTGCGGCTGGGGCGTCTGGTTGGTGCTCACATTGGTGCCATGCTCAGTGTTATCATCTCTTCAAGTCTCTAGAGTACTCTGTGTTATCACCAAGTGCGTGCACTTTGGTTTTGTTATTGCTGTGCTTGTCAGTAAACTGACTGTTTCTCCTCCAGGAGTGAGTGCTCAGTCACTGCTTGGGGCTGGACCACCACACCAAGTTTGCTGGGTTTCTCTCTAACTGTTGTCTCTAAAGACTCAGTCTAGGATCTCATTATCAAAGTGGGTTCCCTCCTGCCTCATATGCCGTATTAACGATTTATGACCTTGATAACATCTATTCTAAATCCTATGAACTTCATTAGGGTTCTGAAAGTGTAATTTAGCACTCCATTTAAGGCAACGATATTGCAAGGCAGTCTAGAAAGTAGAGCAGAGCTTCCATCATTGCCGATGACAATGCACAGCAGAATCCCTTTTAGTCTCGCAGTTGGTGTTTCGGATACAACAGTAGTAGAAACTGACTCTGCTTAGTATAGCTGCTCTGCATGCACGTTTACACTGATAGGATACTTTCAACAAAGAACTTTAAACTGCATAGATATTTTTTAGACAACAACCTCACTTTAACTACAAGCCTGAAGATTATGTCATCTCACAGCAAAGTCCTATTTTTGGCTCCCTGTATTGCTTCAAATCCCATTGCTTTGGCTTGCAACATTTATTTGCAAATATGAAGTGCCAGATACACTCTGAAGACCAAAGAGAAAAACTCAGACTAAACTTTAGGATTTCCTTGTAGCTCAAGAAAAAAAAACGAAAAAAAACTTACCAATCGTTTCTATAATGTGAAAATATTGAAGATATTAGAGTTTAAATCTACTGAAAGAAGCTGTGAGTAAAATCCATTACAACTGAATATAGCTAGTCTGTGCGACAGAAGTTCCTACTTAGTCAACAACTTTTGGAAATCATTCAGATCAGGTACTGTTATGACACCCAATTTAAAAAAGTACCCCTCAAAATGCTGAACAGCCACAAATGACTTGGTTGGTAGAAGGGATGCAAAACCTTGAAAGCAGTGCAGTTGAAAAGGAAGTTTTCTGCAGAATGTTGTCTGTGTATGGAGACTCCAGCCTTCTGGTATCAAGTTTTGAAAGCTGAAGGTAAACGCACACCACACCAGGGGTGTGAGTGAAGACCAGACAAGTTTACCAGATACCTAAATCCTAAAAGAAAGTTGGAGGATCTCTGACCCATCCACAGTGACCGTACTGCCATACAGAGGTAGGCTGCAGCTCAAGAGAAAGTAAAAGTGTCTTGAATTGGCATTAAACGAAGACCTTCCTTCAGCCCACATGGCAGACACATACAACTGATGGGACAGTGAGAACTCATGCCCTTACAGAGCTAGCTACTGTTCCTGCCATTGCCAAGCACGGATCTGTTCTAGAATAGACTCCAAGCAGGCTTTTCTAGTTTAGCTTGTCAGAAGATGTGATTAACTCTATACCAGCAGCCTCATTTTTCAGGACAGTTAAATGCAAGCGCACAAGCGCTTTGTGGGGCAAAGCATTGTTGGTCTAGAAAACCCAAAATACACAACCAACAGCATGTGAATAAGTCTGTATTGTGGACATTTATAAAAAATGTTCAGTGCAGTCTGAGATTTATTTTTTGGACCATAACCTAATGAGATATGGAAACCTTACTGCATCATACCAAGACATCTGGTTGATGGAGAACTCCCTAGGACTTCATGCTGGCATTTGTACATTTCCCTCCCATGCTTCTGTAGTGAACATTTCCACTTATAATGGGAAGGCAAAAGGTAGAAGACAGACTCCCTTTCCTTTTGCTTCATTCAACAAGTACAAGGAACTCAGAGATAAAATGTGAGAGATCATTTAAACCACATGAGGAGGTAGGAATGAGGCAGGATAAGGGAAGTGAGCTGCTTATCAGTTGGTGACTGCGATCCAAATCTGACCAGTAAAATATATTCAGTGTTTGCACCTAGCACCAGCAAACGAGAGGTGGCCAAGTAGCTTATTTATCTAAATGAACACAAGCACATTCTTAACTCTCGACCTAGACTGAGAATAAACTGTCACTGCAATAAACATTCAGTGTTGAAACACACAGTAAGGTATCACACAGTTTAATATTAAAGATCAAAAGATGCAAAGTATTTTACTACCTTCTTAATACAAGAATGTTGCATGCTTGGAATTCTTAAAACTGAAACATTGATTTTAGGTTTAATTTAAAAGGTAAAAGGGGAAGAAGATTTGTCTGATGAAAAACAGCACAAGCCACAAAAGGAATTCCTGCTCCATGCAATGCATTAAGTTGTAATCATCTTATTCCATAGAATGGAGACTTGACATAAAGTATCTATACTACTACAAATAGTTTGTAGACTCTTAGCATAAGAGGTGTATCAAATTACTCAGATATAGTAAAGGGCACTGAAATAATTACTTGGAATCCAAACACAATTATACACATATACAATTACATCCTTTCCTCAGAAAGAAACCTCTTGTCTCCACACTACCCACAGCCAATACCACTGAAGACTCTGGAGAGACGGAGAAAGAACTCACTCTGGATGAAGACAATCAATCAAAATCTTCTCTGGAAGTAGAACTGCTGGTATAATAGATCAATAAATGCTACCTGTTGATCTACAGCAGTAGAATCATGAAGGTGTCTACTCACATAAAATGATACATACATGCGTATTAACCACTGCACGTGTGTGTTTATTTAAACAGTAATTCTAAATAAGCTTTAGAGGATTGCTTTTATTAACGCATCAAATACGTAAGCTGACATTGACAAGGACCCTCTTACTGCTCTATCAGCCTGAAATCCTGCAAGAGAAAAAAAAAAAACCCAGGGAAGTCAAATATTTATGGAAAGTGGGATTTTCCTTGCAATAGCCTCAATAAATATGTCAGTCGGGGGAAAAATAGGTCAAAAATAGAAAGCTTGTATCTCCGACATCAAAGAAAAGAATGTTTGTGTCAAATCTATTGGAGAAATTGCTATGAATGGTTCGTTGGTGTGAAAATATGACCCTTGTAATGCTGCTAAGATGAGCAAGACCTGGGATGATATGTTGAATAAGAGCTGGTTACAGAAGTTAAAAATGTCCATGGGAAGGCATTAATTTACATGTCTGTTTTCTCAGTATTTTAAAACGGATAGGAGAGGCAAGTGTAAAAAATTGCTTTTCAGGATAGTTCATTAATTAGTATCAAATGGAAAGTATGTTAGCATCAATAGGAGTTTGACATCCTTATAAATGATATTCAACGTTTTTCCCAGCACGTATATATTTTCATTTGAACTTGTTGGCTTCTTCAGTTTTAGATGATTTGTATGACTTTTCCCTTTCACTCACACTGTTGTATATGTGGTTCCACCATCTTCCACCCTTTCCTATAATATAAATTACATAGCACCTTTAAAACAGAGAATCAGGAAAACACCTTATTAGCTTCATACGCAAGGTTACTCAGGGAAGTGTGCACTAATCCAACACCTAATTCTGCAGCAATCCTAACACAGAAACCCAGTTGCCTCTGCCCCAGATACTGCAAGCAGATATTTCACCATAAATCTCAAAAAACTTTTCCATGAGTAGAGACCTGGGAACTTGACCCTGCTGGGGTTGGCTGTAACAACCAGCAGATCTCTCTGGGGAGGCCAAAAGAGGCTGCATATGCTTAACTCAAAGAAAATACCTTAAAGGGCAGCAGTCATTGTGTCTACCACAAAACACATAATTTAACTCTCAGTGACTCTTCAGTGCGAATCATGCCAGGCCTGCTCTGTCCCCAGAAGACAGACACCTCAATATTGGCTAAAAAAACACACTAAGTTGTGCTACAAATTGACAACGCTTCTGTTCGATTGAATTTGTATGTGGCATGGTTTATCACCTTCCTATGCTGCAGCCAAAGAGAAGGAAAGAGAAATACTGATAACTAAGGTGTGTCCAGAGTAAAGTGTTACAGATGTTGTGGTATTTTCTTCCCTCTCTCCTTTTCTGTATCACTTTCTGATTTATTTTGGGTTCCAGGGAGAATCTTATGGCTCATTGTGCTATTGTTTGAGTTTTATATAATCTACTGGCAATTGCTTACTCTTTCCATTATTTGCCAGAAACCCATTTTACACTGGAACATGGCAATAAAAGCCCGTTGCAGTTACCAGTATCTTCACATACAAAATTCAACTAATACATTTTCTTTTATGCTTTATCAAAAAGGCTTAGCTGGAAAATGTTTAGCACATACTAAGAATACAACACCAAGGACCGTTAAGAGAGGATGTTGAGGTGGAGGATGTTTTTCGTTTTTCTTTTTAATGAGAATAATACAAACTGAAGTGTTCTTACTCAGGGCATACATGAAAAACACAAATAAATCATTTCAGGTGAGCATAAATTCTGCTTGAATTGTAAATGACCCCGCTAACAGAAATTAGATTGAGGCAGCAGCTTAAGTTCTCTTCTGCACACCTACTCTTCTTTGGGGCATTTTTCAGATTCTGGCAAACAAATTTAGTCTTGAGCTGTAGAAAAGCTATGATTCTTAATGCTCTTCTCACAAATCTTCAATTACCCTATTTTTAAGATGTTTAAATGAAAAAGACTGTCGAGGCCTTGGCTTGTTTCTTCATTTTGGGATTATTTTGTACCTGTGTCGAGGGAATAATTTGATTTTGCTTACTGTCATCAAAAAGGCCAGTTTTAATAATAGATTGAAAAATACAGGGGGCTAGGTTTGCTGCTTCCTCTTTTCCTCCCTCATAGCCTCTGGTGGACATTAGCTTATGTAGTGATGTAGGATAAACAGTCCTTCAGACTGAATACTTAAATTTGTGAAATGGAAGCTCTGAAAACACAGGATACGATCTACTGACAGAGGATTATTGGCGGGGGTGGGAGGTGGAAGCAGATTTTAGCAGTTTTCTTTTTACTTTTTAAAAGCAACCAATCAGATCATTTAAATCCCAGATTTAAGTGGACTCTCATTCACAAAGTACAGTGCAATAGCTGACTCACTTTGAAATTGAAAACAGTGTCAGGACCTATGCCTGTTAGGGCACTGTGAACGTGGAACAACTCCATCGACTGCAAAGCAGTTAAAATCATATGTATTGGTGATTAGGAACCGGTCTAGAACATGCTTTAATTTCTTAACCGTTTCACAACGGAGATAAATCTCCTCCATATCAGTCAATTATTTGCTGTTGCCAGTGTTACAGCTATGTCAGACTCACTGATCACATTCTTCCTGATTGCTACCCTCATCCTAGAGAGATAACTGTACACAATAAAGGCAAAACAACAGATGATCTTTCAGCTGCCTAAAAACTTTAGGGAGAAAATTATCAAAGCAATTCTGTCCCAAGTACTCACTTTCTACTCAAGAGAATGAAGATTCTTAACCAAAAGCATGTAAAAATTTGTTTCAATCCACAGAAGTGTGAATTATTTCCAAAGAAATTAAGTAATTGGCTATACAGAGGACTAAAAATTAGTAGTATAAGGTATATTTAATAGAACAGTTAAATCCCACATGATTTTTTACCAAATGAGTCAGTAATTCTCTAGACATGTTTTAAGGGTTATCTAAATGCCAGGCAATTACAACTCTACAGAAACAGAATAAAAACTCAGTGTAATTAACATTCAAAGTAGCTGCTAATTTGTCAATTTATTTGCAGCTCGTGCAACTTCATAATAGAGTTTGCCAGACTAACCTGTCTAGATAGACACCCCTTGTGCCAGCAGAGTTATTAAAACAAACAATACATTTACAGTGCATCTTCAAATCTGCTAAAGCTGAGCAAAACCACATTTGAAGCTCCGAGACTCGCACCCAGCAGTGTCCACTTTAAATAGAAAAATCTCATTGATTGCATGAAACTCAGGTCTCATTTTTGTCCATCGATTCCCCTGGTGACCTTCTGCAGCATCAAAGCCCAGAGCGAACCCAATCTGACCCCGACTTTATGTGCATTATTATATTGAGAGACAGGAGCTACTTACAGTCCATGCCATTGTCTCCGTAGATATGTAATAAAGTATTCTAGAACTGCTCCTGCAGAGAACACTTCATGCACTCGGCATTTCCTTTTCTCTCTGTGTGTGTGTGTGTGTCTCTCTCCCCTCCAATCTTAAAATTCTTCTCTTTGCTGTGCCGAATGCCTTTTTTTTCCCCCTACAGTGGACAGCTCAAATGAGCAACTTCAGACTTTGACTAATACTCACATAACTCTCGGTAAACAACATCCTTCACGCAGATCTATAACTAATAATAATGCTCTTTATTAAGCTCTCCTGTGAAACAATATGTCTAATAAAAGCTGCTCTCCATGCTGTTTTAATTATAATAAATCACCTTCATTATGATGCATACTTCAATATAACATGCCTAATGCTTAGCTACCTAGGATACTACAATAATGAGGACAGAGAGTAGACACATCTTGAAGAAAGTTATTTACACACACTGAAAAATTCTACAGTACCCTACTGCTTTGCAACATGAATTTCAACAACTTTTATCTTACCTTACCGTTCATAACATCAGAGCTGAGAAGAAACACCCCCCCCGAAAGATGCTGTTTACACAAATAACAGGACCCTGAATACATCCACTAGCATGGAAAAATAAGTCCTTGCAGTGCAATCATTTCTCTATAAATGTATAAAAGTATTTTACCACCCTGTGCAACAAATCAGTGATGAGACTATAGGCTGTTGTGCGCCGGTACCTAGGGATTTCATGTCAAAGTCAACTTCCTTGGCAATCCCTAGGGAACTGCGCTGTGCACATTCTCATGAAAGGTGTGAAAATCTGATTTTCTAAAATGGATCAGTAATTCTCTATGAAGGGGAAAAGGATCGATAAATCTTTGCTAAGTAGATTGTAAAGGAAAAATTATTCTTTCAGTGACAGTACATTAGGATCCTCCAAACAATCTCAATAAACTAAAGACATAGCATTTCTCCACCAGCTACTTTTGACTTCTGATATATTTTTGTAATCTCAGATCATTCTGCAATGCACATACATTTATATTTGCTAAGCAATGTTCCATGTTGATGTTGATTTATGAGTATATGCCATTATAATGCTTGGCTGTGAGTAGAAAAAGAAAATTATTAGCTGCTTGTAACCTGATAGATGTGATACGAGGAAATGTCATTACACCCATGCACACATATATGTTTGTTACTATATCACTCTCTCTGTACCTACACAAATACTCTGTACTCTATATACACACAAAAATATTTACTACACTATGATTTTTTTTTTGTATGTGCACATATATAGTTACACTTTCAGGCACTGAGAGTTAATTATAACATATATAGTGACTGTAACTCTACCAGGTGCTTCACAGACCTGAAAGGTGTTGAGCCAGTTACTGAAGTAGCACACACCATCTGGCATTTACACTTTTAAATCAGATAGCCATGTTCCACTTAAACATGTGGATTTTACATACAAGCAAAAGCAGCATCTGCCTGAAGACAGCTCAGTAATATGGCCTGCAGTGAGCAGTCCAAATATACTGCCAAGTCAGAAACTGGCTACGCACACAAGCAGAGGAATTCATTTGTCCTTTTTACACACTCTCTTTCTCCTGATGCAGAGAGTAAGAGGATCCTGCCAGAAATGTCTGTAGTGTTGTTTCTGCAGCAGTGGTAATATGCACAGTGTGGGCACTTAAATGTCCATTCCAATTCTAAATGCCAGTGCTGGTATGAAACTTAACATGCTGGGTTGCATTTCTATTCCTGGCATTCCCAGCGCAGAAGTATTCTGGGTGGTAAT
Organism: Laterallus jamaicensis coturniculus; assembly: GCA_022605575.1. NCBI lineage: Eukaryota > Metazoa > Chordata > Aves > Gruiformes > Rallidae > Laterallus > Laterallus jamaicensis. The sequence goes on along the minus strand of JAKCOX010000031.1, from coordinate 1,455,288 downwards.
CTTTGAGGGGATGCATGCTGAGGAAAGGAAAAAAGAGCTTTGTCCCTCTCCCCGATGCTGACAAACCAGAGAGCAGAGGAGGCAGCCTCTGCTGCCCAGAGAAATCTACAGTCTGGAGACCAAGCTCTCTCCCCGCAAGTAGGTTTTGGAACAAATACGGACAATCAAGTCTGACGAAGCCCAGAACAACATGAGAAACCAAGTATGATGGGAAGGCACAGGCATGAAAAATTTTGAGTTCAGCACTCTGACACTGCTTCATATTTAACTGAGGCCTCTCCAAAAGGGATGGGGTTTGAACCCCATGGTACAGGTATTTTAAGATGCAGAATTTGGGAAACTAGTGACATCCTGAACACCAAACTGTGTACCTGAAGTTTCTCAGGCTTTTTCAGATGGTGGAATAATGGTAGGAACCATCATTCCTTATCCCCAGAAGATCTTATGCCTTGTACACTTCCACAGTTCAAGGAACCTGCTTGCACAATTTCCCTAATCCTTTCAGCTTTTCTTTTGTTGGCTGAGGGGATGGGGGGTGGGGGGTAGGTGTTTGTTTTTATAAACAGAGCAATCCTAACAAGAGCACTCAACATCAAATGCTGCTCAAAGTCCTAGTTGAGGACACAGAACCCAAACAGTCTGGGCCACTGCACTGCTTCATGCTTGAGAATGTAGTTAAAAGTACCTCTTTCTCCTATTAACTCTACCATCCCTATGTCCACCAGAACCAATGAGGGTGGAATAAGTGGACTTACAGTGGACAAAAATATATAAAGCAGAGTAGCAAATGTGGTACATTAATCCCTGATAAAACTGAGTCACATCATTGCCATGACGGACAAACAGATCAAGTTCTCTTGGGCTGACCAATCTCATTTATTCCCAAGGACACTACAGTAAAGGATCCTCAGAAGCCCACTGCAGCTTCCCAGCCCTGTGCATTTTGAACCCTTTCAGGGGAACTTCTGAAACCACCTCAAAGGTGGCAGGGAACAGAAATAAGGCCCACACATGTACATATGCACATACACAGCACTGGCTTCCCACAGGGAGGCAGGAACAACATTTTAAAGCTGGATGCTTAATCTACACCTGTCTCAAGTTTTGACCTAGGTGACCATGTGAAAATGAGACAGGAAACCAATGCCAGAGTAGTTCTTCCCTCTAACCCTGAACATGTGGAAGCACACTTGAAAGCAAGAAAGATGTAGCTATTCAGTAGCAGTCCATGGCTGGAACTCAAAGGGGAGCTCTGGCTCATACAGATACAATACTATACATACACACAATACTACACGTGCTCTCATCCATCACAGATGCCCAAAATTTGTTTGGGATACTCAGAAAAATATGAAATTGTCTTATTTTACCATGGATTTTGGAAAAGGACATTTTCACTGAAACTAAAGCAAGGAAGCACTCAATGTCACTGCAGCACCACAGATCAGAAACAAAAACCAGACAGGGCCTAATACTACTTGCAAAGCATCACACTGGTGCCACATCTGTTAAAGAACACATCTTACTAAAGTGGGAGTTCATGATCCACCACACCAGCAGGCTGTGACAGTTGCAGTTCAGGCTCTATGTTGCAATGAATACATTTCATTCTCTCATATCAGTATGTATCTGCACCACACTTGTGAGGACAGTCCCCTCCTGAAGTCACAGTTCAGACCCATGTCCATCTGTGACCAACTGACCCAGAGTACCATGAATCACCTGGTTTAGTGTGTAAGCATTTATTGAGACCACTCTCTAGCCTTCATAGCCAGCACCTCTAGGTGCTTTGTTTCCTCTGCTGTTCACAGAAAGGTTGGGATTTTTTTCTTTTTTCAGTGACAGGATTTTCCTGGAATGCAGGCAATATAATTTGCTTAGAACACTGCCCCCCCCAACTTTTTTTTTTCTAATACTACAGATTAGAACAGAGAATGCAAGATTCAGTATCTCTCCTCTATTTAAAATTCAGTAACAGTCTCCTCACCAAGGGAGCAACACTTGAAGCTCCCTGTTTGCCTACCTAGGATGGGCCTGTAGCTGATGGAGCTATTTGGGTCAGGAAAGGGAAGAACAATTTTTTAATTTTTTTTTTCCCCCAGGTTTTAATCTCCTGTAGTTTTCTAATATTCAGACATGATGTAGATTCTGAATTAATGGTACTGTAATTATTCAGTGTTGTGTTAACACTTACTTAATTTACCCACCTTTGCTTTTGATACAGTTCCCTTCCCCAAGCCATAAAGTAGCCTGGGAATTCAGCATGCTGTGCCAGTTCCTGGAATGATACCCAGTGGAGACCAATCCCAACTGTAGGACACTGCCTAGCAGGGTATATGCATGATTACAGCCAAGACAAATCCTGATTTTCTATACTCACTCCTTTGAGACTACCTATCTACTTCTCATCTGCACTAAGAAAACCCGATACTAAATAGTATGGATCTCTATTTAGAGATAGTGGCTACAATGTCTGAACAGCAAAGGACACATACACGTTCAAAGAGGAATGGTTGTAACTTGCAGAAAGGACAAAATCCTACACCCACCAAAGCACAAAATTTCTATTGCTTTAAAAGAGGGGAAACTCCATTCAAGAAATCCACATGGGCATTCATGACAAGGAGGCCCATGGACACATTGCATCTCAGGGCCACGCTCTTTTATGTCATCAAATGCCCACCACAAAGTACACCAGTGGTGCAATGTCACTAACCTTACACTAGGGACCTGTCCTGGTTTTGGCAGAGAGAGAGTTAACTTTCTTCCTAGCCACTGGTACAGAGCTGTGTTTTGGATTTAGGGTGAAAATAACACTGATAACAAGCTGATGGTTTAATTGTTGCCAAGCAGTCAAGGATGTGTCAAGTTCTTACACCTGACTGCCAACAAGAAGGCAGGGGACACCGTCAGAATAACGGACCCAAACTGACCAAAGGGATATTCCATACTATATGACTTCATGCTCTGTATATACCAGGGTGGTTGTCTAGGAGGCAGGGTGGCTTGGGAACTAGCTGAGCATCAGCCACAGATGATGAGAAATTGTACTGGTCATCACTTGTTTTGTATATTCTTTTATTGTTTTCCTGTTCTATCCTAGTAAACTGCCCTCAACTTGACACAAAAATGCTGGTTTCTTTTTTTCCTCCCTCAGTTCTCTCCCCCATCCTGGTGCAGGTGGGGACAGGGAGTGAGTGAACATCCATGCAGTTGTTTGAGCTTCTATCCAGGCCAAACCATGACAGCACTTTAGAACATGCTGCAAAAGCTGTCACTTTTTTTTTTCTCCTTCTTAACTATGTTATCCCAGAGGCACTACCTATGTTGCTGATTGGCTTGGCCTGGACTAGCAGCAGGTCTGTCTTAGATCCCACCAGTATTTTCTCTGTAGGACTGCAGAGAAGCTTCTAGCAGCTTCTCGCAGAAGTCTTCCCTGTAGCCCTCCCTGCTACCAAAGCTTTGCCATGCAAACCCAAATCATGTGCAAAATTGTAGGATATAATTCTATAATGAACTCCTATAAAGTTTCAAAAAAAGAGCTCTTCTATATCATGAGCTAAAATAAGCATTTGTATTCAAAGAGATGTTACACTCATGCTAATACAACCAGACAATGTGAACATTCAAATCAAATTATGGCACAACCCTGTAGTAAAGGCTGAAACTTACTTCCCCTCTTAATGCTATAAAATTTCACCTGCTTTCTCAAAGAAACCCAACTCAAAAAGTTTTATGCAATAGTTGATCACAGATTTTTCAAGAAGTTTAGAAGATATAAAGAAATTTTTGAAAATAAACCTATTCTAACCTGTTTTATCCATCCTGTAGAAAAACAATTTTTCAGAGGGACCTCAACAGTCTGGAGAAGGGGGCTGACAGAGACCTGGAAGTTAAATAAGAAGTGCAAAGTCCTGTACCTGGGGAATAACAACTCTGTGCACCCATGCACGCTAGCGCCAAATCACCTGGCAAGTAGCATGGCAGAAAAGGACCTGGGGTTCTGGTGGACACCAAGTTGAACATGAGCCAGCAACGTGCCCCTGAAGCAAAGGTGGTGAATGGTACCCTGGGTTTTATTAGACAAAATATTGCCAGCAGGTCTAGTCAGGTGATCTTTCCCCTCTATTCGACACTGGTGAGGCCACACTGTATACTGTGTCTGTAGTCACCCTCGGGTTTGACTGTCTTGGTTTTCGGCCACATCAGGGTTAGTTTTTACGAGAAGCTGGGAGAGGACACAGCCAGGACAGGTGACCCAAGCTAGCTAAAGGGGTATTCCATACCTTATGATGTCATTCTCAACATATAAAGGGGCTTGGCTAGGGAGAAGGGGTCATAAGTCAGAACAGGCTGGATGTCCAGTCAGGTGAACAAATCACATTGTGTATTACCTGCTTTGCATGCTCTAAGTACTGTTGTTGGTTTTTTGCTTCTTCCTTTGCTGTCCCAGTACTTTTTCCTTCCAATTCTACTTGCCATCCCACCAGGGAAGAGTGAGTGAGCAGTCATCTGCCAGCTGGGGCTAAACCAAAACACTAACCACCAATAGAGTAACTCACTCACCATACCAAGAAAGTGTACTGAAACATTTTCAGAACCATAGACCTAGGCTAATTTTAAGTGGATGCTCTTAACCCATCTCTCAGTTGCTTATAAAAATGATTTTGTTTAGAGATAACAGAAATTTTAAAAAAATTAAAGAGATGGCATAGCAGGCAGGTTCTCTGGAAAAACACCTTTAAAAAACCCTGGGGACTACAGATTGCAGAACAGACCACACCACTGTAAGGCACATATGCTATTCATATTAACCTCAGTAGACTTTGGCATGAACATGCTTAGATCTGTTAAGGACCAATCCATGCAGACGAACATCTAGGACCTGATTTAGGTCACTAACATTGGCAGAAGCAGGTTTACCATAGCCTGTATACAGACTGGGGCAGCATATGTAATGTCATTTCCTGTGAAAATCTGATTTCAATTAAACTGTCAGAACTTCTATAATACTTTGCAATGAGCAAACTCACTAGCTACATTTGTGACAGGCACAGACTACGGCAAACAAACATCATATCCATAAAATATGAGGCTGGATATAACCATCTTTATCTCAGTTGATTATCAAAGTTATCCTGAAAACAGGGAGTTACCTAGGTCCTTCTTTATAGAACACCATTCCCTAGCCTTCCAGCATTATAATCAAAATCTTCCATAAGCATTTACAGTTTTGTCATCAGCTCTACCCTCCCAACTGAAAAGCCACGAGACCTTCATGGGTACAAGCAGTTGTTGCCAGGCCAAGATGAAGAATTTCAGGAGCCATGACTAAAGAAGAAAAGGATGTTGGGCAGAAAAAGTCTTTCTTTCTGAGACAAAAGAGAAACCAGCTTTGCAGCTGGCTCTAAGCAGAGACTTCTGCCCTACTGAAGCCATCCATGACAAGTTGGTAGCCCTACTAATCCACAACCCTAGTTCTAACAAAATACACAGTGTGCATTTGAACTGGGAACCGGGCTGGTGGGGTGGTTGTTGGGGGCCTTTTTGTAACATAATTAACTTGCTTTAGCTACTTAGCATACCACCATGTCAGAGCAATTTACAACTTGAGAACAAGCAGAGAATCAAAGTACGTTGAGTATGAAAGATTAGGCATCTTGTTCAAACACTACAAAGAATCTAAAGGCCACTGGAAATGTCTTCTCTGTTAAGCTTGCTCTCTCCTCCTCTTCTTGCATAGAGTAGCAGCATGAACAAATCAGAAAATAAGACTGTTTATAAACCAAACTAAACCAGCTCAAGTCTGTTTTATTGACCGAGCAAAGCAGGCAGACGGCACAAAAAAGCAGTATGTTTTGAAATACTTTTAGAAGGTGAAGAAGTTAAGTAGCACTGTTGCTAGCAGCTATACAGTTCATGTAGGGAGTGTCTTTAAAAGGCAGGGGACGTGTAAGGAGAACGGGCTCTGTAGAGCAAAGCAGCATCACACCTCCAGATTACTTCATGCACAAGGCTGACAAGTCTTTTAAATATTGAGGACCATGTTCTACTCTAATTCCACACATGGGACTCCCATTAATGTCAGTGGGTGTTTCACACAAAGCGCAAGAACAGAAAACAGCCCTTGGCATCTTTTAGTATTAAAGAAAAAAGATTTCAATAAGTTTACTTAATCCATCAAACTGGCAGACTCTAGCATTAGCTCCTGTGATAGCGCTGTCAATGCTTGGTCAAGCCTAAAAACCTTCAAGCTTAAGCAAGTCTTGACACAGCAGAGAAGCAGGAGCTCAAGATGGCCAGCTGCAGGAAGTAAATAAACTTTTAAAAGCAAAGAGAATAAAGGATTAAAGGATAAAGAAAATTATTTCCCCCCCTTATATCAATTTTTTTTTTCCAGAGAAGAAATACATGTTTCTGAAAAAGAAACCTTGAGCTTGGCAGGCTGTGTGGAAAGAGAAAAGCAGAGACAAGTTTAGTGGGCTGGGCAGAGTGGGAAGCAGAGTGTAGCTCCTAATCCTGCCAAGTGAGTTTTGCATTGACTTTAGCGTATTAGAGGCACACAAACTTTTGGACCATGCACCACCTAGTTCCCTCGATAACCCAGAGAGTACCTGGAGTTAAAGGTCTCAGCATGTATTTTAAGTCCACAGGAAGAGGGGATTTGTGCCCAAGAGTACTTTGCTGTCAGAAGCCCAAGTCAGAGCTTTCACAAATTGTGTCTGCAAGATGGACAACCTTCCAGGGCAACCTTGCAGACAACTCTGATAATGCCTTGCCCCCATTGCTGTCCTACCCCCATGCTCCCAACAGGAACAGCTTCTTGACCACAGGTCCCTAATGCATTTTTCATTTTACTTTTGTTTAGACAAAGAGGGCCTTGTGCACTTCTTAGCCTAGGTTTTTGTAGGCTTGGTGGCTACCTTTTTTGGTGAAGCATCCCTGGCTCTGCAGTACTAGCCCTTGTGACAATTGCAAAGAGCCTAGCAACTCTGAAAAGTGTTAGAGCCAAATCCAAAACACTAGGTCCCAGTCTCATTGTCATATTTAGCATCCATCTAGTTCAATTATCACTCAGGGCTGCACTGTGGGATTTCTGTAGCAGAGAAACTGACTCAGGTACATGGTCTAGCTGACAATTTAGATAGACAAGGCCATTGAAATTGTTTAAAACTTATAGGATACATTGCATTAGTCATCTGACCTTGGTACATAGAAGATCTGAGGCAATCTAAACTGTATTACTCTCATGCAAAGGAGAAAATTCAAAGAAAGCAACAGAGTAGAGGTGCAGGTAGCTGTTGGACAGGGTTATGCAGGCTTTTCCTCTCCCCCTGGATATATTGATATACTTTATTTATAGCAGTAAAAGCATCTAAGCCCAAATAGCATTTGAAGTCAAAGTTAAAAATATTATAGAATGACGAGCCCTACAGCCAACTGTACTAACAAGTCTGTTCTCCCTTTATTTCTTTCTTCTAATTCAGTATACAGCTGACTTATTTGCACCTATCAGTTCAGCATATGAGCAGTAACAAAGCATAGCAGTCATCATGTTCTACTCCCTCCTTGTTCAGATGCTCTTTGGGATGAACTCCTACTTACTCACCACTGTCTGCCTTCCCTGTGTAGTTACATCAATCTCTCCTTGGACTGCTATTGAGGAAAAGCAATTGTCCAGAAGTGGAAGTTACATGTAGCTTTGAATGGGGCAGCTTCCCAGTGTTCATTATAATCAATGGAGTCTCTTTCATTGACTTCTGTAAGAGATGGATCAAAGCAAGACCCTTTCTTTAAGGTTCTTCTGAACAAATTTTACCTGAAAATGCCAAGATGCTTCCTGCCAGAGAATCTACAGAGAATTCAGGTAGAACAGTATTTTCAGTTTCACAACAAACTCCCATTAAATGAATTGCCTTCTGTGGTTTTCCAGTGTCGATTCCAATTATGGCTAATGCTGTGTAAACCCTAGGCTTAAAAAACTACATCAAGAAGAGTAGGGTAAAGGTCAGCACACACAGGGGAAGCACCATAATTTTGGCTTAAATTCTTTTTGGGGTACTGATTTTCAAAACTACTTTGTTTACAATTCATGGAAAGTAGAAAGATTACACTGGCACTGGTTTGAAGAAGTCTTTGTGAAAGGAAGAGACAGAAGCACCAGCAGAATATATCAAGTCATTCTAATGATATGCACAGAAAATAAAGTCACCCTTAACTACTTCCTCAGTAATGCACCAAAAAGACGTAACACAAGCACTTCCTAAGTCATGTCCCGTGATTCTGATGAAGAAACCAAGCACTTCAGCATCAATGGCTTGAACAGGCCTTATATTTGCAAACAGACATTGTTACAAATTCACAACCAGTTCCAATACCATGCAAACCACTGCAACTTAAAAATATACATCCACACCAGTAGAAGATAACCCATCTGGACCATGGAGGACTTGTTAGTAAACCAACCTTCACATATAGTGTCCTGGGACAGTTCCCATGAAGTGAGTCTATTTTTGGAAAGAAAGTTTTCATCATTGCTCAACAGCCATACTAGATCACGGCAGAAGAATTTGATCTAGTAAATTCCTGCCAGGCACAAGCTTCTTAAACAATGTTGCAGTTTCTCCTTCTCTAGACTCTACCCACTGCTCTGAGAAAAAAAAAATAAAAAAATCAAGTATCTAAGTAAAGAATCAGCTTTAGTATATAAATTAAGTATATACAGTCTTTATAAACAGGACTCCTAATAGTACGTTTAAATTATAACTTGCACTTTTGAAGCATCCCCATGGAGTTAATTATAAAAATGAATGAAATAATGCCACAAAGACTACAGAATCTCTCACACACTCCCCCTACACTGACTTCTCTAGTTTTAATGTCTAGGACTTACACAGTTGCAAACTACAGCTGCTTAAATGACAACTATTGTTCACTGCATGATATTTGGTGAAATAAATGCTTAAGTATGAAATCCATTAGTGCCACATATACCATACACTGCATTTGCAAAGGCTTAGTTCAGGGGGGAGGGAAATTCCTCTCCCCAGATAAATACAGCTTTTAAAGTTTTTTTTTATTATTATTATTTTCTTCCAACAAAATATCTATTTTTTGGAACATCTCTATCCACTGGTATCCTGAAACTCAATGAAATACCTCAAGGCAAGTATTTGTTCGCTATTTCCTGTTGGAACAGTGCAAGAATGTTCTTTGTGTTATTTGAAGCAAGCAGCAAAAATGGCAACAACACATGGGTGACTTCACTTCCTTGGGGGAAAAGAAATTCCAACATATATTTAATATATATTTATATGCTGTATAATTAAAAAGGTAACCCAGAGAGAACAACAGGAACCAACAGGCACCATTGAAAAGGGCAGATGAAACAAGAGGACTATGTGCACCAAAGTGCAGTGGAGCAGAATCAGAGGTGAGGTGCTACCCATCAGCTCCCACAGACACCACTGAAGAGCCAGCTCAAAACTAGGACAGCAGCCCCGTGGTTTTTGCCTGGTTTAACTTCCTATAGACTCCAGTAACTGCAAAACACGTGCAAATGAAACAGTAAGAGAAACGACAGCAAATCCTGTTTCTCTGTGGTCTTTTTCCAAGCAGTTTGGAAACCAATTGTGCCACCACCTGCCACAGAAAAATGTTGTCCTGGGTCACTGCCACTCCTCAAAACTAAAAATATATAATTTGGATGAGGATAGCCTCCTTTTGTAATGCTTCATTTGCTCTGTGATCCCAAGCTGAGAGAGAATCCAGCCAATTATACTGAGTACAAACACATTATAAATAAACATCATGTGCTTTAAAGAAAATAAAATATTCCTTGTGTATTTATGAATGATCTGGCCTGCCTTTGAATGAAAACTCAAATACAGGGAACAAACAGTTTAGGGAAAACTATACTCTCATTCACACTCAGTAGAACTGCGATTACCTCTTTTTCCCTTCATGAAATAAGCTACTACTCCTCTAAAGTCAATTTGCAAGAGCCTCAGCTTACAAAAAAAAAGATAAATAACTCCCTCTTCCCATAAAAACATTCAAAACAAGCCTATCTAGACAAAAGGCCCAGTTTTCCTACTGCTTTGTGCTATGGTGGAAAAAAACAGTTGTCTGCTACATTAGTGAGAAATAACAACTTCAGAGAGTCAGACACATGCTGAAATGTTTCAGTTGAAATCAAACTCTAAGAAATTTTTTAAATGTTTTCAACACATCAGCATGAAGCATCGACCTAGTTGGAATCACTTAGATCTAAAGCAAATGCACTGATTGTTTTCACAGCATGCTTTTCTTCTTCAAGCTGCAACAGGCAGACTGGCAACTGCTGTTCGGAAAGGTTTTCAGCCCCCTGCCTTGGTCTACTGTAGCCTATGACACAATCAATACCAGGGTTAGGAGGCAGAGGAAGCCAAGGAAAGATTATGAAGATGAGGTGAGTGACAGAATTGCCGTACTGGATTTGTTCTCTCTCACCTTGAGTCTTTTCTGCTGCAAACAAAGATGGAGAACCATCCCAATTCTTTCTATGAGAAGGGGGCAGAGATGGTGAGGAGACCACGTGGTGTGAGCGCAGGCAGCACTCAGAGCACTTAAAAACATTCTGCTCAACGGATACAAAAGAAAGAAGTTCCTGCCAGCAGAAGTCTTTTTCTTTGTCAGGGTGGGATGGAGATAATGCTAAAGAGAGCTTTTCTCTCATTAATCGGTATAATTAGCATGCATGGTGAGAAAAAGTTCACAGTGAAATAAAACTTGAGCATTCTCCTTTAATCATTTCACCTCAAACCAGCCTGTGCTATCTGCAGGCATCTCTACTCCAGCCAATCCGATAGGGACCACTGCCTTTCAACCAACTTCCCTCCCTTTGCACCAGTGCACAGGGAGCACTCCAGACACAGGCCCTGCTTAACATGCCACCGCACAGGGTACTTTTGTGGCCATGTTATAAAGATCTTAATGGCTTTCAGCTGTTCAGGGACTACATTATTAAAGATTTTTTACAGTAACCCTAAAAATTTTAATACAGTGCAGCTTTTGTTAGAATCTTCATGAAGGAAAATGTGACTTTTAAGCCCATTCTGGAGATGCCCTGCTGTTCTGCTGCCCTTATCCTGCCACCAGTTTATGGAGATAGGTGACTTAGCTTGACCTTACTGCAGTAGTGTAAGAAGGGATGGAAAGAAACAGTTCACAGGGAATTAGAGAGGGATGGCCTGGTTGATGCCACTGTCTGTTCTTTTCAGTTGAGCGTAGAAGAATCCCAGGAGAAAAGCATATTTGGACATTAATAGCATGCAGCAGCCAGAATACTGTTGGCATTCACAGTCAATCCACATTTATATTTTAATATGATAAAAAACAGGAAATGGAAGAGAGAAACCCAGCCCCAGCCCCACCCCCATTCAGTGACATGAATTTTAGATAGCTATTTAAGTGCTCTATAGGACTATTTACTGTAGGTTACATAGGCTCAAGACAGCACATCACTCCAATCAGGATAGGGCTCCCTAAACCCACAGCACAGGCTTGTGTATAGACAACCCCATTGTAATAATGGGGTTAACCCCACTGCAGAGCTTTTGTTTGCAAATGGTTACAGCACCATTATTTGTGCTGCACCTACAAGTATGATGTTGTATAATTCTTCACACCTAAACAGATAGAAAATTCTCCCAGTTCAAAAAAAAAAAAGCAGTTTGGAGGAAAAATCCCACCCATACAATGTTTGCTTTGTCTTTTCTAAATACACAACAAAAAGCATCATTTGGTTGCAAATGGCCCATTGTCAATCTGCCATCCACACTTCAAGACATTCCAATAAGAAACAGAAGATTTGTTTGGCCCTGCAAAGTTGAAGGTCTTTCTTTTTGTGAGGGAGCTCCCTATAGATGAGTCCATTACTTGATGGTGTCACTCATGACCAGGAAATATGTTTGGTAATTGCATGATACTGACATCTGAGGTTTCTATTAATCCCACCTCAGAGTAAGAGAGAAGTTTCACATGTCAGAGCATTTCCTCTCTTACACTGCATGGAGTAGCTTAGGCCTGGGGCAGAGGGGTCTGTTCTGTTCTTTGTGTGCATCTTTCCATCAACCATCTTTTAAACCTATAATGTAACAGGTAGGCAGCAGACTTGAATGAAACCTCTTGCCTCAATGGATTTTTGCTAAGGTTTGATGATATTAGAACCAACATATAGGGTCATTACTGTAAAAAAATACTGAGAACATGTAATCACAATTCAACACACATGTATTTACTTCAACTTTATCCTGCTAAGTATTAGAATGGTAACACCACACACACACACTGAAAGGCATGGAATCTAACTCAGTCTCATGTCAAGGATGACTGCAAAGTCTATACATGGACTGAGGTCACACACTTAACACTTGAAAGCGACACTTACCAGTAGTTAATTAATGAGAAGGTTCTTTTGCACAGAAATTACTGCCAACCTCAAAAAACTAAAACCAATCAGAAAAAACATGGCAAAACAGTGGATATGCAACAGCCACATTTTGTTTGAAGACTTCCATTACATTTTGAGGAGACAGACCTATACCAAGAAGTAGCACTAGTGAGAGTAGCATTAGAGGAATGAATGACAGGAGGAGGAAGATAGCAAAGCATCTTGCTCCACAGAAGAAACACCACCTGCTCTGGTGGAACCTGGGTGAGAAGCACGCTTCCACACAGGGTCATAGACACAACTTTGACATATCTCTCATGGCAATGGTTACTGCTCAGAGCCTCAGGTGGAAACACCTTGGGTTTCCCAAGAGCTTTCATCTCCAACTCCTTCAGCACAGCACCAATACCGCATTGCTTCCATGTGAAACTGTGCTCCTCTAGAGATTTCATCTGTGGTGCTGGACAGCCAGAGGAGACCAAGGAAGCTACATGCTACCTTTTAATTGATCATGGCTGCACACAAGCATATTAGCACTTCCAGGCCTTCACCCCTGCAGTGATTTTTTGCCTAGACAATATCTGGAAACATAAAAAACCAAATGGGGAACAAACTTTTTCCTGTTAAGAAATTTAGGAAACTAACTATTATCTACAAAAAGCTGTTTAAAATTGTTCATTTTTACCTTACACTTATTTTTACATGTGGTATTTGTTATCATTACATCATTACACACCCTAGCAAGTCAAGCATCAGAAAAATCAACATCTTCAATTTCACACTATAACTTTGCTTAAAAAAACCCCAACCCAAATAAAACCCAGTAAAACATATTACAACACCCATTGCTGATAGCTGATAAAAAAATTCAACAAACCTACTTTAGATATCAGTATGTGCACATATTAAAGAAGTTCTTGCTGTGAAGAAGTTAGGAACCAGAATTTAAGACAGACCAGTAATTCTCAACTCATGAGAGCCCACTTCTGGACACTATAAAGGGATGTTATTGCAGGCACTGGGAACTTCTGAGAATAATGATCAAAAGGAGGTTCAGGTGACACAGTCAAACCAGAGGCCTCCATTCACCAATCATTCCTTTGCATTGTCCATCATTATGAAGCAATACTTGAGGGGAAAAAGCTCATCATAAAGGGGAACTTTTTTCACAAGATGCTTTCAACTTCCCAACTGCTATCCAGCTCATATACCATTTTTCAGATGACAAGCACAGACTCAAATAATTCTCGATTTCAAGATATTTTATAAAACTTTTTGAAGGGAAACATACCTGATAAAATAAAAATCAAGGTAATCCTTTGAGAAAAAATATTTTTATTATTTAATATAATGAACATGCTATGGAACACACGTCCCCTTCTGATGGAGGGGAGTTGGAGCATTTCCAGCCCTCAGCTTTGGTATACTGCTTAGGACACAATTCCCAAAGCCTGTAACTTTGGCCTAACAGGCCAGCTAAAATTTAAAAAAATAATATCTTTTTAAACAATTACTTGTTTAGAAGTTCTATATCATGAAAGGCACAGTTCACATCTCCTAACTTAAGAGTTACTACTAAGAGGTCAGTAAGACTTTCTACTGTAGCTCACAGTCCTTGCTTTCCTTTATAGTACTTGGAGAGAAAAAAGGCTTTAAAGTGACTGGCTTAGACTTTGACATGTAATTTCTAAGACGACTAAATCAGAGCAGATGAATGCCATATGAGAAATTAAGCATCAGAAGACAGAAAGACACATATTAAAAAAAGCCTAACTATAATTATAGGTTGGAGGAGAAAACTTACTGACAATTACAAGATTTGTGAAACATGCAAGTACAACTAGAAAATTGAGAATTTTTTTAAAGTTTCCTTAAATTATGTAGATGGAGGTTTGCCAGGCCATTCTTTCATTAAAAACATGTAACTGTACAAAGTGCAACATCCACCCAGTTACCAGAAACGTGTTGGTTTATGCTGGTCTCCAAATCTAAGAATTTAAAAATTAATTAGGTCTCTCATTCATGAAATAAATCAGAAATACTTGTGTCTATTTAAAATCCTTTAAAGTAACATTAACTACACTAATTACAAAAAAATTAGGATAAGTCCTAATTCCCCTCTGTGCAGCAACTATCTTTTTTACCACATGAAAAATAACAAATTTCTGAGGCAAAAGAAAAAACCCAAAATGTGTTTAAATCTGATCTTGAAAAGGCATCACTGACTTCAGCAGGGCTTCTCCCATACAAGCTGGGCCCAAAAATATTGAGACTAGAACACTAGTAAAGCAGATCCAGATGAGCCTAAAAACATGAAGCTTGCTGCCATAGCAACTTCTAATTATCACAGGGTCCTAATGTAGAAAATGTATGGATTGATACTAAATTTTACACAAAACTTTGAAATGCTGTATTGACCATCGTCAGAAATGGGATACTTAATGAACAAGGATCTTGTGTTGAATGTCACTTCTGCAGCAGCAGCAACTGGTTACAGTAAAATACACTTCCTGTCACAAAGCAGAAGGGTTCTTTAGACCAGTAAGAATGAACATATCTTCAGGTTTCAGGGCAGTTAAAAAATAACTTCCTTCACAGTATACTGTATATTAGTCAATACATAGTTTTTTGAAGGTAGAAATTTTTCCATAATCTTAGCTCATCAAGATCCTTCAGAGCAGATTTGGAATTGTCCTGTTCCCAGCACAGGCCTTCTCTACCTGTAGCTACCACAAATTCTCTAGGTGGTATCAGTAAATTAATAAATCCCTGTTGACTTCAGTGAAGCCAGGATGTTCCCCCTTTATTTCCACAGACTTTCGTAAGCAAGCTTAACAGAGTCTGTAACTTGACAGTACAGTAGAGTCGGATAAATGCCCTGTGTTTTATTTATACAAGGAAGTTTCCATTATGGCATTCTTTAAGCAGCAAGGTAATGTTTGCTGCTGCTGCTTCTCTGCAGTCCGTTTATACTTCCTGAAGCCTTACATGTTATTTCCAGAAAGGTAAAGACAGAAGAGCTTTGGAACATGGGACAACTGGGATAAACAAAACAGTCCCTCATTAGCAAGGTAATGTTCTTAACTGCAGAGGCAGAACCCTGCTAAAACAGCAATTAATTCTTTACCCTGAGACACATCCAAAGCATATTGAATCTTGCCACAAACTTAGATAGATTTTCGGATTAGGCTCTAATTAGTATTTTACACTTGGTCTGACTGCGCTCATGATAAAGGCCTGTTTAGCAATATTGATAGCAGCATGTTTAGCAACAGTGTCAGAACCACGTCCGTGCATGCAGCCTGTGTTTTGAACAAGATCCTGTATTAAAGAAAGTCAACAGGAGTAAATTTGCATGATAGTTTATACTTTAGTTCTATCATTCCTTTGATACAGGAACAGAGTGGGCTATTTTATCAGGTTTTCCTAGGAACCAGCAAATACAAAGTGATCAAATACCTGTTGTGAACTACAGAAAGAAGGGACATGAAGTGAGCCCAGTACACCTCAGCTCCACCTACTGATGCTGTTACCCACCTAAAATGGGCCTACAATACTGGGAAAGCACCTGATAGAAAAGAGTCTCCTAGACTGGAAAGAACACCTGATAGAAACAGAACAGTAAGGAGGACAACAGGAGCAAAACAGTACCCCATCTTTCTATAAGCACACATTAACATCTGTTATCTGTTCTCTAAATGAAAAACGTGCTTAAAACGCAGCGTGCACAAGCACAGCTGCAGAGCTTCTTCTCCCCTCCCCTTTTTGGCCTATGGAAACGTCCCCCTGAGCACTGCTGATCCCCTGCCCAAGCACCATGCTGGAATTGGGGCACTCCTTTAAACGCCACTCTTAACACCTTCTCTACTTCCACACACAGACACACTGACAAGTAAAATCACTAGGCTCAACTATATATTTTTCTTTGGAGGCAGCTGAAAGGCTCAGGAGTGAGAGCACATTGCATTTGTAAAACACTTTGGAATACATAAGTACACTAAAGAGAGATTCTTTAAGAAAGATGCAGATGCACTGACATAATATTATCCAAGAATAAAACCCTTTGATGTAGAAGTCTTCTATGAGCACAGAACAAAAAAGCAGTCATACTGAATGCTAATTGTTGTAAGTCCAACACATGTTGGGAAGAAAGCTTGTTAGCAGCACTGTAATGCAATGCTTGAAAACAGCAAGACAAAGGATAGATTCTCAAAATAACTCAATTTTTTGCCTGACTGTGGTTCTGCTTAGCCTAACAGGAATTTTGCAAGTGATACTATAACAGTTGAAGTAATAGGATGTATCTGTAAGCCTCTGCTTTCTATTTTTTGCTGCTTAAAATGTTAAAGCCTTCATCAAGCTGTTGGGAAAAAGAATCCAATATAAAAAAAAAAAACATGAAACCCCTACCTGATAGAATAATTATTCCTCTGCTCCTCCTTTTAAGAGCAGCTTTCAGAGTTTGCTGTTAATGTTCAACATTTTTATAAGTGATACATCTTTCCTCTTTGAGGAGAGGGTTTCCACCTATCAAAAAATTCAGCCCTGAAACAGTGGTTGGTGTTTTTTTTAATTTTAGCCTGTAAAAAATAAACCATGGGAAAGCCAGGCACTACCAAACCACAGAAAAGTAAACCAAATGCTTTTTCCAAACTTGAACTACATTCTGCAGAACAGGCTACACCTTTATCATGAATCTCTCTCTAATCTGTGTTTCATAACTCTGATTTAGGAAGCAACTCACAAAGAAGTTATCTTTTAACAATGGATGCTGAATTTCCTGAGCCACCTTTCACATTAATCTGCAGCTGCTCATAGACTGCCTCAACTCTACATGCAATTAGCTTTCCCCAACATAACTTGGGCAATTCAACTATCACATTTTCTCCAGCATTCCCCCTGCATCTAGTACAGAGAACCTTACCTGCAAAATTAAAACTCAGCAATACTATGATCAGGATTAATCTACTTTTACTGCCTTTCAACTTTGAAGAAATCTGCAAAGAATTCCAATCATTTTACCTTACATTTTCACTCATTGCAGCTAGCAAACAGACATACTGTGTACAACACAATATAAAATAACTAAGGAGTTTTGTAAAGCTTGGACAAATGAGTTCTCTTTTATGTCTTATTGTTATTTGTATTTTACTAGGAACTCTCTAGGTAAATGGATACCTGCACCATTTTAATACCTGGGCCTTCACAAAAAGTCTGTTATAACAAGGTGGAATTTTTCAGCTGAAATTCAGTAGCATCCCTTCTGTACTTACACAGTTCTTAGATTAGTCCAGCACAACATTTTCAATGTAAATACAGCACAAGTTCTTATGCTCATAAAATGAACAGGATCTTTGCTGGTTATTTCATGCATGCTATGAAACATTCCACAATCCAATAATAAACAACCAGCACTTCTCACTACAGCCATTATACTTAGATGAGCTGTGCATCACTAGGAGTAGTAGGAGCCTGGAACACCCTCAATACATGGCATGACACTGGTACTGAGCCTGCATTTGTGTGCCTGTAAATCCCATCAGCTGCACAGCTGGCAGTTTCAGTGCCCTCTTGGCTGGGCTGAGCACCAGCTACCTAGCAGCTATGCTTTGCCCCTTCTAAGAGCACTCACATGCAGAGAACATTTATGCACCCCTTCTGCTCCCTCAGCCCACCGTCCTTCACCCCATGCAATCTTTCCCCTCAAAAAAAACCAAAGAAGTTAAATTGGTCTTCAATTCAGGCTGAACATGAATCAGGGCCCTGGGGTTCAGGGGCCCAGAATTCCAAGGCACTGAAGCACATAGAGAAACCTTAACTCAGTCTTTTCTTTATAGAGCAGGAAACACAACCCAGAAGCTAGCCCGGTGTCCAGCTACTCACAGCTTCCTCCCAGGGCAATACCAGGCCTTAACTGCCCTGAGCAGCCACAGCTGGCACTGCCCCAGTCAGTCCAGTAATGCCACAGTTGTGCTGGCCTCCAACTCCCCACAGCCCTGCCACAGGCCCCATGGCCTGGCGTAGCCTCTTACCTGGCTGCTGTCTGGAATAGTGGCCTGGACTCAGCCACCGCCACAGCTGCTGTTCTGGGCCTGCCCCAGTCAGGAGCTGAAGGGGCAGGCCCCTGGCTAGTAAGACCAGGTCCTGCTCTTCAGGCTGCAAAGGGATTCCTTCTCCCTTCCTTCCTCCTCTACTCCCCCCAACAATAGAAAAGTACCTGCTGATTTCTACTTCAGCTGAGGTAAATAAATGCCCTTGCATACCCAGCAGGTGTCCTCTATTACCATTTGTATCTTCCACACAAATTTAAAAGGACCGAGACAGTAAAGGGGAAATGGCACAGTTAAAACTGTGGGCCTAAAATTTTTACAGTGCACGAATTAAAGAAACTGAAGCACACACTGGCAAAACTAGAAGTGTTGCAGAACAAATAACTTTCACCTTAAAATTTTCTGTGTATTTCACAACTCATCCCTTGCTGTATTGCATGATGCAATTACATGTCTTATGTATACCACCCTTGTGCTAAAAAGCCAAATTTTGAGTGTCCCCACCTGACATCTGTTGCTGGTAGCAGCCTTCCCTGAGCACAGGGACACTGATGGAGGACTATAGCAGCAAGAGATTCAGCGGTACAGATACCAGTGTGAGCTTGCATGTGAAACTCATTCTTGTCAAATCATTTGCAAAAAGTACTATTTTAGTAAAACTTAAGCAAGTAATGCTTGTTCTCTTTCTCTAGCCTGAAGAAGAGACATTTACCAGATTAAAGCATGACAGGGGAAGTAAAACATATATGCTTTCTCCTAGCCTTACTCATGCTGGAGATGCAGTCAGTGTCCAAGGTGTCATTTCCCAAGCAGAAGGATAATGACCAAAATACAAGATATCTTTTAGAAAAGCAATTTCAAAAGGATTGTTAAATCCTGTTGGTGGGGGTGGATGGATTGGTACCACAGCCAGCAATGCCTCTGCTAACAGAATAGCTCTGGATGTAAGTCACCTTTAAGGACAGCTTCATTGACTTGTTCTTGGTTTAGTAATCTTTATCTGAAACACTGCAGGCCTTGATTTGCCACAAAACAATTCCTATGCCAATACACCTTCCATTAAGGCATGAAAATAGAGTTTATAAGATTAACAATAAGGTGCTAAACATTTTGTAAAGTATCAATAAAGAACAGAAAGGTGACAGGATCAGACTCTGCTTTTACACTTGTCTCAGGTGTTGCTGCACCACTACCCCAACCAGACTTTGCTGACACGTGGTAAAATGGGTCCTTGAAATGGCACCTGAGCAGATGGTGAATGGATAAAGGTGAAAAGAAAGGATATATGATTGAATGATACAGAGTAACACAGGATAGATTAATACAGATATAGCTTAAGAATGGATGCTGTTTTACTATTCTCAGAGTTCCCACACAAAACTCTTCCATGCGGCTTTCTGCCATGGCGTAATCTTGGCTACTTAGTCCTAATCTTTCAACCTCTGCGAGTCCTCATAACCACTGATTCAATTCATAAAACTGTTACAAACTCAAATTTTCATCCTTACTAAAACACCTTTTCTTTAGCTGCCATGCTCTTTCATGCTGCATTCTCTCCCTTTCTTCTAATCCTGCTTTTTTTCACACCCCCATGTTGGCAATTACTCCTTTCCCTTTGCACGTCACTCTGCCCCACGTAAGTGGTTTATGCTAGCTACCTATTCCCAGTTCTCCTTCAGTATGATGGCATGCTCTTACTAAATCATACATTAGATTATAGTTGCAATTGTAAATAATGCTGAAGGAAAGCTAAATAAGTTTTAGAAAATTATCCCCTCCCATCAGAGATAAAATTGGCGTAGTATAGGAATTAAAGTGACTTCAAGCTGCTGAAAGTAGCAATTATATCTGTTCAAAGGATAATCCAATGTTGTTTCTCTGTAGTAACCTGAAGCTTTTACTTTGCAGTAAAGGAACTCTATTAGACACTTGAAGTAAAAAAGCACTTGGATTTGCAATGCTTCCATTTTTAACATTGTAAATAACTAATTGAGGCTGTGGGGAATTAAGAGCCAAGTATCACCTATTATAGAGGTTTCATGTGTCTACTTTGTACAAAGACCAGTGTCTATATATATCAAAAAATCTATATGGCAGTAGCTGTTCTAGCAAAACTACTGGATAACTTGATAGTTTTTATCTGTTGGAAATAGTAATGGGAAGATATCTGGGAAATTTTTCATTCAAAATGAAAATTCAACTATGTTAGAACCTTTAATCCAAAATTCCTATCAAAAAGAGAGAATATAAGTCCGTATGTCTTGGTTTGGCCTTTTACTAGCAGAAGAGTTTGAGTGCTCAATCTAAAGTTGCTTTTTCTTTACAAATTTTCATTTTTTTAATCTTTCAAAATTATGCAATCCAAAATCACACAAATATTTAAAACCAAATAAGACTTTTCTGGAACTTGGGACATATGTGTGAGTGCTTATACCTATATATGTGTGTGTATGTAGATGTGTGTAGATGCATACATAAACATTCTGCAGTTTCTAGGAAGGGGAAAAGTTATGTATCAAATACAAAATTCAGAAAGAAATATAATAAAATATTATCTATATTGTTAAATGCTATTATGGAAACATAGGCAGGGGTGTTGAAGTATAGAAGTAACGCTAAAGGAACCTAATCTGTGTGACATATGTAGTTGTTTACATAATTAAAGTGTCTATTATTATACATATTTACAAGGAAAACAAATTATGCCTGTGCAAATACTTAATTTTAATTATATGGCTTAACAATACAAATAATGTTTTTCATGTTTTGCATGTGTAGCTTCATATTTTTTAAAGGAAAACTGAGATATTTTGCCAGTGGAGTTTGCCAGGGAAACTTGCCCCACAGGGTTTTGATTTCTGTACTTATGGAATCGTAGAGTGGTTTGGGTTGGACAAGACCTCAAAGATCACCCCAGTTCCACACACACCGCCTCCCCTCCCCATCATGGGCAGGGATACCCTCTAGCAGGTGGCCCAAAGCCCCATCTAACCTGGCCTTGAACACTGCCAGGGAGGGGGCAGCCATAACCTTTCTGGGAAACTTGTGCCAGTGCCTCACCACCCTCGCAGTAAGTAATTTCTTCCTAATGTGTAATCTAAATCTACCCCACTCTAGTTTAAACCCACTACCCTTGTTCTATCACTATATTCCCTGATAAAGTACCCCTAGCCAGGTCCAGACCTCCCAGCTTTCCTAGACACAGAGCAAGTCATCTTCTCTACTGCCCCTGACAGTTCCCAACCTCCCTTGAACCCACTCTCCCCTCAGGCTCCTACATTTCCCCATCATCCCTCACCACTCTCTAGTCCTGGCTGACTACTTGTGCACTTGTCATTTCAATCTATACCTCTATCTTCCCTGGCTTTTGTCCTCTCTTCCTTTGAATCACACCTTGTCTTTCTCCATCTCCTCCAAAGGGTGGTTACTGAGTAAGTAGAAGAGTGACGGTCCCTGGTGCCACAACCACCACTATTTTCCAAGATGGGCCAAAGTAGGACCTAAGGGTGGACAGAAATAATCTGTTATCCCTAAAAGAGGGAAGGAGGTATGGGCTTAGCTTGGAACAAGATTCCTTTTGCTGCAAGGAAATCTTCCTAATAGTGCACACTGAGGCAGGGATGGTTAAATTCAATGAACAGCATGAGGATACAGCGAAGTGTGTGCTGCTGGAGTTTTCCAGGAGGCATTTAGACAAATACTGGTCAGATGTGACTCAGATAAGCTGATCCTGTGCGCAGGTGACTCTCTAGGGTTCCTTTTGCACCTTTCTTTTCTGTGAATCTTCAGGGGCTGTAGCTGTTTAGAGTTGCCAACATGTCTCAAAGGCTTAGAACATAATCAAAAATGGGTGGATAGTTGCAGGGTATCAGAAGAGACATTTGAGACACAATGCACCTACTCCTCAAATTAAAGGTTTTGCTCTTAAACATGGGGTGTCTTTAAAATGAGAAACACAATCACACATTTCCCTATCTTCCTCATGAACCACTGAAGTATTTTGGCTGAAATTGTCTTTAAAAATATTCAGGGAGAGGTAGCCAACCAGGTGGAAATGCTAACAGCAGCAAAGGTCTTAAGATAGGAAATACTGGGCTACTTCAATTATAGAAGGTTCCACAAACCCTGCCAATATTTCTCCCTTGGGCTGTCACAAAATGGGGAAACAAAGAGAGAAATATCTCACAACCTTCACAGAATCCCTTAAGCCTCCTATGTACCTGCTTAAAAGGGATTATGAAATAAAATGGAGTAGGAAGCTTCTCAAAATTTCAAAGAAAACTCTTGGATCAACCCCAAAATTGCTATTAAATATTTTTTCCTCCATGACTGGTCTGACTTAAATTTTAAGATGCTTACCATTAACATAACAGTCATTCTTTGTTTTGCTGCATCTCTCTTTGTTTGCTGTTTTTATTTACCCTTTGACTTGGAGTTGAAGAATTCATCTGACAATATGAAGCATAGGAGGAAATTTAACTGACATTAATTTCTATGAATTTAATTTAGTTTCTTTTTCACTAATCTAAGGGTACTAACTGAAGAATGCTCTGGAAACACAGATCTTTGTCAAACATCGCAGAGAGCAACACTGCAGCACATGGAGTTAAAAAAGAAATAGATTAAGCCTTTTGTTTTAAACATGGTCATTTTAAAACTGTAATGCACTTGATCGATTGAGAAAGCAGCCTTTCCTTTGTTTTTGATGTGTTGTCAGGTACTGAGTACTGTGGTTTTAACTGGTGCTCACTTCCCTCCCTTTCATGTTTTCCTTACTGCCAGCAGAAGTATGGGTGGTGGACAGAATTTGGCCCTTTCACCTTGTATTTCTTTCAATTCAGAATGGATATTAATGAACACCTAGTTGTAGCTAAACTAGGCTTACTCCTTCCTCTCTTCCTTCAGTCTGATTTCCACCTATTCCTTTTCATTTTCTATCTGAAGAAAATGGAAATTACAGTCCATCTTTTTGGGCCTGATTCCCATTTATACTATGGTGGTTTTCTACCATTCTGGAAATATAAAAGGGCTTTGAAGTGCACATAAATAAGTTACTCTTACACCCATTTTACAGCTGTTTTGTCCAGCCAAATGGTACAAAGAGGTCTCAGTGTAAAGTAGAATCAGGCTACTATCTCCAGGGGCTAAGTTTCTCAAGAAAGAAACTAACTAAACACCAGCTTTTTTTTAAAAAAAAAGGAAACAATAAAAAGGAATTTTTAGTAAGATTTCTTTTTTTTCAGGTGCCAATTTCAGTCATGGTTTCTCAAGAATTAAGGGAAGTTACATGAGAATTTTTACAGTTCGCCTTGCAGGACTGTTTGGGGGGAAAAAAACCCAACAAAAAACCAAAACAACAAACAGACTAGTTTGGGTACAGTATAATTAATATCAGTCAGGGCACGGAGCACACTGGGCTTAGTTTTAGCTTCCTCTTTTGCTTTTTGTGGCTTGCTGGTTACCTTGGGCATCACATCAAACAGTTAATAATTAACCAAGCATTGTAGACTGCACTGGTGAATTTGCTCGTGTAAGGACTTCTGAATCTGATGGAACAAGCTTGAAAGCTACTGGTGATCATGTTTACCCAAATGTAACTCTGCTCAGCTCCACGGAATTACTTGTGATGCATCCTGGTAAACAGCAGATCAAAGAGACCCCAAGAACACATCCTGAACATACTCATTTTTAACATCTGTTTGAGGTTTGGCCTGGTTTTATTTTCTTAGGGAAATATGAGGCTACATTGCAATTTTTTTTTAATTTAGAGAGTAACCGAAATTCACCTGCATACCCCAAGGAATGCCTGTTCTATCAGAAAGCCATGAAATCATGATACCAAAGAGATAAAAAAAGAAAAAAATAAAAATCTCAACACACCAGCCAGATTAAAAGCACAGATCCTTGTGCAGTTCTTAATTCAATAAAATGCTGTGGTGCTTCATGGTCAGAAGGAAATACTCCTTTGGCAGCATGTGTTTCCACTGTGTCCTTCATGAAAGAGTCAAAGGGTACTTTACAATCCAATCCAATGCTGGATATAACCTTTTAAATAAATAAACTACGGTTTAAGGATTTAGAAAGCACTAGATCAAAGAATGTAATCTTTGAGATCTAATAACTACGGTGATGGGTCCAGCGTAAGGACACGAGCAGAATGGAACAAAGGCTTGCTGAATATCCACACTGCTTCTTGGGTTAAAATTCATTACAAAGTCACTCTAAATCCCTAGTTAGGGGGCAACCCTCAATTTCTCCTCTTGCTAAGAATTCAGCATGAACTTAAAAAATAAACAGAAACCAATATATTCAGTGGAAGAAACCCCAATCTTCAGCCTCCTTTTTGTTGTTGTTGTTTGACTATTCAAATCCACGTCTAACTTTCCAATAACCTCCTAATGAGCCCATTGCTCATTTATCCAAGACTTCAGATGCAGCCTCCAGGTTGCACCACTATCCCCTCTCCCCCCCATCCCCCAGATTCCTACTCTTCAGGATTAACTGCAGGGAGTTGGAGAACTGGCATTTTTCTTTTTCTTTCAGCTGTACATTCATCCCTGGCTGTATTTAAAAGATAGGTAGACAAGGTGGTTAGGGATATGGTTTAATAGTGGACAGGTGAGTTTGGACTTGATGATCTTAACAGTCTTTTCCAACCTTGTCATTCTATGATTCTGTCTCTGTAGCCCATTGAGGCTAGGCATGATCCAAACCTTTAGTGTCACATAGTCTAATGCACAATACGATGCACCAAAATAAAAACAAACAAAAAGAGATAACTGTGTTCAGAGTCATCACCAACCTTCCAGTTTCTCTTCTGTCAGGCTTTGAAATTGCGATCTTTGCTCACAAACTTTCACATACAGGTTTTCTACTACTTTGGTGAGAAGCCAAAGTGGCTGGTGAATACTACATCCAAACTTCTGGAAAAATCTTCTTATCTTTCTTCATTTCCCACCGTGGGCATTACAACACAAACCATCACTTCTGCCTACTGTTCAACCAGCATCTTGTCAAATCTGGCTGCAAGATTAAGCTTTCCCAATTCCAAATTCAATATTGCAACCCTAAGGATATAAGAACCAAGCTGGAACATTTTGTTTTTTGGAGTTGTTTTTTTTTCCTCTTAGTGGACAAAATTGTTTCAGTTCTTAGATCACAGTTTGCCTTGACTATAATGATATATCACCGTGAATAACACTGAGTGAAATGAGTTTTACGTTCTCTGCTATGTTCGTCCACATTAGAAGCCACTTTTACATTTGCCACAACTTGCAACCTTTCCTCCAAAAGACTCAGAGCTTCTTGTTTGCAGATATTCTTTCTGCTTTGTATAATCCATTTGAAGAATGTGCAGCACGTTTTGTACACAGAAAGGGATGGGCACAGTGAAAGGAAAGAAAGACTTACGACCAGGAATCCTGCTATACCTGATTGTTTCTTAGAGCAGCATAGTTGGCCTTTATTCCAGATTATTTTATTTCACTTTGAACAGACCAATTTACAGGGGAAAACTTACATTTTCCCTCATTAACAATGTCTGAGCAGGAGAGAAAAAAAAATATTGTGTGCTTCAGGGCCTTTTCTTCCCTCAAAAAAACTTGAAAACATTTAGACCTTGCGAGAACAGAGTCCTAGAATCCTACCTAACAAAGCTGGTGGGAAGTCCAGGACTCAAAGCACTCAGCCCTTGGCAGCATCTAGTTCCAGTGCCAACAGCTCTAGCCATAAAAAAAGTATCTCAGGAGTGCCAGACTAAAGAGTATTAGTTATTTGCATCTTTTGCCCATTTTTATTTTTAAAGCTGGATTCAGTAACAATCAGGCATAGTTCACCATTGTTATAAATTAAAAAAAAAAAAATAAAATCACAGCCTTCAGTATGTTATAAATTAATAACTGGGAGATGATGCTAGTTTGCCATTGATAAAAGGCAATGTGATTTTAAGTCATAAGCTTGAGATAAGGATATGAAATGGTTTAGTTATTAATATTGTTGCTTCAGTCTTAGTTCTATGCTGAAATTTATTATTTTTTAACTTTTCTTTTTTCCCTCTGGAAAAAGGATGACTTCCAGAAATGGACTAAGGCCTCCACCTTTTAAAAAAAGTAACTTTTTTTATTCCAGTAAAACTCCTCCATACTTCACTGCACATGAAACATGAGCAAAGCTCAAGTGAAAGCCAAGCTGGAGTTTCACAAGTTGGCTCAGTAAGTGGAAAAGCAGCTAGAGATGTAAACAGTTTAGTGAACAGGACAATGTTCTGATGCAGAATTATCTCTTGTAATATATCTAACAGCAGCTGTTCCATAATACTATTAACACAACTTGCACTAATCTGCTCAAAAATCTCTGTTATTTTCTATTGCTTGAAAGTTGTTTAGCAGGGAGAGACTGAAAAACCACTTTTGCCTTTTACTGTTGCCCTTATACTATTTCCTTCTTGGAAGTGCCATTACACAGCTGGATTGTGTCTTCTAAACACACAAGTGAGATCCATGAAAACGCTAGAAACTTGTAAAATAAAAATTACTTTGTGCTATTTCTGTTACTGATTTCATCAAGTTCCTTTCTAACATTTTCTTTTGCATACGGGCCCATTTCATTTACAATGCCCTTCCCCATCTGCAGATTCAAAGCCCCATCCTGGAACGAGTTACCCATGGGAATAAATCATTTTTAGCAAGTAGCTTAGGTAACACACACTGGAAGCATCACAGGATCAAAAATTACTCTTGCAAGTGAGAATCTGCAGCACCGCCACTGAATTTCTTTTACAGTAAGGTGGTACAAGGGAGCCCATCAAGACAAGACAGACAAGAACAGCTGTCAGTGTCCTACCCTGTAAATCCTCATTCACATGGGCAAAGGGCATAGGACAGCTATGCAACTACATCAGGGAGCAAGATCCGCTTCTCATCGGAAACACATTGGCTGCCTCAAGTTCAGGTGCACACACCACTGTTAATGGCATCGATTGCTGTTGTATGAGCACAAGGAATGTGATGCATAAGAGTTCCTTGGACCTAGTTCTGCTGTAACACGGTATGGCATATACAAAATGTACCACTCAAGAGACAGGCTTATTAGTAACTAAAAAATATGTTCTAAACAGCTTAATAAAATTTAATTTAGATCATTTACCGTGCAAGGGTGGCTTGGAATAATGATTTTTGTGTGTCCCATGCTCCCCCTCCTTTTTTTAAAAGACAAAAAACCCCAAATCACCTTTTTCCCACTACCCCTTTTGAAAATGGCTAGAAATTTAGAAGAGTCTCTTGATCTTCAAAATTTTCTTTTGATCTAACAGTTAGATAAAGCTCTCCTATGGAACAGCATCACCAGTCAACAGAGAAATCAGCAGCAAATATCAACAACTAATCTTTCTCTTTTGAAGAAATAGTCCTACATATCACAGAGGTTTCAAAGCCAGCGATAAAACAAAAACCCTGAAGCTATAGTCCATTTACCTGTAGCCCTGACATCCTCGAAAAATAAAAGCCTTCAAGAGCCTTGAGTTACTATCTTTAATCCTAATAGTCAGTTCTAATTATAAAAAGAGTTTGCATTGCAATTATTTAGCTAGCATTTAAACCAGGCTTTGTTATATTTATTAGCAATGACAGTTACTCAATAGGCAAGTTGGATCGGATCCTGCAAAGCGTTATTTATGTGAGGGGTCTCATTGAGTTCAGGACTGTACCACGCACCTGAAGGTTCAGCAGCCACAGACTTCTTAAACAGGCTTAAGTCATTCACTGACCAACTTTTCAGTACACACTTAAGTCCTGTTAAGATTAATGAGAGAGAAACATGCATCCATTCAGAACTGACTGACCTGAGGTTCTTCCTGCCATTTTTACAATTTCAGAGTAAAAACCAGCATTACCAGCAAATGCCACCAAGTGATGTAAATCACAGGGGGAAAAAAAGAAGAGAACATTTTGCCAAGTCCTCATCTAATTTGAAAATGTTATATACAGTTTGTCTTCTATTAGCCTTTTAATTTTTTTTTTTCCATTTGAGTTGCAGTTCAGATCAGAAAAGAAAAATAAAAGTCTTGTTACAGCTACAGGTCAGTGCAAGATAAGAGGCTCAGCACAGTCACTTCTATGGACCGTGCGTACAAAAGTGCCCCAGATTGGTATTTAGTTTATCGGTCTCGAATCTAAGAACCACCACAGAGGTAGGTACTGGAATATAAATGCATTGCCAAAAGATAACAATCTACATCACTGGAAGAGTGTCGCTTGCCCAGCAATTGAAAGGTCATCTGACATACCTTATTTTTCTCCTACAATTAGAATAATAGTGCATACACACAGAGTGTAAATCACAGCTTTTTTTAAGATTTGACCTCTTAATTCGCCCGACTCACAAACCAACACATGAGACAGCACAGCAGCACAGAATGGAAGAAAATTTAGAAATTCAGTTAGAAAATATTACTAAAGGTGTTTTTAGAGAGCTGATTTCAATTAAAACCCAATATTGGTGTGAAAAGACAAAACAATCTTTACGCATGAATGAAAATAATAGAAATCCATCTTTTCTGCTGTAAAAACAAAAGTCCACAGAGAAATGCATTCTTTTGCTGGAATCCAGGCCTAGGACCAAAGAATTTACATATATTAAATTAACGAGATCCAAACTCCTCTACAACAAATATTTATACTGTAAAATATTACAGCCACATTCCTGCATCTCCTTACAATAATAATTCTTAAGGACACAGTATACCAGGGAGTGTATAAAACAGTGGGTTTCTGTGGAGATGGAATGCTTCATTATCAGAGAACCAGCTTGTTCATAAATATTAAAAAATATGTTTTTGAAGTTTTTCAAACATGATTCTTATTGTTTACACAGTCTCTCTACTACTGAAAACAACAATCAGTATGTACCTGTCCGTAAGCCTCTCTCAGTCTCCAACTGTAGAAAACAACTCCTAGTGACTGTAAAGGACAATGTCTGTGCAGGATGTACACTAATCAGACAAGAGGACAAGTAGTCTGACCTTACTTATGCAAGTAGTCATTCTTACAATGATAGGTCTAATTCTTTCTAAAGAGAACAGAATTTGTCCCAAACTGTAGACAAATGGGCACAATTCCTTGCTGCATTATAAAAGTAGGTTGTAAATTTATGTATAAGATCATTCTTTTCTGTTTATGTTATAAGCATACCTGTGTATTAGATAAGAGACAGAAACAGGTATTCCAAGAGAGAAAGACCTTCCCTAGTACTACAAGAAGAATCACTTAAAGATTGCTCAAGACAAACTAGCATTATATTTTTGATCTTTGTTTGGTAAAAATTAAACTCCTGGATATGTGTCGACCTGCACTACAAAACAACACTGACAACAGATCAAACTCTTAAGAAGTGATGCAAGAGTTATGAACAGCTTCTCCAAAACGTTTATCCTCCTGCTCTACTGTTAATTGTGGGGGTAAAAAAAAAACCCAAAAGCAAAATAAAGCAACAAGCTAAAGCACAGAACAGGAAGACCCACCTTGGCTGCAGCAATGTATCAGTCTCATAAATTGGGCTTCAGAGCAGAACTCTCTATGGGAAAAGAGCACATGTTTACCCTTGCATAAATAGCCTTTACTAGATGATTAGATCACACAGAGGATACCATTGAAATAGAGAAAATAAACACGATTAATATGTAGAAAGAGAACTCAAACACAGCAATAATAACTGCAAACTCCTGCTTATTTGAAGAAGAATGTTACCCAATTTACTTCCTCTCAGTTTACAGAGATCTGATTTAAGCTGCCCCCAGCCCCCCCTCGCCCCCCCACCCCCCCTTTCCTCTTTCAGTTATATTTGCAAGAACCAGTGAACACAGAAATGTGCAGCCAGCCCGGGCCCTCAGGCCGGTGGATCAAGATGGCAGGCTGGCCTGGGCTCCCCCGGGGATAGCAGAGCCAGAAGGGTGATTGGACACAGTGACCTGTCTGCATGAGATGAGACAAAAACAGGAGGGCTGTAATGCTGATGAACTAACCTGTCACTCACAAGCTCAGGTCTGAAGGAAAAAGAAAAAAAAAAGAAAAAAAAAAAAAGGGGGGGGGAAGAGAAAGGTACAGTATAGATTTTAGAAAGCATACAAGGTACAGAAAATACAGCATAATTGGAATAATTAGATGACGCATTTAATTACCTGTTCATTTAGATGGGCTCAAGATATATAAGGAATATGGCAAAGGAATCCAGCTAATAGTTTCTATGAGAGCAAAACACATTTGAAGAAATAACGGGTATTATGGTTCAGTGTGCAAGGAAGGATGCTACAGACTATTGCTGTCAGGGATCGGGGTTTCATTCCAAACACTCCAGTTATGAATCAAAATCACAATGAGCAATGAGCTTCTAGATCTTGACACACTAGGCAAGGAGGTTGTTCTTCAGAGTACTTGGCTGTTTAATTGCTTGCTTGGGGGAGGAAAAAATCCAGAGGGAAAGTATACAAGCAATTCCACACCTTGGAGCCAGTACACCCAGGTGCTAGGTAATGGTGGGGATTGTAGCACTCTGCCCACCATTGCCATCACCAATGGGAGCCACTATGGACACTGGTGCTTGGAGACAGATGAAAAAAAAAAAATTTACATATATATATATATATAAAAGTGGAAAATGCATTTAATGATAAACAGGCACTTGGTGTTGAAAATGCCTTTAAATCAGCATGCTCCCGCTATTACTTTCCTGTCATACACAGACTAGTGTTTGAACTACAAATAACTGCTAGTGTTTCTGATCTCCAGTGGAACAGAG
This sequence comes from Laterallus jamaicensis coturniculus, assembly GCA_022605575.1. Lineage (NCBI taxonomy): Eukaryota > Metazoa > Chordata > Aves > Gruiformes > Rallidae > Laterallus > Laterallus jamaicensis. Next base: position 1,424,016 of record JAKCOX010000031.1, on the reverse strand, counting down.
ATATACATGTATAGTTTGGATTTTTAATTAGGCAAGTTCACACTCCATTAGCAGTGAACAAGACTGAATTTAAAGCTACATCTGCAGGATTAGTCAAAACAAAATTTAGTTCTCCTCACAGCTAGAGAAAAATACAATTTTGAACTAAAAGGGCCAAATGATAAACATTTAAGTTTTTGTTTTCAGAGGTTTGAAAGTTAACGAGGACTCTTAAGAACTTTTTCTAAAACAGTAGTGTCAGGAAATGAATGTTTCTTCTAAAAATACACATATACTGAATATGCAAATCTCTATTATTTATCAATACTAAATATAGACTTAGAGCATGGAAAGATTTTATATCAAAGGGTTTGTCTTTTGATAGTTATTTTCTCTTACCCAATGAATATTAGATTCCACAGAGAAAGTCTATTTCTATTTTCAGCAACATATGGTAATTACACTGATTGCTCTGTGCTTCCCAAGTTTTCAGTAACTCTTATTATACAACTAGAAAATACATCATCTTAATCTGAACAAAATAAAAACATTTTGTTCTATCTTCATACGTAGCTAATTCCAACCAAATACCAGACAATTAAACAAAACAGAAACATTTTGTGGTTTTAGGAACACATTTGCATGTGCACACTTACACTTAAGGTATGTAGGTATGCACACACACAGATCTAAAAAAAAAAAAAAAGATTTCAAACACCTAACATATCAAGTTGCACAGTAATAATATCCATAAATTCTAACATAAAAAACCCAAGGAAGTTAGTCATCTAAAATAGCGAGATGTATTTGCCTTTGAAGAGCATGCCCTTCTATTGATTTTTAGGAAATGAAATACACTAACACACAATATAAACATTTTTCCAGACATTCACTGAACTTTTTTTTTTAATTTATGAAATATGCAACATTACACACAGAGAAAAACCCCTGCTCCTGCCCCTTCCAGCCTCAAAAACAGGTTCCAAGAGCTATCAGGCTTTAAACATAAAATAGCTAACTTACACTTTTACATGCCAAAACAAAAGTTACATTAAAGAGATATTACAAGCTCTGAGATTTATCAGGGTTTCAGGGTACATTTTCTGTCAAGTGTACTTGCTCAAAACCTTGCCATTGTATCTGCCTTAAAATCACTAAATATATTTCTTTAAGACTGAACAAGTTTACACAAAAAGGTAATTAACCCGCTCCAAAACACGTATTTTCACACAATGTAATACTGGCAAACGTGCCCCACTTTTTAGGTATAAGCCAGCCTAATAGAAATCTGTTAATGTTTAGGGGATTTTTAATAAAAAATGTATCTTCTATACTTAAAATATTTAAAGCAATAAAAGTCTGTGGTAAACATGGTATTACATATTTGACATTTTCCGCCCAGAAATGCATTACTGTGTACGATGGTATTAATAAACCATGTGCTTTGAGGGACTTTCATGCTTTGCCATAATTTAGTTGAAAACAGTGTGTAGGATGTGTATTTTTCCACCATTGTATCAACATATAGGAAACACAAATACTATGTCATCACCTCAGCAGCATGCGTTCACTACACTGGAAACATATGCAAAAAACCCACAAACTTTTGAGAGCTCAAAAAATACCCTTTTCCAGAGACTGATTTACAAGTCAGTGGTTAATAAGAGAGTGTTGAGCACTTAAAATTTTGTTAGAAAAACAGACCCCCTCATCCAACTCCGGCTGCATTCATAGGGAAACAGCCCTCCCTGGAAAACAGGACAAAATAATTTAATTTCTTTCCCCACTTCAGGTTATTATTTGAAGCAAATGAAAAAGACAATGATTCTTCTCTCTTCCGGCTAAAGCTAGAAACAGCACGGTTAAAACACACACATAAAAACTACAGACTTATCAGAAATCACAAAACAGAAAGAGAAGGACTCACTGACCCATTTGGAAGACAAAGACGACAAAACGGAAAAGCTCTAAAAATCAGCTTGTGAGGCCTTTGAGAGATATTCTTCTGGCATTTCATCACAGCAGCCCCAGACCAGTTCACTTCCCTGGATACAGGGAGGGAGAACTAAATAGAGCTGTTTATTAAAGCTGTTGTGCTGGATTGCATTAGGAAGCACGAGCAGACCACCTGGACCTTTCAGATTGTGGCAGTGTTTAATTTGCAGGCTGCCCCTCTGCAGCAGCAAAGACTACTACATTTACCAGGCTCAATCACACATTATCTGGGTTAGAAGTAAAAGAAGAAAAAAAAAAAGAAAAAGAAAAAGAAAAAAAAATTTAAAAATCCACAGCCTGTAGTACAGGAATACAGTCAATATAGAAATAATGAACAGCATTAGAAATAGAAAGCAACTCCCCAGCAAACATAACACTTTCAGCTCTTCTACTTCAGCACATTTAAACAAAATAGAGCAGTAAATTAATAAATAGATTGATTTGGCAAAGCTCAGCCTAAATTATAAACTGGGTTTTATTAGCAGAAAAAGCATGGTATTTTAGGTTTAACTAGTGATTCCCTGGCCAGATTATTGTGGTTCTTTTGCCTTTCTCACTTTCAGTACTACGCTCGCTGGTAGCTGAAGATACAGATAGAAAGATGGTACTGTAAATATGAATTATGTGAATCATATGGTTAGACCCTTGTGGAAAAAAAAAAAAATAAAAGGGGAGTTGAGAAATGGCTGACTCCATACCTGACCAATTACAGCTTGCATGGTCCCTGTGTCCTGCTGAGCTGAAAGATCGCAATCCATCATATGTAGTCTTTGAAAAGGAGAATGGGGGTTTCTGGCATGCATCTGTCAATCAACTTCTGCACTCCCAACCATCACCAAAAGCAAGGGAAAAAAAGTCAAGCTGCTCCACCAAATAGGATGAAACAGTCATGTGACCTTCAGCACACTCACACACATACATACTTCCATAGAACGTATGAATTTTCTGCAGATATGAAATGACATTGACAAATACCCAATACCAAGTAAATAAAGTGAGACAAACAGCTACTCACCAAAGACAAAACACTTGCTGTAATCTTCAGCCTAAAGATTTAATAAACCTAAAAGGTATTTTAAACGGAGGCTTTTCTTTTGAGCCTAAACTTTTCAGATAAGGTGATACAATTTTATATATGCAGACAGTGGTCAGAACTTTAACCCCTCGCGTCCTCTCGCAGCCTCTATTTTTTATTCCCCCTTTTGTACTTTTACTTTATGGCTGTTTGAGTTCCTGATAATTTTTTTTTAAGTTTCTTTTGTGTCAGAATGAAGAGGCTACTGCTGCCTTCTTTGGATGTGCACAAATTATGAGAACTTGATCGAAGGAAATTACAAACAGGAAAAAAAGGAGCAGGGGCTGAGAAACCCGTGTCTCTACTCACAAGCCAAAACGTGTCTCACTGCTTTACTCCACCAGAAGTCAAATGATTTCTTTATTGGAAATATATATTTAAGTATTAGTTTATGCAAGCTGTGATGAGCACTCAAAATATAAAATATTCAGACTATGTAAATCCTACTTACAGAATCCTTTCCATTTTGAAGGTTAGCAGAGTTTTGGTTCATTCACTGCTCCACTGAACTGACATAAAATGTTGTTACTTATGAAGGCAAATATTACCATTTTTTCTAATGGAAGCAGTTTGTTTCATATATCTCCCTCTCTCTGAGTTAAGATTTGCAAGAATTTCCGAGACTGGTTTTTTTTTCTTCTTGTCAAAATATATGAGCCACTTGTCTCCAAAAACTGAGTGTCGTGAACAACATGCTGCAGCATTGATTGCTGATATGTTATTGGCCAGTGATTGCTGAAGGGTGACATTAATGTAACCCGGTAGCACTTTAACCCTTTGAAGATCAATACAGTCCCCTGGCAATATAGTAGCATAACAGCCCATATAATTTTTGCTGTGCTACAGCTTCATGCAAATATTCAGGGATCTTTCTGCCCTCCTAAAGTTGCATTTCTGTTACTGGTGCAAACAACCTGCTTTTCAAAGAAAAAAATGCAGGAGAAAAAAAAAAAAAAAAAGGCACCTAGTCTCTAAGCTTAATGTAACGAAGCCTGTCCATTTAAAGTAAGTTTCTGGCAATGTTTTGAAGTTATTATCTCATTTTTAAAGGTATTGACAATATTGATCTTCGTATGTGAATAGCCAAAGAAATGTGAGAATGTCCACAATATTCCAATTGTAGGCACAAGCACTTGCCAGTCTAATATTTCTTATAATAGTATTTTAAGATCCAACATCCAGTAGTGTTTTGAGTGTGGTGGAGCACGTGGTTATGTGTGTGGATACATGTATGTGTATATGGATGTGTATTTTGTGTGCACGCATGTACAAGAGAGAGATAATTTGTGTTGAAGGAATAGAGATGGGCAGGGAATATCAAGTTTACTTTGCATTCTTTGAGCTTTTATTAATATAATGGGGTTTTTTTAAGTGCTAAGAAAAAACCCAAAGTTAAGTAAGGAAGTTTCTGAACGTATTTTAAAAATCAGAAACAAGAAAGGAATTCACACGTAGATACACAGGGACCCAGAAGTCCTCCGAGGCCAACAAGGTATTTTAGCTTAAAAAGTTTTTCACGTCGAGCATTTTTAGAGAGCTATGCCATATCAACACTGAACGTTGCCTCTGGGATAAGGAAGATGTACATGAAATGGTGCTTCCAACATCTGCTCTGCATTTCACATATAAACATAATTAAATTACACCATTTGTGCTGAAACCTTATCTGTTTCTTACTTGTGAAAGAAAATAGACTGAACTAGTACCTTGGGCTGCCTTTTGGTCAGCTGAGAATTTGCTGCAGTCTTATCCCTCAGGACAATTCTATGGAAAAACCAGGCAGTGTTGTGAAGGCCATAATCAACATCCATATCATTGCAAGCAATCCAAAATACAACTGGTAAATGGGGGAGTGAATAGAGGAGATTGCCTCAGCTGTCTCCAGGAAAGCAGACATGCTGAAGGCAAATACTGTATATGAATTTGAAAGGAAAGTTAAGGATGTTTATTTTATAGTTTCTCGTCAGGAGGAGCCTTTTTGCAGTGGATATGTACAAGCACCTTTCAAATTCCTTTAACTTGTCTAAGCAACTAAACCTGACAATTACTACTGCAGGGTTTTTATTAGGAAAGACACTGACCTAGACATACGTTGCAGCACACAAATAAGCACAGTACTGTACACACACAAACCTGCTGCACCCTTATGTGCCAACAAACCAACCAGATGCTTGTGCATACTCAAGGAAGAGCTTCTTCCTCACAGAGTGAGATATGCACTGCCTCTCTTTTTATAGTGATTAACCTACCCTTCCAGGAAATGCCAGGCTACTCTGGAAAATGTAAAACAACATCCCTGCAGCTAATGCTTCTGTATAAGTCATGGCATCACTGTTAACCCAAACATCTGTAGGAGCCTACTGTGCTACCCTTGGAGCATCCCTTAACTCTGTGGGGCTGGAAACCTTTTTCCTGACCTAAATCTACCTGGTCCTGTAGGGGTTGCACAGTTGGTCCCTAGTCACTGTCCCAGGTTCACTGCTCATCCTTTTGGTCTTCCACTGACCATCGCCCAAGAGGTGTCAGTCCAATACTGGTTTTTTTACTTATTGTGAGTGATTGTCTGTCTCTCTCCACACCCCCACATCCCTCAACAACCCCTTGCTTTGCTGCTCTCCCATCAGCAGTCAAAAAGGTGAGGGAGCGAGGTCACTCCTAATCTGCCACAGGGCAGACCTGGGTGGAGAGCAGGGTGCAAAGGGGAATTTGGCAGGCCAGGTTCGCTCTTGCACTGATAATTTGAGGAAAATCACTGAAGGACAGAATGACAAATATTGCTTCTCAACCAGCTGTGCTGTATCCCTAGCAGAGACCTTCTGGTCTCCTTTGAAAAGTTTTGTCCCTGGCTCTCCCTCAACATACTCAAGAGAAGAATGGTCACGGAGCCATGGTAATGTACGGCAGCTATGCCTTCCTATATGCCACTACAGCTCCCAGCACAAAGGGCCGAGTCTCCATTGTTCTACTCCAAATTACTGGGGAGGGGGTGGGGGGAGGGCTGTGTGTGTGTGTGGGGGGGTGTATCATCAAGGCTTGCACATGGAGGAGACTCCGTTATCCCTTGATCTGTGATCAGGAGCGCAAATTGGAAGCCGTAACAAAACCTGTGTTTTGAGTGGCACACAAGGCCTCTGGCATCCAGGAGAAGTGGGAGCCCAGGGTGACACTCAACACTTTCTCCCTTTTGGAAGCTACTTTTTCCTCCAATCAGCTGTCTGCAGTATACCTCCCCTGTTTAATTGCAACACTAAAAAATTAAAGTGGTACTTCTGAATAATGTGCTTGAATTTACCTCTCAGCTACAAAGCTGTGAACTTTGGGAAATAGTATCACTGTGTATAATGCCTTCTCTCCTTTCTTCCAGGGAAGTGTATATATCCTGGGTGAGAAAAGCAAGATTTACATTTAAACAGCAATGCAAAACCCAACTACTTTAGAGTTAAAATGTGTTAAAACACACGTTTATTTTTTTAATGCTTATTATTTATCTTTGTTAATGGCTCCTTGCTCTCAAAAACTACAAGCCTTGTGATGAACAAAACCTAGGGATTTACCACAGTACCTTTAGGCAGTTGCTCGCATGCAGAAGCAGAATCGAGTGAGATCCTCCTGCTTCTTACAGCATGGGTACACTAGGGGGACTATTTTTCCTCTTTTCTGGAGTGATGGATGCACAGCACTGTTAGAGCAAGCTGTTGTACCTCATACTACAGGCCCTTTACTCACCGGTGCTGAACAGGTTAAACACGCAAGGCTCGGTCTTGCACTCTTTGAAGATAAACAAGCCTAATTCTAAGCTGTCAATGGCTCTTCCTCCCTCTCTCCCTCTCTCTATCCATCTCTGCCAACCAGATGCTATATTGCATTTTGCATCTTGATTTTCATGGATATGTGAGTGGGTTTTCTGTATGAACAAAATTCTGCTCTCATTTATGCTAATTCCAGAAGAATTGTTTTGTATTAAGAGGCACTAAAGGATTATAGTCTCTGTCTCTAAATCCATGCTGATTGTTGGTTTTTTTGCTTATCAATGGGAATTTTGCTATTAAAAACTCTCAAATGACGCTGCTTCTAATGTCTGCCCCTCCAGATTTTATTAATACATAATATCTAGGTCCTTCCCACTCCCCCAGAGCTCCACTTTTCAAAAACTGAACTACTAGGAGATAATCACTCGCTTCAAGGACTGCACTTCCTTCCCTTTATAAGTGCTTCCCTGTACCATGAAATTTGGGAAAAGAAAATGATGTGTCTAAATTGCTCAAACAAAAACTACATTTTACGCCTTTCTGTGGAGACAGTTGAGAAGGTTCCCTTTCCCACACTATCCTGCACTGTCTAAAGAAAATTTCTGCAAAAGAAGTTTCCTTCTCTTTGATATCTTCAAGAAAAGAGAGGGAGACTCTGTGCTACCGATGCGATACAGGCAGAAGCATTCTGGTGTGTCAGGTGGGAAAGACAAGCAGCATGCAAAGTCCTGGTGAGCACTCCCCTGTACCCCTGTGGCCGCCTGGCATTCCTTGGGTTCAATAAAGGCAGATTCCCACATTGTGGGATGAAGGCAGAGAAAGACTAAGCACTTGCTTAGGGCCATGGCAGGCCTCCAGACTGGAAGGAGCAAGACAGAGGCTGAGAGGGCTGCCATGGCTTTCCAGAAAGGCATCAAGAATGAAGACCGAAGGAGGAAAAGTGCTCCTGGAAAAGGCTGAGGGAGAACAGGGCTAGGGCATCTCCTGGGAGGCATGACCAGCCGGTGGGAGGAGGGAGCCGGCCTTGCTCACATGCTCAGGGAGTAGCCGATCGCCAGCTCTGCTGCTGGGGTCAGGAAGGAATTTTCCCCCGGGGCGGATTGGCACTGGGCCCCGGGGGTTTTTTGCCTTCCTCTGCAGCTCTGAGCAGGACCCCTTGTCAGGGTCCCTCAGGCCCATCTGGGCTGGCTCACTGCCCGCTGCTGCTCGTGCCCCAGGAAGGTGGCGCCTCATGCCCTGCAGCTGGAGGTAGGAAGGCTTTTTTCCCCCCTGGTGGGCTAGCAAGTGTCCCCGAGGGGGGTTTTGCTTCCTCCACGGCTTTGAGCACGGCGGCCCCTTGCCAGGGCTCCTTTAGGCCCTTGTTGCTCGGGGCCTGCTGCTCATGCTCCACGAATGTATCTCTCGTGCCCTGCATCCGAGGGGAGGAAACTACTCTGGACTGCCAGCTCCAGCTCCAAGGGAGGCTGTCATCTTGTCCTCTGTAGCATTGAGCACGGGGTCCTCTGGGCCCTTTTGGCTAGTTTCCTGCCTGCTGCTCTGGTACCTCCAAGGTGCCAGTCAGGCCCTGCCTCTCTCAGGCTCTCTTGCCTGTGGCAGGTTCATAGCGGGGAGCAAACTCTGCTCGCCCCTTGGCTCCATTTCCCCAGGAGTTCTTGCTTGTGCAAAACAGCCCGGAAGTGTTTGGAAGGAGCTGCTGTGTTTCCCCTCTGCCTGCGGACAATACAGGCCCAGGACAGGCCCTTTCAAGGGAGCGATTTTCATGTGTCACTGGCCAAGAAGCACAGCGGCACAAGTTTGGGAAGGCCAGGAGGATGTTTTTGTCATCGCTGGGTGCTATACTTTGGAACGTATCCCATGGTACCATACACTACCTCCATTTTTTTGACTTCTCCTTTCATAGCCATCATTGTCTTCATCATCTTCGACATCTTAGTCATCTTTGTTGTCGTCTTCCTCATTGTCTTCATCATCTTCCTCATCATCTACATCATCGTCTTCATCTCCTTTCATCATTTTTGTCATCGCCATCTTTGCCATCTTCAAGTATCATTGCCTTCGTTGTCTTCTTTCAACATCATCATCGGATGAGTCATTGTCTTCATCATCTTCTCCTTTCATCTTTGTCATTGCCTTCATGTTCTGCCATCATTTTTGTCATCGTTTTCATCTTCTGCTTTCATAATCATCTTTCATCATCTTTGTCTCGACCTTTCGTCATCATCTCTGTCTTTCATTGTCATCATTGCCTTCGCCGCCTCTGTCTTTGTCGTTGTCTTTGCTTTCTTCGTCTTCATCTTCTCCTGTCATACTCTTTTGTCTTGGTCATTTTTTGCCCTCTTTTGTCATTGTCATCTTCTTGTCATCTTCTCGTCATCTTCTCATCATTCACTGTCTTCATTGACATCTCCTTTTGTTGTCATTGACTTCATCATCTCCTTTGGTCGCCTCCTCCCTCCATCACTGTTCATGGTGTCGTTATCTCCTTTCGTTGTCATCTCCCATCATTGTCGTTCTCTTCCTCATCGTCATTTTCTTCCTCGTTGTCTCCTTTCGTCTCCGTCATCACTCGCTGCCTCCATCGCCTTCACCTCTCAGCAGCTTCGTCTTCGTCCTCATCTCCTTTCATTGTTTCCCTTCATCATCTTCATCATCATTCTTTTTCTTTGTCTTTCTGTTGTCCTTGTCATAGTCTCCTTTCACTGTCTTCTCATCCTTTCATCATCATCCACGCTGCCATCTTTGTCTCATTTTGTTGTGTTGTCATTGTCATCTTGTGTCGTCATCGTCTCGTGTCGTCCCCCGTCCCCATCATCTGTTGTCTTTCAGTAGTTGTCATTGCCTTCCCCCGTCGTTGTCTGATGTCTTTCAGTAGTTGTCGTTGTCGTATCATGCCGTCCCCTGTCCCCCGTCCCCTGTTCCCCATCGCCATCCCCCGTTGCCATCCCCCGATGCTGTCCCACATCCCCTGACGCCGTCCCCTGTCTCCCATCCCCCGTTGCCACCCCTGTCCTCCATTGCCGTCCCCCCGTCTCCCAGCATAGAATCATAGAATGGCAAGGGTTGGAACAGAGCCCAAGGATCATAGAGCTCCAACCCCCCTGCCACAGGCAGGGCCACCAACCTCAGGCCTGTATCTACACAAGGTTGCCCAGGGCCCCATCCAATCTTGTCTTGAACACTTCCAGGGATGGGGCATCCACCACCTCTCTGGGCAGCCTGTTCCAGGACCAAACCACTCTGTAAAAAACTTCCCCCTAATATCCAATCTAAACCTTCCTTCCTTTAGCTTTAATCCATTCCCCCTTGTCCTGCCATTATCTGCCCGTCGCCATCCCCCATCCCCCATCACTGTCCCCTGTCTCCCATCACAATCCCTCGTCGCTGTCTCCTGTCTCCTGTCGCTGTCCCCATTCCCCATCGCCGTCCCCCATCGCTGACCCCGTCACCGTCCCCCGTCCCCCATCGCCGTCCCCCATCCATTGTCCCTCATCGTCGTCTGTTGTCTTTCAGTAGTTTTCGTTGTTGTCTCGTGTTGTGTCGTCCCGTCATCGCCATCCCCCGTCCCCTGTCCCCCATCCCCCATAGCCGTCCCCTGTCCGTCATCCCCCGTCATCATCTGTTGTCTTTCAGTAGTTGTTGTTGTCATCCCCCGTCGTCGTCTGTTGTCTTTCAGTTGTCATCTGCATCTTTGTCGCCATTTTATTTCTTCTTCATCACTTTCATCACTCACTGCCTTTTCTGTTGTCTTTGTTACCTACTTTCGTCATCTTCATTGTCCTGTGTGTTGGCGTCGCCCTTGTCTTTCACTTTTGTCATCTTCATCATTCTCATCTTTTCATCACCTTCATCATTGTCTCTGTCACTGTATTCTCCATCTTTGTCATCATCTGTGTTGGTTAGGTCATCTTTGTCTTCTCCTTTTGTCTTCATCATCTTCATTGTCTTCTCCTCATTTCATCATCTTTGTTATCACTGTCTTCTCCTTCTCCCTCTTCTTTCATCTTTGTCATTTTTTGTTTCATCATCACTGTCATCTTCATCATTGTCTTCTCTTTTCATCACCTTCATCATCATCATCTTTGTCAGTATCTACTCTGGCTGCTGCTCTCTGCAGCGCTGGGACTTGCCTTTGCCAGGCTGTGAGGGATGTTTTTACACAGCTGAAGACTGAAGACCTGCCCCTGTCTTTATGACAGTGAGCAGGGGCTCTCAAAAGATTCTGAAAAATAAAACGAAATCCTGTTTCCACTTGAGTCCTTTGTGTCCTGTGTCTTTAGAAGTGGTTGTGGAGTTAAATAACCCCTGGCATTTTAGACAAATAACAGTCTCATCATCAGGTGACTTATTGTGAGCATATATAGTAGAACAGAACAGCATAGCAGAGCATAGCAGAGCATAGCATAGCACATTTCAGCTGGAACAATCATGTAGTCCAACTGCCTTACATGGTATTAAGGGCCTTTTCCAAATGCCTTTTAAACACTGACTTGGGGCAGGTGGCATTGACTACCACTCTAGGAAGCTTCTACCACTCTTTTACCACCCCTTAGATAAAGAAATGTTTTCTCAGATCATGTCTGTGTCTCCTCTGATGGATGAAGCTTGGAGACATTCCTCTGTGCCCTAGCACTGGGTCCTGGGGAAAAGAGTTCTGCATGTCCCTCTCCACTTCTCCTCAGGAAGCTGTAGAGAGCAGGGAGGTCACCCTTCACCCTCCTTCTCTCCAAACTAGACAAGCCCAGAGTCCTCAGCTGCTCCTCAGAGGACATGCCTTCCAGTCCCTCCCACCAGTTTCCATGCCCTCCTGTGGATGGAGGACTTTCCCATCCATTTTAAATTGTGAAGTTGAGATCAGGCCCTAGAATTGAGCCCTGATGAACAGTGACAGTGACTGGTCACCATCTAAATGTTCCCCATTCACTAGAAACCTTTGAGCCCTCCCCTTCAGCCAGTTCTTCACCCAGTTGACTACTACCTGCTCATCTCACAGTTGAACAACCTGCCCAGAAGGATGCTGTGAGGAACAGTATCAAAAACTGTACTAGACACAAAACCTCTCCATCCACTGCCTGCTCTTAATCCACTAGGTGGGTGACCTTACTGTAGAAGGATATTAAATTAGCTGAATAGGACTTTCCCTCTGTGAACCTATGTTGATGGCGCCTGATGATTGCATTCTTCTTTAAATGTCTTTTATTAGCACACAATTTGATCATCTGTGTAATTTTCCATAACACATTTTTAGTTTCCCAGGTGTTCCCTCATGCCATTCTTCTAAATGGTAGAATTTTTGTCTAGCTTCCAATCAGTGGGGACCTCCCCAGGCTCCCAAGACATTTTGTGGATGATGGAGAGGGATCCTGCTGTAACATCTGCTAGCTCCCTCAGTATCATAGAATCACAGAAACACAGAATTATAGGGGTTGGAAGTGACCTCGAGAGATCATCGGGTCCAACCCCCCTGCCAAAGCAGGCTCCCTAGCTCATACTGCACAGTATGCATCCCAGTACTCTGGGATGAATTTCATCAGGCCCTATGGACTTGACATGATGAAATGTTTCTTGACCAAGAGGGTGGTCAAACACTGGAAGAGGCTTCCTGGATATGCAGTCAATCCCTCACGCTTGTCAGTGTTTGAGAGAGAACTGGAAAATGCCCTTAATGCCATGCTTTAACCTTTGGTTATCCTGGAAGAGGTCACGCAGTTGGATCTGATCATTGTTTGAGGTCCCTTCCAGATTAATTATTCTGTTCTGTTCTATTCTAAATATTCATACAAGTGGCTTCTTATAATTTGCGTGTCCACAAATGGAATATCACTGTTTCTGCAGTCATGGTCCTTCAACTTAGAGGAACAGGCAGCTCAAATGATATGAGATGGTGAATGAAAGAAAAAAAAAAAAGCAGCTAGAAATTTGTGAAGAGTGGGAATGGTGTTGTATCAACTGAGGAGAAACTGGAGACAGGTGCCAGTTCTGGGAAAAGCTTGCAGGAGGAGACCTGGGAGAGAGTAAAGCAATAAAGTTGTGTTTCTGCTGTGAAGGTCTCCCATGGAGGACTGACCCTGAACTGTCACAAACCTGAGGAGCGAGAGGCAGGTGAACGACAGAGCCCCTATGGAGGAGAGCCCTTGGGAATCTTTGTCCTAAGGAAGCTATTCCTAGTTTTGAAATTCCAAAACTGTTATCTGAAATGACAACTATTTTTAATTGATTATGACATGCTCAAAGCACACTTAATAGGATGTGAATAATGAGGACAGCTGCTTTGGTGACACAAAATGCAGAGAAACCGTTTTGATCCTATTTCACAGAATGTGTTCTGTGTCACTTACATGGCATGATCACAGCTACCCAGGCTGCTTTCTTGGGATATCTTTGGGTTTTAATTACCCTGTCAATTAGAGTTAGAGGTATTAATGTGTCAGTGAAATGATGCAGATTGCTCATGGGTTCTGTTCTCTACTTGTTTGCATTCATCAGTCTTGAAAGAGGAGGACTTTACACATTGTCTTGACATGGATGCTAATAAGCCTACAATGAGAGATTTGCTGCATCAAATAAATAGGTGCCAGCAGCCATGAGGAGAACAAGCTGCGATAATGGCACAATACAGACCAGTAATGAAGAGGTGGAGACTGTAGGCTCATGGCTAGGGCATAACACTCCATTGTTTTTCAAGGATGAATGGATTTAGCCAATGAATGGGTAAATATATTTAAGAAGAGAGGACTGATGAAAAAAACAGCCCCGTCTGAAGAAAACTGTGCAGGACAAAAGTGCATTGTGGCAACATATGGTCTATGAATCTATACAAATAATTTAAAGCTGAATATTGAGTAAATGGAAGTATTTTCCAACTGAATCCTGAACGAGGGTAAATCAGAGAAGTAATCTTAAAGTATATGAAGATATGATGACTTGCATCTCCTGAGAACACAAAAAACAGGCTAAGTCCCACTTTCATGTGCAGAGCATTTTGGATCAAGTCTTTTAGTTTCAAATAGTCTGGATTAAGTTGGACAGAGTGTAAAAGTGAGAACTCATTAATACTGTATGCCACAGGCTATATAAACTTGCATCAAATGTACACGGTTTCGTGCGGTCAGTCCTTGCTTAGTGCTTTCAGCATCTCTGGTGGATCACATGTCTGTGGTGTCCTTGGGTGTTTAGACTACATTTGTTTTCAAGGTAAAGCAAAACATGCATAAAGTCCATATACTTCTAGATTATTTCTTTGAGTGACTTGTAGAAGTCATATCATGCTGTGATTTTAATGAGTTCTATCTTCACATGTCCTTACTCCTGGAAGACCTTTATGGCCTTGCTCTGTAAGCTTATTCCCTCAAGCAGTTTTATGCACAAATTGCAGCTATTTCTGAGAAATCAGGTTCTAAGATCTCGATGGATATATTTTGGTGGAAACAAAAAAGTACAAACTGTTAATGCTGCTAGCCACATCAATGAGAAAATGGAGAGAATCCTAAAATTCAGAGTAGTTCTCATTCTTTTTGTTTTCAGTTTATAGATGATGATTTTTCAGATTGTACAAAAAATAAATGACTCTATTTTCAATCAATTCCTTTTGCCAATTTTCAAGCACAATGCTTCAGTACTTGGACTGAAAACACTGAGAGAAGAATGAGAAGAATTCACACCATGGAATTACTGTTACATAAAAGCATTAGGTTTTATAACCACTGTAAAAATACATTAATTCCGTCTCCAAAAGTTTAGGACCTAAACTACATCTCAGCAGTCCCTTTAAGAATTGCAATTTTCCTAATGGCTCATAATATCAGTACAAGTTCCCTCATAGATCGAGGGCAGCAGATCAATTCAAGAGCATAGATCCCCTGAACTATGGTTAACAGGCCTCTGTGTTTATTTCAGGAAGACCTTTCCAATTGTTAGAGAGGCTTCTCTGGGCCATGGTAAAAATATAAATCTTCAGAGGGCAGGCCATCTGGGACACTTACAGACACTGAACAAATACATATTAAGATATTTATTGCATATGCAACAACTTGAGTCTAAGACTGGATTTTACACCCTCACAGTTAAAACTCTACAAGCTGATACATTGAAATTCCTTGCAGATTGTCTCTCAGATGTCTATTTCCCATTCCCCTTCCCCCCCTCACATTAGGAATAACTAACATAGGATCTTTGTTTCTCTAGTTTCTGCTGGAGGACCCTTCGGAGAACTGGAAGGAGAAGCCACAAGCTCCAGCCTCCAGGAATCTTTATAGATGGGATAAAGAGCTCTGCTCTCAGGTTTCACAGAGCCATCTCCTGTGTCACGCTGCTGCATGGTGAGGCTGACATCTCACTCATTTACAGGGCTGGTCCCTTAGCAGGATCCAATGCTAAGGACCCAGAGCCTTGCTCTCCAACAGCACCTGTCCTTCTGCAGCTTCTCCTTGTTCAGCTGATATGTCCCAAGCATAATGACGTCAGGTGGAGGAAAAGACCCAGGAGGGATTTATCTTGGTACTCTTCCAGTTCCTTCAGTGGATCACAGCAAAGGACAGTCTGCTGGTTTAGTATAAGATTGGGAAAAAATCAAGTCCCATCATTAAAAGTATTTGTTCAACACTGCCAAGTGTAAGGTGTTGCACTTGGGCCAGAAGAATCCCAGACATAGATACAGATTGGGAGAAGAGCTGCTTGAGAATAGCCCTGCTGAGAAGGACTTGGGGATTCTGATGGATGAGAAACTTAACATGAGCCAGCAGTGCGCTCTTGCAGCTCGCAAGGCCAATGGTATCCTGGGCTCCATCAGAAGAGGGGTGGCCAGCAGGGACAGAGAGGTGATTGTCCCTCTCTACTCTGCCCTCGTGAGGCCCCACCTGGAGTACTGTGTCCAGATCTGGGGCCCACAATACAAGAAGGATGTAGAACTGTTGGAGAGGGTTCAGAGGAGCCACAAAGATGATTAGAGGGCTGGAGCACCTGCCCTACAAGGAGAGGCTGAGGGAGCTGGGCTTGTTCAGCCCGGAGAAGAGAAAGCTGTGGGGGGAGCACATTGCAGCCTTCCAGTACCTGAAGGGAGCATACAAACAGGAGGGGAATCAACTTTTTAAAAGGACAGACAACGGCAGGACAAGGGGGAATGGATTAAAGCTAAAGGAAGGAAGGTTTAGATTAGATATTAGGGGGAAGTTTTTTACAGAAAGAGTGGTGAGGTGCTGGAACAGGCTGCCCAGAGAAGTAGTGGATGCCCCATCCCTGGAAGTGTTCAAGGCCAGGTTGGATGGTGCCCTGGGCAACCTTGTGTAGATTCAGGCCTGAGGTTGATGGCCCTGCCTGTGGCAGGGGGGTTGGAGCTCTATGATCCTTGGGGTCCCGTCCAACCCATGCCATTCTATGATTCTGTGATTATATGATTTCTCTTTTATTGATCTGCTGGGCTATTGTTAGTCTCTGTTCTGTACATTGTAGAAGCAAGAGGCAGATGGAAAGAATCTAGAAATTCAGGATGCACGAGGATTCATCTCTATCAGCCTCTGTGCCATCCATGTGCTAGCCTTTGGGCTATTACGTTTTTCTGTATCTATCCATATCCAACCAACAATGATCAGTATCATTATTCTGTTTCACAGTAATCAACAAGAACACACAGACCCACCAAATGTTGTGAATGGCAACAGGATGATGGGAGCTCGAAGACTGTGATGGGACTTCCGTTTTCCCCTCACAATCTCCTCCTTTCAGCCAATTTCACCCTATCAGAGGACAAGAACTTTTCTCCTTGAGACATCACTTCATGAATGAGCTGCATAACAGGGTGGCATTAAAGGTCTTTATTGTGTCCACCAATCTGTTTATAGCTCCCTTACCCAACACAGTCACTGTCCTTCAACTACTTTGTGAAGGAAACTTTCCCTCCCTACCTTTTCTCATGTGAGCTAAAGGATTCCCTTCTCCTCAGAGTTACTCTTTCTGAGATTCACGGATCTTCTTTGCTTGTCCATATATAGCAACTCTCCTATGCTCCAAGGTATTTGGGCATTTTTTGTCATAATGGAAAAGATGCAAATGGTAGGAACAAGAGGATCACTGTATGCCTCTAGGTCATCTTCATTCCTCTTGCTAAAATGGAAAATCCCTTCTTTTAGCATCCTCCCTGTTCTAGGGAGAAGAAGGAAGTAGTCTGGGCCAAAGTGAAGGCCACAAGTCTGACAGGCAACACAGAAAAGGGCCTGGATGCCAAAGTAAGTGTAAAGCACGTCTGTTTGTTCTAGCATACATTTAAAATCTAGATATCTCTCTGGCATTGGTATATTGTTCTTGTCGAACCTTCTGTCTGTGGTGGTTCAGCCCCAACCAGTGACTGAGCACCTCAAGCGGCTCACTCACTCCCAGGGGAGAAACAGACAGAACCTCTGTGGGTTGGGATAAGGACAGTTTACTGACAAAATCACTATGAACATAGAATAAGAACAGCCTGCTATGCAAATTACACTCAGACCCAGTGATAACACAGAATACCCTACTAACCCAACAATAACAGAGTGCTGCACAACACAAGGACCAACCCAACACCCCAGCCACACATAGACTACCCTGGAGCCACCCAGGACCATCCCCTCTTCCCCGATCAGCCCCTTTTATGGGAGAGTGATGTCAGGTGGTGTGTAAATCAGCCTGGGCTAAGTCAGCTCATCTGTGCTAACTCAGCTCACCTGTGTTGACTGCTTGGGGAGGGTAACTCTGGCCTGGCTAGAACCAGGACACAGTCTATCCAAAAGCCTCACCCACCTAACTGTCTGTGCCTTTATTTCTGTTTTGCCCCAGTTCAATAAGAACCCAATATCAAGACATCAAAGAAAACAATAGCAACTGAATATTAGCATTTGGTGTTACAGAAATAAAATAAAATATCTGATGCAGAATAAAGCCACAAGATAAATGTCTTCAGAGACAGAAAAAAGAATGTCATGGCTTTAACCTGTTTACATGAAAGTATTTTCTCTGGTGGGATAATCCAAGTTTCAAAGATCTTGTCCTATATAATATCAAATCCTATTACTATTCAGCAAGGGAAAAGCTATTCCCTTAAAATCAAGGTCCTCTTTAAGAGCTTCCAGCAGGAAAAAGCTTGTATTGTGTGCACAAGCACACAGAGAAGGCATCTCAAAGGGAAATGTTAGCTTCAAATTAATTTCTGTCAGATTTGATTGAAAAACTCACACATATCTGTCCATTGGAGGTTTGTGACCTGACTCTGCCTGACTGGGATTTGGTAATCAAATAGAGACTCCTACAATACATTTATCAGTTTTGCTGTAGTCAAGAAATATAGCTGTAAAAAGTGCAAAAGTGCATAACAGTAAAATTAGAACAAGGAGATTTTTTAAAAATAACACTGTGAAACTTCAACTTCTTATTAACCAGAAATGCCCATAATTAGGAAAGAAAAGAAAAAATAATCAAATGTTATGCTAATATTACTGCACCATTTCAGAACCAAGTTGTCTTGTTATTGTGTAATACACCTGAATAGATTTTTCCTACCAAGCCAAGGTCAGATCTTTAATTTCTTGTCCACTTGCTGTTGCTGGCCACTATTGCAGCTACCCTAAAAACAGGCAGGACCTCGAGCCTTTCTCATGTGGCAAGTTCTGTAAATCTGTATCATTAATCCATCACTGAAACTCTCAAACACCTGCTCCACTTTTTCTTATTTTCTCTCAATTTCTGACTTTAACACTTAAAAAAGAAATAATTTTTAAAAAAACTCCCTCGAGAAAAATTTTTAACCACATCCAATAAATATGTGACACCTGAATGTAAGGGCAGCATTTACATATGTGTAACTGCCTTGTTCCATAGCCAACATTACACTGGATCCATCCAAAATCCTAGTGGTGCTGGATAACCCATACAGAACTGCAGAAACAGAGTTCTTTTGACCCAATAAAACAGAATTGGCATCTGCTGTCAGCCATTCAAAAAAAGAATCTCAAATTTTCTGGCCATTTATATCAGGACTGCACACCATTTTGAACTCTGACCTCATTATATTACGTTCTGATTATGAGATATAACATCTGAGACACTGTTCACAATTGCTCAGTATTTAAAGAAACGGTGGAAAACAGGGAAGACATTCACGCAAATTAAACTGACTGAGGTAACTGTGAGAATATCCCTATCAGTTGAATCTGTCCTCAGGAATTTTATTTAGTTAATATCATATCTCATGTAATCTTTCTTCAAAGGATCTTTACATGAAGGAGTTTGGGAAGAAAGGCAAGTGGGGAATAGGAAACTGAGGGGAGGGAGAAGAAAAAAAACATAGAAACTTTAGCATAATGGAGGGTAAGAAGCAAGAAGACAAACAGGACATGGACTGGATGACTGAGGGAGTGCTGATTGGACAGGAAGGAAACGGGCAGCAGCAGTCACTGGCAATAGAAGGACAAAAATTGCAAGAACTGAGGCAATAGGACTGTGACCCAACATCTGAGTCGCTAGCTGCTGGGGGCTTGCTGAAAATTTCCCTTCCCTATTTCCTCAGTTCATGTGTATTCATTTACCCCCGAGGCACTGTAGAAGGACACCATTTTGATTTGTTGTAACATTTTCCATTCAGCATTCCTCTTTTATCTTCTTTATCTACCAACCAGATAACAGTGTATTTTTAACAGGCATCTCCACTAGGGTATTGACTAAGTGGCTCCCAAGTCCTCTGTCACAAGTCACTGAAACGATGAGATAGGTAAAGTAGTTATTGATGTTTTCTACTGCCTTGGTAGCTGACACTATTCCCAACTATTTTTGGAGGAGGAGGAAAAGGAGGAGTATAAAAATAACAGAATAGGGTCACTTCAGAGTCTATTTGCAGTCAATTGCAGCCACTTTCTAGTCTCAAAAAAAAATTACTGTGGTGCACAAATGTAGTTTTCTGGCTTTCATACCTTCACAACTCATCACATTCTGTATAAGGAATTGAAGTTGCAATGCCTATACCTTTGGGATGAATGATTTTTGAGGAATTATGGTGGTTACAGCTACGTACCAATGTTTTCATGGAGTAAGGTGTCTTAAGGACCAGACTCCAGAGGTATGAAATAAACCAGGAGCTAGGCCAGACAAGAATAAGAATGGATAGAATAGGAGAAGGAAAGATTAAAACCATACAGAATGGGGACAACTTGAACACAGAGTGGTTAGCCACTGTTGCTTGTAATGCCAGAGCTCAAGGAAAGCACGTAGCATGATCCAATACATAGTTCAAACACACAGAACTATTTTTACAAAGAGCATGTATTTAAAAATAAGTTATGGAACTCACTACTACAGGATTTTATGAAAGACAAAGGTACAAGATAATGGATATGGAGCACAGTGGTCTGGTTGCAAATCCTAACCTTCATTGCAGGAAGTCAGAAGGATCACTTTATATGCACCGTATTTTTATGCTACTTTGCTAAACACCTAGGAGTAACAATTGTTGAAATAATCTGTGATTTGAACATGGAACTTACTTTGTTCTTCAGGAAAGCAAAACTGCCCATAGACAAATGTCATTGCTAAATCCTGCAGTCATTGGCTCTCCTTAAAATTCTAGTTCCACGAGTTCTTATTGCATGGGAGTCTCAGATTTCAAATAAAAACTTAAAGTTCTAATACTGTTATGTTTAGAGAAAGCTGAAAAATATGACTTCACTATGCCTGAAAAAAATTAGAGAAGATAATCCTATGCACATTTTATTTCTGTAAATTAAGCCAGTCTTTTCGTCCTGGTTCATGATTTTTGGAGCACTACAGGGACTTGCAGTGTTGTTCATGCTTTAGATTGATCAGTACAGTAAATATATTCTGTTATGCAGAACATGATTAGAAAAAAATACTTGCAGAAAAAATATTTCCAACAATTGGTTATATAAAGAGTTGTGTTTTTTCCTTCAGATTTTAAGTAAGTGCTGTTGAATTCACTGAGCGCTCACAACTTCTATGAAAGTCTGGTCTACAGTCTCTTCACAAAGAGCCTTGTGTATAAAACCATCCACAGTTTTACTGTGTATCTCAAATACCAACAATCATATATATATACATATATATCTATACACACATATAAATGGCCAAGAAACACATAGATATTCAGGGTTTGAGCAGAAGCACAGAAGTGTTCATTTAGAACTTGTAATGGTCTGGTGGACTCACAGGCAGGCTGAGGAGCAGGGAGAGGAACTCAGTCCTTGTTTCCTTAACAGGATCTGTAACCTGAGTTGACAGCACTGCTAATATTAGTTGTCTGAAAGAGGGTCTGCTAATGACTGATTTTCAAATACTGAAGCTTTGCAAGTCTACTGGAGTAGAAATGAACTTTTCTCTGCTTCAGAAGGGGGTAAGCTGAGGGGGTTTTTGTTTGTGTCATTTAATGCTTTGGAAGACAATGAGGAAAACAGCATTGGCATCACTTAAACAAGAAAAAGCTGTGGCCTGCTTTCTAACTGTTTTACAGGTAACTTAAAATATATCCCAACACATGATATTGTAGTAAATAAAGATGGAGACTGCATAGATGATCTTTTCTAAAATTTCTGTTTAAAATTTCTGTTTGTTTTTTCTGTTTCTAAAATTTACTGTCCTCAGCAAAGGGTTAAAAGACTTTGCAGTTCTGTGGACTAGTTGCTGTCCAAGACACCTGAGCTGAAAGATGGCAATTGTGACCATAGTCACTGTTTAACCAGTTAAAAGCTTTGGATCTACTCATGCCAGTTACTTGGGAAAGATTTCACTAATACAAAAGCACAATAGAAGAAAGACAGTAAAACAATATGTCTCTTGACTTTATACTCCTACCTTGACTGCAGTTTTTAAGCATTAGCACAAAGTCAGCTAAAGTAACAATTCCAAACCCAAAAGCATTACTGAAATTAAAATCACAAAAGTCTTAAGAGTAAAAACATCAGGACTTTTGTTTTCTAATTCTTACCAGCATTAGTGAAATACATTCACTTTCAACTGCAGGATTTGAACTTTACTGCATGTAAAATCTATTTTAATTTGTTCATTTGTTTGTACTATTTTTTCTTCCTTTTCAGTAATTTTTTTTTCATGATCTTTAAGTGAACTAGTTTCTATGCTTCCAAGATAAAGTAATTATTTTTATCAAGGTAAGAGGTAAATGGCAGAAGAAAAATTTAAATACTCTCTTTTTAAAGGCAGAAAAACTATCTCATATAATTGCTTCTTATCTGTGTAACAGTTTAACAGCAATATACAGAATTATTTTCATTTTTTTCACATTTAGAATTTTGGTTAGAGGTTGCAGAAAAGACCATTATCGACACTGCACCAGTTCTGCATTTAGTACAGAGCATGCCAAGGGAAAAGAGGATTATAAAATGGATGTCTGAAGTCAAATTGCAAATGGTTAGAAAGTTTCTATTGCCACTTCAGAAAAAGAATTACAATCTTTTCTGTGCTGTGGACAATAGCCATTTTTTAGCTCTAAAAGAGTCTTAGTTTCAATGACACCCAGGCTGCTTCCACAACATAATAGTGAATTTCATTTTGTAACTTCTCATTTTGAGAATTAGAATTTTTGCTTTCTGCTTCTGCTCCTGTGTTTGTTTAGCACATACAAACTACAGTGGCATCAATGACATCCTACAATATAGCTATGTTTACACATATAGAGGCTTAACACCTTCTGTTGTTTCAAACATGGCCTTTAGCTCTCACAGCAGTGCAAGTCCAGAGATCTTGTACCTGGCACAAGCTTATTAAAGCTAATATTCCAGCATTTTTCACAGTTTTTGTGCCTATCACCATGTAAACATCTGGACAGGTATAGACTAAAGCTGAAGTCAGTTCAGACCTATGTGCCGTGGTAGCCACCCAACCCACGAGTGTAGCTTTTTCACTCAGATGTGGTCTCCCCACTTCTGTGTTTCAGGAAGCTGGTTGAGTAATGATCAGGGAAAGAATATGTCTCCTGCTTTTCTAAAAAGGAGAGAAAGCATTTCCCTGGTTTATGGGAACAATACTTTCCCCAAAGTCCTTCTGCTTCTTGAGCAGTGTGGAAAGAGCTGATTCTCACGCTAAGCATACTTTATTCAACATATGATACCACCAGCTCACCTGCTGACAAAAGCCAGCAGAGCTGGCTTGATGTAGAGCACAACAGATGGAGCACAGACTGCTGCCTACAGTTGCCAGGACTGTGCTCTGGTTTTGTTGCGACTGAAAGGCGAATAGAGTCCTCAGTTTGAAAATCTACCTCTAAATTGCTTAGATCCATGGGTAAAGAGTTCTGTAGAAACACCTCTAGATTAATAATGGTGTTATTTTTAATTCAGCTGCCATTAGCCACCATCTGTTTTTGTAATTCATCTGCAGTGCAATGTTCCTCAGTGAGACTCCTTGCTGGTCACTATTGCTGCAGAGCTGTACCTTCTCTCCAATCTAAAATACCAAAGGGCCAAAGTAGCAAGGCACCAGAAAAAGTATTTAAAACAACATACAACAAACAAGGCATGCATTTAAAAAATATTTTTCTGTAAATTGTAGCCCATTAAATCAGACCCAAAGAAAAGACCCATTTTGCCAGTCTTACTTGACTAACAAGCAGAAAAAAGACTACTACAGCATGATAGAGAAGGAGGGCGGAGATTCTGGTTCTTGATCAGCAGAAGCAGAAACTTTTCCAGACATCTAACCTTCTCTATGCTCAAGCATGCACATCTTGATTATGTTAGTGTGGAATGTTGTCCTCCCTGCACTTATTAGACCTCAGTTGGAAGCTGGTGGGGGTCCAAATTGTCAGATGCAGCTTAGCACTCAGGTGGTAAGGAGGCAGATTGACTGCTCCAGAAAGCTGGGATGAGGGGGAGGCAAGGGAGTTTTCTGCCTTCAGCCCTGAGCAAGGCAAAGAGAAATACCTCTGGCAGCTCTACTAACTTGTAGATTTATCTACATTTTCTGTGTATGTTTAAACCAAAACATAAATACTGAAAGACATTTGGCTATAGCAGTTTTTCTTGGGTTAGTGAGCTCCCCCACCCCCTCTCCTCAACCTCCTATGCATACACAATTTTCTTTTGGGAAAAAAAAAGATACTGATAGCTTTTTAAAATAGCTATTCCATAACATCTATTTCAGAAAATATCTAAGTTTAGAAAAGCTATAGGGATGTCTTCCTCTGAGGCCCAACTCTGTGAGGTGCCAATGTCCCTTAACTGCTCAGCATGTCTGAAGGAGGCTCTTCATATGCATCTGCATTGCTCAGTCTCTGTTTAATGTACCACCAAGACACAGAAACAGCCTATAATTCCTGAGAAGCTGAAACAACAGAAGCTTCCTGTGGTCCTGTATTAACGCTTCAGAGGGAAAAGCTGCAGGTGGATGTTCACTCATTGCAGATTGTCATTCTCCAGCATGTGCCTGCATCAGTTATCCTATACACCTCTGTCGGCTGGAGATTTCCTGCTATTGAACTTGACCTTGGAAGGTACTTTGTACATTGTTTTGCTTGGAAGAAAGGTCTTAGAAGAAAACATAGATGCTAATCTCAGTAAGCTTGTATCTTAGGTATTCATTCGCTAGCAGACATGACTCTGTGCTTTAGAAGAAAAATTCCAAAGGCTAACTGCAGTATTTTTTACACATTGTTGTGATCAGTTTGATACTAGAAGTGGTAGTCTTTATGTAGACATAAATAAAGCATGTAGGAGGCAGCAGAAAAACAGTTAAAAATTCATTAAGTTATCTGTTAATCATTACAACTGTGGCTACAATGGAACCTGTGCCCACCTGGCTAAAATAACCATGTGTGTGCAGCAGGTGCAGGACAAACAGAAGGGGAAGCACCACATAAGGAAAAAACAACTTGCTAGGGTAGTGCTGCACAGTGCCCTGGGAGCCTTAACCCTCATAGTGCTCAGGGCCTTCTATTTGCATTTCCTGAGCCTATTTCATTACAAGATCAGAAACTTAATTTCCAGCCATTAACTGTGATGTACATGACTGGTTTTGTCAGTGTGGCAGAGAAGTGGATCTGGTATGTGACACAGAAAGCCTGGTTTGAAGGATTTGGGAATTATCATTTCTTTGTAAATTTTAGGATCATGAGGTTTGCTGAGATATCTGTTGATAACGATATGATTTTTTTCTCATCCATTTACTTGCCTGGGAGGGCCTATTCCACTACAGATTCGTTTATATATTTAGAAAAGATCTGTCATTACCAGTTCTCCTTTGCTCAGTCCAGTGATGTGTTTAACACACCATGAACAAGAACGATACCGTGCATTTTGGTAATGAAGCCATTCTGCCCCTGAGATTAACATTAGACATACTTTCTTCCTCCTGATGGTTTATTCAAGCTCTAAAAAATTAAGTAACCTTAAGGACCTTTAGAGTGAAAAATTAATCCCCTGAGTATTTTACTATCTTTTGTTCTGATGCAACACCAGTGGGAAAGTTTCTAGTACTTTTAACAGCACTAGATCGTGCTCTTAAACATAAGAAAAAGTGCCAAGATCCTACATACAAGAATTTGAAATAGACAGTGTAGGTCCCAAGTCTGAACAGCCTGATCTTGTACAAGAGTTTGTATATAAAGTTGGAATGTCACATTTCTTCCCTGCAGTGCCAGTGATTTCCCCCTGTACTTGTCAGCTCAGATCTCACAAAAAGGAATACCCTTATACCATTACCAGTACCTTTAGATCATTTATGTGTATATTTTAAAGCAAGATTCTTCGCTTTGGAAAAGTCCCCAGACTCATAAAATAAAAATTTTAAAAAGAGAAAAAGAATAAAACCCAGTGTTTACATAGCAGATACACTAGGAAAGGACATCTAGGATCATGTTCAGTCTCAGGATATCACATATTATTATAGCATGGGTTCCCACTTATATATTCATCTTTACTCTACTACAATCAGTTTTCTGGACTTAACTTGATGAGTAATTAAAATTAGTCCAGTGATGTTAAGGACAAGTCTGATTTAAAAGTGTTTGTGAGGTGAGAACTGGGTTTCTATTTGTTTTGTGAGTGATGAAGTTTTTCATATAGGCTCAATTAAAGTTGCGCACCCAAACTCATGTGAGATAGCGCAGCTTGCAAGAGGACTGAGAGGCAGGGGAAGAGTGCACAGAGAGCTTTGATAGCATTGGAGCAGGATGAGGGAGAACACTGCAGTTTTACAAGCATAGTGGAATTCAGCCCAATAATGAGGCAATAGTTGCTCAGGTTTCTCCAAATAAGCTAGGTGACAGACATAGAAAACAAAGTGATCATGATTTGCCATTTATTATAAAATCTTGCTTTCAGCTTGGTAATCAAGTAAAAAAGATAGCAAGAGATATTTTATGGTAGAGTTTTTCAATAGCATCAGCAGTTTCAAACACAGTGTTCATCATGCTGTTCTGGCCAGAGCTCAAGAAATAATAAAAGATCTAAGGCTCTATTTTGATGTACGGTCTACATCTGGTTAGAGGGTATACATTCAAACCCGTTGACTAGTATTAGATCTGGAAGGAGGGCTCCAAAAGAAATAGCATTGGGCTAATTCCAAGAGTTCTCAAAGTTCTGATGGAAGTAAACTGCGGTTTTGTTCTCCTGAGGATTTAAGTTGCTTTTCAATGCAATGTAATGACCTAGCAGGAGACGAGGAAGGGCTTCTGGAGAAAGACAAGCTGGCATAATACTTTTTAGATGTAAATAATTCCTTATAATCTTTGCATTTTTCTATTCTAAAAGTGAGAAAAATAAAAGCATTAAAGAGTTAAATTTTCTTTCATCACAGAAAGTTTAATAAAAATAAATGTTAAAGTTTCCATCAATCACCAGGCTTCTGAAGTGGTCAAGAAAGATACATAAATGTCCCTATGGTATTAATCCCATTTAAAGGACACCTGAGCTGAAGCAGAAAGAAGCTAAGTGGCACATACAAGATGCAGGGAACATGTGGCAAAGCAAGAACAGAATGTGTATTTCCTGTCTCTTTGACTTTAACCACTGTGTGGATATTTCTGCTTTGCCAACAGCTAATTCTTTCCGCTCCCAATTATATATATACACACACATACATCCCAAGAACGTGATACATTACAGAAAAATGTGCTGAAGACAAGTAGTGCCCCATCACAGCTAATAACCTTTGAAAGCTTTAATGTGAACAATAGCATGTGTCTGTTCTGCAGATTTTTCATTAAAGTACATAGACCAATCGTGAAGAAAAAAATTAAAAAGATATTTGAGGAAGTTATAACCCAGAGGTTAAAAAAATATTGATTAGGAAAAATATTTTCTTCATAAAGATAATATTTCTCTTTTAGCAAAAAGAAGCTGCTTAGTCTCCAGAAAAAGAAAACAAAGTATGTTCTGAAGGTACCCATTTCATTTGTTGTGAGCTTTGTTGAATAATGAGCAAAACTGTCATTCGTCTTACAACCTTCTCTCACCTTACCTATCACACTGAAAGATTTAAAATTGTTCTGGAAAGTCTGTGCCACTTCATTTATTATATTGTGGGAAAAAAAAAATTAAACACCAACTTTTAAATATTTTTAGCATTTTGGGGTTTTTTTCAATCTAACTACCTGCCCTTTGGTGCCTAATATCTTCTTAGAAGATACGACCTGGTAAATTTAGTATGGATTACCACAGACTGCATTTACTTCTAATGAGACATAGTTTCTCCTAATCTTTTTCATCTATCTTCAGAGAAGAAAGATAAAAAAAAAAAAGCTTGTTTCTGTCAGAGTTCGTTCTTTGGTGTCAGGGAAACACGCTGGGTTTTTTCTTTCTCCATCTTCTAAGTTTTCACCTTGATCTTGTAAAATATTACAAATAATCCAAATGCATATATTGCACTGCTATTTTGTAAATTCAAACTGAATAGTCAAACAGTCAAAGATAATGATAATGATTACTTGAGAATATATTTTTCCACCTTTGAGAAATGCATTGGGTGGTACATTTCCAAATTTCAGGAGACTGGTGGGTGACTTGCAGACTAAGGCAAATGCAAATTAAGATAGCTGAATCAAGGGCCTTCTGAGGACTTCAAAGGGCTTTGGATTGAGCCTCAAGTTCTTAGGACTTTTCATCTCTAGATATCAAAATACTTCACAACAATCAGTAACATTTCATTATTTTTATTTCATTGATGGGGAAACTGAGGTATAGAGCAGTGAACAATTCTCCCCTTATCATTTAGCGAGTCTGTGACACATCACAGGATAGCAGTCAGTTCCCATGACTGTCCCTTTCTGCCGTCTCAATCAAGTTTTTGTGCAAAGATTGCTGTAGGAAAGAATAGTTAGGCTTGTTACTCCAGTAATTTTGCCCCATTTCTGACTAAACTGAAGTAACGTGTTATGTATCGCTTGACAAAGTAGATCTGTACACTGATCCCTCAGGACTAGTGCTAGATGTATTAGTAAACCTTCAAAATCCCAATGTGCTGTGCCTGCCACCACCAACTCTCATCATGGCAGTTCACTTGCATCTTTTTCTATCACTCTTTGATCCTCCCCATCTCTTACTAATCCCAGCTACTTCAAGGGATTAGATGGAATTTAAATTAGACCCTGTGTTGATTTAGAAGTCTGTACTTTCAGAGAGAAATTGTATCCTCTCATCTGTGTTCAAAAATAAGTAGCATGCTATCATCACAACCACAATATAAATTGCTAATTATAATAAGAAGCCTGATGCTCATAAAATAAATAACAAGGTCTTTGAATGCCCCTGTCCTGTTTCTTCTAAATCGTATAATCTGTTTTATATGCTGGGGGCTGGACTTTCTGCATTATGTTAAATAGTTAAAGGGGAAGCCTGACACTTTGGCATGGAGGATCATTCTTAATAGCTGCTGTTTAACACATACCATGGGAAAAAAGGTTGTGAGTGCCCATTGGATAAGCAACAGCAGTTAACTAATAATACTATTCCCGAGTGATTCACAAACAATGAAGTAACCAAAAAGAGCCATGTTAATTTCTATTCTGTTTTCAAGCAGGAGAACAAAATCAATATTTGCTTAATGGCAATACTTGAGTCAGGCCATCAAGGGCATAAGGGCTGACTTGTAGCCAAAGCATAAATAAGGCTAAGAATCAGGAGACAATGATTTTCTTTTTGAATTGCTTAAAATGAGTTAGTATTGCTCGTTGCCTCACTTTCCCCACTTGAAAAATGTGAAGTTGCTGCTCCTGGATGCTGCATGTAGCAAGCAGATGATAACAGTTTTCAAGCACTATGGGTATTTTCTGGACTGGCAGTGAACGCTGTGGAGAAATGCTGTTGGTGACCTGTCGCTATCACTGCTGACAGCAATCCAGGCACAGATAAAACTGATGCTGCTTCTTAGCACCATACTAAAAATCTACTTAAATGAAGAGGGAGGGTGAGGACTAGCATTCTGCTGCTATGCATACTTAGCATGCAATGGGTACAGGCCCTCAATATCCGACCCAACAGCTCATAAAAGTGTTATTATATACAAAATACCTCCTTTGGGGCTAAAGAATGAGAAGAATGGAAAGAATTTATTTCAAATTCAAAAAAAGGCTTCTTGGGAGGATATCATCCTATTATTGCCATGTAGCAGCTGCATTTATCCACTTCCATTGCTGAGACCAATCATCTTGTTAACATTTTTATATTATCACCACGTGCTTTAGGAATGCTGCACAGGAATGTTGTGTGGCCTTTTTCCCTATGAAATACTCATATCTTTTAAAACCTATGGAGGTCAATCAGTTCCTCAGTAGGGACCATTGACTTCAGCCAGACTGTTAATGTTTCATTAGTTTTGTTTACGAGTCAGAGGTTCGTAAATTGTACAGCATTCTTTAAACCCACAGCTTTTTGAGTAACGTAACATCATCAGCCTTATATTAGAATTTCCTGAAATCTGCTGATACCTTAGCAGAGCTAGGTATATTTCCCACATCAAAATAAAACTCACTGAGAATGTAGTTGACTAAAAAGGTATTACACTCCAAGAGGAGATACTTAAATAGTCTGTATATTACCTCAGGCACCACTCACAGGCACTACCCTGCACCCCAGGGACCTGGATTTTGACTCTGACATTGCTTCATAATCAAGGGTTGTCCCAGGGTGAACTGTCAGACTTCAGCTATGTGGTCTAGGGTCAAATCCTGAGGGGATGTAAGAGGATGGGAAGAGATGGCAAGGAAAACATAGCTGTGCAATGAAGCGGATTGATACACGCAAGCGAAAGATGTGATGAAATAAAGAACTGGTTTTAAGAGGGTTTTTTTCTAAGCTATGTTATGATTAGAGCATCAGAAAACAGAACACACAGTGAGGATTTTGCTTTCAGTAAATGGAGAGGTTGTCTCATAGCTACAGGAATTTGTGATTAAAAGGCCCGATGGCAATAAACTGATGGTCTGATCCTCAGTTACTCGGAGGCCTTTTTTAAAATAAAACTATTCTGCGAGTGAAAAAGGGTGTAAAATGAAAAGTATTACTTTTATGAGTGTCATACACAATTGGAAAGAAAAGGAAGTTCACTGAGACCATCAAGGGTTTATTCTGCTGGCCAGGATCCATTCTGCACCTTTGGTTAGTGTAGTGTCTTGGCATGGTGGTAGCACCAGTTAGAGGGGCTTTACAGGCTTGTTAAACATTTAATACAATGTTTTGGGCTGCAGAAAAGTTAAATGGGTTTCTCTCATAAACTAAATTGTGAGATCTCTACCCAAATTAAGATAGTTCAGTTCTGCTGTAATAACTGGGAATGAAGACACCCCTACATCAACAGAAAATACATGGACTTTTTTTGTTGTGATCAGCTATGTGCCTCTAATTTCATGTGTTCATAGCTATTGAATATTTCAATCCCTGGTTTAACAGGGATTATGGAATATTTGGGTGAAATGTTAACCCCTTTTTCATGAACAGTAAAACCCTCACTCAATTTAGTGGAACCAGAATTTGATGTCATATCTGTCAAATGGTAGTATCAGTTGCTTGGCAGGAGTCTTATTGTGGCTTATTTTATTTTGTTGCTTCTCCTCACTTTCACATTTTTCATTCTTTCCTTCCTTCCTTCCTTCCATTCTCTGGATCTCAGTTAAGCAGTATAACAAAATATATATACAAAGATGGCAAAGTTGAAAATTCACTTCAGAATGTTAGCGTAATATGCTCTATGGTTATAGCCAGAATATTATGCATGGAAAACCTGCAGTATTCCTGAGGTGGGAACTCTGATAACCTCATCAATCATTTCCTGTATGTTATGTACACTATTTAAGTAAGTGGAAAGCTAAGTATTTTTCCTTGAGGTTAAGTGTATGTCAAGAAGAAGAAGAAGAAGAAAAGTGTTTTTCACTGTAAATACAAAATAGATTTTCCAATGATCTATTTAACATTGACTCCATTAAAAACCTTCAGTAACACAGCAGATCAGAAGTAGTGAGGGAAAATAATTACCAGAAATAACACTTGTGAAGAAAAGGAATAGAAGAGATCTTTACTAGGCTATGGTGATTTGACTCTTGAGAGTCAAAGGCAAGATACAACAAGAAAATCTAATTTTCTGTATCTATATCCCAATATATTAAATATTTATTTCTTATATATTAATTATTTGCAGAATAATGGTTGCTATTTTCAAAAGCATAAAATTTTCATCTAAATATTTTCCTGCTGAAATCAATAATAAAACTCCTATCAACGTCACTGCCAGCAGGGAGAGACAGCTGCTTCTGAAAATAGTACTATATAGGGGCTTGTGTGTGTGTGTGTGTGTGTGTGTGTGTGTGTAGGGAGAGGGTTATTTTGAAAATACACGTAATCTATAGTTTTTTCACCTTGACATCATCCAAAATGTGACAAGTTCAAAACCAATAATACTTCTGTTTCAGGTGGAAAGGACATTAGGTGGAAAGGACATTCATGAGAGATCTCAAAATCTTTAATAGTGTGGTGTGCGTAAACACAACTGATTTACTGTGTCTTCGCAACAGAGCGAAGCCTAAGCCTAAGCCGAATACAAAGAAGCCCCATATTCCAGTGACAACTCATCTAACCACTATATATATAAATATGCCATATTAAATTTTCTTAAGGATTGTATTTGATGAAAATGTCAATATTTGGGCAGTAATCTGTTCCTTCACTGATTTTGCAAAATCCTTCGCGAAGGTACTCAAACAAATACTGCTACCTCCGACCCTTTTACTGAATGCCTCTTAACAACAGGAAAACCTTCAACAAGTATTAAATTTAAGATTAAAATCAGAATAGCTTTTGTTCACTTAATTTTGATCTAGTGTATTCCAAAGCTTTTTTTCCTTTAGGTTAAAATACAGGCAGATCAAGGTATGTCTGTGTATCACTGTAATACAGCTCATATAGAGGAATGTCACTAAGATTTGGAAAAGAGAGTTTTTTGTGATGTGCCAGTTTAGGTAAGCCATTTGGAAAGATGTTTTACAAATAGGTGGTCTCCTTTAAAAGGAAACACACACTGCACAGAGCTGTTGGAAAAATTACTACTACCGCATCTTCTGGTTACCCATGATCAATATCTGAGTATGAATGAAAGTATCAGTATATTACTGAGATTCATGCAGATTTGTAACAGCCTAAGGAAAATAGAAACAAAATATTTGAGTAGCATCACCTGTATATAGAAACACCACAGGATCACAAAGTTATTCTGTGTATGGGTCCATACTGCCAGCTTGCCTCACACATTAGTTTCAGTGCCCTGTTACCTCAATCACCAAAATCAGACGTGCCTGTTCACATCAGGGTTTCCCTCTGTAGTGAAGAAACTAGTGACCTATATGACAGTTTGGTCCAGGATCTGCTATACAGCAACACTGCCTATCAAGTGTAGTTCCTTCCTCCAGCACTACCCCAGAAGGCTTTGTGCCTTTGCATGTTCCTTTGTGTATCCTTCCTGGACATGAAAAAATCTCAGCATAACGCAAGAGACCCACCTGACACCACCTTCAAGTCACTTCAAGTCCTTAAAATGGGAATCTCACAAGAAAGCAATGCCTTGAGTGAGTTTGTACCAGTCACCTTGAGAAACAGGACTCCTGCTGGTGCCACCTATAACAAGAATATAGACAGAA
The DNA here is from genome assembly GCA_022605575.1 of Laterallus jamaicensis coturniculus. NCBI lineage: Eukaryota > Metazoa > Chordata > Aves > Gruiformes > Rallidae > Laterallus > Laterallus jamaicensis. The sequence goes on along the minus strand of JAKCOX010000031.1, from coordinate 1,391,120 downwards.
ATGTCTCAATAATTCAGTAATGACAGGGACATCATTATATTAGTAATGTAAATGACAGATAGTTGATCATAATCAATATGATAAACAGTTGTGTTAAAGTCACATTGGGATACTGGATTTTTAATTTCAAATTCCAGAAGTGTTATTAAAATTGTAAAATCATAGAGTCAAGATTTGGGGTCTTACTGAAATATATATATTTTTTTTAAAGGATTGATCTCACTCATAAACAGTAACTCTCAACACATAGGAAAGAAAAGAGCTAATAAAACCTAAAGATGAACATGGGAATTAAATTTAAACTTGTTCTTGAGGCTCTTGGACCAACAGCCTTTTAAGACTGTTCTAACCATTATATATTAATTTTAAATTTGATCAAATTTGAATGTTGAGTGTTTTCTTTGATGAAAATGTTCATTACTCAAATTACATTTATGTTTGACAATGGAATACAGCTCTTAGTAGAAACAAACAACATGAACGCTGCTTTAAAAAGATGAAACTACTGAATAACCATCTGGGAGGAAATCTTAGTTGGAAGTGGGAACTCTTAACACAAAATATCCTTGAGCAAGACATGCAGGCATCCACTATAAGTTTCTATCCATAGGTCAGAATAATTCCTGGGTTTGAATTTAGAGTTGCTGCCACTGATTTTTTTTTTTTCTCTTTGGCAGCAACTGTAAATGAAAACCTATGAATTATATATATTATAGAAAAAAGAAAAAAAATTCAATGCTAGAAGAATTAAAGACAAGGAGTGTGCTGATTCTGTTAGGAAGGAGAAGGAATCCTAAAAACGCAATGGCAGCTGGAAATGGTATAGTTATTCACAATAATAAAATTACTGCAACTTGCACTTGTTTAACACTAATAGTCATGTCCCACTAGCCACAAATTAAGAAAGATGGCAAAAGATTAGAGGTATGGCAGGTAGCAGTCATAAAAAATATTTGTAGGATATAAAACATCTTTTGTGAAAGTACCAGTAGCATCTTTCTATGTAACTAACACATAAGTAAGATTTCATGTTAGGCTGCAAGTACCCATGTGGGTGTTGTGGTTTTGCTTGGCAAGGTTCTGGTAGAGGAGGCAGGTGCAGGGGTGGCTTCTGCAAGAAGCAGCTAGAAGCTCTCTGCCTGGCAGTGTAAACACCAGCTGGCTTAAGGCTGGACCCGCTACTGACCAAGGCTGAGCCCATCAGTGATGGTCACAGCACCTTTAGGTATCATATTTAGGAGAAAAGAAAACTGCAAGCAGCTGCTTTTTGCCACCAGAGAAGGGAGTGAGAAAATACAAGAAACTCTGTAGAAACCAAAGTCAGTGAAGAAGGAGGGGAGGAGGCCATGGAAAAAGCCATGATGGAGCAGGCTGTCCCCCTGTAGCCCATAGATGAGGATGGGGAGCAGAGACCCCACCTGCAGCCCGTGGAGAGGCCCCACGCTGGAGAGGGTGGAGATATAGGAAAATGCTGTGACCTGCATTGGAGCAAGCTTCTGGCAGGACCTGCAGCCCAAGGGAAGAGAAAGGCAGGGTGGGGGGTGGTAGGCAGAAGGAGAGAGAGTGTTGTGCCCCCCTCCCTGTGCTTTGTCCCTAGGGGTGAAGAAGGGAGAAGTGTGTGTGTGGTATAGTGTAATAAATTGGATGCTTTTTTTTTTTTCTTTTCAGTCTGTGTTGAATCTGTTTTGCCTACATGTGGAATGATCTCTCCCTGTCCTTATCCTGTCTCCTAAGCCTCTCAATATATATTCTCTCCCCTGTACAGCTGAAAAGGAGAGTGATAGAGCAGCTTTGGTGGGCCTCCAGCCAGGGTCAAACCACCGCAATGGGGTATCTTTTAATACAGAACTTTCAAAAGTGGCTGACAGACTAAGCCAATGTGGACATAATGGAGCAGTCCAAAGCTGAAGTGAGCCAAATTCAAATTTGCCATAGGAAAACCCATTACATACCAAGTCCTGCAAAATGAGAACTAAGGGGTACTTATCAAAACTGGTCGAGGAGCCATAGCAGAGCAGTTTAAAACTTGAAAAGAATGAACTTCTTTAAGTACCAGGCAGAGAACTTATGGGCTTCATTGCCTCAGATGATTGTGGAGGCAAGCTGTAACAGTAGGTCCAAAAGAGACAAATTAATTGACCACCGGTTTGTTAACAGATACTAGAAAGGGCAGTCAGGGATGTGCCTTCAAACATCCCTAATACAATGCCAGTAGATCGTGGGGTAAGACAAAAGGAATGAAGCTTGGGGGTAAGTGCTCACCCCAGATAGCATCTCTTATTGCCACTGTCAGGGACCAACGGCTAAATGGACCACCGTTCTGACTGGGTAAGGTATTTCTTTTGTATTCTTTATTTTTCTAGCAGTGAGTATAACTGCCCTTGAAATGACTTACCAGAAGTGCAGGGAGTTCTGTGTAATTGCCCATGTTATGTCAAGGTATGTTTTCTTTTTAAAAAAGGATACAAAGAGCTTTAATTCAGGTAAATCTCATGGCACATGTTAGGGAGGAGTTTAGATTAATTCACAGAGCTATTCCCATCTGGCTTCATAATCTACAGATCTATGGAATTTTCTAGTAGCATAATAATTTTTCAATTTCAAACTTGCTCCTTCTTTACCAGTCCCTTAATATTTTTTAACTATAAGGTTTTTAAGAGGGTCCCGTACTACCTCTCCTTTTATATATAGCCCTTGTTTATCTTTAATAAATGGATAATTGTACTGGCTTTACGTTGTTTACTGTTCTTCACATTTTTTCATCTTCTTTGTGTGCTCTACCTAGCACAAGAAGGTATCTTTCAATAAAGATTGCCTGAGAGTGGAGATGAAGAAAGGGAGCAGAAGAAACACAGACAGGGAGACAGGGGCAGACGAAGAAAAAAGACTAAGGAGGAATGTTATTGCTGAAGGATTTTAAATAACTCACTATAATTTGGAAAAGTCTTTAAATGCCAGGAAATGCAGATCAACTGTTTTAAAGAACTTGTAATAATCATTCTGATGGTATTACCACTCCCATTCTTATAAAAACTGATGATAATTTAAATTTAATTTAAACATACTGCAGTGGTGGGACCTTGTGTACAAATGTGTACTTTGCCTTCTCACCTTGCTTTTTTGGCAGCATGGCAAATTACATAAGGGTCATAAATTTTCCTGATGTAATAAAAACCTATAATCATGGCAGATTTGCTCCAATTAAAGAAGCAGTTGCTATGATGCTCATCCTATGATGTTTAACAAAAAGATATTTATTACTGTTAATGATTATCCTGTGAAGATTTGCATGGGAGCTTAGGTTTATGAGCACGGTTTATCTAGCTTTGAGTCATTAAAGTGTTATGGTTTGGGGTTTGTTTAATTTATAATTTAAATGTTTTTATAGTCATTCTGATACTTTTTTCAGGATGAAATGTGATAAATAAATGTTCAGTGTGGATTAAGAAGAAAAAAGTAAACAACTGCAAACACATATAATGCTAGCAGGTGCTAATGCTATAGGATCTCTTCTAAAGTATGAAGTTCCTGAACATATTCAAGATTATATTTATGAAAGCTATGGTACAAATTGAAAGTATCTTCACAGAAATAATTCTTTGATAGCAAAGAAAAAAAAAATAAAAGCCTTTGCAAGTTTCTTTCTACAAACAAACAGAAAGAGGAAAGCCTTTGAACTGCTATTGTTCTGACAACAATATTAGCTATGTTTTATCCAGCATAGTGTTTTTAAATGCTATTAACTTACAGACAACACTGCTTTTTTTTCTTTTTTTTTTTTTACAGAATAAGTGGTGGCAAGAGTGGTGAGAGATAACCCAGCTGAATATTTTGTTGGATGAATCAATCCTACTTGAAAGCAACTGAGAGCTCTTGGAGACTGAAATACAATAATCTCTACCAAATGGCATGGATACTTGCTACTTGTTATGTTTTGCAGTAGACAGGGAGAAAGCAAGAGATAAAAACTCTAGCCGTATTGGGAGTCTGAATGTTGGTCAAAGTCCAAGTTTCAGTGATCTGTGGCAAAGGATAAATTGGAAACTCCTGACAGACTTGAATTTTAGAAAGCTGGATGGGGGTGTCAGCATCCTGTTAGAAGAGTCCTGTAGAATTCCCACCAACTGGAAGCTCTTCGTTAAAAGTATCACAGTGTGAGTAAAAATGCAATTTGAAAATACTTCTGAAAAGTGCTATTTTTGGTGAACCAAGTTTGAACTCAATGATAAAGTAGAGTGAGCATATCACTTAAGATGGATCCAAGCCAAAACACTCTACCTAAATTTCAAAGTGTTTGCATTCTCTCCCTTTTCTACCACTGACTTAACCCAAACTTCAGATCTGCGTGCTGGGAGACAATGAGAGTAGGTTTTAAGGTTAGGACAGAAGATTTAGTTCCCTTGGGCAGTGCTGTATTTTCTAACTCTGCTTAACTATGTTTAAGCTCTTTATCTCCCAAGGTTGACTGGGAAGTTCTCAAGCCCAAGTCTGAAGGATGCTGAATACTTTGCAGGAGGTGCTGAAAGATTTTAAAACCCATTGTTGTCATTGCTTCTTGACACCTTTCAACACTTTTGGATGGTGGATGTGGAAGGGGTGGCAGAATCAGATGCCAATATAGTAAATTTTCCTGACACAATAAAAACCTATAATCATGGCAGATTGAATTCATATTTTAAGCCTAAACAAGAAAAAAAATTAGTTTTGTGTGTTTCTGCCAGAAATAAGTAGCACACTCTAAGTAAATCACATTGTTTATACCACTTATTCTATGTGCAGTAAAAACAAGAACAGCTGTTCCTTGACTGCTCTGTTTGTAACAAATGTGCACTGTTAGCTGTTATAACAGCAAAGTTTACAAGATCTGCCATCCTTTCCCTTACACTCTGTTTTTCTTGGCATTTATAAAGTCAGTTATTAATGTTCATTCCAGTTTAAAAAGTGCCACAAAAAAAATCTCTTGACGACAAAAAAAGAAAACCAACTCTGAAAACCAAAACCTGCACACAGTTCTTTTGCCATGAAAGTGGGGAAAAACCCCCATATCAGGCAAATTTTTCTTTCACTAGAAATATGCAGTATTCAAGTACCAGACAAGATAGTTTGTGCATTACATATTACAGGACAAAGCCTGGCTCCATTAATAGCAATGATTTTTATTTATTTTCAATTGATTTGAACAGGACTAAGATTCAAAAAGGTCAGAATAAGACTGGAACAAGTTCTCTGGGTAAGCAACACAGCTGTCAGAAACATCCCTTAACAGTCTCTTATATAAGTTTATTAAGTTTCATCTCTTTCTTGACAGCAAGGGTCTTCTGATGACCACACCTGCCTGAAACATGGAAATCTACTCCTCATTTCCAGCCTAAATGCACTGAAAATAGCTGATGCCTATTTGATCTCATACCTTTTACTTTAATAGCTCTTCTTTCTCTTCAGCTCTTTTTATTCCTCTTAGTGGTCCTTTGCCCCCTTACGGCTTGAAATAATCTTTTTTTGCAACAAAGTTGACTTGAAATGTACTGTTATGTCCAGGCAATGTCTAAACAATATTTTGTACAATGGCAGCCAAACATCTCCTTCTCTGTAGGTATCTCTTGGCTTATATGGCCAGATGACATTCACATACTCATTTGCCATGGTACCCTGATAGTCCATAGGTATCTGGTAACAGACCAAAAAAGGAGGTTTGCTTATATTATGTAATTTTCAACTGACATAATTCATGATAGTTATATTAATTTGTACTGACACTATTAATTTTGGTTGTTCGCTCTCACCCCGGTGTAAGCCTCCCAGTAGGGTTTATAAAGGACAGTCTCTTCTCAGTCACAATTTTGGCAATTATTTTCTAAAACTATGGCAATGATATACATGATTTTCATATCTCAAGGTAATACTCTGCAATTAACTTTAACTGTATGGTCTTACAGTCTTCCAGTATAATATTCTAAGATTTCTCTTTTATTGCCAAATTTTACCTGCGCATTTTAAAATTCTTGATTTTTGTTCTAAGGATGGAGACTGGCTACATTAACACTGCAGCTCCACCTTAGATTTGGAATAGTTCCAAAGGCAAAACCTAGGTGATAAAATGTGCTGCCTATTGATTTTTAGCTTTAGTTATACTTTTGACATATAAAGAAAGTAATTTGGGTGCAAGAAAGGTCGTCAAGTCTTGTTTTAAGGGTTTAAAAGAAAAAATTGCAGTAATTCTGGAACTGTAGAAAGAAGCTTCGGTTTTCTAAAATCCTTCACCTGACACTGAAACGTGCATGTGGGCAATTTCAATACTGACAAATTAAATAAAATTAGAGAGAGAGAAGACAGAGGCTGCTATATGTCTCACCAGAGGAGCTAATAGAAATTGGAGTTGTGCTTGTTCAAGTGGCTGCAAATTGGAGCACAGGAAGTTCTGCACTGACATGCGGAGGAACTTTTTCCCAGTGAGGGTGACAGAGCCCTGGGACAGGCTGCCCAGGGAGGTGGTGGAGTCTCCTTCTCTGGAGATATTCAAGACCCGTCTGGACGCCTATCTGAGTGATATGTCCTAGGGAGCTGCTTTGGCAGGGGGGTTGGACCCAATGATCTCTCAAGGTCCCTTCCAACCCCTACAATTCTGCGATTCTGTGAAGTGCTGCTCAGATGGGTATCAATAGATGGGCCTTGTCCCAGAGGACTGGCAGTGCAGCGCACAACATGGCGGCAGGACTAGCAGTGCAGTGCACAACATGGTGGCAGGCACGGATATGCTGCAAGTGGCTTCCAGCTTCAACGACACTCACACCCCCACTAACCAGAGGCCAACCTCTCACCAAGGTCGCTGCCTTCAGCATCATCACAGCTGGGTGTGCAAAGCTCTCCTTGAGAAAATCAAAGGAATTTGGCTCAAAAAAATCATCTCTTGCAGCTAAGGAGGGCGGGAGACCTTGACCAGGACGCGTTGCCCCTATTGGGCCCAGCCTTGCCTCTCTGCCCTTGGTTGTAAGGCAGCACCACTAAACCCACAGCTGAGGAAGAGACAACCCACCCCACAAAATAACTAACCACCACAACAACAGCAAAGAAGAAGAAGGAATGAAAAAGGGAAAAATAGGCGGAAAAAAAAAAAAGTCGTTTCCTCCCCGGAAACTACATTTCCCAGAGTGCCTCAGCCGCCGCCGGCTTCCCGTCCCTCACATGACGGCTCGCTGACCGAGCCATGGCGGAAGCCGAGGAGAAGGTAGAGGCCGTAGGGGCATTGCCCCGGCGGAGGGGGCGAGCAGTGGGGGGGCGAGTGGGGTGGCCCGCGGGAGCAGAGGGACGAAGGGACGGTGCGCCTGTATGAGGGGGGAGAGGGTGTCAGCCAGCCCGCCCTGCGGGGCTGCGAGGGCCGGCGGCGGCGGGGAGAGAGCCGCGGTGGGAGTGGAGAGGAAGAGATGGATGCTGCGGGGCGAGGCCTCCTGTCCCCCGCCGGAGCTGCCCGAGGCTGCTTGGTGGGTTTTGTCTAAAAGAACCTGACGGACGGCCACGGGAGGCGGAGCAAGCCGTGAGGACTCCGTTTTTTAGATAACCTCCGATGCAGTAAACTGGGGGCTGTGTGGGAGTGATTTAGAAATGCAGCTGTTAACTCTGGAGCCAGGATTAGAGAGTTGAAGGGTTTGTCTGAAATGGACGGAGCCTTTACCTGTCGTTTACCAAGTGGTACAGGAGACGTGAGCAAGTTATCTCTGCAGGGCAGTTTTCTCTTGAGATGAAATTTTAGGAGTTAGGTGTTTGTGTCCTGTGGTTCTCTAACGTGGGTATCCTGAAGCAGCTTCCCCTGCCTTTCTTGCTTACCGAGGGGAGTCGGGGGGAAGTAAAATCAAGAAGTGATGTCCCCTCTCCTTTCAGATGCTGTTTCAATGTTTCTTTGCTATGCCAGGACTTTGCTACGCACCTGAACATCAGTCTCTAATGCCTAACAATTGGAGTTTTAGAATTACCTCAGTGGCGTTGCCCTGCTCTCAGGGTTTGGTTTTTTTTTTGGAGGGGTGGTGTGTGGGGGGTGGTGTGTGTCTGGTTTCCTTGGGGGATATTCATCCCCTGTTTTGGTGACTTTTAATCTGGCAAGATTTCAAAGGGTTCTTGGGATAAAATCAACTCTTGTCAAGTCTTATATTATTAAGAAATGAAAACTGCCTGTATTTTCTTACTGTAGTAGGAAAGTTACCTTACTTGTTTCTCCCATGTACACCCCTACTGAAAGGGATGTGTATGTTGTGTGTGTATGTTTCTTCGAAATACAAGTTTTGTGGTTTTCCCCCCTCCCAGCTGTTCTGAGTACGGGCCTGAACATATAGTGGGTAGCATCTGATGGTTGTAAAGGCAGGGAAAGGAAAGCCTTATATCCATCATGTGGGAAAGCCAGCTTAAGAATTTATTGAAAGGTTATGTTGGATCTGCTAAATGAGAGATTATAACAGTGAGAGATTATTTCACATTTCTATGGTTTCCTCATCTGTGTTCCCTTTCTCCATTCTTAGGCTACTTGAGCAGCAGCATTTACCAGCTGGCTGAAGTGTATTGCTGATTTTCCCCTACAGTCTGAGACCTACCAATGATAGCTATTCCTACATGATTTGGGATTCTGGTCGTCTAGAAATCCCTGTTAAGGGATTTCCTTTTCACAGTTACAAGGCTACTAAAAAGTAGAAGTGGCGGATAATCCTCTCAGTTCGTGTGTTTAGAGGGAGGGGAGAGGAACCTAACAAAACCCCAGGGCAGTCATAACTGCAGTTTACTCATTCAGTTTGCTTGTGTGAGTGGGAGAAATCAGGCAAAAAGCTTCTCATAGTAAGTTGCTGGCAAAGTGAGTTAGTAGGTAAGTGTCCAATCTAAGCATCTTCAGCTCAGTTCTTATCAGGGAAGAAACACAGTTTCTGCATTTTTTTGCTAACCCAAGGCTCCCTCTAAATTTGTGCATGTTATTTTCTACAGTAAAACATAAAGGTCATGAAACACGTGCCTAAATTTGTATGCTACTTAGGAAAGTTAGGTGGTCCAGCTGAAGTGACTTGGGAATACATGAGGTATACCAGGGTACATGTCCTAAACCAAAACAGTTTGATACTTTCTTAGTTCACAAAGACCGATTATCGGAATCAACTTTGGGTGTGCCCTGATTTTGTAGGTCATTGTTTTCCAAGGATTCACTCATACATAACAACTTGCAACTCAGTTTAATCTTTATTAAGTGACTCAGGTGGATTTAAGGATCAGCTGTTGTAACAAGAGGACTGTTACTCTACCTTGCATGTGTGTGAGTCTCTGTGGGTGGTAGACAGCAAGCTGAAAATTAATCCTGAAAATTAGCTTCACTGGCTTTCGTGATATTTCTATTCTCCTGAACAGCCAAAGCAATTAGAACCATGGAGAGAAAGAAATGTTAAGTGATGTAGCTGTAATAGACAGTCTTGTGTGGACCAGCTAAAATGTCACTTGCTGCAATTGCTTATTTTGTTTGGGAGAACAGATTAATTTCTTTTATAAAACAAAATCTCCTGTTGACACAGAGAATGTGAATTTTATCAAAATATCAAAATGTTAGTGCTGAGAGTTTAGATCTACTACGGAGTAGGCAGCTCTTGGTGGTGAAAGACAGCTTCTTTTATTAGGAACCTGGTGATATTTTGCATTGGACTTTGTGTGATGTACTAGCTTGTCCAATAGGCTGGCAAGGTTACATGACAATATTTTAGCTTTGTCCTCATTTGGTTATTGTTAAGTAGAATTTAAGATGCACAGAGATTATTTGCAACAAAATTGTTATTACCCAAAAGGTAACTGCATCTTCTGAATACAGGCCATGACAGACACACAGACTGACAGACCAACAGTTGCACTTGTAAAACCAAACCTAAGCTTGAAAGAAACCCAGGATATTAATCCCTCTTCATCTTCCCTGGCTCCTATGTTCTTTATATGTGCAATTTCCTAACTTGTATCACAAGTGTAGGCAACAGAGATAAACCTTCTTTGGGATATGTGTTCTAGAGGTGGACCTGGCTCTAGTGAATAAAATGGAGGAAACAGATGGCAGTATCATGGTAACACATTGCGTTGAGTTTCTGATCACAAGTACAAATGCTGCTTTTCCTCTCCCCCATCTGTTGTGATGCTCACTGTGTGTACTAAAGGTGAACTTCCACTACTGTAAAGCAGGCATTTGCTTTTTGCCTAGAGGTCACAAGCAGCACGTTTTATAAACACAGAAAACAAATAAATGTGACAACTTGAAAATGCCATTGGTTGTCAGTGCTTTAAATTTTATTCCCTTTACTGTTGGCAACTGTCTCTTTTTTTTTTTTTTTTTTTTTTCTTTCTTCCCCTTCTCTGGTGAAATTCTGTACCTATTTATCTTACTGTCCAAATGCTACTTCATAAGATTTGAAATGCTGCCTTCTCTCTTTCTCATTCTTTATATCATATTTTGTTGTTAAAATGCTTACATTCACTGTCAGTGTATTAGTTGGAACCTTTTATTGCTGTTGATAACAATAAATACGTTAAGTAAATCTTCATTTTGCTGACCTTTCTGAGGAGGCATTGCATCAGCAGATTTTCTCAGTGGACAGGTGAGAGATTAGCAGGAGTTGACTTACAAATATTTTTTTTGGAGGACAGGAAGTATCATTGTCTTGCCAGAGAGAGATGTTTTAAAGGTACAGTTCCCTCAAAGGAGGGAGAAAGCCACATAATAGCTTCCAACCTCACATTGACATGAGGTGGGAAGGAAAAAGTCATTCAATGCTGGTTTTCTATGGAAAATGGTTTGAAGTTATTTAAGTTTAAAATAAGCCTGTTAACAGCTTACTAGTTGAATATCGAAGCTAGTTAGTGGATAATTTGAGAATGCTGTTCTTTCTTGCAAGTAAAGACATGGGCAGTTGCTTTGCAAAACTTGCTGCCACTTCTGGGAGAAGGGAGGCTTTCCCAGGGACAGGTTTTCGGGTGATGCAATCACGTTCTCTCTTAGGGCAAGTGACAGTTGTATTGCAGCCAGCTGGTGCCACTGAGTGTCAGTGTGTCCATAGATTGCAAGTACTAGGAAAAATGGGTATGAATGGAGAGGGTGGAAACAGAACTTTGGGTTGCTTCTGCTTTGTCTTCTGTTTCTTAATAAAGGCTTAAAAAGAACTTTAAAAAGGGAAATACTACTCAGTTATGAATGTACTTAGCTAATTTCCCTGTTGTTCTTTGTGTTGTTTTCAGGAAACCAGGTCTAATGAGGAATCAACAGATGAATCCGAGGTAAGCCTGCCTAAAATGCTTCACACTTGAATCTGTCAGTGCGGGTTCTTTGTCAGTATGGAGGTAGAAATGCCACCTCATAGGTTGGTTGTAGAAGTTTTGCTGGTACTGTGTAGCAAGGATTGTTAATCTGGTCTTAAATTATTAAGAAGGAGCTGTGATTTGCTATTAGAAGCTTCTTTATGTTTAAAAATCCAACAATGCCAACAACGCAGTCATCCCATTATAGTAAAATGAATTCTGCTGAGAGAGAAGTTCAAATGCATGCACCTTAATTGTCAGTGTAATTATATATGCAGCAATACTACATTCAGGTAATTACTGTGTTATTTTAATAGCTTCACAGTCTTGTTTTAATTTAGTTCTGTTCTTGAGATGACATTTTGTCAAAAAATTATCTCACGTTCTGGAGAAGTCTAGTTACCTTGCTGAAGGTGCTGGAAAAAGTGGGCTAGGGATGAGGAATGGATGGGAGCTATGGAAGGTTCGAGAATTCTGCCCCAACCAGCAGTGTACGACCTCCACACCTCACATCTCTGAAGGAACCATGAGAGGTCTCGAAAGACATATTGACTTCAGTGTGGCCTAGGATGGCTACAGGAAGGAACAAATAAGGGTTATTGAGCAGCTTCAGTTGTGGCCACCAGCAAGGACAGATGACAGAGCATGGCGTTACCTTGATGGAGCGTTTGTGTCTCAATGAAAGTGGCTCCTAGATATCCAAAACTTTAATAGGCTTGCTGTTGGGAAGATTTCTGTTCTTTACCTAGGGACAGATATTCATGCTTGGAATTTGGGTTTAAGAACTAAGAAAGCAAAAATCATGATTTCCAAGGTAGTGGGTGCCGCAGAGACTGCGGTGGTGGATGCTAAAAGATCTTTTTTGCAGAAGATGGTGGCTTTGTTTCTCATGGGATAATGTTTTACCCTCTGCCTTTCATGCGTGGCTGTCTGCAGTGCCGCCATAGGTCATTTTTGGTAAGAAGCAAGGGTTTCTTTGGCCGCTTAATGTTACTGTGTGTAACAGCCACCTGGACCAGACTTTTTCCCACTCCACCCCCCTTCCCCCTCCGCCCCTCCGGTGTGAAATGGTGTCATTCTGGATGTTGCAGTGTGATGTGGAGTGTGGATAGACACTGACTGGGCAAGGACTCAGTACTTAGTAGAATAGTAATCCTCTCAAGGGCTGACATTCACAGGTTAGTGGACACGAATACTTATCTGCAAAGGGTTTATTTTCTTTAAAGCTTCTTGCAAGTGAGAACTTGTTTTAGTGGTCTTTTTAATGGCCTATCAACACTTCAGCCTATAGTAAATAAGTATTTACAGCAGAATTAATCATAAATGGGTTGCCAGGGTTTTATTTGTTTTCAGCTTAAGTAAAAATAGGCATCATGCAGCTCTCACAAAATCAAAAGTCATAAAATTTTAACAAGACCTGTGTTACTAAAGTTAATGTCCATTTTGAATGTTAATTTCACATGCATAGAAAAGTGAAAAGGAGTTTTTCATATTGAGAATGTAGATGTTGGGTCTAAAGAACAATGCCTGTGAAAATGTTTTTCATGAGTTATCTTTGAGTAGTAAATCCAGTCTGTGGCATCTTGACACTAGACAGGTAGCTGGTGAAATTTTGGAACCACATTTAGTAAGTACATAGAGGAAGTAGTTGACAATTTTCAGTTTTAGTGCTTCTATCACTTATTAGGCTATCTCTGGTCATCATTCCCCTAGAAACCAAGAACAGTGGTAGAATCACAAAGTCTGCATGTTGTTGGTGCTTGTTAATGTGAAGTACGGTCAGAGATAAGATTGAACTGATGGCTTTGCTCTTGTGATCATAAAAGTGTATTGTTTTGGGTGGCTCGTGGCTTGAATAATCAGGGATGGATTTTATGGCAGTACTAGGATCTGAGACTCTAATCCTTGCAGCCTGTGTCCAGTTTTGCTCAAAAGTATGGTCTTTATGGCATGGACTTGTAGACATCATAGTGATAAAGATTTTTGCATGTACAAATGGTCTTGCATGTTATTTAATTCTTCCCATAAGATTGAAAATTGGCACTATTGGTTTCAGAGGCCACATGACACACATCCAAGTTCTACTATAAAAGTCTTTTCTATTATGGAGGAAGAGAATTTTTTAATTCCTTGTTTTGAGTAAATTGTGTCCCTGTCTGAACTGGGTGTGTAAACAAAATATGCCAATATCCATTGCAAATGTATGAAAGCTCAGACTAAGAAGGATGACAGCACTGCCTTCTGTTGCCTTTTATGCAGCATCTTCATCAGAGGACAGAATAAGTTAACCAGACTGTGGTCAGTCATTATCAGTGCTTGTAAAGTGCTCTGACTTGGCCATCCCTTTGTGGATCCAGGAGTTGAACTTGATGATCCTTATAGGTCCCTTCCAACTCAGGAGATTCTATGAGTCAATGGATGTTTGGGTTTTTTTTCTGTACTCTTGACACTGGTGTGCCATTACTTATTAAAGAATCAAAAATATAGTGATTCTGTTTTATACAGCAAGTCTTTTACTATCATTCCTTTAGTAGCTCCTAGTAAATAAGATGCTAATTCTCACTTGCTACGTGTTTGGTTTCTTTTGCACAACAGGTTCAACAAATGCCAGTATGCTTATTGATGCAGACTTGGTGGTAGAGCTTTATAATAGGCCTAAAATTTGACAGTCTGCAAAAATGACTGTCTTCAGTGTATGTCTGCTAAGAACCATTCCTTGTAAGTTTGCTTCCAACTCTTGCTTCCCAGGAAATTGAATTCCTAAGGCTCCTGAGGTGTTCTATACTTCAAAAGTGTTAATTAGCAGAGCTGGTGCATACATTCATGTTAAGCAGATCTTTCAGTGTGGAGATAGTGGTAGTTACTTGTGTCAGCACGGTACAACTTATACTTTTATTTCATATCCTTATGTATGATATGGTGTATTATAAGCTTTTCTTATAAGAAAAGAAGCTATACTGCTTTCCCACAGTATCACAGCATAACATAGAGCAAACACAGTCTTCTAGTTCTCAAGAGAAAAGCCTACTTGTTTGCAGAGTAATGCTATTGCAGTCTTGAAGCACACTTCTTTATGTATCTTCTGGTTTTGGTGATTTGTTTTTGTTTTTTAAATGTTATTCTGAAGTACATTTGCATTACTTCTCCCAACCCTGTCTAATCATCAAATATGCTACATTTGGGGCTGAGCCTGAGCAGACTGGAAAGTTGTAGCATGATGTGGTTTTATTGGCTTATTTAATTTTACTTTAAAGCACTTGGAGCTCCATGTTTGCACTGTCGCATTTGACGAGACCTTAAGAATAGACAATAATCTGACTTTTGGCTGTTTGTAAACTGTGGAGGACAAAAGTCTGCATAAATTATGTACAGCTTGAAACCAAACTTCTGTTTTCAAATTAATTTTCTTCCTTGCAATATGATTGCTTCTGTAAAATTTCACATTTTTCAGTTGAGCTGTTTTCTATCAGGCAGATACTTATGTTTTGCCAGATGATTAGCAAAAGTTGATGCTAATAGATACATAAGTAAATAGTTAAGCTTGCTTCAGTAGCAATGCCATGTGGTGATAAGGTAAGATGCACAGTAGTATTTTTCTTGTGCTTAAGTAGACGCTGCTGCTCAGCTTGTAATTTTGTCTTTAAAACAAATGAGAGAATCCTCTTATATAACATGATGGACTGTTGTGGAATAATTTAACAAAATTTTATTTTCATTTAATTAGTGTCCTTTAAAACAAGGAATAATTTAAGCACAGTTCCACACACAACAGGGTGTATTGTGGAATACATCCATGAATCATTTGCATTCTATGGAGAGAGGAGCTGGTTTTGTATCTCTTAATTCAGAAGAAAGCTTATTAAAGAGCCAGCTTGAGTCTCCCTGAAGTCTAGCACTGTAGTGCTATAGAATGTGTTTATTTACAATGTGTTGTAGTTGCACAATATGGCACAGTCACCATTCATTATGTTACACTATGAAGTCTTGTGAGGTCAGATGAATGCTATTTTTGTTTTCCCTGTTTATTGCCATCGAGACTTAATTTGTACTGAAGAAAACATCTTTTGCACCTTGGAAAATTTATTGTCTGCATAAATTAGTAACAGTCATTTCAGGTAACTTGCAAGTAGCAGAAGAATGTTTGGAACCGTGCCTTGGGGTCCCAGGACCTACAGCTTCTGTCTCAACCTAAGCGCCTATGTACAGGGTAATTATGGTCGGCCTCTGCCTTCCCTGCCTGCCTCCCACTGCTCCCCCCACTATAAGACAGAGCAATAGTTTCCTGCCTCTGAGGAGTAAAGAGGGATTTCAAACTCCATTTGTGAGTGTGAGGTACTGATAAAATGAAAGTAATGATGTATCAAAACCTATTATTTTAGTTATTTAAAGACTTTATTAATAAAATTCTATGAGAGTTTGTAGTGAGGAAAGTATTGCAGAAATTTTTGGTCAACTCTGTGCTCAAATAGTTTTTGGCAGTTAAGAAATATCCCTCACTGGTACACTTTTATCTCTAAAATTCATTACCATTTTGTTCTTTTAACTTTCTGAAATCTGAATGTAGCAGGAAAACTGTTAAGGAACATATAAACCTTAGAAAGAAGCAATTTCTAAATTATTATTTTTTTTAGGTTTTCTTTTCCTTTTCTGTGTACTCCAGATCTTAGTCTTGTAGGTTGGGTCTGGATTAGGTCAAAGCAATTAAATCATTCCAAGTAAATAAAGCATCTGGTAAAAAAGGCTCCTTGTCATACTCTGTTTCCATCAAAAGGTTTTCTTAACGCGGAGTGTGGAGCATTGGGATGGAAGAGGTGAGCTCTTCTGTGGCTAGTAGCTTTTGAAGGGGCATCACCACTGCAACAAAAAATACAGATGATTGAAAGATTTGGCTACTGTACCTCAGACCAGTTTGCCTTTTTTTTTTTTTAATCCCCTGTCCAACCTCTGGCAATGTGCTGCTTTTCATTGTGCCTCTTCTCTCTATTATTAAATGGCTCTACCCTAGGTTGCCATTTTTCTCTTCCAGTTGTTTTAAAATATAAAATGGTAGGAAAATGCTCAAATAACCTATTCTCTTTCACATACCTGAGCAATCTGAAGAGAGATTGCTTCCCTCTGTGTGGCTTGATGTGAAATTGGCCTTTTAAATAGGGCGAATGGAAGGAAAGGATATATCAATTCCAAATAGAAAGTTTTCTTCCTTATTAATGAGAAAATGTATCATGCAAATAATTTATCAATTTGAGTCAGTAGGATGAGCATAGTAAATTATTTATTGAAGTTTAAATGGAATCTTTTCATACATTAATTTGAAAAACAAGTTTGCAGTGACTAGTAACTAACATTATAATATACATCGTTAGAGGATTGACTTGCAGGAAAAATGGATTATTGCTATGTTCTTTTAATATCTTCTGGTTTTTAGTGAAAATTAGATACTTCATTTAATGAGCTATTAATATTAACCAGAAGTGCCTCTTCTATATGTGTGTTGTGGAATACATAAAAAGTAAAAAAGCTTCTGTGGGTGCTACATAAATTAAACTCAATTGCAAAGCCAGTGTGCTAACAGAGTATGCAGATGTGGCTTTTCCAGAGTGCTAACCCTAGTCAGCTGGGTGAATAGCACTCGGGGCTGGCAAGAAAGTAGCAGAGAAATCCATCTATTTACCATCTATCTCTTCCACTGTGGTGAGTGAGTGAACTTTAAAAACTACTGTTCCCAAAACTGCACTGTAGGGCTTTCATAGGCAGTACATCACAGGGTGGCAACTGGGCTGCTTGAGAAGTGTTCACAGGGGAAACAAATGTTTGCCCAAGTTACTTACTCAGCAAAAGGAAAATACAAGTAGAAACGTACAGTTACGTTGAGATTTGAACTGTGTGTGGGTTTCTCAGTGTTGGAATTGGATTTGGACGTGGAAGATGAAACAGGCTGTCCTGTGCTGCCTCTGTATGGTGCGCTTGATGTGTGTGGACTGATGCTGTGCTTTTGAAGGCTGCAGTGGATTTGAAACTTTTTAGGGTGTTCTTTGCCATACACAAAACTACCAGTAAAATAAAACAAATTGATGGGAGCTGAAGAGAAACCAGATTGAATTATATAGACTTGTTACTAATTTATTTTTTTTTTAACGTGCTGTTTCTGATGATTGCTCATGTGTTGTGTGTCATCTGTGTGTGTTATTTGTGCTTCACAACTTGGCTGGGACCCAGCATCTTCAAACCTGTAGGAGTGAATCTTCAATTAGTGTTCTGCAAATATAGTCTGACATTCTGTATACTGCAACTGTTTTGTGAAGACATAAAATACTCTCTGCTTTGCCTTTCATCTATGTGTCACTTCATACTGTGAATACAGCCCATTTTTGATACATATTTGCAGGCAACCATATCATCTTAATTCTTTGCTCCTGGTGTATATCTGCATTTTCCCAAAGAGGTCAAGGTATTAAATAAATCCCTGTGGATAATGCATGAGGAGAGTAGAAGACTGCTGTGTGAAATTTTACCACCCTAATCCATATTTGCCAATTTTACAGCCAAACACTGGGGAAGTATTGGTGATTTGCCTTTTGAGGAATCATAAAGGAACTGGATGGGAGGTTATTCACTTGCTTCCTTCACTGAGCTAGTATTACTGTATTTTCACAACAGAATTAAGGGAAAATATTTTTTGCTGTGTAAATCACAAATGTGCCTTCATGGTTTTGAAATTTCAGTCTTTGTGCCTTTTGTTGCCTTGTGTAGCGAGTTGCAGAACAAACTGATTCTAAACTAAATAGGATTTTAGTATTTGTTCCAAATGATTATAACTTTTATTCCAAAATTCCCTGTTTATGTAGGGTTCAGAATAGAGCAGCTCATGCTCTTTCACTTTGGTCTTGCAACCATTCTAGAAAATCTGAGTAAATAATCAGGTATTTTGCATTTTTTTGAAATTACTACCCACGTTGTCACTTGAGATGAGTAACTTTGTAATATGTCTCTCTTCATAGGAAGTTGTTTGGCTTTGTGCTTTGTTTTGGGTTTTTTTCTTTTTCCTTTTCTCAAATTTTGGCTAAGCAAGCTGACAAACAAGACCATGGATATTTATAGCTTTTATTCACTGTTGCTCTACCTGCTTTGGAGCCAATGACTTAATGAAATGATCTTTGCTATTTTAATTCTTAAAGAAACTAACAGAAATTTTTTTTTCTGATTTGAAATTTTCTTGTAGGAACAAACTTTTTAATATGAAAGTAACAGAGGAAAAGAGATTTATGTTCTCTCAGTATGTTTTTAGTCTCCAGAGGGTCTGGTAATGTGCTCAATATTTAAATTCACCACAGTAAATAAAACAACAACTTGCAGTAAAATTGGGTTCCAATTTGTGCACTACCTAGGAAACTGAGTTTTTGAAGATTAAAGGCCTTAGTCTGAGTTTTTCTTGGCATCCCTTTAGTGTTAGAGGTTTGATTGCATCGAGAGAACTTGAGTCAGGATCCTAATCCTGAAAATAGCACAGGTAGTTCCTTTATCATTGAGACAGGAGCACAAGCCTGGAAACCATATCCCAGGGATGGAAAAACAGTAATGATGAAGCAGCACTTCGCAGTAGTTACTATTCTTCTACTATAATTCTTGTTTGCTCTGTGTCTTGTCTTCCCAAACTGTGGAGGACGGAGTGCTTTCTTTTGGTTGGCTTTTGGCTTTATTTCTTTTAAAAGAAGGCAGGGTAGCAGGGCCCTGCCTAGAAATGGGCAGCAGGAAAGGTGTGGTGTTTCCATAGTTTTAGAAAACAGGAATCTCTTTTCAAAAGGAAATGTGGACAGATCTTTAATATATGACTTTGAGGCGTAATTATTTTAAGGACTGAATGGGCTTTTAAATGGCATTCAATATGTTTCTTGATTATACATGTAAAAATTCATTACAGGTTTTTGCAGCAATAAAAAAGTACATTTTGGGGAATTTTTGTGCTGTGAATTCCCAGGTATTTTTGTCATAAATAATGATTCTCTAAACTATTTTTCAAAGCCAGTGTTTGGATTCCAGTTGAGAGAAGAAACCTGAGTTGGGCTAGGGGTTCTTCTGACTCCTGTGTCAGAATTGTGTGCAATAGGTTATTCTGTGTGCAGTTTCCTTCAAAAATGGCAGCATCAGAGGCAAACGTTGAAGTCAGATGTTACAGCGGAACAAGTTTGAGTAAACTACTACATTTTTTATGAAGATAGTGGTATGTTTTTATTACCTGTCTCAGTAATTTCCATCTTTTGACAAATTTGACTTCTAAAACTTTCCAAAGGCCCTCCATTAAACCCAACATTCCATAAAGCCCTCCCTTAATTTCTCACCAGAACTGGTCATCGTCTTCCAGGTAAGGTGAGCTTTCCAATTGGTGCTGTGAAAGAGTGAGATGCTGTTGGCATGTGTGCCCAATGCAGCACGAGTTAAAAGCAGGTGAGGCTACTCAACGTTACTGTAAGGAAACAAAAAGTGAGTTTGCAGTAGAGGGAAGTGAACAAATGCCCCAAAATACTCTTGCATGCTTTCTTATATCAAATAGATGATATGCCAATTTCAATTTAATATATGGGTTTCAAAGCTTTTACATATCATCTTTAAAGTATAAGTCATAGTCTGATGCCTGCAATCGTAAGGCAGGAGTGGCATCCATGAAGACTGTTTTGTGACTGTTAAAAAGGAATGTAACAAGGAAGCTAATATACTCCATCACAGGTATAACCAAGGTGTAATCATGCTTAAAATCAGGAGTTTGATAAGCTATTTAATAGATAAATATTAAGATATTTTCTTCATTTTCATGTTCTCAGAAAGCAAAACAAAGAGCTAATCAGTCTTTTAATACAAAATTATACACTTTAAGACATGATTTGAGATGGAAGTTGAAAGGATCTCCAAACTGTGTTGCTATGTTATGATAACGCTTCCATCAATTCATCGAAAGACACTAGCATGCTCTAACAACTTTCCTTCTAATATTTTCTAGAACTGCTTTGAGAATATTTATAATATATCATTTAAGTCATGTGTTGCTCCTGTGTAATGATTTCACTTGTAGCAGGTTTTTTGCTTATTTTTAAAAATTTGCTAGTTATATTTCCATGTGTTGCAAGTGGGCAGTGTGTTCACTTGCTTATGTACAATAAAATTGGTTGTTCCTGCCATGTATTTGAAGAGCATGTATGGTGTTAAGGCATGGAAAAAGGACACTGAAATATAGGAAGGTAATTCTCTGCATTTCCAAATCCTCTTGCTCGGTGGTTGGTTTTGATCTCTGTCCCCCTGAGTGTCCATGAGTTGGTGTGGGTGTGCTGCTGGGACTGCAGCTGCTCTCTGCTTTTCCTTAGATCCAAATTTAGTATTTTTGCTGAGCAGTTCACGCTGGGTTTTGGTGTCTTGTGAACAGCTGTTCATGCCAGGCTGTTAGCAGTCATTAAAAACTCTGTATAGGAAAGCTGCTCTGCCATGAGGGCTGCCTGGCTGGAAATGGGCTTCCAACTGCTGACGTGGTGGCTTTGAAGGGGAAGAAAATGGGGGTCCTGGCATTCACACTGGAAGGTGTTGAAACTGGTACAGGAGTCCAGGCTGGGAGAGTTTGCTGAAGGGTTTGAGGGGAGTGAGGGTATTGGCAGAGATGCATCTGAGGGTTGCAAGGGAAGAAAGCACAACAGATTTGAAAGGAGGAGTCTAGTGAGGGTTGTGTTATATTTCCTCCTGCCTGTGAGAGTTCAGGACTCTGCAGTCTTAAAAGTAAGCTTAAGGTGTCAGCACCCTTAGCCTGTTGGCTTTATTCATAGCTGGATTGTAAGCAGAATTGACCAGTGCTTTGAAGGCAGGCCACCACCTTGAGCATTCATTTGATGTAACATTATGGTGAGCAGAGTAATTTGTTTCCTTTTCCATTGGCATCCCAAAATCCCAAGTAGTCCAGTGAGCAGACTCAGCTCTGCAGAGCTGCAGTGAAGAATCACTGTGCCTGCATCGTGCCCTGCCCCCACACTGAGATGAAGAAACTGTTCATTGTCCTTTCTGATCAAGCTGTCTAAACTGAAGTAGTATTTCCAGGGAAGCTCCTGTTTCTCCTGGGAAACTATAGTTTGCCAGGCCTAATTACCACCTTTGGGTACAAAAAATATGGGAAGTCTCAGTGTTTTAGCATTACAAATATGTATCTTTGTTTTAAAGCAGGAAGTGAGAAGCGGTGTGCATGGATAGTCCTGCAGTGGTAGTGGGAATATGGAGTCTTGTTTCTGGTCATCTAGATTACCAGACTATCTGAGCCACATTTTGCTTAAATACAATCTGGGTAGAGAGGACTAGAGATGACATGTTAACCTTCTTGTCTGAGGGACTTGGTGTTAGGTGACTATTCTCTCTGCAGAATTTGGGGAACGGGGTTTAGCAAACCTGAAGTCAGGTTCATACATTTATAAGTGCTTTGCTATCTCTTGACCTTGAATGAAGAGAGAGTGTTCCTAACAAAGGTCTGGGATCTGAACTGGACAAGATAAACACTGAAGATAATCATAATTTTTTAACTAGACCAACAGAGGCATTTCACCCCAAGTGGTACAGTTTCCAGGTGTGGTAATGAGGTGAAGGTTAAATAAGAATATTTTAGCTGTATCTTTTCTTAGAAAGTACTTGTTTCCTTGTGGGAATCTTGAGACATAATCCTAACATTTGTAAGCAGTTTGTTGGGCTTCCCTGTCCAAACTGCCCCAGTGCAGTCATAGAATCATAGAATGGCATGGGTTGGAAGGTACCCCAAGGATGATAGAGCTCCAACCCCCCTGCCACAGGCAGGGCCACCAACCTCAGGCCTGGATCTACACAAGGTTGCCCAGGGCCCCATCCAACCTGGCCTTGAACACCTCCAGGGACAGGGCATCCACCACCTCTCTGGGCAGCGTGTTCCAGCACCTCACCACTCTGTAAAAAAAATTTCCCCCTAATATCTGATCTAAACCTTCCCTCCTTTAGCTTTAATCCATTCCCCCTTGTCATGCCATTATCTGCCCTTTTAGAAAGTTGATTCCCCTCCTGTTTGTCTGCTCCCTTCAGGCACTGGAAGGCTGCAATGAGGTCCTCCCTGCAGCCTTCTCTTCTCCAAGCTGAACCAGCCCAGCTCCCTCAGCCTCTCTTTGTAGGGCAGGTGCTCCAGCCCTCTAACCATCTTCATGGCCCTCCTCTGAACCCTCTCCAACCGTTCCACATCTTTCTTGTATTGGGGACCTCTTACAGGCAATCCTGCCTTCCCAAGCGATGCTGATGATAATAGTTTGTGGATGGCCTGAGAGTCGGGCAGCAGTGATGCACCTTTGCTAGAACTTTAGTAGAATGTGGTTAAAAGTCTCCCCTTCTGCTCCTCAGCAGGTCACTAGCTGCTCAGTAAGTAGTCATTAGCCCTATATCAATTAGGGAATTTGTAGAGGAAAGATCCTTCCCAGCCCACTGTCCCACTGGTCCTCAAAACTGAGAGAACCAATCCAATCCCTGATTAAAATATCATTTCTGTAAAAAAAAAAAAAAAAAAAGCCAAACAAAAAAAACCAAAACAAAAAACCAAAACCCACACCATTTGGAGATGGTTGTGCTGTGGATCAAGTCAAGACCAAAAAGGTAATACATGATCTTGGCAACTGAGTTCTGTTGGGTGTTTGGCTCCACTTAGTGCTTCTATACATCTAGAGGTAAGTAATTCTCCCTGGAGACTGCGTTCTGGGGCTTGAGGTCTTCCCATGTGGGGTGGGTTTTTTAATGTTTGCTGCTGAATTTCTGTAATAAGTATAGCTGCCCCCAGCAGAGCACTAGGTTTATGTTTATTTTTAGATAATTGAGGATGTTCTGTGAACCTTAATTTTAACTCAAAAACGAATAGAATTTGTTTCTTTGTTCTACTGGAGGTTTTCATATAAACTAATAATTTTGGTCTACTAACTAGTTAGGTTAATTTTTTCTTCAGTGTGATAGCAATGACTGTTTAAATTTAACAAAGATCTGTCCCATATTAAATGTCAAGAAAAGTTAATCTCAAAAATTAATACGTAGCCTCTTGTCACGTTTTAGCAGTGATGTTGGGTTTGTACTTTGGCAGCAGTGTGAAGGGTCTTTTGGTTTCTTAATGAGATTTTTACAATGTGTCCTAAACATTTAACTATTCAGATATGCAGAGGTAGACCACTTTTAATGGCCTTTAAACTAGGAGGAGATGAGCCAGTTGAATGTTTTTTCTTATAATCTCTGAAATAATGAACTCAAAAAAAAAAAAAAAAGAAAACAAAATGAGTTGTCTTTTTTGTTGTGTTTTTTTCCCCAAAACAACATGGCCTTTTAGGAAAGCCTGTCACACAGAAAGGTATGAGTCAGGCACATGGCTAAGGGAAGCTCTCCTGTTGTGTCACGAGGTTCAGAAAGGCCCCCCTTACATTCTAAACTCGTACTGAGAGAGGAGCCTAGGTGTGTCTAGGTCCAGTCTTAGTCCCAGACCTGGCCAGTGGTTTATGTCTGAAGGATTATGTGTGTAGCCACTTGTCAGTACCAACGTTCACTTGTTTCAGAGCCCTGCCAAGGACTTTCAGGGAGAGAGTTTCACAAAGTTGAAAAAGATATCTAATTTATTAAGGTGACAGATCTAGAAAGTTGGGAATTGCTGTTGATAAATACACTTACTGCAGTAGTGCTAATACATGGTGACAGTGCTAAATGCTATCCTGGGTACTCCTCACCAGGGGGTGAAGGTGCAGTGCTTACCAAGAAGGTGTCCTTATCTTGGGTGGAGGAGAAGTAACACAGCCTGTCAACTACTTCTCTTCTGTGTCTCCTCCCAGAGATAATTTCCTCAGTATCCTTTATATCCTAACCTTAGCTGTTCTCTTCCCTGGAGTGACGTTTAACATGGTTTGGGTAGAGAATCAAGTACTGTAGTCATAGATGTTTAGCATGTACTTCTTTAAGCTCATTATTATATTCAGAGGTGTTATCTTTAATATTAAATTCTTCAGATAATCAGAAGGTCTCATTTTGGGCACCATGATCTTTGAGATTCTGCGTGGAAACTGTTTATTCACTTATTTTCACATTCTTTAGCCACAACAGGACCATACTTCCACACAGGACGACTACTTTCAGCTGTTTCTCCTGCCAACCTTGCAGATTTCCACCCACACGGTTTGCACAAAAGATAAGCAGACACTGGCATTTTTCATCTCCTATGTTTAATTCTCACCATTATGGTACTGGAGCCTTCTTGCTTAAGGGTGTGAGTGTAGTTCTTTTGAAATTACTGAGTAATGGACATTAGGTATCTTTGTATTTGGGTTCAGATGCTTTGCAGGGTCAACCTTACAAGTATAAATGAGGTTGGAATGACTGCCTGCAGTAACTGGAATTCTAGCTGGAACTGGACAGATGATGTGCAGCAAAGGGGAAGGGCACTTGCCTTATAATGTATGCACCGTTTATTTCCATAAAGGCTTTGGAAAAACTTGGAGGGCAAATTGTGTGGGAAGGATGACACTTCGCTGTCAGTGCCCGTAACGTAATTAGAGTATCCGCAATCAGTAGAGCATGTAGTTCACGTGACAGACTGTCCTGTGGGCAGATAGTCTGCTGCAGGAGCAAATGTGGGCTAATGGAATAACTCTGGGAACTGCCCACAGGTTTCTTCTGGAAATTTTCTTCGTGAGGACCAATTTCAGGTTTTGTTTTGGTTTGATTTTTTTTCTTGATTCCATAGCAGTTGTTCCTGTAGGCAGAGCTGGGAAGGACAGGGCAGAATGTATGAAGAAGGTTGTGAACATGCATTCAGTGGCACTGGCCTTCTGAGAGTTTACTGCAAATTTGCAGTTCTCCTCAGTTTTGTAAATTTGCTCCTGAAGGAAAGTTGATAGCAAGCTTTAGACCTATTAGGTGTTAGGTATGGGAAGAGGAAATTGTTTTCAATTCAGCAGTGACACATGGAAGAGGCCTTAGTAGGATTAGTATTAGTCTTACTGGTTAATGTAGAATATTTCATTCTGTTGGAAATGGACTTTCAATGGGAAATGTTTATGGATACCTGTTCTTTACAGGTACTTTAAAGCATCATTTTAGCAATTGGACTGCCTGCTTCAGCAGTAAAAGGCCAGTAGCAAACAAAATTGAATATGGGGTTCAAATGAGCATTCCTGTGGTTGAAAAGTGGCCATTATTTATTTTGCAACACCACTAAGGTAGTTTTCTCCTGTTAGGTCTGTGGGTCTCTGTCCCTTTCAGAGTTTAAGGCTGCCATGTTTGGAACATTTCACACAATTTGTGCAGTATATATTTCTTTTTCTCTTAATGCATTGCACAAGAAGTTCAAAATTCAGTGCTGTTGGGCCTGTTTTGCTTTGTGGTTTTTTAGGCGGACAATACCAAAGTGCTAAGCGGTCGTACAAGAAGCAGTGCTATAGTATTTCTTTTCAAATGTTTAGAATCATCTAGGATGGTTAAAGGACCTCTCTTTAATTAAAAGTGCCATACACTTAGTAAAAATCTATGTTTCTTGAGAAATTAATTTTTTTTCCCTTTTTCCCCCTTAAAAAAGGAAAGCTGTGAGTTTTCTTGTATGGGGTAAATGTCACTCTGTTTATATCTTAGCTTTGCTGCAAGTCAGGACTTGTACTATTCCTCTAGGTTGTCATAGAAACGCAGCTAACTGTCATCTCAACTCAGGCTGCTGATGGTTTTATTTGTAGGTTTTCAAGATTATTAAAATTTAACAAAAATTATTGATTTACTTTTTATTAACACTGGTTTGTGTTTACTTTAGAAGTTCAGACTGCATAAAAGCTTTTCCTGATAGAAAACACCTTTAAAATGATTAAACTCTGATACTCTGAATAAGAGATCATCAAATGCATTTAATATATGAGGTAGTCTGAAGCAGTAGACTTGCATTTTTTGCAAATCACCATTTTCATTTCATTTTGTTTACAGCGAGGTCCCCCCACCCCATTTCAATTCACCTTTTAGCTTGACTTGCCCTTAACATAAAAGATACCTGTCAAGAAAGCGTGAAGTGGGTACATCATCGTGCCTGATATTTGAAGTTTTCATTTTATTTACTTTTTTTTTTGAAGCCTGGCAGAATGCTTCGGTGCACTGACTTTGTATAGTGTGTAGGAAAAATTACTTAGTTTTCACTCATAAATAAGACAGGCAAAACTTATTTACAGTAACTTTATCTAATGGTCCATGGATGAATGCTTTTATGCAAACTACTCAAGAGACTGGAATTAACTTTTCACGTTGGTTGCACATTTGATGTCCAGACTCCAGCAACATGTGGGATCTTATAAAAACTAGATGACTGAAGTTCAATTTTTACTTTTATGAATTTATTCGATGATTACCCATGCATTTCAAGTGTAATCTTTGTAAGCAATGTATAAAATGCAGTAATGTATTAATTGCTCTAAAGTGGATGCATACTTCCTTACATCCTCCTTCCATCACGTGGATGCTTTTTTCTTTGACTTTAGCTCATACCTCTACCCTGTAGTCATTTATTAAGGATCCCTAGGCACACAGAATTTGGCTGATTTATATACAGCCCTGTAATTTGACATTGTCATTCTGTCTTGTAGCAACTTTGTTCGGTGTTAGATTTACTGAATAAAATTGTTTCTTGGTGGACATTTTGACACCTCACTTCAGACTGCTACGTCATGGACTGCTGACATCCCTATATTAATCTCATTTGTATTCTGTCATAAAACTCTCAAAGAACATTTTAAAAGGGCCTCTCTTTACAGCATAGGTGTGTAAGCATGGACGTATATACTGAATGGTTCCATAGGTCTGTGTGACTTTTGTGTGTTTTGTGTGAGAGTTTGTATATATTACTATGTGTGATGGTAGTGCAAGTGGTAAGTGGCCATGATATTTAACTTGGTATAAAAACTGGCTTTAGGACTCCAAAGGCAGTTCAAACAAAATGTGTTTTATTAACATGCACATATCTCTTATCCAAATTTCTTTTTTTGCATTGTTAGCTACAAGAAAGTGTCACACAGATGCAGTTGTTCTGCCACTGGCTGACACTGCATGCTTTGGGTTTCTGTTCTGGGGATTGGAAAGCAGTGGTTGGTGGGAAGTGAAGGTGCCCCTTTACTAATGCACTGCACTGGCACATTCTAGTTGCTTGGGAGTGAAAGACATGTTTTATATGGGAAACACACTCAACATTGATGTGTTCATTAGAACTAATAGAGAGTATAGGAGACTATTATTGCAGGTATTCTGTTTCCCAGTGAGGAACAAGGGATATATATGGATTTGTTTATGTCTATGCGTGTACAGTATTAACTGAGGCTTACTGAGGCTTATGAAAACTCTCTCTGGCATTGTACTTCAGTAGACCATCTGTTACTGATAGATGCCTGTGACCAGAGAGGTGTTTTGCACCTTGGATTTTCTTTACCTAAGAGATAAAACGTGTTGGTGGTTCTTTGATCAAAGTATTTGCTGCTTGTGGTTTTAGCTTGGTCTCAGTGCTGCTTGATGCAACATATTTCTTTGCATCTAAGTAGTGATTCAGTGATAATACCTAACATGCTTGAAAAGAAAAAGAGGAAAGCATTGTTACTTACCAGAAAAAGTTCCTAGCAGGCAAATGGTATAGGTGATCCAGGGGAATATGCTGTGCCTGGATCCCTTTCCCAGACAGTTTTGCAACAGCATATTTAAACTTTTTTTTTTAAATATCAACCCATTGGTATGTTTTATATAATTAACTTATTCCTAGTGGATTCTTTTTATTTTTGTTCACAGCATTTTGCCTCTATCGTTCCTACAGAGGTGCAGCATCTTATAAAGGTCTTGAAGTTTCTTGTAACCTGCATGCTTCAGCTTAGAGTTAATTGTGGCTACAGTGGCGCACTTTATTTTGTCATCATCCGTTGTTTCATAAACATCCCTTTTATATTTTACTTCTAAATTGGGAATGACTAACTTAATGTAACAAAGTACACGTACATTTTTTTTCCTGCTTTTTAGATATCAACTAAATGCTTCTTATAGCTGAATTGATATGCTGCTATACAGTCCATGTTTGCACCCAGAACTTTGGAGTAAAAAGAGAAATCAGTAACAAAAAAGCACAACCCAAGCCCACTCCGATGATAAAACTGTCAAAGTTTGGCTTTTGATTGTGATGGCTGTTGTTGAGAGATAATATTGATCCATCTTTGCCTGTTGCTCTGTGATAGTTTTGGGGTATCTTTTAATTTGCTTTTATTTAAAATAAACTTCTAAATGTTTGGGTTTTTTTCTCTTGCTCCCTTTTCCTTGCACTCTTAAAAATTTAGGAGGATGAGAGCGAGGAGGAGCCTAAGCTGAAGTATGAACGACTTTCTAATGGAGTGACTGAAATTCTTCAGAAGGATGCAGCCAGCTGCATGACGGTGCATGAAAAGGTATTACATGACTTTGTGGCAGAGAGAGAACTTCTGCTTGGTTTTGTATATTTATCTGGGCTTATAATGTGTCGTTATATTTCTGTGTAGAAGCACTGCCAAAGCTAGAGGTGCAGTGCAAGCCAACACTAATGGAAACAAAATTCATTGTGAACTGTTGTTGAACAGCGCCCACTTTCTCACTGAGAAGATGAGGTGGGAATTCAAGGGGCATTGATTTGTTCAATGGGATGTTTACATAAGCCACTGGGAAAATGCACACTCATTTTCAATTTCGGACAATATTATGAACTAGATCTGGGCCATACTCCCAACTTTTCTTCGTTGGTGTACAACCTGAATCACTGAGGACGGACTTGATCATGGTAGGGACCAATTTAGCATGTATTCAGCTGTGGAAGACAGATGAATTTCTGTTAATACAGTATAGACAAAGGTAATGAAAATACTCCTTTTTACTTTGGGGTTTTTCTTTTGGGAGGGCATCATACTTATGCTTCCCTGTTGCAATTACCTGCTTCAGTATGTTAAAAACAAAGAGAGTGCAAATGCTATAATACTCGTAAGGTTTGAGACATGCAAGAGAATGAAAGGGAGAAAGTGATGGACAGTGGAAAGTAAAGAAATTTTAGAAATAATAATTTTTTTGTCCTTGCAAAGAAGAAAGTCTGTATGTTTCTTTAGTGATTTAAACAATTACTTTTTTATTTTTCAGATTTAATTCTCTTTTATAAATACTGAATAACATTTTGAAATATTGAGGAATGCTGAAGAGCATCTGAAAGTATGAGTTAATGATTTGTCAAGTAACTATTAGTATGTAAAACATCATACCTGTTTGCTGAATGTGTCTCACAGCCACTAATAGCTCCTTAACAGTTATTGTTGAAGGATCCATCTCTATTATTTGGCTATATTTTTAGATTGACTTGTGCTGTGTTTCTTTTACTCAAAGGACCGTTATCATGGCTCAAGAGGCTCTTAAGATGAAGCTTGTATTTTAACTGTGCGAATGAAAACAATAAGTCTTTTTTAAATGTTTTTGACAAGTTAGAATTACGCAGATATTTGGAAAATTGGCAAGCATTTTCTCCTGGTCTGTGGCCTGTTTGTTACCTTTTTTTCCTAAGCCTCAGGTAAATTTTGAAAGCCAAGGGATGAACAGGATTTTTTCTCTTTAAGGATGTGCACAGGCACAGCTTTAACTATGGTGTCACAAAGGGTGACGATACGGGAAAGCTGTTTAAGTGTCCTGGCACTTTTAGTTTTTCAGCAAACTAGATACACTATTTATGAGAAGGATCAATATTGTTAGAAGCCAGGTACTGGAGTCTTTTAGGAATAGGTCTCTTAGAACTTGAAAATGAAGCTGGGTTATAGGTTTTGCAGAGGTGTTTTCTGTTTTGTTCTGTGAGGGTTTTTTAGTTTGGGGGTTGTTTTTTTCTTCCCTGCAAGAGCAGGAAAGCCCTGCTAAAGAGTCATCATTAGGAAAATTACACAGTACTATCTAAAATATGTCTCTGATTAAAGCAATTTAAGTTCACTGGGAATCCTAAAAATCAGTATTCAGACTAATTTTCCCCAAGAATTCTTTTTTTCTCTTTTCACCGCTAAAGCATCATATTTTCACCAGGCTTGCTGTCTGCACTGGATGACTAATCGTCATGGCACCTGGTGCATTCAAGCAGGCCTGTGCAGTGGAATAGTCATACCTAGTTATGTCTGCACACCTGATGTTTTATTAACCAGTATTGATTTTTTTACCCGGGGGACTTTTTTCTTCCTGAAAAAAGGCAACCTTGCAGGAGTGAAAGGCATTGCAGGGGATGAATTTCTAATGAACCCCTTCTTTCCCTTTTTTGACTCCTTTTAATGTAGCTTCATATTTTAAGTGCCTGAACTGAAATTTCATTTTAAGCAATTCCATTTTGATAAATCCTTTTAAACCTTGACTTTCTGTAAGGTTATTTTTTAAAGATTGTGCTGCCTGACTGACACGCTTAGCAGTGCCTGTAAATTTGAGCATTTCATTATAGGTTGCAATGAAGCATGCTCACATGCAGTGAAATACAGAGAATTGAGGAGCCTAGACTATTTGAGTAATGCTGAAAGGAGGAGGGGGGAATAAAAGAAACCTCTGTCATAAATCAAATAGTACCAAAGTTCTTCCTTTTCTGCTTAGGTGTAGTTCACATGGTTCAATTAACAGCAGATCTCTCAGAATCAATTCCTTCTTGTTTGTATCGAAACAAGTTTGTGATAGCATGTGTTTGTGTGGAGATTTCTTTATTTTGCTACTACTTTTTAGAATGAACCTCCTGAGATTTCTGAGGAAAAGTGTATGTGCCTTGAGAGTGTTCAATGGAGGATCACTGCTACACGAAGGACAGCAAACCCAGTGGTTATCTGTGGGCTTAAAAGTAGTGGCAGAGACCTTCTATAATTCAGCAGTATTTTACCAGTGGTCATTTGCTTTTTGTGTTTGAATGTTTTGCTTTTACGTTAACAATGAAGGAAAATTATAAATAAAGCCCAAAGGAAACCATTAAGACTGAAACAAAGATGCAGAAAGGATGTAGGAACTATTTCAGGTCAGTATTGGTCCTTGCTTTCACGCTGCATTTTTAATTTGCTGCCACAGTCCATCAGGCAGTGTGTACGGACTGCAGACACACCATTAGTTGTCAGTGGATGAGGGTCCTCATGACTCATTCTGACAGCTAACTTGCACTATCACAGTAATATAGGCTTGAAGCCCTGTTTTATTTTTTAGGTGCCGTTAAAACAAGCTCTGTCTACAGAAGATGGTGTTTTGGGGTTTTTCATAGGTTTTTCTTCCTCCTGTGCTGCTAAGCATTAATCTGCATTCATTTAGGATCGCTATAGTTAGAGTTGCAGTGTCTTTGTGTTCATGTAATCAGTCTCTCTCTTTTACAGTTCTTGGCACTGGGAACGCATTATGGCAAAGTTTATTTACTTGATGTCCAGGGGAACATCACACAGAAGTTTGATGTCGTAAGTATGGCATTATTCAGAACACATCTACTGGGATGTAAAAATGCTGGGATGTACTCACTAATAAATAAGTTAACGCTCTTGATAAACCTGAAATTTTACTAATGTGTTTCCTGAGCTCCTTCCCCATAACGTTAGAGGCACTGTGTGGTCCTTACAAAAAAACTGTTGCGCTGGATGGTTTTGTGATGAGCACATCTCAGTTTACGTATAATAAACCTTCTTCTTGAAGACAGAAGGGAAAATACATATTTATGATCGTAAATGGTTATTATTAATTACGTAACCCAGAGGCTCGTGACTTCCATAAGGCATGAGCCCTGCTCATTAGGTGACTATTGTCAGTTGTTAGTGTGTGCGCTATCATCTTATCTAGTTGCCACAAGTAATTGAAAATTGATTGATTGCCTTGCTGGTTCAGTTTATCTACTGCAAATATATAACGCTAATATTTTATGTGAATGTTTTGAAGCTTGGACTCTTAAGGGATTGTATTGATTGAAGGAGAAGCAGCAGATGCTTTCCTTATTGTGGTTCCTGATATTAGAGGATGAATGAAATACTAAATTTAAAGCTTTGTTCTAGAGTATTAAATGTTTAATTGTTGATATTTGTGGATTATTTTTTGGTTTGCTTTATAATATCTCATTTTGAAATTCCCTGTCTTGCACGGGAGGTGGGAGGGAGATAATTAGCATTTTTTTTCCCCTCCTGGCACTGTCAGAAAATCTAGTAGCCAAGCTACTGGTTTTTCATAGCAGTGTCAGCACTTGTCAGAGTATCCATCACAAGATGTTGGCATGTTTGCAAGGAGAACATATGTTCTAAAGCTGACACAGCTAGCTGCATGGGAGGGGTGAAAGGTTTTGTTTATTTTTTTTAAAAATCTAATTATGCAATTGTGTGAGGGTGATGGGAGAAGTCACAGCCAAAACCTAGGCTTCTAGGCACAATTTTCGGAGGAAATCTTATATATAGCACTGGTCAGATTGACCATGACCTTACTGGATATTAATGGAAGTCAAGTTAATGATGATGTTCTCTTTCTTTTAACTTCGTGTGTTCATCGACCCCACAGAGGAGATGCTGTTGGCACTCCAAAATAGGAAAAACTTTTGGTGTCTCCCTTGTGGTTTTGGTTACTTTACATGTATGTTATGTGTCAAAGATGGTTTCTTTCTTTCTGAGATAATCTGTTTGGGGCAGGCTGGATTAAAGTGTAAGTGAATTCTTCTCTTCCATCTTTGCAGTTAAAGACTGAGTCAGACTCACTCAAACGAAGTGGAGGTTTTCTGCTGGAGTTTTCTATTGAGTTGGGCGTTATATGTCTTAGACTCGTATTTTTTCCGCTCTGTGTCAGGTGTCTGGAAGAGTTCATTTATAGAACTGCTCTTTTTTTTCCCCTAAGTCCATCACCGATGCCCTGTTCTCCCACACTGGTCCATAAAGATTAAATCCTCCTTAAGGCACTGCCTAGGTTTAGAGCAAGGAACAAAGGGACCAGTTTTCCACTAAAGATGATAAACCAAAATCCCTGCATCCTCTTTATACCCACCCACCCACCCAGTTCTGCTTTTTTCTTCACTTTTCCTTAATAAAAAGCCCTACCAATGCCTGCTGGGGCAGGTGGTTGAGTTAAGAAGTTAAGGTTGGGCTATATAATCCACTTTCTGTTCTACTGTGCTTACTTGCTTATCTATTTTCCAAACTTAACCTGCTTCAGGATGAAGATTTTTGTGCCATGTCTTCTTACAGAGATGGCAATGATTTCTTTTTACACTATTGTTTGAGTACAAACTGCTTTTTGAGATGGAGAATAGGAAAAAGAAGTGTTTCTTGGATTCTATTCTTAATGTTTCTGTCTCTCTTTGTAACATACGTGTCTCCAGTGCAACAGATAAATTATATCATGGATCAGGTGGAAAGGCTGCTGCTTTTTTTTCATCTTTTATAGCTTGAAGAAAAATTATTTTGATCTAGGACCACTTGTCTTTAAAGGAAAAGTGTTCCAAAGAACTACTGAGTGCTGCAGAACAGAATAGGCTGCCTATGTGAGAAACAAAGCAGCTCTCTGATATCCTAGGCTGCTTAAACAGGGAAGTTTCCTTAATGAATGTTGTCAGCTGTTGAACCCTTAGACAGTGTATTCTGATCTGGCTTCTTTATGTCAGTATATTTTCCTTCTAACCAGAACTTTTCAAGCTCTCTGCAGGCTAGAGGTATGTCAAAACTTCTGGTGGGGGTGGTCTTTCCCTTATCTCCTACCATGTTTAATGTCTCTCTTGGGCAGTTTGCATTAGAGCATTGCCATGTTGTAAATCCAAAGGAAACCTAATCTTTCCTCCAGAGGAAAGTGAGTAACTTCCTGAAGTCCTGTGAGTGCAAAGCATTCCTTGCAGATGTGCAGGGGTGAAGAGCATTATCACTAGTGATACTTTGGTTCTTTGTTGGGTCCAAAATGAGCAAATTCTTTGAGAAGTGTTTCCACTGGTGGAATGGTGGATATGGCTTTACCTTGAAGTTGTCAATGGGAGAAGTATCTGTTGTTACTGATTTCTGGAAATCAGTAGTGTATAAAAATTGTTCCAAGTAAATAAGTCTCTCATTAAGGAGCAAGCAGTATTAGCACTGAAATCTTTTAATCGTTTGCATTAAACAGTGTACCTGAGGAGTCACTTTCAGATATATTTCTTTGTGAAAGAATCTTTTCTGCAGATGTTCTCTGTCTTGTGAAATCACAGAAATTAATTGTAAGGATATCAATTAGAAGCCCTTTGTCTGGAAGAAATCAGTTATGTCATTCAAGGGGTTCTTCTGCATTTGAGTCTTTATCTGTATTTTCTAGGGATTTAGCTATTTATTTTTTTAGCCAAGTTGGGGAATAAAAAAATTATTTTAACCTTTTAAAAAATATTTTAATGACAA
Organism: Laterallus jamaicensis coturniculus; assembly: GCA_022605575.1. NCBI lineage: Eukaryota > Metazoa > Chordata > Aves > Gruiformes > Rallidae > Laterallus > Laterallus jamaicensis. Next base: position 1,356,438 of record JAKCOX010000031.1, on the reverse strand, counting down.
GTTCATATTAAATATATCTAGGAAATACCATTGCTGCTTCAGTGGTCCTCTTGATTTATGTTTTTCTTTCCTAATCTCAGGTAAACCCAGTAATATAAATGCGCTTGGAAATTTTGAAGAAATTTCCAAGAATTAAGAATTTTGGTTTTATAATAAATCACTTCTTTTCCGTATTGTCTTATTGAATTTGAGCCAAACTATAAAACAGAAATATAGACTAATCTCAGAGGATTTGCAGCATAATTACTTTATCATGTCTCCAGCTCCTGTGAACTGGAGAAAGAAGGCCTACAGGTATGTTGCATAATCTCCAAAACGGCTAATTTTTGAATGATGGCCCTCATGTTGAAGACATGATGCATTTAGCTTTTTTAATGGCTAAAAACATCTGTAAGAAATGCTACAAATATAAAACCTGACATCCCTAGAAGTTCTGCTGTTGTAGCATGCTTTTTTTGTAATGTCTGCGCTGGTATCATAGAATCACTCAGGCTGGAAGAGACCTTTCAGATCACCGAGTTCAACCACAGCCTAACCCTGCTTAGTCCACCTCCAGACCGTGTCCCCAAGCACAACATCTGCACACTTTTAAATACCTCCAGGGATGGTGACTCCACCACCTCCCTGGGCAGCCTGTTCCAACACTTGACTATACTTTCAGTGAAGAAATTCTAACTGATATCTAACCTAAATCTCTCCTGGTGCAATTTGAAACCATTTCCTCTGGTCCTGTTTCTTCTTACATGAGAGATGACCCCCCACCTCTCTACACTCTCCTCGCAAGTAGTTGTAGAGAGCAATAATGTATCCCTTCAGCCTCCTATTAAGACTAAAAAGCCCCAGTTCCCTCCGCCGCTTCTCATAGGATGTGTGCTCCAAACCCTTCACCAGCTTTGTTGCTCTACTCTGGACATGCTCCAACATCCCAATGTCCTTGAATTGAGGGGCCCACAGTACTCAATGTGTGGCCTCACCAGAGCTGAGTATCATGGAACAATCACAGAATTGTAGGGGTTGAAAGGGACCTCAAGACATCAAGTCCAACCTCCTGCTGCCAGAGCAGGTTCTCTAGGACATATCACACAGGTAGGCATCCAGATGGCTCTTGAATATCTCCAGAGAAGGAGACTCCACCACCTCCCTGGGCAGCCTGTCCCAGGGCTCTGTCACCCTCACTGGGAAAAAGTTCTGCCGCATGTTGGTACGGAACTTCCTGTGCTCCAGCTTCACTTCCCTACTGCTGCTAGTCACACTGTGCCTGATACAGGCCCAGGATACTGTTGGTCTTCTTGGCTACCTGGGCACACTGCCGGCTCATGTTCAGGCAGCTGTCCACTTGCATCCCCAGGTCCTTTTCCTCCAGGGAGCTCTCCAGCCACTCTGCCCCAAGCCTGCAGTGTTAACTGGGGTTATTGTGACCACAGTGCAGGACCCAGCGCTTGGCCTTGTTGAACTCCATAAAGTTGACCTCTGCCCATTGATCCAGCCTGTCCAGGTCCCTCTGCAGAGCGTGCCTGCCTTCCAGCAGATCGACACTCTCACACAATTTGGTGTCAACTGCAAACTTAATGAGAGTTCACTCAATCCCCTTGAAAAACAGCGTGGGTATCCTGAGTTACAAACACAGGCCCTAGTGCTGCAAAGACTTAATCGCGTGCTCTGCTTTGACCTGTAAATATTCAAGAAGCTTCTGTGAAACTAATGTAGACATCTAAAAAGTCTTTTCAGAAGACTGCCTTGTTATCTTCCTGCTCTTAAAAGCACTAATATCTCATGTTGGATTCTGTGACAGGTGGACAATTAGTCTTTTCAGGTTTGCAACTCCTCTTGTTAATAGCAGTGGAAATGTGTGGTTTGAAACTGGTGTGGGAGACTTCTGGTTGGGGGAGAATTCAGAGGCAGGAGTTTTGGGGCTTTGGCCTTTGACGGTGATAGTACATGGACAGCCACACTCGTGCTCTCACATGATGCCTTTCCTCTTTGACATGTGTTTTTAGCTACTGCCAGTGTGGCTGTCTTTGACAATGTCAGCTGCCTAAGATTAACTGATATGCATCCTCAAATACTGTATGTTTGACAAACTGGTGTTCTCTTGTATTAGGGTTCAGTGCATTGAGTGAGATAGAATGTGTCAAACGCACTGAAAATTATTACTAAAAGGCAACAAGGGGAGGGGGAAAAAGCCTGCTAATGCCACTGACAAAGGATGATGCAGGACTGATTCACAGCATGTTAATTCCAGATGCCTCTCCATCTTTCTTTTCTTTTTAGACTGTCTACAATTTATTAATATAATTATTGCCTCAACTGACATCTTGTGGATTAAGTACTTGTAGATACGAAGAAAGCTGTACAAACATGTTTAGTTAAGTAACAAATCAAAAACCTTTCAAAGGGCAAGAAAACCTGTCCCCATTCTGGTCTTCTAATAAACATCAAGCTTAAAGCAGAAATGGTAAGAAGTCATGGCTGGTGCCAGTGGTATTCTGTGAGAAGGGGAAACGTCTCCTCTTTTACAAGGAGGGGGGATTTAAATGTTTAATGCATTGGAGGTGTTTCAGAAGTGATGCATGAGCCTAGAAAATAATTTAAATAGTGTATTAAAGCCTTGGTTAGTACAAAGAAATTGAAGCATGCAACATTTGTGAGCTATTCAAGACTGCTGGAATTTCAGAAAGAATAAAACTTTAAGTAGAGGCCCCTTCTCACAGCCTTTTTTACCATGTATTTCTTTCCTGGCCTCACCTTTTTTTTTTTTTTTAATAATAGTTGTCTCATATTGTGTAGCACTAAACATTTCTTTATGTTTTTTTAATTGGAGTGGCAGGAATCCAAAATGACTAGGTCATCTCTGCTACCTTGAAAAATTAAAGGGAAGTTTCTTCTGTGGTGGTATTGTTGCCCTTGGGTGTATTAAAGTTACAGCGCTCGCCAGCCTCCGGAGGAAGTGTGTTGCTTGCTTGAAGGTCAGTCAGTGGTCTGTTGATTTTGCTGATAACTCAGCAAGTTGCAAACCAAATGTCAGAGGTTTCTGTGCACTTGAGGTGCTTTAGAAAGAGTTTAATTGCTAACAGGAAAAGCATATTTCTAATGAAGAAACAGCTGTTGTTAAGCACTAAATGCGGGTGCTGGAAATGATGTGGAGCCTGCTAACTGCTGTGAGAGATAATGTAGCATCTTTCAATGGGGAAGGTAACTTTTTGCATTTGATTGTATAATGAAGAAGTTACTTTGAATGGAACTTTACATGAGAGTTTAAGACTAAGATGATATAAATGTCACTTATTTTGACAGTCTACTTAAAATTCCCTGTTTATTACTTTAACTACATCATTTTAGTTGTCACTGTCAGACTATGAAAGAAGTCTTAGTCGGGAAGTGAAATGAAGCAACGGAATTTAGAGTAGAGATCTGGGTAGCTGTGTGTTAGTATTTGCAGGGTGTCACTGCACCTGTTAAATTCGAAGCTGAAATCCTCTGTTTTGTACTAAACCAAGCAAGTTGCTGTAAATGTAGGCTCCAAAAGACCAAACTAACAATTCAGGTTTTGATAGGAGCAAGTGTCTATGCAGGGAATGGGTTTCCTTCTACTCCATGGGACCTACCACCCAAATGGGTGGTGCAGTCCTATGGCTTAAATGCTTTAAATTAACCCCTAGCTCTGCCCAGTAGAAAAAAATGGAGAAAAGTTACATCCTTTGGGATTTTGCTCTTAAGACTTGGATGTCTACACCCAATTTAATAGCCCTTCTGCTTTTGTCTACCTGTCTCTTCATTTTAACTGCAGATGATGTGGAAATCCAGAGGTTTTTATAGTAGTTGTGGGACTAACTCAGGTGGCCTTTTGTGTCTGGCCTTTGTGGTGTTACAAAGGTTTGGCAAGTGTCTTACATTGTTTGTTCTGGTATTGTGTTTATTATGAACTCGAGTGTTTCCAATTAGAACTTTGGAGCTATTGAAGATTACGACCCTTCCTTGGCAGGAGTTTTGGTGTACCTGGATCTGTCACTGGCTGAGAAGTGAGGTAGCTTGCTTAGACTGGCAAAAATCGTGGTGTTGGGGATGATATTCCACAGATCTAGAAAAATTTCATGCCTGATATGACTGAAATGAAAAAAACTCCAAAACTCTCATAGATGTTTTGCACATCATCTTTGTATCCACTACATGTAACTTTTGAAGGGAGTGTGGATTAAATTTTTTATTTAAAGAGATCAGATAGATGTGGAAGGCATTTGTTATTACTAGAGATGTTGCTTGGAGTATGAATGAAATATGGGAGTTTTAAACAATTGTAGTATCATGTATGATTAATTTTTATAAGCTCAAAAGTGAGGAAAGTGTGACCATTTCATTCAATTATTCTTTCAAGCTTGTGGCTTGCAATAACTCTGGAGCTTAGTGCAGAATGCTGTTGAAATTTTAGTTGGATGTGTGGATTCAGCTACAGAAGTTCTTGTGTGGTCCAGCCACTTATTTCTTTAATGGTGTTAGCTCATACAAGTCAAATAGGTGCTTGTTCAGTCATAATCAGATGTGGATGTAGTAGATTAAATTTATTTCAGTTAAAGTCTTGTGTGCTTTATCAGCTATTTCTGGGACTGCAGGTGTTTCTGCCTTCTCCCTTCAACATTTCACCTGTGGCTTTCTTGCCCATGTACCTTCTTTTGAGAAAGATGTCAGCCCCATCTTTAGACTGAATGATCTTTCTACAGTTTCCTTATTCTACAAACACATATTGTTTTTCCTCTATTTCTTTGACGTAGAAGCATGGAAGAAGTTCCCTTTTTGTTCTCCTGTATCAATCTCTTTTTCTAGAGAGTGAGTATCCTGCAGCCTGTCAGTTTAATTTCGTTACCAAATCATAGAATGGCAAGGGTTGGAAGGGACCCCAAGGATCATAGAGCTCCAACCCCCCTGCCACAGGCAGGGCCACCAACCTCAGGCCTGGATCTACACAAGGTTGCCCAGGGCCCCATCCAACCTGGCCTTGAACACTTCCAGGGATGGGGCATCTACCACCTCTGGGCAGCCTGTTCCAGCACCTCACCACTCTTTCTGTAAAAAAACTTCCCCCTAATATCTAATCTAAACCTTCCCTCCTTTAGCTTTAATCCATTCCCCCTTGTCCTGCCATTATCTGCCCTTTTAACAAGTTGATTCCCCTCCTGTTTGTCTGCTCCCTTCAGGTACTGGAAGGCTGCAATGAGGTCCCCCCGCAGCCTTCTCTTCTCCAGGCTGAACAAGCCCAGCTCCCTCAGCCTCTCCTTGTAGGGCAGGTGCTCCAGCCCTCTAACCATCTTTGTGGCCCTCCTCTGAACCCTTTCCAACAGTTCTCCATCCTTCTTGTATTGGGGGCCCCAAATCTGGACACAGAACTCCAGGTGGGACCTGTGTACAAATGTAAAGGTACTATGTTTAAAGTACCGTAGCAGTCCTTTTTAATGCCACTAACTTCAGTAACAGTTTGTTAGTGACACCTCTTAATGAGGAAAAGGGCTATGACTGGATACTGTTTTTTCACAATCATGCAGACATAGCAAATAGTTCAGTTTCTCTTGCTTTGTAGGGACTCTTTGTATTCTGCATATTTATCAAAGGTTCTATTGTATTCTGTGTATTTTCTCAAAAAAAAAAAGAAAATTTGACTTCTGCAAAATTCTAGGGGGAAAATTGCCGATGATACAAAGCTGGGAGGAGTGGCTGACACGCAGAAGCACTGCGCTGCCATCCAGCGAGACCTGGACAGGCTGGAAACCTGGGCTGGGAGAAACCTAATGAAATTCAACAAAAGCAAGTGTAAAGTCTTGCACCTGGGGAGGAATAACCGACTGTATCAGTACAGGCTGGGGGGTGACCTGTTGGAAAAGAGCTCTGTGGAGAAGGACCTGGGGGTCCTGGTTGATGACAGGCTGGCTATGAGCCAGCAGTGTGCCCTGGTGGCCAAGAGAGCCAATGGGATCCTGGGATGCATCAGGAAGAGTGTGTCCAGCAGGTCAAGGGAGGTGATCCTCCCCCTCTACTCTGCGTTGGTCAGGCCCCACCTGGAATACTGTGTCCAGTTCTGGGCTCCCTGGTATAAAAAAGACAGGGACATTCTGGAGAGAGTCCAGAGAAGGGCGACAAAGTTGATTAGGGGTCTGGAACATCTCCCCTATGAGGAAAGGCTGAGTGAGCTGGGTCTGTTCAGCCTGGAGAAAAGAAGACTTAGGGGGGACCTAATTAGTGTTTACAAGTATCTTAGACATGGGTGGCAGGGGGAATTGGCCAGCCCCTTTTCAGTGGTCAGTGGGGACAGGACTAGGGGCAATGGCTGTAAGCTGGAGCACAGGAAGTTCCACACCAACATGCGGAAGAACTTTTTCACAGTGAGGGTGAGGGAGCAGTGGAATAGGCTGCCCAGGGAGGTGGTGGAGTCTCCTTCTCTGGAGATATTCAAGTCTTGTCTGGACACCTATCTATGTAATATGAGATAGGGAGCTGCTTTGGCAGGGGGGTTGGACCCGATGATCTCTTGAGGTCCCTTCCAACCCCTAAGATTGTGTGATTCTTTCACTGACCAACAGCACTGTATTAAATACTAAAGCAGTAATGTCCTTCATGTTTAGTAAAGTTTTCATTGTGGTTTTTATTGTTTTTTCACCAGACCTTGTAGGTTCTCTGATTTTGTGAAAGGTCAAGTAGAGGACCTGACTGTAATTCTGCTAGGTGAATTCACATGTGTCATTTTCAAGCAGTTCTTGAACGAAATTATTTGTGACATTATGCAGAAACATCAGAAGCAGCAAAGCTATTTTTTTGCCTTTTTTTTTTTTTCTTCTAACTCACTATTCAGGTTTGGTAACATTTGCTGTTTGAATGCATACTGTGTTTTGGGGTTATTTTGAAAATATAATTTGTATTTGCAACCATTACTGATATCTTCTTTAAAAATTGCCCTCTGCCCCATAATTTGACAACAATATTAGGCAACAAAGTTTATTTTGCTAATTTCAAAGACATATTATGCAGCCATACAGTATATTATTTTAATCTCTCATTTAAGAAAAAGTTTACTTTTGTAGACTAATTGTCTCTTAAAGGAAAGCTTCAAAAGGCTTACAATAAATTTCAAACCACTGTTTAATAAAGAACATACTTCTCTGGGCCTTCTAGAGGCTTAGTCCCTGACAAAGGCTAGATGCTGTTAGGTTGTTCTGGCTTCTACTACATGTTGGTGTTTGAAGAGCTACAGATTCTCACCATCAGCAATGTCCCTACCCTGCTAGGAGCTTTCTGGTTGAACAGGTGATGTTAACTAGTATGAGACATATGTCCAGTGATACTGCATCCTTTTTCCAGTCATCTCATAAGCATTTTGTGCCACATCTGTCTCAATAGCCCCTCTAAATATTCTTGCTGTTATGTAGCTGGACTGCTGGGCCAAGTTGCTCTAGAGGTTTTATTAGTAGCAATAAAACAGCTAGTTTCAGGTAGCGCTGATGAAGTCTTTATAAAAGACTGATAACACAAACGTGTGTTTTCTAAACCCTAGCAACCTTTAAAAGCAGAGAGAGGATTTGGAAAGGTTTCATTCCGTAGAAGCAGGGATGCTGCTGATTCCTAGAGCTGTTTTCCTTTCAAATGGCATATTATACCTGGATGGCATTTTCCTGTATACAGAAAGCAGGCACTTACGTGCACACACACAAAATAATAGCAGTTTGCTTGTCAGAATTATTCAGGGTTCTGGCATTAATAAAATATTATTTGCATTAGAAAATGTTTTCCTTGTTAGAAAGTCCAAAGCAACTGAGTTCTGGAGGACAATGTTTTTTATACAAGTTGACATTAATGATAGAGCTGCAGCCCTTTGTTTCCATTAACAATAGAAATGCAGCGCTATTAAAAACACAGCATGACATAACAGGGGCATAATATGATGAACAAAACATGAAGGCAAAACTAAGTATTTTTTCCCATAGGGAGTAAGAGATTATTGATAAGGAACTTTGTAAATCTGGTAAAGATGCTGCTCTGAAGGATGAGACTTAATTTGTTCTAAGAGACATGATGGCACGGATTGCAGTTGTTTGTTGCTCTCTCGATGAAGTGCTAAACATGGACAGTCTAGATTTGCCCAGGCTTGGGTGTTAATGCCCTCACAGTGGCTGCTGACAAATGTGGCTGCTTTGAAGCTGGCTGTCTCCACTGTGATGCTGCTCAGGGAGGTAGCTCCACTCAGTGTCCCCTGACACAGGGAAATAAAAGACATTTCAGAAATCAGTATTTTGGTGTTGGAAGGTTCACCACTGTAACCTGAACTGGCTGCTAATTGAAGTCTGTGGTTGCTGCAGGTCTCAGCAGTTTTGAAGGTAGGAGCTATGCACACTGTAAAGGCAGAGGCATTAATGTATCTGTTTGCTTTTTTTGATCTACTTTAAATATATTTTATTATAAGCAATCATGTCTACACTTCACTGGTATTGAAATAGAGCCTCTTTGTATGTAAATGCATTGAGGAACTTGCTCAGGATCAATTAATCTTCAGATTTATCTTCTTCTATCTTATTGTCACAGTGAGGATATGGCATACAGTATGCCATTTACAGTAAGTTACAGTGCACTTCATGATCCATATTTTCTACTTGTGTGAGTATTCTCCTCCATCTCCCACCATCTTTAGGATTTGCACATCTTTTTTTAGGATCCTGTCAAGAATCAGACACCCAACATTGATATTCATTGAGTATCTCTGATGGGTTTTTGAGACTTTCTCAGATGATCTAATTGCAAATAAAGGAAGTTCCAGAGTGGTGTCCAAAGAGAATACAATGCTTTTACAAAGCAGGAAGTGTGTTTATTATTGTGTGTAGTTCTGATTAATGCCAATCTATGCTAGTGTTGGTAAATGAACATTTACATGGGAAATGGCAATTTAGCTCTTTAGCCTATAGGCTGAACTTCAACATTGCTATTTAGCCATGCCAGGGATATGACTAGTTATGTCATTTTTCATCCAGGAAAGGGAATTCCTTTCCTTACACTATTTTGGTCTGATTTACCTGGGTGAGAGATCTTTACACTGATTTCAGTAGCTCTGATTTCAGAGATCACTGTAGTGGAATGGTTGACAGGTTAAAATAATTAGGGAAAATATGTAGTGCAGTTTTTCATGGCAGGAGCTGATAGAAGGAAGAAAATTATGTAGTTGTGGGGAAAGTAAGTGCTATGTAATAGAATGTATGGAGAAGCAGTGATGCTAGGCTCCACGTGGTCATGTCCTTTGTCCTGTCTGTTAGGTCAGGGAGGGGCATGAGCGTTATGGCTGTTGTGAAAACCATCCTGGAAAAGATGTTGGCTCAGCAATGCATGACCCCTGAAAAAATAATAGTCAAGAGCCTCTTTCCTTCTTTAAAAGGTTTTTTTTTTTTTTGGTCAAAGCACCAATAAAATAATCTCTTAAAAGCAAACCTGTCCTGACAAGAACTTGTACGGTGTGATCTGATTGGCCTTTCTCATCAGTCACATCTCTGAAATGTGGCTTATCAAGAAATTTAGAAAAGTACTTTCCACTTTGGGGGTTTGTGTGGGGTGGTGGTAGAATTCTACAAAATATTATTAAATACATTAATAACAATGGTGGTGGTATTCTGTTAGGAAGAAGCTGTGGATGTGCCCCAATAAGTGTCATCCTGAGGTTTAGATATTTTTTTGGAGTTGTTCTTCAAAGCCCAATTTATAATTCAGTAGCCTGTGTGGAAAACAAATGCTCAGTGATGAATTCTTCAAGCTCATTGTGCTTGGGGAAGTGTTCTGAAAAGAAAGTGGTTAAAGTCACTGAGGTGAACCTCCAGGTTGCCTGGGATAGTCTTCTCCCACACTGTGGTGAGTCTTCTGAGGAACACATATGAAGTCATTGCCTGCAAGCTATCCTCAGCCCTCAACCTGGGTGTATGGTGGGGAATGCTGCTTCATATTCTCAGATGGCTGTAGTACACAGATAGCCACAAAGGGGTAGAGGCAGGCTTAGGATATACCATTGTTGAAGCTCTGTAGTTACATAGTGGGTGGTGAAGGGGACCTGGGGAGTGGGGAAAATGGGAGTAATTTGTTTACTTTGGCACAGAGCTCCTGAGAGACTATCTCCTTACACACAGTGTTTTAATAGAAAAGAGATTCTACTTTGGATCCATCAGGAATTAGCTAACATTTAAACTCTGCTAGGCTTTCAATATAGATTTGTTTTCAGTAATAGTTCCATCATTCCTGGAGAGGTATTCTGATTATCTAGCAACTACTACAGATTTAGGGAGATCCCTTATTATTTTTTTTTCCCTTGGATGTTTGTTTTTTTCTTAGTCCCTGTAGTTGACAAACAAGATTAAGGGATTCACTGATGTGGAAAATATTAAAGTCACTGTAGGCTTTTTGGTCTTTCTCACTTTCTCAGACTGTAGAAGAGATTCCTTGTCCTCATATTCCCTTAGTTTTAGACAAGCTTTTGAGATCTTTTCTTTTTTGTAGGCAAAGTCTACCTTCCCACAGACAAAATAAAAGTTAATGTTGTTATTGTTCTGTGTCCCAGACCTTGTCACTCGTTACAGCTTCCCTCCCACCCCCCCAGCCCTTTTCTGCTAACCAATATAATCTCCCATTTTTCATTTGGAGAGTGACAGATTCAGGAGTGTTATAGGAAAAAGCACTGGAGCAGGAATCCTCGCTTACCAGAACTTGACTGTTGAACAAAACCTCTTTGGTGTAGATGTTGGTTCATAAAAATAAAATTTAAGTGTTTTAAATTCAGAATATATTAATTCTATTACAGGCAGTGGTAGACAGCTTACTCTGTAACTTCTAAAGCTGCCTTTTCAATTTCAACCTTTGACTACCTTATATTCATGAGTTGTGTATATACATGTAGATAGGTGTGTATTTTCACCTTGTTATAGGTGAACCATGATACAGCATCAGAATTTGCTTTTCTGAGTTGCTTTTCCCTCTATTGTATCAGTAAAACTCTACAAATATGAAAAATATACATAAGTGCAGCACAGCAGCATCTGGGGATGGAGAAGTGAATGGGTTTAATGTCTTCTTTTCAAAGGCAGTTCCTAGGCACAAGAGATGTGTGGGCATTGATATTCTGAAGTCAAAATAGATGGACAAACAACATGTGATAGAGTTGGCTTAGCTGTTGGACACTATTTTCGGGTTCTTTTTCTTAATAGTTGAAGACTTTCACCATCTGTGGGGTTGTTACTGGTTTGTTTCACCTCCTATCACTTCCCAAAAATGAAAAGGCCCTGGAAACTAGAACACCTTTTTTGACAAGCTGCAAAAATTAGGCTTTCTTAGGTGAACTGAAGCTATCATTTTGGATTGGAAAGGCACCCTTGGAGAAAAATAATATTCAATACTTGCTTAGGTTTTTTTCCTTTTTCTTATTTTTTTTCCTCCCCCTTCTCTCCCCCCTTTAAAGGCATTGTCTGTTTATTCATTCATTGGTGGTGATGCATATAGAATGTCTAATTTTTAAATGTAAAAGCTGAAGAGCTCTGGGGCTCTATTCAAAGCAAGTTCCTCATCCTACTTAGAGCAAGGCTTGTATTTTGAGAGGACTTTAGCTTAGTTCTGACAAAAGCTAAGGCAGCTTCTGTTTACAAATCAGTAGTTTGCACGTGCGCACCTCCATCATAGTGGAAAGTAGTACAAACATAAAAATGGGAGTCCTTACTCCACTGGGCTAAGATTTTAAGCAGTGACTTGATTGGTCATATTGCTGTATATTGAAGATTGTATGTGAATGTTGTATGGATTGAAACATAGGAGTAAATGAAAAACTGGTGCTTATAGGAGACAAATTTATTATTTTGTTAGGATTCAAACTCTGCATGCATAAAATTTGCCTTAGTTTGGAAAGCAGCCACATAATGGTTATGTAGATCCAGACTGATATTAATGTATCAGAAAACATTGGGTTTTTTTTTCTTCTTTGGGTATGTATATTTGTGTGTATAGATAAAAAGGTTTGGGTTAATTTAGGAGAAGTTTCTGAAAATTCTTTCTAAAGAACGCATGAGAAAGCTGCTTAAGGGGGTTGTATTAGTAATGGGAGCCTCTTGAAGTACAATGAGCTTTGCTTATGAGTATGATTGAACACTGCTTTGCTTTTCACACTCCTAATGTGTGTGTTGCTTGCCTGCTAACCGTGGCTAAAAGGCATGAAGTCACAGGCAACTATTAAAATGTTTAGATTCTAGCTTGTAAATATTGCATTTCTCACAGAATTGGAGCGAAATCCAGTCTTATGTTTCTTGTTCATCCACTTCATATCCATTGGGATGCAGCATTTGTGAAAGAATCAATTATCCATTTGTTAGTCAGAGGAGCTTTACAAATTATACATTAGCAGATTGATTTCTCAGGTTCACCATTGAGGGACTGATAGTATAAGGTGGGTTGATGATGAGTGTCAGGGGAGAAGGAGTTGCCACAAAGAACACAATTAAAAGAAGCTTTCTGAGTGGCCGTGAATTTACTCCTAATTGAAGAGCTGACATAATCCATACTAAGTGCGTTTATTTCAAGCATTTTACATTAGGTAATTGATTATCACATGAGGTATGTGTGTTGGGAGAGACTTCATTTTTCCTTTCCCTTAAATTTAGGATTTTGCAAAAGCCTGCATTTAGATCTTTATGTGCAAGGTGCCTGCTGGCTTTTTTTCCTTCTCCCTAAACTTTTCTTTCTTCCATTAAAGTAACATTTTTTTGTTCTATAGTGTCAGCTTGACATTATTGATTTTGAACAGTCAAACTTACTTACGTTGTCCAGAATTCCAAACATGTCTCCATCAGAAAGAAAACTGCAGCTAATGGAAATTCAGCTCAAGTTGATTCTTCCCTCTTTGCCAGAACTTCCACACTGTATGAAATTCTGAGACTGTTCTCAGCTTAATCATGTCGGAGTATTTCCCTTCCTAAATAACAGGATCCTCCTTAGTGCCAGGTTTGAGTTAGGTTGCTTTAGAAAAACTGTCTCTGTTACTTACAGTGCTGTATAAATAACAGTATTGTTGTGCCCACGAAGAAGTTGTGTGTTTTCTCTTGTGTTTGTCCTAAAGCCTAGGGGTCCTGATTAGGTTTAAAAAAAATTTCCCAATGTAATGCTTATTTATTACAAGCAATTTCCTCAACATTTCATATGCAGTTGCATGTGGTTTTATGACATGAGATTTAAGATTAGATCATCTCTTTATTGAAAAATATTTACAAGGATTATATGTTCCTAATTTTTAGATTGAAACTGTGACTTCAGATTGCTGTTGTAATTTACAGGCATAATTTTTAAAAAATACTAAAGTGTGGACAGATCCCCTTCATTTAAAATACCTTTGAAACAGTTAACAGACTAAACCCCAGAGCATGTCCTGGTTCTGACTGTATCACATGTCCTCCAGATTGTGAAGGATTAGTGACTACCTGTGTCCTCTCTAACCTTGAGTGATTCTTCATCTTTTGTCATCCAGTAAAGGTGGATGTTGCAGGAATGGCGTTTATTCTCTGTACTTTAAAACCCAAACCTATTTTTCTTTTGCCAGGCAAATTAAACTCTTCTGTTTTAGATGGAATGAGATTTAAACAAAAAAAACCCCCACCAAAAACAGTTGTAACTCCATGGCTGAGTTGATAACATTTAGTAAAAATAAACAATAAAAGCAGGGTATGTGAAAGTAACCAACAAAATTACGTGTGCTCCTCTTTTCTGAGCTATCACAATAGTCCACAGCATGCTGGTGTGAAATAAACACAACTAAACTTGAAATGGTAACTATGACAGACACAGTGGTATAGTTATGAAAAAAGGAATTGTAGCTGATTTTAAAAGAAACACTCTGGTTTAGATAACACATGTACCGATTTTACTGGAATCATAGGATGGGTTTGGTTGGAAGGGATCTTATAGGTCATAGAGTTCCAACCTCCCTGCCATGGATAGGGACACCCTCTTCTAGACCAGGTTGCTCAAGGCTCTGTCCTGCTTGACCTTGAACATTTCTAGGGATGGGGCAGCCACAGGTTCTTTGGGCAACCTGTACCAGTACCTCACCACCCTCACAGTGAAGAATTTCTTCCTCATATCTCATATAAATCTCCCCTCCTTCAGCCTAAGGCAATTTTTTCTTGTCTGATCACTACATGCCCTTGTAAATAGTCCTGCTCCATCTTTCTTGTAGGCCCCCTTCAGGTACTGAACGGTTGCTAGAAAGTGGTCTTGGAGCCTTCCTTCTACTTTTGAGAGTATTCAGCCTACTCTTCTTCAGGCTGAACAAGCCCAACTCTCTCAGGCTGTCTCAATAGGAGAGGTGCTCCAGAGCTCTGATCATCTTAATGGTCCCCCTCTGGACTTGTTTCAACAGATCCAAGTCTGTCTTGTGCTGGGAACCCATAGATCTGCATGCAGTACTCCATCCAGTTTGCTTCCTGGGCTGCAAGCACAGCTTGCTGGATTATGTTGCACTTCTCAACCAAGTACCAACACCCCCAAGCCCTCCTCCTCAGGGCTGCTCTCAATCCATTCTCTGCCCAGCCTGTAGTTGTGCTTGGGATTACCCTGACCCATGTGCATGACCTTGTGCCTGGCCTTGTAGAGCTTCATGAGGTTTGCATGGGCCTACCACTCAAGCCAGTCAAGATCCTTCTGGTTTGTATCCCTTCCCTCCAGTGTGTTGACTGCACTGAATAGCTTGGTGTCATCAGCAGACTAGCTGAGGGTGCACTAGATCCCACTGTTCATGTTAACAATGAATATATTGAATGGCACTGGTCCCAATACCAACTTCTGAGGAACACCACTTGTCACTGATCTCCACTTGGATATAGAGTTGTTTACTGCAACTCTTGGAGTGAGACCATCCAGCCAATTGCTTTTCCACTGAGTGCTCCATCTGTTAAATTCGTGTCTCTCCAATTTAGAGACAAGGGTGTCATACAGGACAGTGTCAAGTTCTCTGCAGAAGTCCATTTTATCTGTGGCCTTGTATTTCTTATTTCCTAGGTAGTTTTAGATAGACATCTTAAACAGCTTTCCAGTGAAATGTAGTTCTGGAAATGGTAGGCTTGACTGTTAACTCAACTCTAAACAAGGAGATCCTTGCATTAGCTGTCCTTGCTGGAACTTTATTTCAAACTGCATTTAATAATCTGACTGTTTTTAAGTTCATGGTCTGTCATCACTTTCTGAGCTTCGTGGAAGGTTCTGCCTGGTAAAATCAGTGAACTGGCTATTAGCCAATAGCGCCGATTTGACTTGAGCGCAGAAAAAAACCCCAAACCCTCTGCATTTGTTTGCCTTGTGTGCATCATCTAGAATAGTGCCCTTTGTTGGAATTTAGCTGGTGGTTTGTGTAAGTGGGCAGGTCTGCTTTTAGCTGAATCTATTTGCCTTCCCTGATCGTTACCTGTGTGTAGTGCAAATGACAGGATTAAAAGACTTGGATAAAGGAAAAGCTAAAAGCAACTGATGGAGATATTGGGAATGCAGGAGGCTTGTACCAAGTTGCCAGTTACTTAGTGTTATGAAACACTGTATCATCAAATCAAATTCAGCAGGAAGTTCTGAAGCATAGTGCACAGTTTTGAATGTGGGGAAGAAGGCAAATCCTGTGGAATTGCCACCTTCTCCACCAACACTCTGCGTGTACGGAAGGAGAGATTTTGATTTGCTAGGTACTGTTCGGGTACCTGACTGTAATCATGCGTTTAATCTCTAAAGTATGCTATGTGGCTTTCAAATGCAGCATGACAGATGAATTCCATTATCCTGCTCCTCAGTCTTCAACTTCTATGTAAGTTATCTTCACATAATCTACATTGCATACTTCCTGCACTTCAGTTTTTCAGCATCAAACTTTATCAGAGCCATTTGGCAGCAAACTGGGAACAGTGCAGACTGAGTGTAGAGTTGAGTTGTTGACTTTTCTGCTTATGTCCTGTTTTGTTTCTCTTTGTCTTGGGCTTCGTTGGAGTAGACTGTTTCCAGTAAGGCCTGTCAGGCAAGAGTGCTGCTAGATCAGCTGTTGCTGTCCTGTCAACCCTGGTGGCAGATGTAGGTGCTGGAGAGTTGAGAATAATACGGCCAGTTGAACACCGCGTGTGGCCCTATGTCAAGATGGGGCTATTCAAGATTGACTTCTTACCTTTCCAGTTGCAGAATAGAGTAATAAGAGAAGAGCCTTTGTGAGAAAGTTATAGCAATGACAATTTAGATGCAGCCCGGAAAAAAACCAACATACCACTTCCATGATGAACTCAGTTGAACTTTATGTACTTGTCCTTTTATAAGGCCAGAGTTGTTTTTCATTGTAGAGGGAATGGTGGAGACGTGCTGGCATTTTTTTTTTTTTTTTATTATTTTTTTCCCCTAGACAGAGACAAAATGTTCAGTTGAACCTTGATGACCAAAACAGAAGTTTACAAAGACATTTTCAAGGTAAGGCAGGAATAAAAGTGCATGTTAGCAATTTTTATGAAGCTTCTAGAAAGTGGGGACTGACAACTGGCATGTCTTGCCTCACTCAGCATCCTCCAGTCCTGGTCTGAGAATCAGAGCTTTCACATGGGTGTTGACCACATCTCGCAAGCTGATGGGCTTGAGCTGTGTTTTTCAGCTGACATCCCCCCCAAATGTGACACCCCCCACCAGCTGCTTGCACAGCCAGCCATGGGCTCGCTTCTGATTTTGAAACGCAGCAAGTCAGTGTAAGTGCTCTGTGGTGAATGAGAATGCTCCTGGGGCACAGAAGTCAAGGAAAATTAGTTTGATTCCCTTCTCAGCAGTGCATCTCTTGGAAGACAACACACAGTGGAAAGACTAGTTGGTTATAGGCAGTAATTGTGGTGTTTCTAGGTAGCATTTTGTGGTGATGCAAAATTAGAGCAAGAGTAGCGTCTCCTGAATGCCAGAAAGTGGAAAAGCAAAGGTGTTGGCAGCATCCATTTTCCCAACTCATCAGGCAGCTTTTGTACTGCAGGGCTCAGTCTTTCAACCTTGCTTAGAAAGAAGCTTCTAGAAAAGATGTGATTTAGACGTATATTATTGTCAAGGTGGAAGAGAGGAATACTTAATTTCCCTGTGTTGGAATTTGTGTGTGTGTGAAAGATTTTATGGAAAAGTTTTCTAAAGGCTGTTTATATATTTTTTTTCTGATGTATTTCTGTAATTCCAACTGCCACAGCATATCTAAGGACCTGTGATAATTTATACACAGGTGTGTAACATCTGTTGTGACCCTATGACTCCAGTGGTGTTCCAGTGATGCTTTCTTTTTGCACAAACATACAACAAATTTCTCTTACTGTCATGCTCAGAAGTGATCTGTTTTTGTGATTCAATCTGTTCAAAATTTTATGAGAGTAAGAAAAGTTCTTAAATGTGTAAGAGAGATTCACTTGGGTTAACATCCTTCAGTGATGCTTGAAATGGTGAGAGATTTGTTACAGAAGGGGAAGTCAGGATCATGGTACGTAAGAAGGTTCTTGGTACTTGAATATAATTGGATGGGGGGGTTGTATGTGACAAGGATACACATCATATTACCCAAATGATGTTATCATTTTGTCCTCAATATTTAAGGTAAGTATAAATGTTAAGCTAAAGTAAACAGTAGCAGATGTAGATTAGAACCAAGCATACACTTGGATGGGGAAAGAAAAATTTATTGGGCAGTTTTTAGGCTTTTTTCAATATTTGAGTACATCTATGCTGTACTTCAATATCTTCTAATAGTTGCTTCTGAGAACACTATTAGAGGCAAAAATGAAAGTAAAAGAAAGGATTTGAAGGCAGAAATAATTACCAGTATAGCCATCAGACCAAGCTAGAAGAATTTTCTGCTGCCTTGTTGCCTGGTCAGTGTTTTTGAGTTTTGATAGTGGGAGAGGTTCTTAATGAACAGCTGTGGTGTGCAAGGTTGGGTTTCTGTGGTTTCATTTTTTATTCATCCAACTAAACATAATACAGCTGTTAAGACATGAATCCTAGGAAGTGTGTGGGGGGGGTGTGTTAAAACATGTGACTGGTGATATAACTTTAAAGTCAACTTTAAAATCTTTTTTTCTTTCTTCTTTCTCTAGAGCCCAGTGAAGATAAATCAGATTAGCCTGGATGAAAGCGGAGAACACATGGGTGTTTGCTCAGAAGATGGCAAGGTACAACAGACCCATTTATATATTTAGTAAGGTAGCAGGTAGCCCTCACTTGAGATAATTGCAATACCTGTGGAGGTAATTCCTGCATTTAGCACCACTGCTTTGACCATCCATTTTGAGAACTGAGCTCACCTTTGAATACTCAAAATTAAAGTCAAATATATTTTGCACAAATGTGCCGTAGGAAAAGTAATTACAAGAATGTCAATAATGTAACTGGTATTAAGCTGATTAACAGCTGTGGCAGGAGGACATGTCACCTTAATCATTACTGCTGTGCCAGTTATACTTCAGTGACTACTCTGCTGTTCCTGCAAGACAGTAGTTTAATGCCTTTCTGCTATAAATCCACAAAATTGGATTTTGTGGGCATGATTTCTGTGGGCTGGTGGTTTTCATTTTCACACATGTTATGAATGTTTCTCTTGAATTATAGAATCTTTTGATAAGCAATCATAGTTTATCAGAAGAATAAAGTGTCTTACAACAGCCACATTAAATAAATGTAAAATCAATATATGTACAGTTTCCTAAAAAACTGGCACCTACTTCCTTGACTGAGGACATATATCATTTGTGCAGTGTATAACTAACAATTATCAGTGCTTCTCTGGAATGTTGAGCTGTGACATTTAGTGGTTTTGGTGATTGATTTTCCACTTATAAGAATGTCTTTTTTGTTTTTAAGTCGATGGCAGTCTTTTGTAATGTTGGCTTGCAATGATAAAATTCTAATGCACAGGATGTATTTAAGCTTCTTTTTTATGTAATGCTTATATACAAATGCAATGCATTAAAAAATCATTGAAGTAATTTCTCAATATCCAACTGACTTACTGAGGAGAACGTTGCTTACAGAGTAGAGTTGGGGGAGGAGGAATGTAGGTGATCCTAATGGATGCGTCTCATTCAGTAGAAGTTCTACAAATTAAATATAAAATTGGATTTTGCAGTAGGCAGAATGGGGAAACAACCTCTTTAGACTGTATGCACTTTGGGTTTTTTCCTTCAAAATATCTGGGGGTTTTTTCTTCAATAGGCAGGCAGCCAGTTTATGTATCCAAGCCTTTTGTTTCTCAGAGATATCTTGATGTCAGTATCTTGACACAGTAATTGGGATGCTAGTGCCTATCAAAGCAGGTTGTAGAATTTTACAGCCTGTAAGAAACACAGCAAGAGTGTCCTAATTGTTTAAGCAAGATAAGGGAAGGGTCAGTAATTGTGCAAGGTAATAAAAATGTTGAGCCTAGCATTGTTGATTTGGGTGGCTTTTTGAATAGTGGGGGGAAGCAAGCACTTGCTATAAGACATCCTCAGATGTGACTGTGGATTACTGACTTGAAATACATATGTTGCAGCGAGGCTAAAAGCCACACACATTTTTCATATATTAATATTAAAAATATGTATTTGATTTCAGAAGCATTCAAAAATCCATAATCTCTGCTCTTGTGTGGCTGTGTTTGAAAAGACTCCAATACTATAAATGATGGATCTATCTTCATTTTGTGAAACAGCTATTGTGGATTCAGTAGGTGACATTACATGTCCCCAAGCCAGGGCTAATTCTGGTAATGTTCTTGAAACAGAGCTGGAGGATCACAGCTGTGATATTCATCATATTTGCATTCATAAAGTCCAGGGATGTTTTGGTTCTACATTCAAAAGCTCATCTGGAGATTGGGAAGATCTGGGTATTTTAGAAGTTTGACTTTCCACTTGACCCAGAAAGGGGTGTGTCTATGAAAGAGTCCACCCTTAAAATGGGTGAAAACACTACTTGTATGTTGTGCTACTGTGTAAGAAAATGGCAGAAATTCCTGTCACCATAACATAGCCCTTCTAGGTTCTGGGTCATAACAAAAGTGTAACTTTACACTCCTTATAGCTCTTTCCTTACTACAGTGGGAGTGTTCCTATTGTAAAAAGTTACACACTTCTAGGAGTGGTTGTAGAGTTGTCATTAACTGAGAAAAATAAGTAAAAATAATGAAATCTTTTTTTAAAAAAAAAAAAAGTAAAACAGCTTAGTTTTCTTAAATCAGTTTTAAACAACAATAACAAAAAAGGATTTAATAAAAGACCTGTGAATTTAGAGCCAGCTGGGATAATGCAAGTATCTGGTAGACCACTGCAAAGGATTTTTGCAATAGGGAGGTAGTGCATTTTTCCATATCAAAGTGGATCCAATATGAGGGAGATGGAAACCATTTGTCATTTTGAAGGAAGCCCTTATGATGAGAACCCCCTCCTCATATCCGTTCTGCCTTCTTGATGTATTTTATTTTCCTGCTTTTTTTTTTCTTTCTTTTCCCACACTCAGACTAGATTTGGACAAGCTACATTGACTGGGAGAGGGGCTTGGCAGCACAGTTCAAATCTTTAACCCTCCTCTTGTCAGCTGGCATTTTCACCTAATGTCAAAACTTGGCACTTGTTGGCCACATGTGACATACAAGTGCTTTGGTTCTTTGAAAATCCTCTTTGCCAGTGGGGCCAACTGCAGCTGGTCAAAACTGGCATGGAAGAGAACAGAAATCAAACCCTATACCATCACTCCAGTCTGGCCACTGACTGGGGAAAATAGCTGGGTGTTGAAATCGTAGGGTGTAGGAGGAGAACTTTGGTGCTAGAATAAATAGAAGTGGAGGGAGGCTCGCAGCTTCAGAATTAAGGAGGGCTTTTTAGGTTAATTTTTTCCTAATTGTATGTTATCTTGTAAAAACCTGACTCCAAATTTTTCTGAAGTTGTCATGTCGTTACATAATAGTGATATAATTGGCACTGTCACTGGCTTGTAACTTTTTTTTATATGAAGCAATATAAATTAAATTGAAAGCCCATGTTGCTTACATGCTTTATGGTCATGTTTAATTCCTGTAGTAACATTTATGTTAAGAATATCCATGAAGTATTGGATTGATCATTTTTCAAGAAATGTGGTTTATCAATAAATCTGAATCTGTTTTCCTGCCTTTTGATCACTGGAGTTTGGGTGCTTCTTCCACGTGTGGAAACAAAGAAACAGCTAAATCAGGAGTGGTGGGTTCTGGATAATTAAAATCAGACAGGACTGACAAAATGTAGTGGACTATCATAGTAAAATCCTTTTTCCAGCTACCCAAAACCATCATGAGCTTAGTGGGGATAGAAAGTAGAAATAGATAAATCCAATATAGGTTTGTAATATCAAAAGAATCACTTTCTCTCTGAAGAATAAAAGACACTAAGAAGTAATAAACTGTTATACGGTGTCCCTAGAGTAAACATGATAACATGTATTTTATGCTGAGTTGTTTTTTCCCCCTTTAGTTAACTGGCTCCATTTTGTTTTCATACCCTTAAAGGAATATCATATTGTCATGTTCAATACAGTATTCTGAAAATACTGAAGACACTGCTGCTAATGTTAATTTTTAATTATATTGGAGAGGAGTGTTTTGTCATTTTTGAGCATTCTGCTTATATGGAATTCTGTGTTGTAACCACATCCATTCTTTTTCTTCCTCCTTTCTTCCTTCTGTACTTTCTTTTTCCTCTGTTTATTTTGTTTAGCCTGTTGTATTGGATATGTTGTGCCAGCTGATGAAAACAAACCCCCAGAAAACAAAATCCTCTAGACATCAGCCCAAAGGTTTTCTAGGCTTACAGCCAGGCCCAACTCAAATACAGCCCTTTGGTTGGCTTACATAATCACAGCTTCGTGATACATCTCACTGTCTCCAAATATTGATTTTCCAATCCTTTGGAGCAGGAGCTCAGCCCTACATAGTGCATGCAGCAGTACTTTTAAAGCGTGTTGTTAGAGGCAGTATATTCGCTAATGAGTAATGGACAGAGCTGATAATGCTGCTTAGGAGATGTATCCAGGAGACAAGCTTGAAAGGGAGATGAGGTGGTTTCAGATGGTTTTTAACGCCACTGAAACTGCTGAACTTTGAGCCACGCTGTACATGGCTCAGTTCTTCTTGTCTCTTACTTGAAGTCTAATTTTTATTTTTTTAAACTCTGTCTCCTTGACTGTCTCTGGGAATTTTGTCCTCCAAAATGTTCTTTTTAGAGCCATTCAGCCTGGCTTTTTGTGACACATTACTGCTGTTTACTGCCTTTGTTTGGCAGATCTTTGTGTAGTGTTCTGTTTTGGTTCTGGGGTGGTGTTTTTTGTTACTATTACTTTGTTTTCCCCCCAAAGGAATAACAGTGGAGAGAGAAAGAAATGAGGTTAAAAGATCTCTTGAGTCTTTGAGTCCAACTTGTTGAACATGCAGAGCAGAGTTACTGAAGGGATTAACTCTTCCAGAAAATAAGGATGAATGACCAAACCTGAGAACCTTCTGAAGTAGACTTGCTGTCAGATACAGTTTTCCACTGATGTTCATGGAATGCTCTTTTTTCTCCCTTCTCCACCCAGCAGAATCTTTCCCCACTGGGATGGTATTGTTCCAACTACACCTGGCAGTGGGTGGAAGCCTCCTAAAATCATATTGAAAAAGCAAACGAGTAGTTACTCTTTGTTGAAACCATATCAGTGAATTGATAACTAATTCCTGGCCATCAGTCTTCAGCTCTTATTTTACCCTTCAGTTCTGCAGGAACTGAGTTTGAGAATTGGAGGAGGGAGTTTTGCGTGTTGCATGAAGAGACATGAGCTTGAAAGAGGTGCACTTAAAAAAATTAAGAAACCCTTTTCCATAATCATGGTGTCTAATAGTATTTCTGAACACTTGATACCACTGTACCTGTTCTGTAAGTAAAGGGAAGAAAACATTTTAAAATTCGTTAATTCTCTTGAAAAACAGAAACACTTTTTGTTTTGGGTTTGGCTTTTTTAATATTGAGCTGCCTTCTGATGGAGTAATTCTGAAAGGTATTCTGATGGCCTATGGTTACAGCTGCTGTGCTGGCTATTAAATGTACTGAGACGTCTATATAGATGAGAAGGGAGGAATATTTAGAGAAAGACATTTCCAGTGGTCATGGAATAAAACAAAACAGCACTGAATGCACTTGGGAGGAGGAGAGGATGCCAAGAAACATATGGGACTTGGTTTTCAAGCTGATTTTGCTTTATTGTCACAAATTTCTTTTTTCTTATGTAAACCCTGTATTGCTTGGAGGGTAAAAAAAAAATCCTACAGTTCTTTCTGAGAAAGGAAGAGTTTTTAATTTATCTTCCCCTGAATGTTATTATGTTGCTCTTACCTTACTTAGATCAGTATCTGTTAAACAGATTTGATCAGCCTAAAGCAAAAGGAACTTGTAGTTTTTGCTGTGCTTGTAACAAAAAAGGAAAAGATTCAACTAAGTACTTTTGCACTGCTGCAAATATTTAGAGACATGCCTAATAGAAGCCCAAGATATCTCAGTTAACTCTGCATTGTTAAATATGACTTTTTTTTTTTACTTCAGGAAAAAAGATGTAACTGTTAGCATTCAAATTAATCATCTAGTTGTTAGTCATTTACGTTCACCTTTAATTTTCAAGTGGTTATTAGGTGTAACTATTTTGGGGGGTTTTATGTACTCCTTTAGGTGCAGGTGTTTGGATTGTATTCAGCAGAAGAGTTCCATGAAACGTTTGACTGTCCTATTAAAGTAAGTGCTTGTTTTAATCTTTAGTAATTGTGTTGTTGTCGTCTTTAATAACAGAAAGGTCACATTGAATCTAAATGAGAGGAACACCGCTTCCTTGTAATGTTATTCAAGTCACTAGAAAATAGTTATCTATCTCAATATAAAAGCTTTTGATCTGGTTAGGCAGGAAGAAAGCCGATCTTGGTTTTGTAAGAAGTATTATTGAGTTTTTCAAATACAAAAGGCAAAGTGAAAGAGAAATTGTCCTGTTTCAGCTGTTACCTGTCTCAACATATTTCTCTCTTTGTAGATTTGTGATACAAATTCTGAGGGTTCTGCTAACTGTGAGGTCAATATTTTGCAGCCAATTCATATCTTTTAAAACCTACCTCAGGATAAGGCAATGGGTGGTGATGCTGATGTACCCTGTCTGACGGGGAAAACTTCTGTTGTACTCCGCTTGAGAGATGCGTGGCTGTCTGGCTGTTGAAAAAGCACTTCTAGTAGGTTAATGGGAAGATCCAGCTTTTTCAAACACAAAACCTTTCTTGAAAGAGGGAAGGTGGTGTAGGCAAATGATTGCGCTTTGCTTCTTGGGGTCTTCCATGTTGCAGCTGCTCTTGTAAGGGTGGGAAGAGGAAATTAGGTCATCAGGTTTTCACGCATGGAGGTGACTTGCCTTCTAGGCCCTTACTGCTCTTACAGCTGAGTCTCCCACACTTGACATGTAACACATAGGGTAAAGAGGCTGTTTTAAGGTGTGTTGATGCTACACAAGGTGGCCCCGCAGCAGGGCTGAGGTGCGTGTGCCCTCTAGTCAGGCCCCAAACAAGACTTAATTGAGATAACCCTTGCCCGTGGCAGTCCTGGGCTTGGCCCTGATTCTGATGCCTGCTGTGCAAAAACAATAGTTGTTTGGTGTAACAGTGATGATTGCCTTCAGTATTAGGTGTGTGACTTGTCACATGCTATATAATACCAAGAATTTTCTTCTTTGTTAGGAAAAAGAGAGATGTCTGAAACAATTAGGCTTTTTTCAGAGAAAGAACTTGGCTGTAAACCCTTTGCCAAGTACCAAGTATATCTAGTTTAAAAAGCCATGTGATACTCCCTGTAAACTCCTGTTTAAGCCACAATCCTGTCCTTTATTTCCCTCTTCAGATTGTTGCTGTTCATCCTCATTTTGTAAGATCCCACTTCAAGCAATTTGTAACAGGAGGGAAAAAGGTAAGCAGTCATAGTATAATGATCTTAGGCTGTCTTTAAATAGCTTTTAAAAATGCTCAGAAGGATGTGTGTGTACTATTTGATGCCTGAACCAGAGAGTTCTCTTTTTTCCTTCTCTTTATGCATTGTATTCCAAAATATTCTGTCTTAATTAAGACTACTTCCAGGGCGGGAAGGAGGGGGTGGTGGTAGTGGGAAGTGTACCTTAATGTTAAAAAAAATGTTGCAACAAGTTGAGCTTCAGGGTAGGAATGTTTCCATCTACAAAGTCTGAAAATAAAATAAAAGTTTGATTTGAAACAGTCACTTGAATTCATGGATTTTTCCTGTTGCCTCCTCTTATGAATTAAGGATGAACAATCATCACTTATAGATGCATCAAACCGCATGCCATGGCTTTCCCTTACCAGCATGCAAGAAATACAGACTTCTATTGAGGAATACAACTTAATTTTCATTAACAGTTCAACATGTTTCAAAGCAAAGCTGTGTTTTATTTTGCTTTTTAAGTGGCATATATGCTTGACAGCTTTTGCTGGCTGGTCGGATTTGGTGTTGTCCTTAAAATAATGCACAGTCAGTGTATGTCTTTGTCAGCCACCAGTTTGTGAAGCTTTTTAGTGTTGATAAAAGGGGTTTGGAAAGAGAGAAGCAGGGAATTAATAGAACAGGGCTCCGTCAGGTGGTAAAAGAGCTTGCATTCACCTGATGCTGAACAGAAAAAAACATCAGGGAGTTAACACATTCTCTTTGGTTATCTTTGATTACTTGACAGGTTGTTTTATATTCTGTCCTCTGGGGAATGGTATACTCGTTCTTAATGCATTCATTTTTTGTTGAGGAACTTTCCTCTTCAGGAAAACTTTAATTGACATCTTAACATAAGGTATTTAGTATTGAAATAAATGTCCCTCGACACCTGTAATTTGATTTTATTGATACATAAAACCAACAAATAAACCCTCTTAGCTTTGTGGTAGAAACCCTTCCCCTTTTCTCCTTTCCTCCAAAAGGAGCATGCACTCTTGTATAAAAGCAACAACAAAATGCTCTGTGAAAATTCAGAAAGTTAAATTCCACTTGCTTATTTCTTTAAGATTTTTAGAAAACATACCTGGTTTTTATTGACACCTCTCCTTAAGTGTAAAGCCTGTGAGTGGGTAGATGACAGCAGTGTATTGGTCCACAAGAGCGAGGAGAAGCAGGCTGAAGCATACTACGTCAAGCTGTGGACCTCTCCCTGTGTCTGGAGGCTGAGTAGTAGGGTGAGCCCCTTTGGGAAGGTGGAAAAGACCTTCTGTGGCTCTTGAGGTCTCTGCACCGTTACTCTGCATAGACACAGCAACTTCACAGCTGATAGCTGGCAGCTGTGGGAGACAGGCTGCTTGTCTTTCTCACCTGCACCCAGGCAGGGATAGCAGTATGAATAGAGGTAAGGCTGTCCTCGCTTTAGATCAAGCTTAAGAGAAAAGCTGTGCTTAAAGCCCTCATGGTTCTTGCCTGAGCTGCATTCAAGAACATAGTGTGAAGTGTGTGACCTCTTTATCCAAAGGGTTTTGTCTTTGACTGGGGTTGTTTGGTTGTTCTGGAAGGTGGTGACATAATGTATATTAGCATTTTAAATGGATTTTTTAAAAAATTGTTTGCTGAGGTAATTTGAACAGATAAACGGACCCAGAAAGAAATTTGGTAACTTCCTCAATCCTCTCATTGTTTTCTCAGTATGAAAAGGATGTTTATGATTTCATATTTGAATTTCATGCTGATTTCTTGGTTTACCATGAAAGAAAATAAAGAAGCCAAACTGTACATGCATACAGGAAGCAAGAGCTTGACACCTGTTTTATCTCATCTCAAAAAAGCACTTTAAGATCTGCTGAAGCTTCCTAATTTTATAGCCAAGAATCTTCCTCAGTAGGATCCTTAATGAATGGGGTGAGAAGACTGTAGCTGTACATTATCACCTACTTAATTTTTTGAGAAATACACAGTTCTTCATAGCAATATAAAATGCATAAAAATAACACTTTTCAAAGACCCACTGCAGAGCATTCTGTAATTGTTCAAGGTGAGCAACAATCTCTTTTAAAAACTTTAGAGAGGGAGGGCAAAAAAAGTGAAGTGACCAGCAGCAACATGTGCAGTGCAGGTCCTCTGTTCCCAACACCGGTGGATGTTCGGAACTTGGGTGAATTTTTGTGTGAGTGGGAGATTTCCCACATGTCCTGGTTCTGGCCAGGCCAGAGTCAACCTCTCCAAGCAGCCAGCACAGGTGAGCTGAGTTAGCCTCATGTTCCACACCACCTGATATCACTTCCCCATAAAAAGGGCAGGTTGTGGAGAGGTATGGGCTTGGTGACTCCAGGACAGTCTGAGTGCAGCCTGGGCATTCAGCGGGTCTTACCCTTGGGCAGCACTCTGTAATTGTTTGGTGGATAAGATACTCTGTGTTATCAGTGGGTATGAGTGTAATTAGTTGTTTCTGTTCCACATTCACAGTGATGATTTTTGTCAGTAACTGTCCTTATCCCAACCCACGGAGGCTTTGTCTCTTTCTCCTCTGGGAGTGAGCGAGCAGCGTGAGGTGCTCAGCCACGGGTTGCAGGGCTGAACCACCACACCACATCTTAGAAGCTCAGCCTGACCTAAAGTTGACTTAAGAGCAGTTCTTGCTGGGGTAACTGTTTAAATCATTGCAGGTCGTTCAAAGTTTAACTCTTACCATGAATATATTTATGCAGTTGCTTAACTGTAGAGCCACGTTAAGAATGGGTTTTCCCCAGATTGTTTTATGAACTAACTAATTTAAATTGCTTGCTTATTAATGCAGTAGTTTTTTTTTAAAGTGAAGAACTTTCATTAAGCTTGGAAGGATATAATTGCCTTCTGTTTTGGGCTGGGAAAACTTCTTTTTCACCCCCTTTTTTCCCAATGCATGAATGCTACCTGTACATAGAAACAAGGCAGGTAGTGTGCAAGCACTGACATGATTCCAGTGAGAAGCAATAGGTACCATACTAAATACAGGCATTCCCTGCTCCCCTCCCTCTTATCTCTGCAATTAACTGCAACACCATTGTCATGACTTGGCAGATGATGGTAACCCTGAAATAATAATACTGTATATTGTAAATAACAGGGCATTCCTGTCCTGAGCTGGCAGTAGAGTTTCAAAGCAAGGCAAAAGACAAATACTGTGCTATTGAAGGCCATAACCTTGTACCTTTTAAAAAAGGGTCTAATCTTAAAAAATAACAGGGTAAGAGCCAACTAAATGAGGGTGGTAAAGCTGAAAACAAGGTGTTCTTTATTTAACTGTTACAGTACTGGTCTTTCCCAACACATCAACTAAATGAACGTTCTTGCAAAGTCCAAGTATCCATTATATCCAGAGGGTTAAAGTAGCAGGACTACCAAAGAGAGAAGATGGAAGGTATTTCAGTTCCACAGGCAAGGTACCAGCTACAGCGTCTTGGGTAAAGATAAATTAGGGGATCAGGACGACTTGAAGATTCTTTCTTGGCAGAATTTCATATTTTGATTAAGCAGACACATAGGTTTCTGTAGTAAAATTCCTAGGATGGTGAATCCTCTGGAGTGACTGAATCACTTTGCTGTACATGTAGTAATTAAGGTGTCTGGGTGCATTCCCTGTCCAGCGTAGTAGTGGGGCCCCAGCACAAATAAGCAAATGAATTCTGAAGCCAGTATGGGGTAGAACATTTGGTATCTTAAAGGATTTGGCTCCTCATTTGCTTAGGACATGCATTTTATATAAGTGTTGATTTGAGTATCCAGTCTGAAACAAATTAAGGGTTAGGGAACTAAGATAGATATAAAAATTTACACTGCAACTTTCAGCAGTCACATCTTTATCTTGGTCTATATCTACGTGATATATTTTTATTTTATATATATATATGATGGAAGTAGACATAAAATCATACTTTTCATGGGGTCTGTATTTCTTGTGCTGGAGAGGATACACTGTTAAAAGCTAGGTTTCAAATACAGGTGTGTCTGAACATTTGTCCCATTTATCCTCCCAGAATTAGCATCTGAGCATATCAACACCCATGCTTTAACATTAGATTCTTTTCTTTGTCTGCTATAAAAGCAGAGGGAACTTAGTGTGGCGTGGGGAAAATTTCTCATTTAATAAAAAGGTCTAATAGATTATTTCAGTGTTAGAATCCTGGCCTGGATCCATGGTGTCTCCTGGCTGAGATGCCACACAGGGCAATCCTTTCCACTCCAGGTGGAGCAATGTCATACACAGAGAAAGGGTAACGATTGTGAACAATGCACAAGCAGGAAGAGAAACAGCATTCTTGGGGATCTGCAGTTGCTATTGCGGGTAGAGGAATTTGTATGTTAAAGTCAAGTCTGCTAGGGAATGTCTTGGATTTTTTTTTTCTTAATTGTCTGCTTTTTAGTGTCAGCAGATGCACTTTGCTTTGTGAGTAAGTAGATGACCTTTACCTCTGAACCCTATGATATGTACTTCATAATAACTGGTTGGACTACTTTGACAAATTATTAAATTGTCAGGATGCTGTTTGCAGCACAGTCCATTTTTAGAAAGCAGATAGTCAGCTGTTTGGCATTATGTTGGGTAGAAGAGCACCAGACAAGAAAGGCAGATTGCTTTGTAAGCTATAAAATGTCAGTCAGTAAATACACAAAGGTCTGGTTTAAGTGAAGAAAGAGTAAATACTATGGCAATTTCTGTCCATACATTGGATAATTTACCATAAGCAGGAAACAAACTGTAGCAGCAAGCAAGCCACAATAATACAGGTCTGCAATTTGCTTGCTTTGATATATAATCCCCGGATGTATCCCATTTTATTCAGCAGATGAGACTTTGATATGTAGTGATGTGCTGTTTGCTCAATAAGCATATTATTTGGTTTAGATTTCTCCTTTATTATTATTTGCCTGTGCATTTCTTCTTTATTGTGGAAAAGAAAACACTCTTGTGCTGTAACAAACAAATTTGGATTGTGTAAAGAGACAATGGACCGTAGTCTTGTGTGTGTGTGTGATCTATAGTTGGGTGTTTTGAAAATGTCTGCGTAGAAAACTTTCTTTCATGGCCTGAGGTGGCAAGCAAAGAGGATCTAAATATATGAAATGTGTGAGAGCTTGTGTCTCTGCCTGCAAGGCTGCAGGACTCGCTTTCCAAGGTGTTAATTCTGTAGCTCTTTGTGAATAGGCGACAGCTGGAATCTAGCAGTTGAGTTATTAAAAGTACAGCCTAATAAAAGTCCTATGGCATTTGTTTGTATTAAGCATCTCAGAATTTCTAGCCTCTCTGCCTGTGAACTACAGCAACAGCTCATGTTTCGTATCTCTCCATTGCCATCACTTACCTCCCAATGCTGCTGCTGTCTGCCACTGCCTCCTTGCTTGATTTTCCTTGTCTGCACCTCCTGCCCTCCCCTCAGTCCCCACCCCAGCTCCTTAAGACAACAGTGTTTTGTGATGATGTTTTGAAAACTCATCTCCACTTGAAAACTTGAGGTTTAGATTATTCTCAGCCTCGTTTGATCTCATCCAGTCCATCGCTGCTCCAAACAGAAGTGATAATTTTTTATTGGTGCTATATATTTTCCTAGAGATGCACGATTAAACAGTAAGTCTTCATGTGGCATGCTGTTCTGTGTTACTCTCAGGTATCTGTTAATCTTGGCTGTGCCTGTGAATGTAGACTTTATGCTGAAAACAATAAATACCTATAGTGATCACTAGTAACCATGGCAGTAGTATTCTAGGGGTTTGTGACCTTGCCTGGCTGAGGGGGATATTTGGTGACACAGATGCGAAGACCAGAACAAATGCCACAGGTAGGCACATGTTCACACTCAGGCAAACAAAGACCAGGACAAGAAAAAGCCAGTGAGTTTTTTCCTAATTTTTATTTAGTGAAATAAAACCTAATCTGACAGTGCTGCGATGGGGAAGGGAAGGGTAGGGTGGCTCTTCAGTTATCAATTGAAGTCTCAGCCTTTTTCTTCTGTAAAAGTCCTCCGTGTCTTTATGGAGAAGGCGTTACACTGAAACAAAGCAATGACTGTGCATGGTGCATCAGTAAAAACAAGTTTCCTCTGAAACTTTTCACGGTGTGAGAACTGACACGATTTCAGTGTTTTGAAGGTGGTATATGGAAGTGAGATGAAATCAAATTGAATTGCCTCACCCCATTGATACTCCCAAAGCTGCAATCGTTGGCCTCTTTGTTCAGAGGACTTAGAATTCCTGCATGTAGTTTAAAGACTGAAATTCTATGTAATTAGTGTTAATGCTAATTGCATGATAGGCTCCATTCAGTGCTCCATTAAATGCAAGCACTGGTCTATTTTCTTTAGCAGATGTGCTGTGAAATAAGAGTTTCAGGCTCTTCTTGGAGGAGGTTCATCTCCTGCTAGTGAAAGATTCAGTTATATATTCAGTAATCCAAGTGCATTGTGTTAACTTGTTTTTCAAACCAAAAAGTGTCCTGCACCATCTTATCTCATGCATTTCAGTGTTATCTTTTAATGATCCAGTGAATAAGCATAAGCAGTTAAAAAGATGAATAAAATAGTAAACTATCAGAAGATTACACTGTACCATGAAGCAGTGCAGGTGGGCACCCTTGAAGTCAAAGTTTATTGTATTTGATTTTAGCTGTATTATGTCAGGGGCACACAAAAGATACTGGCAGTGTGTTCTAAGCACTACACTACTGTAACAAAGGACCAGAAAGATTTACCAGATCAAATCAAAACAGGGAGAATACAAACCTTATTGCAGGTAATGCAAGAAAGTCATTTTTGTGACTGCTGTTGAAATACAAGCACTGTGAATGCTGACTGCCAAAACCTGAGATTTATGGGAAATAAAGCCCTAAAATATTTTTCCCCTACCAAAACCAGAGGGAGGTGGTAGTAGGAACCTCTCTAGAAACAGTGGATTTTTGTTATGTGTCCAGTTTTTGTTGAAGTTTTAAATAGCTTCCTGGTGTGATAAACACTTTGCTATGAAGACAGAAAGGAAGACTAAGAAATAAATTAGGGTGCTTGTTTGAGACTGATGCAATGAATGGATAGCAGTTCCAAAATGCATAGCAAAGTTCTGGGTTTAGTAACTTAGTTTCTAGGTGTCACTGCAGTAAGGAATAATAAATATCTCTAGATATATCACTAAGATACAGGTATAACACCATTGCAAACAAATTGGTAAAGAATATTTTGAGATGAAAAAATTTTTTTGGAGGCTAAAATATGTGTGTCCTTTGGTTTTAGTCTTTCATCTATAGGAATGTTAGGATAGGAATTGAGGATTTCTGGGTGCTGCAGCGATTCAGATTCCCTTTCTATCTTTGATACAGGCAATATCAGACTTGTCTTTTACTGTCTTGGTCTGAGAACTTAATTAACCATGTGCTTAGAGCTGAGCAGAGAAAAAGTAGGATTTTATTATTTTTTTTTTTTTTTGTTCTTCTCACCAGTTCTTTCTCAGGTCATTTATTTTCTTTGCAGCTTCTTACTCGGGGAGTCATGAAAAGGCATGATCATGAACCATGAACAGTCACACAATAGCTGCAAAGTGCCATTCCAAGCTCAGTCACCATCTTGTGTGTAATAAACTTAAATCACAGTAGAGTCACAAGCAGAAAGGATTCAAAGTTCAGTTAATATAATGGAAATCAGCAAGTTTTAACTTTTCACAACAGTTTTCACAGACTTGTCCAGTAAGGCCAGATAAAAATACTACGTGTTCACTGCTGTCTTTACTGGGCTGTTATTGACAGAAGCACCCAAGTGATAATTCTTTTCCTAGAGCCCCTCAGGAGTTTGTGAACTAGGAAAAAAGTGATTTTCAAGTCTGGATGGGCACAATGCTTAGTTTTTAACTATACCCTTGTCCACTGAGTGGAGCTAATGAGTGATGTTTGGGTGGGGTTAAAATGACAAGATCTATCGAAGAAGTTAAATGTCTGCAGCACACTTTCCGCAGAAGTTTCTGATAGACCCTCCCAGGTAGCGACTGCTTTACACTTCTGGAGAAAATACTTGTCTTTTGGTGCCATCTTGTGGCCTTAGGAGAGGGAGGCATTCTGTGCAATCGCCGTTAAAAATCCCTTATTTTGTTAAAAGATGTTCTTCTAAACAGCTAGTGTCTTGTCACTTGATGTATTTATGCGAGTAGGGGCAGGAGGAAATACGAGTAAGAAAGCGTGTACAGCTGGACCTTAGGAAATATTAGCAACATAGGTACTTGATTTAGGCTTTTAGCATGGTAAAAGACCTTGAAGATACCAATTTCACACCTCTTAATGGTTCTGTGAGCTCAGGTTCAGGTTGTACATAACTCTGTACCTGGGTGTGCTCATGCAGAAGTTGGTCCAACTGGTACCTTGGAGCATGATCTTTGTAGGTGCTTCAGCTTCTTACGTGGGTGTCCCTGCAAGCACCACGCTTTGCATTGCTCAAAGTGATTCCATGTTATAATCCTATAACTTCCTAAACCCATACAGGAATTGGTAAAAGAGCTGGACTATCACACGGACTGTCTGCATGTAGCTGGAGTATTCTTTGCTGCTGCAAAGCATTTTGTAACATCTCCTGTGCAATTAGCTGGTCTAAAATACCTTCCCTGTTTGCAGAACCTGGGATTCCTCATCACAAGTTTTGCAATCAGAGCACTTGCTGTAAAGTGAAGTTTGCATGTGTGGGACTCTAGTGAAGTGACTCTCAAGAGCCCTGTGGTTCTGCATGGGGCCAAGCAAAAGGCCAGAGTTTTAGGGTTCTTCAGTTAATTTTCTTTTGACTACACTAAGCATATAGGATGCTTTTCCTCTCTTCAGGTTTTTAGAGGGAAGAAGTCACCAGATCGGTGCGTAGGTGTGAGGTAACCTGGTTTCTTTACCAGCTTTCTGAAGTGTTGCCACCAGTGCTGTAGGCTTAGATTCTCAAACTGCTGTAATTTCTTTATCCTTAAAATAAAAATAATTGTGCTTACTATTCTCTGGAGAAACTTGATGAAAATTTGAAATATTATTAAAGCAATTTTAATTCTGTAGTATAAAAAATTACCAGTGCATATGTACTACATAAAAAGAGGTGAGTATTTTTCATTATCCTTGATAATGAAGCAAAAAATAACCTCTCCTGTTTACATACAGCTTTGTGGATTAAAGTATTTTTGTTGCACTTCTTTATAGCTGCTGCTATATGAAAGGGGTTGGATGAACAGATGGAAGCCTTCGGTTTTACATGAAGGGGAAGGAAACATAAGAAATGTAAAATGGAGAGGACACTTAATTGCTTGGGCCAATAATATGGTATGTATATTACCACTCTTAAATGTACAGGTATTCTGCTGCGTTGTACTATTTGAAATGTTTCAATGTTAACTGCCAGAAGCTTTCACTGAAAGATGGTACATTGGAAAAATCAGGTATAAAAGGGTTTGAAGGATAGTGTTCTTTATTTTCCATTTCTTCATAGGCATTTCTGGCATTTCCTCCTATTAGTCAGGGTTCTCCATATGATTGCCACTTCTGAAGAAATTAAGAAATGTGACTCTGTGTACCACTGTTTGGGGTGGTTATTACTGAACACTATTGCCTAGCAGAGTTTTGATCAGTGCAGTGTATTTGAAACAAACAGAGGAAGGAATCATCAAAAGAGGAAGGAATTATCGGAAAAAAACCCACCAAAACAAGCAACAAAACAAAGTAAGCCATCACCACCCTCACCAGCCCCCCTTCCCCCCCAAAAAAACCAAAATCTGTCTGGATTTTAAAATTTGCACTAAAGTGACATTATCATATGTGGTTCCAATGCTGTAGATTTGCAGATTATAAAAAAAAAAAGTTACAATTTCTCATTTTGGTAGGCCATTAGAAAAGGCTAGACTTAGGAGAAAATAGGCCCTTTTTCCTCTCAGTGTAATTCATATTTTAAAGGGAACCATTGCTTTCATGCTGAGTGTTGCATTTCACCTATCACTGTATATCTAATTGATGGGTCAAGGTCTGTGTTTTAAAGCTCAGCAGTGAGGGATATTTTTTAAGTGTGTATCATGTCTAAATTCCAAAGTCTTATTTTAAAATGTGGGGAAAATACTTCTGAAACAAAAATACCTTTTCTTGTTTTTTCCTCCTGAAGGGAAGCATTTATTAAAATGTTTTAAAGCTATTGTTTTCCTTTCAAAACCATTTTGATATGAAATTGGTAGAGATGGACTTTTGTTTATTAATTCCCCTTTAATAATTGCATTAGAACCAAAACTTCAGTGGGTGCTTGATTGTCATAACATAAGCTCTTTTTAAAGGTTTTGTTCTTTCCAGAGCTATACAATTAAAATATATATTCTAGGTGAATCTGCTGGGAATAGATAGGACAGTTGAGGAGAGCTATCCCTAGAGATGATGTGCCACATCAGAACACAGAATACTAATAAAATGTTGAGAGCCATCTGTCAGAGACAAAAAGCCATGGTCAGGGCCTATCTTTCAATGAAAAATGAAATGACACTTGCCCTCCAAAAGATTAATATATTTGGTTATTGGCCTTTCCCATCCCCCTTTACCTTTTTAAAAATTTCTCCATCCTCTAGCAAGGTTTTGTGTTTGGGTTTTTTTCTCCTTTCAGAGAAAATCTTTTATAGCCTGACTGCTTACTGTCTGTGGATGGCTACCTAGTTTTTCTTTTTTCTTTTTTTTTTTTTTTTGGTTGATTGGTTGTTTTGGGCACACTCTATGTGAGCTTGTTAGGTAGACATGTGGTATTCCGACATGGGCACCAGATTAGTTAGGTAAGGTTTAATTCTGCTTGTCTGATGCTCAGCTAACCCATGCAGGATGCTCTTGCACCCTGTTCCTCCTCTATAGCCAAGATTTTATGTAGGCTTTGCAAACTAGAAACACCCAAGTTGCAAATCCTTAGGTGCAGTAGGCTGCCTTACTCCCATTTCAACAAGTTTTGGGCTCCTTCATGAGAGGAAGTTGACCCTGGAAGTCCTTTTGGTTCATGATGAAAAATGGCATACCCTTAACTATAGAGCATCCTCTGCTCTTGGTTTGAAAGGCACTTGAAACACAAACCAGGCTATCCCATACAGGTATTGTTGCCTTGCAGAAAAATGGAAGGTGTGATGTGGGTCACTTTTATCTGAAAATTGTCCTTGAAGAGAAAGTGGTAATATTAATAAAAGACAATTATTAAAATGCAGTTCACTCAAGATTGCAGGTTTTATTAGATGAGCTTTTAAAACACAAAGCATAGGGCCCTTGTTTAGGGCTGGGCTCTGTATGTTGCACATGCTCAGTGTAAGGTGTTTTTTTTTTGCTTGAAACTTTGATGGCTGATAACCTAAGAGATGCTGATAGGAGTGTGTTCTACACTCAAAGTGTTCTGGTGACAAAGATCACTAAAAATACTTAAAAAAAAAAAGCCCACCCTCATACCACCTACTGCTTCTTGTGCTTTAAGAAAAGTGTGTGTGGGAGGGGAAAAAGGCAAAACCTGGCTTAGACCATGACCCCCATGTTTAGACTCTTTGACATACAAACAGTTCAATCGGTACAGCTGGGCATGTCGGAACTCGGAGTGGGGGTGAAACAGAAACAGGCAGGGGAATCTTTTAAATCAGTTTTGTCAGTAGAAAATCCTAACATGGAATGGCATCCTGGACACTGACCTTTCAAGGTCCCTTCCATCCCCTTTTCTGTGATCATGAGTGTTGTTTTTTCTGCTCACTGAGCTTAAAGGAAATATCTACTAAGATGCTTTGGTTTGTTTTGGGGACTATTGTTTTTAAATCACTAAGAACAAGTCATTACTTAACATGAAATTAATCTCCATTCTGTTATTTGACAGGTTATAGCTTACCTTTCTAAATGGCATGGGAAAATCTGATTAATGGCGCTTTTTTTCCTTTCTCCTCTCACAAATGACTTTAATCTTCCTTTCTTTAAACTTTTTTTGTTCTATTACCTTAGGAGGTTTCCTGGGGAAGCAGTGAAAACTCTCAGCATACAAAGCCAAGCATCATTTAAATATACTGGCTTTTTTGTTTTAAGTGAAGAAATGCATTTCTGGAGAAGTATGGATTGACCTCATTTATCTTAATGAGCTGTTGCATCACATCTTTTTCTTTTCCATGGTGGAAATTTCTGCTACTCTACAAGGGCTGAGAAGGGATTTTTTTTAATTTCTCAAATAGTAGCGCTGGCCTAACAAGCTGGACTGGTTTATGACTGAAGTTGCCCATCTGTCACTCATTCACTTACTGTATCTTTTCATTTGGCATGTGAATTAAAAATATCATTTCCTCTAATCCCTTCATTCAATTCTGTCATCTCCTGGTTAGATGGGGCTTTGTACCAAAAAAGGCATTTCTGTATTTCTGTTGGCACACTCAGCCCTACCCTGAAACTTATGCCCTAAACTGCTGTGACTGCCTTCATGTGCAAAGTAATATGGGAAGTGGGGAGTAGGAGTTTGTCATACTGAATAAAGTTCTCTTGTATTTAAACTTCCAGGGCGTGAAGATACTTGACATGATCTCCAAGCAAAGAATTACCAATGTGCCTCGAGATGACATAAGCCTTCGCCCAGATATGTATCCCTGCAGCCTTTGCTGGAAGGATAATTTAACACTGATTATTGGCTGGGGAAATTCAGTAAAGGTGCAATTACCTGTCTTTGTAATAAATGCTTACTGTTATCACAGACAAACAGAGGATTATTTCTGAAAAAGCAAAGACAATCGAAAAAAATAGAATTTGGTTTGACTACAGTGTGCAGGATTCCTGCTGCCATAGAAATGTCATTGGACTGACCCTCATGAGGAGGAGGAGTGATAGACACCCAGCGGTCAGACAGATCTCTCTGTGTGAGCACGCAGCGAATGTAATCCTCAGGGACACTTCTCTCCTCTGTGCCTTGGAGAGATAGCCTCTTCTGAATGCTTTTAGTGGGCTGTTGAATTAATTTCTTTTGATTAGCATTAAGGATGAGCAACTTACCATGAGGTGTTTTTGGAGGGGTTTGTTTTGGGGCGTTGAGGAGGTTGTGACTGCTGAAACAGCTACATAATTTGGTCAACCATGGAAAAAAAACAAAAAAAGGATGGGGTGGGGAACAAGCTGCTAGGGGTTTTGTTCTGCTTTCAGCAGGGAGCTGGCATTTTGAACTTGAGCAATGCAGACTGACTGTGATTTG
The DNA here is from genome assembly GCA_022605575.1 of Laterallus jamaicensis coturniculus. Lineage (NCBI taxonomy): Eukaryota > Metazoa > Chordata > Aves > Gruiformes > Rallidae > Laterallus > Laterallus jamaicensis. The sequence continues at coordinate 1,318,226 of JAKCOX010000031.1, read as the reverse complement.
CTCAGACCAGCACCTGACATGAGTTTGTTACAAGCCTGTTAGCTGTTTTCTAATAACAGACTGCTACATCACTGCACAGTGGGAAATTAAAAGTGCTTGGTAGGAGTAGATGGAGAGGGAGGGTAAAGTGAGGTAGTGAAGTGTAAAAAGCTTTTGGAGCATTAAGAGTTTTATAAATGAGGAGGCTTGTCATAAGTTTGGCATTTGTCTTCCTCCTTGTATTGTCTGTGCTTCACATTTGGGTATTTGCATTATTTTTTTGACATGTACGTGCTCTCCTGTTGTTGGGAGTTGCCATACGTGTTCTTACTGAAACCCTAAGGTAATGAGATGCAGAGTGTGAGCAGATACCAAATCCAAACTCACATATATGCTCCTATGAAGAAGTCTTAGTAGGCAGATGTTTTCAGATTTGTCTTGGGGTCCATCTTTCTTCTCCCCTCCCAGCATATTTATAAAGCTGTGGGCTACGGTTACAACTGTGCTGTCTGGTTTCCTTCTGCAGTGATGCATCGTCACTGTTGTACAGCTTGTGTTTTTCAAAATGTAGAAATGCCTGTCCAAGAATGCCTCAATGAGAAAAGGAGCTTCTGGGAAAAGTTAGTATCATTTTAGGAACTGCAGTTTGGTCATCCTAATGATGCAAATCTCTTTCCCATAGATTTGCTCAGTAAAAGAACGTCATGCCAACGAAATGCGTGACCTTCCGAGCCGCTACGTGGAAATAGGTATGATTGCACCAGTGTGCTCTGTTTCAATATTACAGAGGTTTTAAAGCTCTGTTTTCCCATTCTAGCTGGAAAAGGTGTTGCAATTCAGGGGCAGCATGTAGTCATAGCACAAATGTCTTCTTTTTAGTTGATGAAGCTATCATAATGTCCTCCTGCATAGGTGTGTGTGGTTTTATTAAAAATTTTGTATTAATATAAAATCAGAAATCCTTGTGTGAACAGTGGATGTTGTAGCTTTTCCTTCATGCAGACTCCTATGGATAACTTGGTGTTTTTCATCTTGGTTGATGATCAGTATAGTAGTAAGGACAAAATAGACTTTGTTTTGTTTTGTTTCATTGTGTTGTTTGATTATGTTGCTCATAACTTTTTTTTAAACACTTTTTTGGCATGGTGCTGTAAAATTTTTTCATAAAAGCTGCCTTTTATGCTTCTGCATTTTGAGTTCTCCTTTGTTTTCTTCCTTAGCTAGTTTAGGTGATGTGAATGAATTTTGTTATTGCTGATTAATGGAAAAGAGCTTGACAAAACCTTCATTAAGTAAAGTGGAATTCAGAGGAAATTTGGAGGGGAAGAGGGGATGTAAACAAAAAGTCATGCTGTTCCCAGAAGCTTCATCTGGGGAAAGTATATACCCCTGAAGAGGTATAGCTGGGGAGGTAAATGGGCCATTTGGGACTCTGCGGACCTGAATGGACAAGAGTTTGTAAACTTTTGCTGCTTCATTGTCTTGACTGTAATGACATGAGATTGTAGACAAGAGTGTTCAGCAACAGTTCTGGCTCATGTCAGATTAGAATGGTGCATAGGTGTATACTCTGCTTTCTGATTTCTGAAATAGCTTCTGAAAATCAACTAGGAGGCATGTAAACTCTCTAGGAACTTTGTCTGGCATGCTACAGTCTCTCTACATCCAATTAACTGAGACCTGAAAGCTATTTGTAATTTAAGATTACATGCTCCCAGCAGAATACTTAACTGTGGAATTCTAGGATATTTGAAAGAATTTTGTCAGGGAGAAATTCTGGTTTGAGTTTTAACGTCAGATTTTTTTATGGAATCACTTCTGTACCTATAAGTAGCTTTTAGAAAATAATTAAATAGGGTTATTTAGATAGGGACAAGTTAACTGAGGCAATTTATAGTTCAGCTATAATGTGTCTATATGGAGGGAGCGAGTATTAAATGGCTAATTATTGGTACTTCATTTCATGAAAAATAAAAAGCTGCCATCAGACTCTTGAGGTGCAGACTTGAAAGTTAGACATTTTTGTGGAAGTAACTTTTTCATTTTACAATTTTTAGCCTAAAATCTTCTCTCTATTATTGAGAACTGGTGTATTATCTCACTTAGCCTGTTAACAAAGTGCTTGAGATTTTTCTTTCTGGTCTCAGGTCAGAGCTCTGAAACAGCTCTGCCAAATGCTGTGAGCAGCACTTACTGGAATGTGGGTATTAGATTGGGAGGGAGGGAGAGAGAGATCCAGTTGCTCAAATCTCAATGTGAATTACAATAACTTTTGATGTAGTCACATAGAAGGTCTTAAGAGCTGTGTCATGCTTTAGCATCTATTTCAATTTTATTGTAACTTTATTTTTCAAAGGATAGCTGGAAGGTCTGATATTATTAATGAGCAGGCCAGCAACCAGTATAGGTTTTTGCAGGATCATTAACATCCTAAATGGATGCATACACTTTCCATAATGTAAAGAATTTATATAAGGCAAGAATATCCTTCAGTGGCAGGTTAGCTGAATTTCCTTCAGCTTTCTTGACTGATAATATCTTGGCAACATACTTATGAAAAATAGTTGTGGTTTTTCCCCACCTGGCATCTAAGCACCGTGTAACAGCTCACTCACCCCTTCTCCCTGCAAGGGAATGGGAAGGAGAATGGAAAAAAATACTCATGGGTATTAAGATAAAGGAAAAGAATAACAACAACAACAACAGTAGTAATTAAACAAAATAAAAATAACTGATGTACAATGCGATTGCTGATTGTAATGGAAGGGAAAAAACCAACAACCAGGTGCTCAGTCTGTTTCCAAGTAGTGAAGCTGCTTCCATTATATAGGGAGCACGATGTGACATGGCAGGGAAGGTATCTTTGGCCAGGCTGGGTCAGCTGTCCTGTGTCTACTCCCAGCTTCTCATATATCTGGCAGGGTGTGAGAAGCTGAAAAGTCCTTGATTTAGTGTAGACACTGCATGTACCAGGCAACAACTAAACCCATCAGTCTGTTGTCAACATTGTTCTTGTAGGAAGTCCAGCGCAGCGCTATAACAACTACTAGAATGACAATCAGCAGTCTGCCAAAACCAGGACAAAAATGGAACCTGTAACACAGTATAATTTTTGTGGTGTGGGATTTTTTTGTTGCTGCCCTCCCTGTCTGTACTCCCCATGCCCATTTTTTACAACTTTCCACCTGGAATGAAAACCAGAAGTGGACAAGAGACTTCACAGTTGCTTCTTTGATGGTCACAGTAACACGCGTGAAGTATAGGGAGTTTTCTCATGTCTCGGGACTGTAAGATTTTTGCTCTTTCAGAGTCATTCTGAGGGCTTCAGAGTTCCACAGTAGTATCATCCTCAACTGTGGTGGCATTAATAGATCATAATGCTTCTTTAGTGGCTTGCAGCCCAGTGAATAAGGAAATTGAGCACTTTCTAGTTTGCAAGTGACGCACATAGGAGCCTGTAACAAGGTGTGGGCCTCATCTTCTGACTCTTGACACACAGCAGTACTGACTCTGAGGCGGGATGTAAATGCGGTGTCTACCATGATGCTAAACCAGATGGCACATAATACGGGCAAGTAACACCACTGAACTGTTCTAGCTGGTGCATTTTAAAGAAGACAATGCTGTGATTACCTGTAAGAGAAATTAAATTCATTACAAAGGTCTCATGCACTAAGATCTGCATGGCATTGCTCATTTTATTTACATTTTTCATTATATTAACGGTCCTGTTCTTCAGTAATCTTTTCCATTGTTTCTGGTTGTATGTTACAGTTCATTGATTCCATGGGTCTTCATTCATTGTCGAAGATAAACTCCAGTGAAATGTTTCTATTTAGGTTTAAATGTATGTTAGCTGAGCAGATCCTATCAGTTTAGCTCTGTCAGCTACCGCTGTGCAGTAGTGTATTGATTAGAAAGTATTGGTATTGAATTACAGGCTTAACGTGGTCTAAATGCTGTTGTGATCCTTCTTAAAGAGTGCTTGACCTCTGTGCTAGCTCCTGATGCGTGTACAAAAGCTGTAATGCTGGACAACTTCTGGTCTGAACAGGGAACCCTTCCTCAACTGGAGCTTGTGAGAAGGCTGGCTGCTAACAAACTAATTAGCACTTTGCAGTTAATACAATGCCTTTTCAAAATGAAACAGGGACATCTTGTCTTCGATGGCCTCCTCAAGTAGCTTGTAATTTTATATACCTTTACAGAGAAGTACTTTATCTCTGCCTCAGTTACTCAGGTTGTTAATGGTAGTGGAAAAAAGAGATTAACACTGGAAGTCAGTAAAAGACTTGAAGTCAATTAGAGACATCCAATTTATTTCAGCCCAAATCTTGCTTGAGGAATCTGCTTAATTCCAGATGTCAACCAGCCAGCAGTGCTCTTGAGCACTTGCCTCCCCTCTGCATTTCCCCAAATTCCTCACAAAGTAGAATTCTGGTTGAAAAATTACATGATTAGTGGCTATTCTTACAACACATCTGTATGTTTTGTGAGGTAATACCTGTATAACTGCATGGCAAGGTACCACCAAGCATTGAGATTGCATGTTTTTAGCTGAAAAGAAAACATGGGAATACGGGGGTTTTTTTCCCCTTTGTAAGGTGAGATATTGGGATCTATCATACCAGCATTTGTCTCTTTATATAGACAGATATAAGCTTAATTAATAAATGTGATGAGCAGGAAATTAACTGTGACTAAATGTCATCAACTTTGCATAAATCAGCGTATAAATATATCATTGGAGAAAGCCTGCTGCACTCTGAGAAGCTGTGGTGGTTTAGGCCTGGCTGGAGGCTGGATGCCCACCAAAGCTGCTCTCTCACTCCACTTTTCACCTGGACAGGGGAGAGAGTATCTATTGAAAGGCTTAGGAGTTCAGATAAGGACAGGGAGAGATCGTTCTGCAATCAGTGTCATTGGCAAAACGGACTCAACATGGAATGAAAGAAAAGAAAACCATCTAGTTTATTACACTGCACACACAGAGAAACCAGAGTCAAATAATAAGACGTGCGACCAGATCTTAAAACACTACCTCCCACCCCTCCCTTCTTCACAGACTCAACTTTATTCATGATTGCTCTACCTTTCTCCCTGCTCCCAGTTGTCATGGGGGGGAGACAGGGATGGGGGTCAGTTTTTCCCAAGTTGTTTTCCTTCTTAGTGGGTGGGTGGCATTCATCACACTTTTCCCCTTGCATTTTTTTTTTCCTCTTAGACTTGTTATCGCTGTCACTGACTGGCTGGGCATTGAGCCCCACTGGTATTTACTCTGTCTGGCCTGGGGGAAGTTTCTAGCTGCTTCTTGCAGAAGGCAGTCCTGTAACACCCCCTCCCCCACCAGAACCCAGACACACAGAACCACAACAGAAGCAAATTGGAAAAAAAACCCCCAAAAAACCAACAAACAAAAAAGCCCCACTCCAACCCATTTATATAGCTGATTCCACTGGGACTTTTGCTAATCCTCTATTGCCACAAACCAAATCAATCATTTATAAATTTCTTGGTTAAAAATAGTCAAGACTATAAGACTCCTGAATATTTTCTTTGGTGGTTAACAGTTTCCTCAATTAATGCGTAATGGAAAAAAAGAGTTTTTCAGAAAATCAACATTGAAGCTTTGAAACTTGGGCTCCTGACTGTCCAGATGTTATCAAGGATTGTATGGGATTTCCTTAAAGGTTTTTGTGTGTCAATAGCTAAACAGTTGTACAGGCGATTGTTCTGTTTCTAAAGATGATTTTTATTGTTGTGTGAGATGGAATGGGGCAAGATGACTTCACCACAGTAGCGCTTCTGTTCCACAGAACCTGACTGCAGGTAAAACAGCAAGTTGGAATGGTGCTTACAGTAGACAAGACATTTTTCTGTTTCAACTGAAAGAGTAGACCTCACCAGATGAATGTTACAGGCAAGAAGGAGTAGTGGAGTTCTTTCCTGATGTTTGTGATTAGTGTGCTGCTGTAACTGAGAGAAATTGTTTTGTTATAGTAGCAAAATTATTGCTAGTTTCCATTCTGTGCTGGTAGCAAGTAGTGAGCCAACAGCTTTCAGTGACAGGCTTTAGAGAGTTTTAATTTTAAACTTAGGTGTTGTGGTTGGTTTTTTTTGCGGGGGGAGGGGTTAGTGTTTGGGGTTTTGTTTGGTGATCAGATTCAAACAACAGTATCATTTTCATTGCCCTGATTTTTTTTAATGAAAATGCTCATGGTCTTTGCCATGTGGCATTCAAAATTGGAGATAGAATAATTGATTCCCTGAAACTTCTCTGAACCTTCAGTATTGGAGCAAAAATAAATTTGCATATTTTGGAATCAGTTGGATTATAAATAGTAGAGGGTGTGAATTCCAAGTTTGAAAGCAATAGGTTTTGCTAATCGTTGATGTATAGGACTTGCCATCTATTTTAGTCTTACCCTACTGCTCTTCCTACTGAAATACCAACAAAAGGATAGTTCATTAAAATGTCAAAATATTTACATTATTAGGTAAATACTTGCTTGATTTTACTTATTATGGTATGGGTAGAAAATTTGCAGAGAGTTCTGAGGAAATTCAGACCTAAATATCATGTGGGATACTTCACTGCTTCTCCCCAGAAATTTATGGTTCCTTTTTGAATTGTCATTGCCTTTTTCTTTACTGGGCACATCCCGAGCTTTCTGCTCTGGCTTCCAGTCAGAAGTAGGTCTGCCCTGGAAATGTGAATGTATGAAGACTTTTGTAGATTCTTATGAGAGACAGAAACATTTGTAAGGAAATGCTTAAATGTTGCCACAAGTGTTCATATATGATGATTTTCAGAGAAGAATACCGAGTTAAAACCTCCAAGATTTGTATTCTCTTCAAGGATTATGTTGGGTGGTACACTTAAAAGTAAGAATATTCTTTTATTTAAGTATATTTTTTTATGCATGGTATATCACAGATTTGTAGGGGTTGGAAGGGACCTCGAGAGATCATTGGGTCCAACCCCCCTGCCAAAGCAGCTCCCTAGGACATATCACTCAGATAGGCGTCCGGACGAGACTTGAATATCTCCAGAGAAGGAGACTCCACCACCTCCCTGGGCAGCCCATTCCAGTGCTCTGTCACCCTCACTGGGAAAAAGTTCCTCCGCATGTTGGTGCGGAACTTCCTGTGCTCCAGCTTACAGCCATTGCCCCTAGTCCTGTCCCCACTGACCACAGAAAAGGGGCTGGCCAATTCCCCCTGCACCCCATGCTTACGATATTTATAAACATTGATTAGGTCCCCCCTCAGTCTTCTTTTTTCCAGGCTGAACAGACCCAGCTCTCTCAGCCTTTCCTCGTAGGATAGATGTTCCAGGCCCCTAATCACCTTCGTAGCCCTTCTCTGGACTCTCTCCAGAAGATCCCTGTCCTTTTTATACCAGGGAGCCCAGAACTGGACGCAATACTCCAGGTGGGGCCTGACCAGGGCAGAGTAGAGGGGGAGGATCACCTCCTTCGACCTGCTGGCCACACTCCTCCTGATGCCCCCCAGGATCCCATTTGTTCTCGTAGCCACCAGGGCACACTGCTGGCTCATAGCCAACAATATATATACCATGCATATATCTTTATGATTTATGATTTGTTTCTGTGCCTCTAAAGACAGCTTAGGTGATACTTAGATGCGACCTGTTCTTGTCTTGTAGCTGGAACTGAATGCAAATATTCTGGGAAAAGAAATAAAAATAAGGTTTTTTGTATTTTGTATCAAATACAACTGCATGAACATGATCTTAATTAAAATGTGCCATTTTGTGTACTGTTTTGCTTAACACAAATAACCTAGGTCAGCATTGGGGGGGGAGCTACTGTCTTGGAAACACTTAAGGGTATGCTGTACTGTGGGCTACAGCAGTGACTTAAAATTGCAGGTGTGCCTGAAGTAGCTGGTGAAAAATGTAATTTGGGAACACATAGTGCGATCACCCCAGGAGCTAGCAGTGCACCAGAGTTCTAGGGAAGCTGGGCCAGTTCATGGATCTCTGCGGCTCTGCTGCCATGGATATATGAGTGGGCTACCTAAAAATTAATTTGTGTGTTGGCTTTTCCACTTCTTTCATATATCATGTAGATTTTTTGTTTTTTAAATGTGTGGAGGAAAAGAAGGATTTTTTTTTTTAAAGTTTCATGTTCGTTCTCTGCATGCTAGTTCATCTTCTTGCTTACTTTCCCAAAAGACAGAGTGGAAACCTTGGCCCCCTTGAAATCAATGGCCAAAAACTCTGAATGTAACCCAAATTTTACACTCTGAATTTGCAGTGGAAAAGCAGGGGCTGCTTTTTGAGATTTTGAGTTTTACTCCACTGTGTGTGTGTATCTTTAAATTCCAGAGAGAGATGCTTTACTGAGTTAGGGTAAATAAGGTAGAGCATGTTTTATTTCTGTAGTGTGGTCTATTTCATACATTCTGTTTAATGAAGGACACAAAGATTTACAGGTTTCTTTTTTTTTTGCTTCCTGGTAATTTGTTAGCTGTACATAGATGCTGAACATAGAGTAGTTTGCTGTGAGCATGTGTTCCATCTTCTCTCATGATAGGCATAAACATGTATGACACATGGCCATACCTTGGTCATTCCCACTTACTTCAATCCAATGATTGCTTTAATTGTTTTGGATCCTTTTAAAATTAACAGCATTTCTGCAGTGCTTCTGTTGGATTTTTTTTCCTCTCTTCATCACAACAAAGTGTCCAGACAGTAAGTCAAATTAACCTATTAGCATTCTGTGCAGCTGTAACTCCTGTAATTTATTTTTTCAGTAAAACTTTTTTTTGATTCGCTGCATCAAAGGTTTTCATCGGGTCATGAAGCGCTGTCTCTGCCAGCTATTCTTTGTTCAAGGCTGTAGCAGCAGAGCTAGAGCATTGTGTTTCAAGAAGGCCTCTTGAGGAGAATGAACTGAGAGAAAGCTGGAAGTGAAACCAAGGAAACTAAACTCTACTAAAAAGCAAAACTTGAAGTGATGACTTCTATTTGTTAATTTATTTTTGTCTCGCAAACCAGTACTACACCATTACATGGATGTTACAGATGTTTTCAGTGTCAAAGGAACTAAAGTTCCAGTGAAAGCCAAAGAAACACAAGTGTGTGTTGTTTTTTTTTTTTAAATTGTCCCCATAATCGTTATAGAGGTACCATTCACTGCACTGTGGTGTTCTCTGAATCCAAACCCCAATATTTTATATGCCTCTGATAGCCTTTTCTTGACACTTTTTAAAACTGAAAGTTTCTTTGCTTATCCTAGCCAGCATTATGGATTTGGTTTGTTGTTTGCATGTGTTCACTCCTGCCTTCCATATTCTTTTAAAATGCCAAATACTAAACCGTAAGCAAGAAATGTTACGTAGATATTTCTGACATGGTTTGTTTAAAATCATCACTCTGAGCAATATGTGACAAGGTCCACTTAATCTCATCAGTCTTGCAGGCTAGAACAAAATAATTAGGTCCACATTTGTAATCCTGTACATATTATCTCCTGGAATAGATCTAGTGCTCTGCCCTTGTGCCATGCTTTGGTCCCTCAGTGATGTCAAAGTGGCACCAGTCATTAAGAGAAAGAGAGTATTTATTCATTGAGAGACAGGTGTCAAATCTGTACTTTACATGACAGAATTTTTTTTTTCTCCCTTAGCAGAACAAGTATTTCTCCTGTTACTTCATATTACCTTACTAAAGAAAATTAGCTCTATTTTTAGTGTAAATATGCTGCATTTTCTCTTTGATTTCCTGAAATAATTAGTAACTACTTTAGTATAGAGTAGATATTAGTAATGCAACATGCTAAGCAGCAAGCAAGGAAACTTTTTTTTCTACTTACATTTAGATAAAAACTTGTTTTGAGAGAATATGATGATGCATCTGATATTTTTGTAAAAACTTATAGATACCAGTTTTTCCAGTGTAAGCACTTGGATGATTCCTGTTTTGGGCCCCATGAGAGTGGAGCCCACAAAAAGGGCTTCTCAGATGCTGAATGTCTGCACTGTAAATCCAGCAGAATAAAACAAAATAGATATTTCTGTGGCAGAGGTCTTCTCTAATGAGTCTTTTTGTAAATATAGTTCAGCTCTTTCTCAAAATAGTTGCCGCATAACGGTCTCAATTACAGGAAAATACATTTTCAGTTTTATGAACAAGAAAGGGACTGTTTAACCATATGTTTTCTTTGTACTGTGGGTATCGGTAAATCTTCCTCTGATGTCTAAAATGATCATAAATAAATAATGATCTCTGTGTTTCCATGTATCATACCAATAGATGTAGCAGGAGTGATTCTCTTATTCACAGCAAGTTTGTGGGGCTATATGCAAACCAGTGAAGATGTTCTATTTGTTGCCTATTGTATTGAGTTTGGGTTTGGTTTTACTTTGTTTTTTTCAGTGTGATTACTGAAAATCAAGCTAACCATTAATTTCAAATATTTCATCTCTAGCATGTCCTGGAGCACAAACATTTTTTCTTGTAAGCTTTAATGGGATCTGTTAAAATGTAATTTTTCATCTTGCTGATCCAACTGGGAGGTCCATAGGTTTGTTTATATGTATTGAATCTCCCTTTCTCTGAAGTGCTACTGAGTGCTGTTGCCACTGAAAATCAGTTGTGTGAGGTTCTGTTTTCAGGGAGTAGTTAATTTCCTTCACCTATTTAACAGTCTGTTGTCTTTCCTATGTTTCAGTGTTCCAGTTTGACACCGAATTCTATATCAGTGGACTTGCGCCTCTCTGTGACCAGCTTGTTATATTGTCATATGTAAAGGAGATCTCTGAAAAAACGGTAATTATTCTTAATTAGTTAGTTTCTTCACAGTACTTATCTGCCTTGTGACTTGGGGCTTAATCTAGTCACATAGATCTGATTATCTGTGAAAGAATTTGCAGTCCACTGGTAGTGAACAGTGCTTGAAACTTCTCTGGTCTCTGAAATAAGGTCAGTGGAGGTGATGTTGAAGACCGGTGCACTTACCTTTCAGAAGTTCTGTGTTTCTTTGTTTCTTGCAGGAAGCAGGAAAAGGGTTTAGCTAATCTTTCCCTCTCCTTTTTCATTCTTTTTTTTTTTTATTTCCCCTCTCAGTTTTTCTCCTTTTCACTCTCCCTTTCTGCTATTTCTGCACCAGATAACATAAAGGATCTTTTTTAGCGCTAAGAGGGGCTTGCTGACACTGCATCTTAAAATAAATGAGAGTAGTGAAGTTGATCAACTCTAGCAATAGGAGTCAGCGTGGTGGGGGTGGGATGCACGACTGCAAGCAAGTGGCATCATTGTCTCCCTTGCTTCCAAGACCTGTAATTGTCTACACCCAGATACGTGTGTAGATAGGTAGAAATTAGGATTCATGTCAGCTGTTTTGCCTGTGCACGGGCGAGTACCGTGTCTGTCTCCAACATTTATTTCATATTGCCAAATAAAAGGCAAAGCAGTGGAGGAAATCCTTGAAGTTGCAGTGTGAGAATGGCAGATGCTCTTGATCATCTCTTTGATAGTATGTCTGCATTAGACAACCATCACCATAGTAACCTTAAGCAACTGGGTGCACAAGTTGCTAGGCAATGAAATGCTGTAGGTTCAAACAAATGCTTGAGCCTGCTGAAATCAATAGGGTTAGCTTCTAGCTCTGCTGCAGGATGTCAGATTATTATTTCTTTATTTATATTAAGGAGAAAAATAATGTCACAGCAGTGTTTCCCAAGAGAGCTGGTACAGTAGTCCACTACTGCAACAAAGTTGGTGAAAGGAAGCAAACAAATAGAATAAGAAAAGGGGAAGAAAAGGTGGGTTGAAATGTAAGGAAACAGGGAAGCTGCTGTTAATGAAGAAGTAGCATTCGAAAGGAGCTAGTATAAAGGAGGATACTGACTAACAAAGGTTAAAGTCACTATAACTACTTCAGGAAAGAAAGATGAAAAGAAAATTTCAGGTGATACAATAGTTTTAGAACATATGAAAGAGATTTCTTTTTTTCATGTATTTGCTTTTAATTGGCCTCTTAAACAAACTCCAAATGCTTAACTTTGATAACTTCTCAGTCCTCTGGGTAACCCTAGCAAAGAAACAAAAGTACTCTTCTCCCTAGAATTGTGTCTCTGCACTGGTGTGGTGGGAACCCTTCCCTTAGTGTCTTGGGTCCATGGTTGCCAGACTGCCTGACTCTTGCAGCAGAAGTGCTGCTCACTACAAATGCAGTTGGGTTGTGAGGAACACTATTCTTCCTATGCTTGATTTCACAGCTTTCAAAGGACATTTTCTGACTTGTTACAAATAGGGTCAGAATTGAACTCACAATGCCTTCCCCTCCTCCCCCACCCCCTACACTAGAACAGTTAAATTGAGAAAGGACCTGAGTGGTTCCTCTGCTGAACTGGGTAGGCTAGAACTGTGTAAATCAACTTTATATGTCTCCCTGCACTTTCATTCTGTATTTTGTTACAATCCACAGACAGAAGTAGAAAATAAGGGATTGACTCGGACCTTGGTTTAATTAAAAATACAGCTAGTTGAAGGCAGTGGCTTCCTTTGGAGAGAAGATGAAAATCCATGATGTTGTATTACCATAACCACCTACATTGCACTTTAAAGTTCATGTTACTCTGAGATCATCAGCACAGCAAAAGTTTCAGAGTATTCTCAGATGAATTTTTTTCCCTACTGCTACTGGACACTTAAAAGTGCAAACTTAAACACCAGCAAAAAAAAACCCCACCCAAGTTCATCTTAGTATGAGAATATCATTGATTCATAGTGCTCCACCTTTAGAGTCCTGAGCTTAGAATGTGTCTTAAGTAGTTGAATGCAGTGTTTGATCATCATCTGTGATAACCCTGAAAACTTTTGTGACCAAGAAGGAATAAACAGTGATCAAACTCAGGGGAAGGGTTAGACCTATGTCTTGTCTAAACCTCCTTCTTTGTGCTGAGCTGTTGAAGGGAAGCAAGCCAAGAGCAGGGCTAACTTTGCTTTGTGTTTCATATGTATTTACAACTACTCTGTGGAGCACACATCACAACTGGTATGGCCTGCAACTAACTACAAAGTACTAGACCTTTGGGAATGTTTGCAGCTGTTGAATTTCAGCTGTATTTGTAGATGGCCATCAGTTGGCATTGCTAGGTTAAATAGTGGAGGATGTAACTAAGATGTTGGTGTTTTTCTAGGAAGTGGAGTGTTGTGCAAGGCCCAGACTGGATATTGTACAACCCCTGCCTGAGTCCTGTGAGGAGATCTCTTCTGATGCACTAACAGTACGAGGGTTTCAGGAAAATGAATGTAGAGATTATCATTTAGGTAAGTATTGTTAATCTTGTTTTGGTTTATTTTCATAACTTTATTAAAAAAAGACTTGATTTGGCACGGTTCAGCCTCCTTTTTCATTTTTATGTCATTTCCATGAGTCTATGACTTGAGTCTATAACTGCTATTGACACAGAAGTTTCAAGTGGAAATCCACAAGAACCAGTTGCATGGAAGAAAACAAATGTGCATGTTTAAACACCATGCTTTGTAATTCCATCTGTTAAGTCAGACATACTGGGGAAGGCAGAAGTGTAGATTTCATGTAACATCTGGTATAGTGGAAGGCGATATCTTTGATGGAGGCTTATTCAACATATTATCCATAGGAGCTCTTGTATCTCTTTGGACATAAAGGGCTTCAGGAATAGTGAAATGAGCGACGCGGTGTCTGGAAAAGCTTCTTTAGAGACAAAGATGGAATAAATGTAATTTCAACAGGCAGATGCACCTGGATCAACTTAAAAGGGCTACACCTAATATTTAGCTTCCCTGTACTGGCAAAGATGTCGGTGTATAACAGACCACAGAATGGTAAAACGTAATGAATAGAGTTTGCCAAGTTCAGCCTAGAAGATAGGTTTAATTGTGTAACAGGCAGTGAGATTAAGCCTTGGCACAATACATTCCAGTCTTTTGAATAAGATGGGATAGTTTTCTGATATATGTGTTGTAGTTCAGAAAGATGCCTGACAAAGCTGGTGCAGAATTCTTTGGTGAAGATTATATAGCCTGTATTATACAGAAACATTCCTTCTGGCTTTTAAAATCCATGAATCTGATTTTTAAGCATCTTCTCTGGCAGCATGCTTCAAATCATAGGCTTGGCAGGCCTCTTTGTGTACATCAATGCCCTTAAGCCACTAGAAGTACAGTATATCTCCTCCTGATCTCCAAAACATCTCTGCTGCTATCAATAGAATTGGGATTTCTTTATACCTGTCCCTAAGCAGAACATTGCCCACACTTGTGCTTTTATGCTTAATGAATATTCTAGTTAATCTGACAAACGTAAATTTTTTGGATGGCTTTAAAACAAGCATTATTTTGTGAATTGCCTTTCAGTTCAGGAGTGTATTTGTATGTGTGTGTAGATACAGATAAAGAATGGGGGATGGTTTTCTTTCCTGTACTGACAAAATATTGATGGTGTTTCCTCATGGGTTCTCTGAAAATAATAACTATTCTGAACAGTCATCTTCTGTGTTTGATTTTACCTTTAAGTACATTTTTACTTTGAGCTTACTCAAAAATAAAAGCTTATGGTATAAGCAAATGCATTATACATATAACCTTAACTTATAGCATTGCAAATGCATTGCTGTAATGATGTGCTGTGTCCCCAGGGGTTATGGCATCTATCATTTATGCTTTTGATGGCCTTGACCTTGATGGGGAGGATAAGTTTATTGCAGGCTATGTAGTGTAATAGTCCTCTAAAAGTATAATAATGTGTTCTAAACCATCATAAAGTTTACACATAGTGGATGAATCAGAATTTGCAATAAGCTGTAGTGATTTTTTTTTTCTGAAAGCTATTTTGCCATTTAAACCAGGTTTAATTTATTGGAGAATACAGCTTCCCAAACAACCATGTTCTGCAGGAGTAGCCTTGCTGTCTGCCTTGCATCTCCTTTTAGAATTTCCCCTCAAGGGTGTACTAAAAAGCAGGACTTTACTTAAGGAAAATATAATAATAATAAAACTGTGTATGCTTTTGCAGAGTATTCAGAAGGTGAATCACTTTTTTATATCATCAGCCCAAGAGATGTGGTTGTGGCTAAAGAGCGGGACCAAGATGACCACATTGACTGGCTTCTTGAAAAGAAGAAATACGAAGTAATTTCTACAACATTCTTTCCTTCAGGCTTTCTTGGTTTGGAAAATGGGGTGGGATGATGAACTTTGCCAGGTCCTCTGGATTGGATAATTTCTGTTCCTACAGTTATTGACCTAATGCTTGTAAAAGGTAGGAGTTGACTCTACATCCCTCCGGGTCTCTGGAGAGTTAGCCTTCCTACTGAAACAACTCATCTGAATTGCACCCAAGTGAGGCTGCTGAGTTAGATGCTGTGAATACTGCTCTCAGCATCAGGTATGAAATGTATTAGCTGTCACTGAAAATTATTAAAGCCTTTTTTTGGCTTTAAAGCAGCGGAACCATTAACTAATGAGCTACGTGAATATTTTTTCCCATCTACACCAACTGCAGAGGGGGAAGGGAAATGGACGTGGTGGGCAATATCAATTCTTCCCACTCTATACTGCCTCCACCTCAAAACAAAAGAGTTGGGTTAGGGTGCTGTGCATTGCTCTATGTTACTTACCTTCAGTATTGAAGCTTTTAAAAGGAAAATGACATGAGCTCGAACTGTTGGTGCTGAAAGTAGTGTTACTCACAGAAAATCAGAGCCAGTATAAAAAAAACCCACGGGTATATAGCTCCCTTGGAAAAAAGCAACTTGGTGTTTGGTTGTGTAAATACTGGCATAATTATGTATAAACACCTAAAGCAATGAAAAAGTCTTGCAGACAGTATCAGCATACACCCAGTGTTGTGGATTCTGATGTCCTGCAGTTAATGACTTAGAACCCTTGTTACCGTACATAAAGTAACTTGCAAATTCGTATTTGTGTTATTTGTTGGATGCCTATTATAAGAAAAAAAATAATGTGGAAAAGCCATTTGGCATGTATTCCTTTTGTTAATGCAGTCATGATATTCCTCATGCAGATTTGTTTAAATCCTTGTGGATGCTTTTGCATCTGAATAGCAAACTCATATGAGTTCAGTTTTGCACTTTATGTAAATTGCAGCATTTGGTCCCTGAGGACTCCAGTAATTTACAAGTGACAGCTGTGTGTGTGCCTTTGTGAAAGCCATTCAAGGTAGCAGATAGCTTCTGTGTTATGATGTGTGTTAAAGGTTTCACTTTGTTTGTAAAAGTGCTGCCTTTGTTTCTGTAAATTTGAAAGAAGTAGAAGAATGGCAAATGACACTTAAATATAAATCAGACTGAAGGAGACTTTCAGGCTGGGGGAGGGAAAAGTAGCCTTCCCCCAGCCCCTTTCCTGATTATTTTTTTCACAGCTTTCTGTAGTGAAGTGTTCTCATTTGAAAATGATCCAACGCGATTGGATTGTCCGTTTCGTTGTAATCTTGCGATTTGGTCCTAATATAGTAATGTGGAGTGAACCCAGATGGAAACAAAAGTAGTTTTCTCTTTGGTTGACTGCTCTTGTTTGAGTATGAATTCAAAGCTGTTCATCCAACCATGGCATTAAAAATTCTAGTGCTTCAAACACCCAGCTCTGAAAAATAGTTGATTTATGCAGTTCTAGAGCTTTCTGTGTTGAAAATTTGTGTATTTGGCCAGTAACTCTATTTTCTACTTTTTAAATATAGGAAGCTTTGATGGCAGCTGAGATCAGTCAGAAAACCATTAAAAAGCACAAGATTTTGGTAAGTCTCAAAACTTCTATTCAAAACGAATTATCTGATTTCTTTTAGAATGCTGTGAGATGCTACAACTACACTCCCTGTTCTGTATTACACCAAGCAATAGCTGTTAGGTATACTCCACCTAGCATTCGATCTCTTGGTTTCAGCAGCAGAACAGGAGAGTTAGTGTGTGAAACAGGAAGGGGCCTGGATTTTATGAAGGGGCAACTGACATTAAAAAGAAGAGAGTTCCACTACTCTGACTGGTGATAGAGTTTTTGTTTGGTTTTGGTTTTGTATTAAATTTGCTGTTGATTCAAGTAACACACAATATTATAATACTAGAGATTGGGAGAGAGGGGTGTGACACATTTCTCTTTAACTTTTACCTCGTACATGGGGCAGGGTTTCTGCAGGAGTTTAAAAGGTGTGATTGGAAGACCTTTTAAATGCTGCTGAAATTTAATTGGAGGTCCACATTAGGCGTGCTCATGTTGCTTTGCAATTCTGTTATTCTACATACCTCAGCTCCTTTTTGCCTATGTAGTTACTTCCCATGCCTGTAGTCCCTTCACAGAGCAGCAAAGGGTATCAATGTTTAAGATGACAGGGGGGCAGGTAATGTAATGGCCACAAAAGCACCATGAATTTGAGCTCGTTTGTTTGTTTAAATTGTCCTCAGTGTGATCATATTGGTATTTCATTAATAAATTAATACTGCTCCTTCTTTAAGTGGAAGTTTGTGTTTTAGTACAAAGCATTAGAAGATGTGTTTAACTTTTAGCCAAATTGTTGCTATATACAGATACACACTATATACAGTGTGTATCAGTATATCTTAAAAATTCTTTTCTTCTTATGTAGTCCAGGACTTGAATCAAGAACTAATGGCATGCCATCACCTGTCTCAGAGTTCATATTATTTAGCTGCTCTGTGACCCTTGGAAAAAGATGTAAAGAATTCTTAAAAGAGGTCCTGGCAGTACATTAGGAGAAAAAACAGCAAAAACACCAAACCAAAACCAACTCAAAACAAACAACAAACCAAAGCAAAGAAGCTTTTTTCTTGGTTTGCAGAAATTTGTTCTGTTAGGATGAAATTCATTCAGTGTGGGTATATACAGAGTTGCTTCATGTTTGGTCTCTAATGCAAAACCATGAAATGTGTTGAGGGGAAAAAATGTTGACATTGAGCCCTAAGTGAGGGATTACTGGTACAGTGATTTAAAACATCTCATGGTCTCACTACCCAGCAATGACACCGCACTCTCACCATCAAACAAGTCTGGTGGTCTTAGGGATTATTTACGTTGCAGTTATGATTGCTGTGCCTCTTGAGCAGAAAAAGAGAGTTCTAAACAACCACACATCTACAGCTCTTCTACTGTCCTCTCTGCTCACTGGGGAAGTGGCCCACAGGAGAAAGCAGCTGCCAGAAATCTTCATTCTTGAGAATGGTGAATGTGAAAATACAAACTTAGTTCCTATGGTGGAACAGAATCCAAAAATCTGTTGCATATGCATGATTTGGTTTTTTTTAACTTTGTAGTAGGTTGACAAAGTTACTGGATATCTCTGTTAGCATTCTGCTCTGCTCAGCACTGTCCTTGATACTGATCAAAAAATTGGTGGTTTGGGTTTTTTTTTTGTAGGAAACAAGTACTTCTTTTTCATTGTACAGCTTTTTCTTTTTTTCTGTTTTTCTTTTTTTTTTTCCTGGAAGCAATGTGCTTTTACTGTTGTGATTCTTTAAGTTATGGAGTGGGTACACTGGGCTGTGTTGACACCAGTGTTGACATTACAGCTAGAAAGCATGGCTGTCTCATCAGATCCTTAATATATTTAAATACCTATCAGAAAAATTTTACAGCTGACCTGTGTGATAAACTCCTGAGAAGGGCAGTTTAGTGTGGCGTCCAGCAGGGAGCAACACGCAATTCAATATATGAATTTTAGGTGAAGCCATGAAGCCAGGAAGCCAGCCATTTTATTAGGTGAAATCACACAGATGATATACCTTTCTTGCTGCAAATATGGCAAGCTGAAAACCTGCTAATTGGTTACACACTCTGTTCACACTGTATCGATTGGTCAGTAACTATAACGAGTTCTGATAAACCTATCTTATAGCTAAATATTCTTAGTTTACCTTTAATACCTAAAAGCATCTGCACACCTGCTGTTTTGACCAACTTGTTTTGTTTGGTTCCTAACATGTTCTGTTACTCCCAAATCCCTTCCCATAACTGCTTCTTGGTTTCGGGCAGCCTGTACCCCTATCAGCAAGGCCGCTGTGTTTTGAGAATGAGATTATTAGGATCCTCTCAGCATGAGTAACATTTCTCATGGGAATAGGAGAATTTTGTCAGGGCCTATGTCTGGGCTGAAGAGAGCTAGGCCTCTAGCAGGCCTGCTGTCTTCCCCGACAGTTTAGTATTCAATAATATGTAATAATGTTGCTAAATTTTCAGTAATTCCTTTACTTTTATGAAGCAGCACTAGTATTTATATTCTCAACCAAAGTTTTTTTCCCCCCTGCAAACTTTGTATTGGCAAAGTGACTCATATAGTGGCTGGTGGAGTGGGTTTTTGAGATAGCTAATCCAAGCACTGAATGGTCAACTCTGTGTTTTGAACACTCCAAAGTATGTAGGTGTGGCATAGTCTTCTCAGCATCAGTGAAGTTATGACCATGATTAAAAAGAACATCTTAATTTGAACCCATGAGTGGGTTTGGGGCTTGACATACCAGCAGTGCCTGCAGCTGGAATGATAGTTACTGTGGCGGTCATGTAGTTGACTACCGAACTTCTAGAAGTAATTCTTTATTTTGATTCCCTTCAGGACATTGGCTTAGCCTATATAAATCACCTGGTGGAGAAAGGAGAGTATGACCTGGCTGCTCGGTAATGGATACAGAGGTTTTACTTGCTGGCTAACGGGCGCGCGTGTGAGGAAACAGAAAAAGCAAATTCTTGATTCTGAAGTATATTTGTGATGTTGATTTTCTGTGTGCTCTGGAGTTTCTGAATTGTCAAAACGTACACATGTGTTACTGAGCCTTATATTTTCTTACCTGTAGTGACCCAAAAGTTACTGTAAACTTTCTAAAGTTTAACTAAAATTGAGACGTGTATATTTGAAAGTTGGCCTTGATTTTTCAAAGCCACAGTAGATTTTGAAAAACAAGGTTTTCATTGGATGTTGATAATAAAAAAAATATTACTGTGTCATTACATGTAGAATCACATAATCATAGAATGCTTTGGGTCCCTTTGAAGGGACCTCAAAGATCATCTAGTTCCAACCCTCCTGCCATTGGCAGGGATACCCATCACTAGACCAGTTGTCCAAAGCCTGCCTTGAACACTTTCAGGAATGGGGTTTCAACAACCTCTCTGAGCAGCCTGTTCCAGTGCTTCACCACCCTCAGACTAAAGATTCTTGCTAACATCTAATCTAATCCTGCCCTCTTTCATTTTGAAGCCATTCCCTTTTGTCCTTCAGAAAGCAATTTGTGCTTATATGGGTGTAAACAACAATGTCAAATGTGGGTATCTAAAGATCAGAAATTTCCTAATGTGTTTTCATGTGTGCATAAGCATAAACACATCTTTTTAAGCTCTTGCATTTTCTAAGTGGAGATTTAAAAACTTCCCTAATAAAGCTAATATGGTCCTAATCAATAAGGGTGAATACATAGTAAGCAATTAAGACCTCTTGCATGCACCAAAATTTTAAGATCTGAAAGGAGACATACCTGGCATGCTCTGATTGAAGCCATGGCTCCCAAGATAAGTCACTTTTGAAAGTGATAGGAGAAAGAAGAAAGGAATCCATATTGTAATGCTGTTGCATTTGTATTATTTTATGTAGCTACTTTTGTTCTCTTCCCTTTCATTTTCCTTCTAGAAAGTGCCAGAAAATTCTTGGTAAAAACACAGAACTCTGGGAGTTTGAAGTTTACAAGTTTAAAGAAATAGGTCAGCTTAAGGTAAGTTAATTTCTGTCTCTGCACTCAGGTAATTGGCATGCTGTATTTTCTGAATGTTTTGCCCAAGTGTCTAAAGAATCACATTTAATGATCCTAGTTTGGTAGCAGGATACAGCACTAATGGGGAAATTCCTGCCCCAGATCTCTAGTTTTGGGTTTTTTTCAGATTGATGTATATATGTTAACAAGCCTCAAAACGGGGTTGGAGGCATAGCACATCCAGGTACTCAGTTATGTATTTTTAACTTGTTGACAGCCCCCAAGTAAAAGATCCACCTCCAAGGCCTTTACATGCAAAGATGCTCACAGCTAAATACATCTTCCCTGTTTATTTTTCATACCCTTCCCTTATGGCCTGAAAAATCCTACCTCAGCTCTTGAGAAAAAGAGCCTCTGTTGGTGCCAGCTTTGCCTGAAAATCCAAGCGCCTTGCAACAGAACCAGAGCGTTTAAGGGTCAAAGAATAGTTAAACAGAAAAGCAACAGGGAAACCCTATGCCATGTGCTAGAAGTTGTAGTCTGCCCTGTCTTGTATTTTCCCTGGTTGCAAGCCAGCTACCATAACAGTGCAGGTTTAATGTGAGGTTCTCAGTTAATAAATTGCTCAGGACATAAGGCTGTAGCGCTGTCACTGCCAAACCAGTAGAAAACATTATGCACACTCCCTTTGGTAACGCCTGGACGTTTATTTCTGAGGTTTATGTCTTTCTATTCAAACTCAATGAGCCAAAAAGGACATATTATTAAGATCTCACAGCATGCAGTCCCATGCTGCTTTGGAGCTGTTTAATTCTGTTCAAAGAGCGGAAGTGTTTCGGCGTTACGGCTTTCAGAAGCGTCTGGCTTTTGTATTAGAGCCATGCCAGTGCAGGAAGAGCCTTGCTTTTTGTGTGAGTTCTTAGTGGTTCAGTGCACACTTTGCCACCTTGGAGGGTAAAATCTCATGTTCCTGTCTCTCTGTTTCAATCCAATAAAGGACCTGAGTGCAGGTATAGGTGAAATCTTGTTACAGTGCTTCTTAGTCCTTTTGGTTTTATTTTGCTTTTCAGATGGAAGTGTCTGGAATGGATGTTTTCTTGTCTCTACTTATGTCATCCAGCAGACTGTAAAATATAAAAATATTTGCAGGTTTGCTGCAAAAGCATCTCTGCTAAATTACTGCCTTTCTAAACAGTTGGTTGTTTTCAGCTGCTTGAAAGCAGACTTAGCAAAACATAAGATGCAGTCTGTTAGGTTATTCAGCTTCAAGCTGCAGTTCTAGAAGATGCCTTTCTTATTTTATACTTGCAATTGCAAATAACATTTCCCAAGTTCATAGAATCATAGAGTGCTTTGGGTTGGAAGGGACCTCAAAAATCACCTAGTTCCAACACCCCTGCCATGGGCAGGACACCCTCCACTAGACCAGGTTGCTCAAAGTCCCATCCAGCTTGGCCATGGACACTTTCAGCTTCTTTGGACAACCTGTGCCATTATCTCACCACCCTCATGGACCTTGTGCATCTTCAGATTCCTTAGATGTTCTCAACCCTGATCTTCCCCTACAGTGGGCAGTTCTTCATTCTCCCAGTCCCTGCCTTTGCCTTCTGTGACCTGAGCTGTGTGACCAGAGCTCTTGCTGGTTAAGACTGAGGCAAAAATTTCGTTGAGGTCCTTAGCCTTCTCCATATTCTGTGTGACCAGGTCTCCTGTTTTGTTCCAGAGGAGGCCTATGTTTTTCCTTGTCTTACTTTTATCACTGACATAGAAACTTTTCTTGTCCTTGATGTCCCTGACTGCTCGGACAGTTTCTCTCTATTCCTGCCAGGCTGCCTGTCCTTGCTTCCAGCCTCTGCAGGCTTCCTTGTTGTGTTTTAGTTTTCCCAGAAGCATCTTACTCATCCATGCATCCCAAGAACAAGGTCCAGCATACCACCTCTCCCTTTTGGCTCCTATAGATATTGGAATATCATAAATGATAAATTAAGTTGAGCCAAATGGAATGGTTCTTGAAATATTTGGCATCACTTGTATGCTATTTGAAAATGTCACCAATTTACCCAAGCATGTATTAAACAGGATAGTGTAACTGTGTTATAATGGCTTTAAGCCCTCATGAGGTGACTTTATTTTAGATTTGGAGACAAGACAAACTCTGTTTTGAAAGGGAATTTCTTAAATAATTTGCACTGCATATAAGCCTGGTGTTTCCAGTGTAACGTGGTTTGCCAACAATTGAGATGCCAGTGAAACTAAAGGTTTAAACTTCCCTTCCTACAGAGGGTCTAATTAGTGACACATCAGTGTCAAAGCCTGTGGGATGTGTGTGTTGTCTGTTTGCTTGTGGATTTTGGAGGGCTTTTTTGAATGTTCTGTACTAAAAGGTACTGTTTGGCTACCAGAGGCTGCATTTTGGTATCTTGATGTCACTCCTGTCTTCTGTAAATGTGTTCTAGCGAACCTTGTTAGGGCAGTTTCAAGACTTTGGAGCTTTGCAATGATCATCTGCACTCTTCCTCCAGCAGTGGTGGCTGGATGGAGTTACATGTTTGTGCTTCAGATACTTCAGTGTAAAATCCAATGTCTCAGTTCAAACAGCTGAGGAAGGTGGATTTGGAGGAATATACCAAACTCTGCATGTGCTGGCCATTGTAGCATGAGGGATATACTCCATTCTGATGACTGTGCTGTGACAGCAGTGACTTTCAGCAGGGGTGCAGGATAATCATCTAGCAGCAGCAATGTTTTAATGACCAAATATTGGCTAAAGTACACATGAAAGACTTCACCTGACTGTGGTGGGCATAGCATAGAGAAGCATTGTCCAGACAGCTTCTTTCAGCTCGTAGATATCCTCAGAGGAATAAATAATTGTGGTTTGGGGTTATTGGTGAGATGTTTTAGGCTCTCTTATGTCAACTTTTATAGGGGCCTTCTTGTGTTTACACCATACTTATATCTACTGAACAAAAATGTGAAAGTGGGTCTTTATAGAGAAATATTTTCTAGTATCCTTTTTATTATTAAAGTCACTTTCATTACATGACTCAGGAGCTGATGCAAAGGCATCCTGATTCTGGAGGGGTTTTTGTCTGACCTTGCTCCTTACCTACTGTTAAAAAATAGCATTGTAGAATGGTTTGGGCTGGAAGGGACCTTAAAGATCATCAAGTTGCAACCCCCTCTGCCATGGGCAGGGACATGTCTCAGTGGACCAGGCTGCTCAAAGCCCCATCCAACCTGGCCTTCAACACTTCCAGGGAGGGGGCATTCGCAGCTTATCTGAGCAACCTGTTCCAGTGCCTCACCACCTCCCAGTGAAGAATTTCTTCATAATATCCAGTCTAAATCTACCTTCTTTCAATTTAAAACCATTCCCCCTAGTCCTGTCACTACATGCCCTCATAAAAGTCCCTCCCGAGCTTTCCTGTAGGCCCCTCCAAGTACTGGAAGGCCACTGTAAGATCTCCCCAGAGCCTTCTCTTCTCCAGGCTGAATAGTCCCAACTATGTCAGCCTGTCATAAACCAGGAAGAGTTTGTAACCTCCAACTCAGGTTTTAGTTCACCTTTGTGTCTGGGCTTAAAAAAAAAGCTTTGATGCATCTCAGTCTTCGCTGCACTCAGGGGCCAAGCTGCAGGAGGTGGTTGCACTTTTCCTTCAAAGCACAAGGGACTTGGGGCATCTCCTGCCCAAGGCAGCCTGGCCCCTGTGCAGTGAGGCACCTGCACCTGCTCTGCAGCTCGCTGTGTGGCCTGTCCACAGCCAAGAGTTGCAGCAAAGCCTGTCAGGTAAGGCTGTTCATTTAGGTGGCAAGAAGGTAGAAAGTGGGTTTGAAAACAGCTGTTGGAGAATATTCTCTGCCTTCAAGTTTCCAGCAGATGTCCAGCTTGCTTTTTTTTATGGTTGGAAGAGGGTTTTTTTTAATGAGGGGGTCAGGAATATGATTCCCCAGGGCAGTTGGCAAGACTCTGCCCTGAGTTAGCTATTAAATTCTGTGGCAGATGGTGGGAACTGATGTTGGCAGCACACTAAGTTTCAAAGACTGGCCAAGCTCAAACAGTGCAGGGAGAGAAGAGGTCTCCTGTGAGCAATGAACTTTTAATTTTTGCAAAGTCATTAACAATGCTTTTTCTTTTTTTATTGGTCTTCTATTTTTACTTACTTTTTGAAGTACAAAGGGAAGGCTTTCATGGAATACATAACTTAGCCAATAGTTTTGATTTAAATACTAGGAGGATTTGATGTGAATAGCTATCACGCTCTAAAGCTAAAAAAAAATGTAGTGAGATACTACTGCTTTGTTCAAGCTACTTCAGTAACAAAATGCTACTGCACCATGTGCCTTTAGTGGGCAGCAGGCAACATCTCCAAGTGTCTGGAGGGATTTCATCAGTGTTAGGCCTTTGGCTACAAACCCCAAAGTCCCAACACAGCTGGTAGCAGTCGGGTTTATTTTGGCAGGTGGTAATAACCTTGGCCTCTAGTTGCATGGAATAATAGTGCTAATAAGATGTTGTGCTGAAATTCCAGGGTATGAGGTGATTCTTTCTGGCAGGTTCTTGTCTCCTGCCTGCCAGAATGCTGTTCTTTAACACCTCCTGTAGAGCAACAGATCACACGGCTTCACCTTTTCCACAGAGAAATGTATTCTCAAATTAATTTTAATTTGGCTATGTGAAAATAGCTGGCAAAATGGAACTCTTCATGACACCATCAGTAAATCATAAATCACAAGTACAGATTATTCTGCTAATAAATGCTTATATACCTTTTTGTGAGATCAAAGACCAAGACTGAATGTAATGGATTATGAAAACTTTATTCTTCTGAGGGATGTTTCATGGGTTTTATATTCTAGATGACTAGCAGTAAATATTCAGACGTGTAACTAAATATTCAGATGTGTATATGTGCAAGGGCTGAGACTCCATTCGAACTGGGATCCTACCACTACCTTTCTAATGAAAGTTCTTTCACATAAATAATACAATTCCAATGTGTATGATACTAAAGCAAATAACTTTAGGTTACTGCTTAGAACTGTGAATGGAAAGCACTTTAGTGTTTAGCACAAGACATGTTTTGTGCATAGTTTTGATGTGTGTGTTGGGGTTGGTTTTGTTTCAGTGTGCCAGGATGAGACCGTGCCAGAGCTGTCAGGTAGAGAAGGACCTCTAGAGAAGGGAGTGTTGGTTGACTGCAGGCTGAATATGAGCCAACAGTGTGCCCAGCCGGCCAAGAAGGCCAATGGCATCTTGGCTTGTATCAAAAACCGTGTGGCAAGCAGGTCTAGGGAAGTAATAGTGTCCTTGTACTGGGCATTGGTGAGGCCGCACCTCAAGTGCTGTGTCCAGTTCTGGGCTCCTCACCATAAGGACATTGAGATCCTAGATCGTGTCCAGAGAAGGGCAGCCAGGCTGGTGAAGGGGCTGGAGGGCAAATCCTATGAGGAGAGGCTGAGGATGCTGGGGATGTTTAGCTTGGAGAAGAGCAGACTGAAGGGAGACCTTCTCACCACCTACAACTACCTGAAAGGAGGTTGTAGAGAGGTGGGCGATGGTCTCTTCAGCCATGTGACAGGAGATAGGACAAGGGGAAATAGCACGAAGCTGTGCCAGGGCAGGTTTAGATTGGACATCAGAAAAAAATTTTTCACTGAAAGAGTTGTCAGGGCCTGGAACAGGCTGCCCAGGGAGGGGGTTGAGTCACCTTCCCTGGATGTGTTTAAAAAAAGGATAGATGAGGTACATAGGGATATGGTTTAGCTTAGGATGGGATTGGTTGGACTTGATGATCTTCAAAGGTCTTTTCCAACCTTGTGATTCTGTGACATGTCATTCCCCTTGTAACACTTTGTTCTCTTTGTTCCTGTAGGCAATTAGTCGTTACTTGCCCAGACGAGATCCGATTTTGAAGCCTCTGATCTATGAAATGGTCCTGCATGAGTTTTTGGAGAGTGACTACGAGGTACTGCAGCCTGACATGTCCACATGTAATAGCTGTTGCCAGCAAAACGCCCTTGGCAGCGTGTAACTCTGAGAGCAATTCTCTGTTGTATTCAAACACTATCAATGGAAAATGTAATGACAGTTGTTAAAAAGATGAATTTTGGTTTAGTTTTTAAGAGAATTAATTCGAAAATTCTTCAAGAACACAAGTACATTGAGATTGGTTATTTATTATAAATACTATTATTTGTAGTTTGCTTAATGTAGCACAAGTGGTTGAGGTGCTTCAGAAAGCCTGCAGCACCTGAAAGACACCTAGTTTCATGAATCTTAATAACATTGCCCTAAGAAGGAAAAAGCTGTGTTCTACACTGTGCATGTCTGTGGGAACGTAAAAGTGGCTTAGAGGTGAAGCACAGCAGGTATCATCTCAGAGGCTTAGCTGAAGCTTTGATGTTTTGAAATGTTCCTTAGGCAGTTCTTTCTATTTCTGTTACAATCTCTTACACTTTTAGGGGTTTGCAACTCTGATAAAAGAGTGGCCTGGAGATCTCTACAACAACACAATCATAGTTCAGGCTGTAATGGATCACCTGAAGAAAGATCCACAGAACAGGACTTTGCTACGAACACTTGCAGAATTGTGAGTACAATTTTAAACTATTGCAAAATGTAAGCTTGAAATAGTATACTGTAGTTTATAAATATTTGTCTAACTCAACAGAAGTATCTGCTTTGCTGCATAATACAAAGTATTAGCTTTCTCTACTCTCCACTCCGCTGATTGCACAGCTTAGCAATTCTTTTCCCTTCCTTATAAAGTCTATGCTGAGTATGAAAGCAAAGAGTTTAGTGTAAGATTGGATTTGCTACTCCTCTTTCCAAAACAAATAGCTAGCATTCCTCTTTGTGCTGTCACAGGAAGCTTCTTTTGTGAAGAGTGCATTTCAGTGTTGCCCATAGGAAAATAAATGGCATTTTATCCCCTCTATTTCAGAAGTAGTATATTTAGGTTTATGGTGTGGCTGGAAATACGTGACTGGAAAACATGCCCAAACTGATCTGGTTCTAGGCTACTTCATACAAGAATAAAGCTCTCCAGTTTTCTCAGCCTGATTCCCATGTTAAGTTATTTTCTTACTGCTTTTTAAATCAGAGCTGTTGCTATTGTGATGTTACAGTCTGTCCTGAAGTTTTAAGAGAACAATGGGTTATAGCTCTGAAGTGAGTTGCAATTAGTTTCCAAAAATAGAAAAGTTAGCATTTTGTGGGGCTTCCCCTTTGGTTTTAAAATGCAGAGAACCACAGGTCAGAACACAAGTGTGGTGTTTGATATGTACAGAGTTGAAATTCAAGTTGCCCGGTGTTTTATTTCCTTTTAATGAAAGCACGTCACAACTTTTTAGCTATTCATCAAACCAGGTATCCTAATAAGCTTTGCATCCTAGAGTATATTTATATATATTTACATTTTTCCTCATAGCTAATTTTCCTATACTTAGATATGTAAGGTAATGTCTACTGTTGTTTTTTGTCAGGTATACTTATGACCAGCGCTATGGTAAAGCCCTAGAAATTTACCTAACTCTGAGGCATAAAGATGTCTTCCAGTTGATCCACAAGCACAATCTTTTCAGTTCTATCAGAGACAAAATTGTTCTCCTCATGGATTTTGATTCAGAGGTATGGTGATTTTAATGGTTTTATATTTGTTGTCCACCAGAGATATTTAAACAGATTTAAAATAAAGGATCTAAAGATAGTATTGAGGTGGAGAGTGTACTTGCTGTGTCTGGATATATGTGTTTGAGGTAAGATGGTGTTTGCCAAGGCTGCAAATAATTGACTCAAAGATGGGGTTGGGTTTTTTTACTTTATGTTTCCATTTGAGTATCATTCACGGTGAAAGTGCTCCACATCTGAGATCATTGTTGTGATTCTCAAGTAGACATCTGCCATGATAATCCTTCTGCATTTCTAATCAAGTAATGCTATTAATAAGCAAAGAAAGCAGTCAGTGAATTTCTAGTGAGGCATATGTTAAATTACTTGCCATTTTTCTTTCACTGCAGACGGTTAATAGAATAGCGTATTCCTGTTGGAAGGTACCTACAATGATCATCTAGTCCAACTGTCTGACCACTTCAGGGCTTAATAAAAGTTAAAGCAAGCTACTAAGGGCATTGTCCAAATACCTCTTAAACACTGACAGGCATTGGGGCATCAACCACCTCACTAGGAAGCCTCTTCCAAGGTTTGCCCACCCTCTTGGTAGAGTAGTGCTTTCTAATGCCCAGTCTAAATCTCCCCTGGCTCAACTTTGAGCCATTCCAGTGCATCCTGGCACTGGGTCCCAGGGAAGGAGATCAGTACTTCTCTCCCCACTTCCCCTTCTCAGGAAGCTATAGAGAGCAGGGAGGTCACCCATCAATCTCCTTCTCTCCAAAGTAGACAAGCCCAAAGTCAGACACTCTTCACAGGACGTTCCTTCCAGCCCTTTCACCACTTATTTTTTTGTTGCCCTCCTCTGGATACATTCAAGAACCTTCACATGCTGTTTACATGGTGGGACCCAGAACTACATACAGTCCTCAAGGTGAGACCAAACCAGTGCTAATTACAGTGGGATAAATGCCCTCTTTTGTCCCACTGGTAATGTTGTCTGATGCACCCCTGGATGCAGTTTGCCCTCTTGGCTGCCAGGGGCACACTGTACTGCTGACTGCTGCTGAGCCTCCTGCCAACCAGCACCCCCTAACCCCTTTCTGCAGGGCTGCTCTCCAGCCACTCCTCTCCCAGTTTAGATTTGTGTCATGGTGCAGAAACTCATTCTCAGGTGCAGAATCTGGCATCTGTTCTTGTCCTGTTTCATGCTGTTGATGATTTCCCACTGCTCCAGTCCATCCAGATCCCTCTGCAAGGCCTCTTGTCCCTCGAGAGAATCGGTAGCACGTCCCAGTTTAGTATCATCATCAACCTGCATTCATCTCCTGCATCCAGGTCATTGACAAATACATTGAACAGAACTGGTGCCTAGAACTGATCCCTGACAAACACTGGTGGCAGCTGTTCTCCAGCCAGATGTTGCCTATTCACTGCAACCCTTTGAGCCCTGCCCCTCACGCAGTACACTGAGTATCCGCTCATTTCACAGTTGGACAACTTGTCCAGAAGGATGCCGAGAGGAACATTATCAAAAGCCATACTAAACCCCAGAGTAACTATATCCACTGCCTTCCCTTCATCCACTAGGCAGATAACTTTATTGTAGAAGGTATTAAATTAGTTAAACAGGACTTTCCCGTAGTTCATGGTTCCTGATGATTGCATTTTTCTTTAAAAGTCTTTCAGTAGCACCCAGTATGATCTTCTCCATATTTTTCCCAAGAACTGAGGTTAGGCTAATAAGTTTGTAGTTCCCTAGGTTTTTCCTCACACCCTTTTTGTAAATTGGAATAATGTTGGCTAGCTGCTAATCACAGGGGACCTCCTCAGACTCCCAGGACCTTTATTGGATGATTAAAATCAGTCCTGCTATAACATCTACTAGCTGCTTCAGTATTCTGGGATGAATCCCAGCAGGCCCTCTGGACTTGTGAATGTTCAGCTGATACAGCTGGTCCTTTACAGTTTCAGTGTCAACAAATGGAAAGGTGCAGTTCCTGCAGTCATGGTCCTCCAGTTCATGGAACTGAGCAGCCCAAGGTCTCTCAGTATAGTGCCTCAATAAAGAGTGAAGCAAAAAGCAGCATTCAATAATGCCTCTTGCTTTTTCTTCACCCCTATTCGTCAGATGACAATATCCAACAAGCATGATGTTTTCTTTACATCTCTTCTTACTATTAAAATACATTAAAAAGCCCCTATCTGAAGCAGGTCTGTTTCACCTCTCATTGAGTTGGCCTTTTCTGTCCTCTCCCTGCATCTCTGCGTCACCACAGCTCTGTGAAGCCTGACCTTGCCTTCAGAGATCGTACAATTTCTTTTTCCTCTTGAGCAATGTGAGTTGTCTCTTCAGCCAAGCTGATCTTCTCTCCAACTTCCTTGTCCACACAGTGGAATTGCCTGCTCCCATGCTTCTAAAAGGTGATTCTTAAAGACAGTGGACTCCTAAGCTCTCAAAATAGATTCCCATGGTAGTCTACTAAATAGCTCCCTGAGTAGCTTCCAGTTTACTCTCCTGAAGGCCAGAGTAGCAACTTTGCTGTCCTTTTTTCTCATTGTACTAAAATTTTTTAAATAACTTAATGTTCACTGTGACCAAGACAGCCACCTACAATCACATCCCAAATGAGTCATCCTCTGTTCAGAAAAGAACAGATCTACAAGGGTATCTTTCTTACTTGCCTCACTGGGTACCTGGGATTAGACGTTCACTCCTTCCAGCCTCAAGAATTTCCAGGACCAGCTTATCACTGCAGTATGCTATTTCCATTTGATGTCTAGGAAGTTGAAATATCCTATAAGGACAGGGACTACCAAACCAGAAATTTCTCCTAGTTGCCTATAGAATAACTCATCAGTTGGTTACATCCTGGCTGGGTGATCATAGTAGACACCCATATAACATCTCCTTTGTTTTCCACCCTTCTAATTCTCATCTAGATGCTCTCAACCACATCATCCCTGGCTGTAAGGGCTGGACAGTCAAACCTCTTCCTTACATGTAGTGGAACTCCATCTTGCCTGTTCAACCTATCCCTCCTGAACTGCCTAGAGACCTCCACCCCACCCCACCAGTACTTCAATCATGGGACTCATTCCACCAAGTCTCACTAGTACCAGTGATATCGTAGCTCTGGGAACAGACCAAGGCTCCTCATTCATGCTGTTAGTTTCACATACTGTGTATGTTGGTGTACAAAAGTCTAGACGTGCCCCTGCATTCTCTGTGCTCCCAAGAGCAGTGTAAATGTTCCCACTGGCATTGCCACCCTCGGGAGGTGCCATGCCAAGCTTTGGCTTACCTACTGCAATCCTGTTGGTATCTGCTTCACCTACCAATTCTAGTTTAAAGCTCTCTCAAGCAGCCCTGCTGGCTTATGCCCAAAGATGCATTTTCCCAGGTGGATCCCATCAGGCCCCAGCATACCTTATCTCTCAAAGGCTCTTGTCATGGTTTAAAACCCCAAAGTCTGCACTAGTCCAGAGCCAAGTATTGATATCCTGGGCTTGCCTGTTTCTTCTGAAGGCACACCCCACTGCTGGAAGGATTGAAGAAAACACTATCTGTACTCTTTTTTTTTTTTTTTTTCGTGGTTCTGGAAGTTTGCAAGGTTATTAACTTACACTTCCCAATTTTTGGAATTTATGTTTTGTGATGAATTCAATTTTCTCTCTTCCCAGCTGGCTATAAAACCTCAGCAAATAACTTTTAGTAGGATCCTTGAGGGGAAACGAAGGCAGATCTTCTATTTCAGCGCAGTGGTGGTTTAAACACTGGAGCTAAAATAGGGCGCCACCTCTGCCAAAGATGATAATCTTTGGTATGTCCCTCCTAAACTACTTGGGAGAAGAAAAGAGTCTATTTTTTTTATTAAAGTAAATCATATCAGGAATCTGGGTGTATATTTTTTAATGTGAAAGTTTGCCCTCCTAAGAGGGAGCAGAACCAGAATCCCGTTGGCTACTCTGCTTACATGGTCTTGTCTGCTTGTGCTATGGTATGGGTGTGCAGATAGTTTGGAGGAATCCAGTTGTAAGGCAAGTTGAGTTGTGTGTTTCTTATCACCCATCACCCTACACTTGCCCCTTTTGTAAAAGGGCAATGAGTATTTCAACATCATTTGACCATGGCCTTTTGTGACCTGTGATTTGATGGGCACACTTCATCTGCAGTGTAAGTGTATGGTATTGATTGCTATTAGTGTGGAAACTTAATACTGGGAGAATACATGATGTGTTCTCCTGTAATGCCATGCTGTTGGGGAATGCTGGTTGATGCAAATTGCTCTGTGATTACTCACACTGCACAGAGTAGGTCTGCAATAGTCATACCCATCAGCGAACAAGCATAATACTTCATAGAGAGTGTGAGAAAATGAGCATACCTGTTTCTTAACTGGGTTCTCTTTCTTCTAGAAAGCAGTAGACATGCTTTTGGATAATGAAGATAAGATTTCCGTGAGTATAACAAGTTCACAGTGTGGCAGCCCAGTGCCTGCTTGTGTTACCTGCCCTTTCAGTCCTGCGCATGTAAAGTCCTTCACAGGTTTGCTAATCTGCTGGGTTTATTTTTCTTTCAGATTGACAGAGTTGTGGAAGAACTAGAAAACAGGCCTGAGCTACAACATGTGGTAAATATTTCTGTATTCTGTGGGTTTCAAATTGAGCTGAATAAAAACTCTTTGCTGGGCACATCTTTTACAGATGTGGTTATCTGTCAAAGTGCACATGACACGAAAATGTCATTAAGTCATAGGGAGCCAAAGTGGCTGCTTCTGATAATCCCTCTTTTTTTTTTTTTTTTTTTTTTTTTTTAACATGGTCATAGCATTTTTACAATAGCAAAATAATTTTAAAATGTGTACCTGTGAGAATTTGCTAGCATACTGCTTCTGTGTCAGCATGTTCTGAGGTGCTCCTTATGGTATTGCAGGCACTCATTTTCTCTGGTCAATTACTTTTTGCTTGTACCCTTCTCTTTCCCTACAGAAAAAATGGGGTTGGGTGTTGGGTGCACCTCTGAAGCATGTTTTGCTGATCCTTAGAGACAGCAAACCGCTTGTCTTTCGAGAGCTGTAACTTCCATGTGGTGCAAGATTGTTCTTGTTTGTGCAGAATTACAGCATCACTCTGAGGCTGTGGCTCCACATTGTTCTTCCAAAAGCATCTCTTCAATTTGAGCGTGGTGTCAGTGGAATATGTAACGTGTAACTGTGGGCTATGTTAAGGAGGGAAGTTTAACTTACTTGCTACTGTGTACAGGTGGGGCTTGGGGCACTGATCTGGTGAGGAGCAGGTTTATGTGTTAAAGTTCTGATTATGGGAAGCAGCTCTATGAAGTGTGCATCCCACAGCCCAGAAGCTTTACAATGGCAACTGTCTGTCAGTTTATGGAAGCGATGCATACATTTCAAAGTGTGATGTCAGCTTCCCTTTGTGTAAAAGGACTCTCCAGATGATTCTCTAGGCTTTTCTGTGCTTGTTTAGAGAGGTGGAGCCTTGCCCCAGTATTCATAGTTTGAGGTACTTTTTTACCACATGATATATTTTAACCAATTTTATCTCTAGTTATCTGTAATGGTCAAGCATATCTAGATAACCAAATGCTTTATTTGACATATTTGCCCAAAGTTTTCTGTAAAATTCAAAATCATAGAATTGTATGATGGAATCACAGATTGGTTTGGGCTAGAAAGGATCTTTAAAGGTCATCTAGTTCCAACTCCCCTGCCATGGGCAGGGACATCCTTCACTAGACGAGGTTGCTCAAAGACCCATCCAACCTGTCCTTGAACACTTCCAGGGATGGGGCAGCCACAGCTTCTCGGGGCAACCTGTGCCAGTGCCTCACCACCCACATAGAGAAGAATTCCTTGCTTTAATCTAATCGACCCTCTTTTAGTTTAAGCCCATTGCCCCTTGTGCTGTCACTAAAAAAGCAGTAGCTTCATTGAAGGTTAAAGGGCAGTTTCTTAACTGTTGCTGAAAGCCTGCTTCCCAGGCCTGGTTTTGGAGATTGGTACTTAAGAGGTACTTAAAAATGTAAAAGAAGTCTCTTGAATCAGGATTTACTCTTTTTGCCTTTCAGTGTGTTAGCACATTAGCAAAGAACAAGCAATATTGCCTAAGTGATTTTGAATTCTGCTTCTCTCTTTTGATTCCTAGTATTTGCACAAGCTTTTCAAGAGAGACCACCATAAAGGCCAGCGATACCATGAGAAACAGATCAGCCTCTATGCTGAGTACGATCGTCCAAACTTACTGCCGTTTCTCAGAGACAGCACCCACTGTCCGCTAGAGAAGGTAAGCCCCCAAAACCGAAACACAGGTCCTCGATCTTGATGTCTGTAGCTTGCAGGCTTAGGAATTTGTAACTGTGTCTGGTACTGCCCTCTACTGCCAAAAGGAGGAGATCGTTTGAGTTTGTGACAATCGCCTTCAGAAATTTGGGGTGCAGAACTGACTGCCACCTGAGACCTTTGTCTCAGCTCCCAGGGTGGAGATTTTTAGTGCAGTTCTGAATTTAGACTTGATGGGTACTTACAGTGGCATATCTACATACAGGTGTCTGGCCTGACTGGGGTGGAGGTTGTGGTTGCTGGAAATCAACAATTGTTATGCCAAATCTAGGATTAGTCACTAACATACTTAAAATTGAGTAGCAGTGGCTGGAGGCTTTTTCTAGCTTTGTGTTCTAAGGCCCTGAATTACTTTCCAATTATATATACAATATAGCTGTTACTGAACTAGAAGAGCTGAAAGTATTTTGTCTTCTGCTATTAGACTTGAAATTTTAGAGTAACATATTTCAACCTTCTTTAACCTTTTAACATTTTCCTTCTTTGTTCTTTTGTGTCAAATTAATAAGTAAGTTCAGGACTGTCTTGGTTTTTTTCCCCTGCTTGAATGTAAGTGAATCAAATGGAAATTTAAGTTTCCCTCTTTAGTTAGGTCAGTATTTTATTATTTCTTTTTGTTGCTGTTTATGGCCAAGCAGAGAAATTGTTGAGAAAGAATGCCTTTCTATATGCAGCTATAATGATGACACCAGTGGAATAGCTTGAAATTTAATACTGAATATTGCATATTCACTTTTTTTCTTCTTTGGGTGCAAATTAATTTTAGTTATTGCACATCCAGGCACCTGTCTTCAGTGATGGGTGGGGCAGAAAAGTGCTGTGTGTAAATTACGTAAGCATATTCCTGGCACTGCTTTGTTGAAGGTATGGACTATGAGCAAGAATATGTCAGACACCCCTGGACCTTTGAAAGGTGTGGTGCAATAATCACCAAAATGAGAGAAAAGGATGTTAGAAAAAGTGTCATTAGGTTAAAGAGTGAATATGTTTCAGTAAGAAGCTAAGGAAGAAAGAAAAGATCCCAACACTGCATAAAACTTAGCTGAATTTACTGTCACAACTCATTCTGTAATTGTACTACTTACCATACATATCATATAGTAACACTTTTTGCTACATACAAATCTTTGTTCTAAGGAAATAAAAAAGGGACCAAGAATTTCTCAGTTACTGTTTTCAGTTCCTGTTTTGCAGATTACTGTGCTGTGTTATAAATTGCAATAAAAGTTATATTTGAACAAATTCACACTTACTATTGCTTTAAAGAAATTACAGATAATTCTTGTTCTTTAAAAGTATGTCACTTCTATTCAAGTGCAGTTTAGCAGCTGTTTTGTAAAATGAACTGAAAGAGAAATCTGCATGTTCCCTATTTTCCTCTAGAGGGAGCCTGACAGTCATGCTATGAAGGATCCAGAAATACTGAGTACCTGGTACTTTATGGTTTAACTTCTAAGTGGAGAAAAAAAAGCTGTCAGATGTGTTTATAACTTACTAGTATTGTTCATACCTTCATTCCCCTGAAGTATCTGGTTGGTAATTCACTTACCCCGACCCTGAAATTCACTGTCTGCATCACTGATCTTCATAGTAACCCATCTGAAATAATTTGAGTAGGGAAGGAAAAGTTAATTCCTACCTACTTCTTTAGCTGTATCTTATACACTTACAGTTTGATTTCCAAATATGAAAATATTTATTGGTGAACAGTTGTTTTCACAGGAATGTCATGAATCTTGAGTTTCTAGGAACTAGAACAGACATGGCATTGTTTATGGCATACCAGCCCTACCAATTTTGTGTTACTAAAAAGTTATTGGTAATCAATTTGATAATTTTGGTAATTTTGCTCAGTGTTTGTCAACTACACACAGGTTCAGTAACTACTCATGGTATTTATCCCTCAAGTCTTTAAACCAAATTTACAGTAAATGCTTCATTCTTATTCTTGTATCCTTGGGTTGGATTATTCTTGTATTGTCTTCTTTGAGGTCACTGGTAAAACATTTAGAGGGCACTCTATCTCCCCAAACCGTTCTGGTTACTCTGAGGAGATCTACAGGCTTGTATTATGAATGAGCATCAAGTAGACCTCTATCACTAGAGGCTTCACAAGTCCATCCACAGGAAGCAAGTCTTGACAGCGCACAACCGTGATGCTTTTGAATTAACCAGTTTTTGAAAGCCAAAGTGTTGCTGGTAGGTGTAAAGGTAGACATTGGAATAATCCAGATTGAAATCCCTGACCTGTCCCCAGATTTATTGCATCTTGTAGAAAAATCAAAAACGTGCCATGGAGTTTCTCCTCTTAACTAGTGTGAGAGGTCCTGACAGGGCATATTAAAGGAGCTGTACTCCTGTCAAAATGAGTAACACAACTTCATGGAAAAGTATCTTTAAGCCTCTTGCAGCATTTCTGATCAATAAAGTATCATGTTACATGGTTCCCTGTATTCTTTTTCCCTCCTCCCTTCCCTTAAATTCAAGGCTCTTGAGATCTGCCAACAGAGGAACTTTGTAGAAGAGACAGTCTATCTTCTGAGTAAGTAACAGTGTGATAAATTACAACATGCTTTTAATCTTGTCAAAGTTTGTGCTGTGAAAATGTATGATGTACTGTGTAATATCATTTAACATGCTTTCCCAGAGACAAAGTCAGTTGGCCCAAAGAGCACAATTTAGAAAATAAAACAAAGCACTGAATTATTCATATAGTGTCTTTTTAACTCCATATATTGTGTTACAGCATTTCTGATTTGGTGTTCTAGGGTTTTGGAGGTGTTGGGGGGCAGGGGGAGGCTGTATTTTTGAGACAATCTCCAAAAGAAGAGTAATACTGTCAGTTTGAAGAAAGGTGAGAAATAAAACAAATGTTTTATTCTGAATGAATCTCAGAAGCTTAGTATTGTCTTTTGCTGGAAGAGGAAGGTTTGCTTATGTCTTCTTTTTTTCTTTTTTTAAAATAAAAGTAATTGTAAGTCCCCTGGCAGGCCAGGGAATCTACTCTAATTGAAAGATTAGGATTTTTATGTATGTTTATGTACTAGCCATGAATGGAATGGAAAACATTTTTTTAAATCTATTTTCTTCCAGTAAGAATGTTTTGTGAACCTTTGAGAGCAAACTAGGAATCATTTAAATAATAGATCAGGGTTTTTACATCTTCCTCTTCCTTCCTCTCATTTTCCATGGGTGTAAGCTGTGCTAAGCTTACTGCAAATTAAAAGTGTCTGTGAGGTCTTTAAAAAGGTATTTGATGTCACAGTTTCAATGCATATGCTGCCCCTTATGTTAGCTGTTGCTGCAGTTCAGAACCCCTAATATGACCCAGCCCATCCTTAAGAAAGCTTCCAGGTCCCAGTCCAGGAAAGTGCTGCAAGCATTTGTTCAGATTATACGGATTCCTCCGCGATTTGCATTCCTACATTAGGTTAGATTTGGTCTTGGTTGAATTAGTATGAGGCAACTTCACAATCAGAGAATTTCTATTGAAAGAGCTTCTTAAAGCACTGAGCACTGATAAGAATGTAGCATTTATTATCCCTTTTATTTACTTTTTCCTTCTAGGCAGAATGGGCAATAGCCGCAGTGCCTTGAAGATGATAATGGAAGAACTACAAGATGTAGATAAAGCAATTGAATTTGCCAAGGAACAAGATGATGGAGAACTGTGGGAAGACCTCATTTTATATTCTATTGATAAACCACGTAAGGGGGATAGTTTCTCAGAAGCCTTGCCTGTGTTTGAGATTTTTTTGGGTTTTTTGTGGAATACTAGTACAGTTAAAAGATTGAATTATCCATGTGCATGTCAGCAAAGGTGTTTATGGATGGGCAGGGAGGGGTTCTGGTTTGTGGAGCACAACATAGCTGTCCTACTGTGCGTAAAAATTCCCAGTAAGGCAGCATGTGGGCATGCTACAGAATGAGTACTTAGGGATTTAACATTTGACTACGCTCTGCATGGTTTATGTCCTTAATGACAAACTAAGGGGAGAATGGTGCTTTTAATTTGGCAGAATGAGGCTTTATTTTCAGACAGCCTCAAAACACAGTCTGCAGGCTTAATGAGAATGTTGTGTAGTATGTTTATTGCAGCTGCTTCCCTTTGACATTCTGAAAATGAAGATCCTATACCTTTCTAAGTCTCAGTAGAATAATTTGTTTTGTTTCTCTGGTACAAAGGTAAGAACTGTAATGATGCATACACTTTGCTTTTCACTCATTATATGAATAGCTACTCAAGTTTAAAGTTTAGATAGAATCAGAAACCAACAATCTCATAAGGAACATAAGATTTGTTCAGGGGGCAGATTCGGAGTAGTTAATATGACTGAGAAAATACAGAAGTATTTTAACGATCTACTCCATTAGCTTTGCAGCCTCTTCTGAGGCTTTAATCAAGTCTTTAAAGCCTCTCTTGGGATCTTTTTTCTGAAGGATTGAATGTCTTGTAGAATTAGTGTCAAAATACATCTTTTCATCCCTTGGCTGCTAATTCTGACAGGAAAAAGCAACCAAAATCTGTTACTCCTTTAGAAGAATGGTGTTCTCAAGTTACACATACTTAAATACAGCCCATCACTGAAAGCAATGCCACAATTAGTGACATCTTCAGAGCAGACTGGATTGAAAGCATATAAAATTTTCTCAGTACCCTCTGACAATATGCAGAGCAACTCTACTGATACTCCTCAGTTTTGGGGGTTGAAAAAAACCAAAAGAGCCTTGAGGTTCATCCCTCTAGCATTTCATTTAGCCGGGTGCACTTCAGAAAGCAAAAGATTTTTGTGTCATCACCAGTGTTTCGAAGCAACTTAGAGGTAGGCTAAGTGCTTGAAATTGTGGGGTGGTTTTTTTTAACCCTGTAACTAAGAATGGAGTAGTCACATAATGATTTAGTTAATTTTCTGACTGTTTGCTTGAGTGCCCTTTTTGATGAATTGAAATGCATTATTTACTTGTGGGTTTGTCTTGGATGCTCTGTTACCCCTTTTCTGAATCCCCCAGAAGTTTTGTGAATTGCCAAACTGTCTTTCCCATTTTACCCAAAATAAGTCCTGAAGTAAACACTTCTTCAGAAAATGTATGAAGGACATTTGAAAGAGGCTTAGTGTTACCTCTTAGTAGAGAACTGTCATAGAGTCAGCCAGAGCCGGTAGCTTGTAACCAAAGCACCCTTTAATTGGGTATTTTGCTGTATTTTTTTCTTAATTTCATTGCCTTTTGGTTTTCACAGCTTTTATTACTGGGTTGTTAAACAATATTGGAACCCACGTTGATCCCATTCTTTTGATCCACCGCATCAAGGAAGGCATGGAGATTCCTAATTTGAGAGACTCGTTAGTGAAAATTCTTCAGGACTACAACTTGCAGGTAAATATTGCATCCTCACTGGGACACTCATTTTCAGAGAGACACCAAAACCTCTTTGCCACTGAACAGCATGAGAAATAGCTATCATAAAGGTTTGCTCATTCTGTTCAGACTTCTGTCATTATCGCTGTGAGTTGGTACAAAGCTATGACAAAAAGGACAGAAATCTGTCAAGACAAATAGTCTCTCTTGATGGCTTCTAACACTTCTAAATCTCTCCCGTGCTGTCATAAGCCTGGTGGGTAAGTAGAACTGGGAAGATCTTGGGTGATTCAGACTACTTTATGCTGCTCAACTGTCCAATCTTGGAAGGTTTGATGACTAGTAGTAATTTTCATTCTGCTTCGTACATGAGGAGGTAGAACACAATATGCACTCACTGAAACATTCCCTGGGCCTAAGAGCCGTATGCTAAGTATCATACTACCTACAGGAAGGTGCACTTTTAAAATCAAATTCTGTTATCTATTGTGCAGAATGTGTTGATATCTATACGTTTAAAAAAAATAACCCCCCACTTACTGGATTATATGAGATCTTTGCATAATTATGCAGATAAGTGCTGTTTCCTATGTGGCTGGTTTTGCTGTATGCTTGTATGAACTTAAAAGATGCATATCTATAAGTTAAGTGTTTCTGAAAGTAAAAACAGAGAGTTGCATCGTATACTTCAAATCTCAGTGCAACCAAAGACCCAAACTTGAGTTCTCTGTGAGACTGCTCTGCACTCTTTGTAAGGATATTGAGCAGTTTGAATGCCCCAGGTGTGGCTGTGTGGAGTCCAAGAAAACATAGCCCAGTAAGCAGGTGAAACTCTGATTTTCTAAACCTCATAAATATTTGTTTCCCATCTGCTGTTAGTCTTCGGCCACCTCTAGCAAATGGAGAGTCATGAATGTTTTCAGTAAAGGTCACAGGTGGTCGGTCTCTTACCAGACCAAAGCAAGACTATGCCTGCTAGAGCCTTCAATGATGTCAGAAGTCCTTTTAAAAAGGCAAGTTCTAAGCCTTTCTAAGGCTCTTCTTTTATTATCATATGTGCCTTGGATTGTGACTTCCATTATTTCAAAAAAGCATGTTAAGTATCTTGTTCTCCTGTATGCTCATTATGTGCGATGAGCTACCCCAGATAAACAGGTATTTGTCTGCTGTAGCATTACTTCAAGTTCTTAAGTGGCTTATTTAAATACTACTATCCTTCCAAAATAATGCTAGAAAAATACCATGCTGCATTTGAACAGTTGTATGTTAATGCTTCTGCTGTCAATACCCTAGCGCTTTCACTGCTGATCTTTCTGTTTCATCATTCTCTTTAAATAAAAATGGAGTTTTTGGGCTCAGTCAGACCCAGAAAGTGCTGTGTACATTGCATCAGCTTCACACATATGCTAAGCATATTGCGTGGCTCCAGCCAAAGCTTGATGACATCGTTTGGTCACATTTTAGGGAGGGAAGAACTATTCCATCTCAATTACCATTTAACAAAATTAGTTTGGGATTAAAATGATGTATTTAACCTTCAGAATAATATAAAAAAAATACTGAACTACTTCGTGGATTTCAAATTAATTAATTTTGAAGTAGATTTGGGTAGCTCTAGGGCTAAAATTTAGCTCTCATTGGAATAATAGAAATTAGGGAAGTATAATGTAATTTGTGCTTGGCTTGCTTCTACAGAAGCATGGCAGTATAG
This sequence comes from Laterallus jamaicensis coturniculus, assembly GCA_022605575.1. NCBI lineage: Eukaryota > Metazoa > Chordata > Aves > Gruiformes > Rallidae > Laterallus > Laterallus jamaicensis. Next base: position 1,276,477 of record JAKCOX010000031.1, on the reverse strand, counting down.
CAAAGAAAAAACCCTAGGGGGACTGTTTGTCTTTAGAGAAATACAAGCTATAGGTTAAAATAAGAGTGTTCCTGAGGTGTTACAGGCAACAATAATTGCACTATTCATGGACAGATGGTGTGTCTACACTGACATTTATAGATGTAATCACAGCTCTTGCACACTTACCTAAGCAGACATAGATTGGGAAGCTCAGTTTCTTATAGCAGGAGTGTGCATTCAGCATGTGCTTCAGGATGTGGATGGGACTTCAAGTAAATGTCTAAGTGGCTTCTCATTGCTGAGGGCAGTTCTGCCCTAGCTTCATCATCACTGCTACATCAGTAGCTGTTTAAAGCTACCCTTTGGTGTGTTCATATGACACCTGGTCACACCTTTGCATCATGCTGTGTAGGTTCACAGTGAGAATTTCATGTCCTCTCTTCTGGCCTGGCAGAACTCCTTGGATTTTGGTTAAAACATCCTGAATTGTATCACCTACCATACCAGGCATTTTGAGCTCACACAGCAATCCAAATGTCATTGGCTAGGACTTTTTGTAATTTCATCTCTTCGGATCTCAAGTTCTGCATGCACATAAGTTTTCTTCTTCCCATTTTCAAAGGCAGAAAAGAAAATCTTTGCCAAGATCTGAAAAGGGGGATGGACATATGACCTTAGAACCTGTTGCTTGGCTTTCAAGACACTGCCTAACACAAAACAGGTGCTGGTATTTTCATAATATTGGCTCCCCACATACATGCTGTGCTCTTGCGTATTTAATTGTGGCCTCCTTTGGCAAGCCCTGCTAAGAGTGGTTCATGCTTGTGTAAGTATGTGGATGCAATTTTTCTATTATGCTCCTACTAAATTTCCTTAGCAGTAAACTTTGTGTTAGATGTGATTTGAAATACGAGTAGGAGCTAAAAGCAGTGCCTTTGACAGACTGTGTCTTTTTGAAAACAGTTATATTCCAACAAATATATCCCATATATATATATATATACATATCCCAGCAAAACCAAGTCAATCAAAATGAGTTGCTGCCAAAGCATGCCATATGTGGCTTACAGCATACATTAGAGAATCCAACACAGAACTCTCCTAATGCAACAACATTTTTTGTCTATTTTTTAAATCTGGGATCTTCCCTGAATATTTTTTTTTAGTAATGCTGACATACTGCAGAGTGACTGCTTCAGCTGAACAAATTATCACCCACTGGATGAACCTTTGCGACTGTTGTATGTGCTACGCTAAGCTCACCTCAGCTCTAAAGTAATGTGGTTAGTTAATCTCTAATGTCAACCAACCAGTCATGGCTGTAACGTAGGTTTAGGGATTCTATTGGATAAAACCAAACTGTAGATCATACAGCACTTTGTTTGTAGGCTACAATGTAAGTACTTGTAATTTATTTTTGCTCAGGGTTACTGCTCTGCTTTACAACTAGGGACTTACTAAGCTGCCTTATTCTTCAAGAATACTTGTTTTTATTTTCCAACTTCAGGAAACAGTATTTCTTCACAAACTTAAAGCTGCACACATACTTATGTTCAGAAACAGGAAGAGATTTAACTACTCATTTGAGGTTTTCTGAATTGGGATTAAAAATACAAGTGATTATTTTTGTTCGGTTTTTCCCTCCCATGGATCATTTTTTTCTAATCTTTTCTCTTTGTCATCATCTGAGTTTGTATATTAAAACCTGTCCTGGTTCTGGCCAGGCCACAGTAAACCTCCCCACACAGTCAGCACAGGTGAGCTGAGTTAGCCTGGGCTGTTTTCCACATCACCTGGCATCTCCCCCCTTCCCCCCCCCCCCCCCCCCCATCATAAAAGGGGCTTGTTGGAGAGAGGTGGTTCGGTGCTGCTCTGGGACAACAAGAGTCTTCTTTTTGGTGCCCAGCTTAGGGCTCAAACTTGTGACCCTAGCATTAAGAGTCCCATGCTCTACAGCTACCCCAGCCCTTTGAGCCCCCAGCCCATCAAGGCTGTAGATAGTTGAACGACACTGATTTATCATAGTGACCACAGTTTGTTTACTGCTGAAATAATACTGATTTTTTGGTGTTTATATACAGTAATATTCATAGACTACAAAGTTATGAAGACATAGACAACAAAATTATAGCTGTCTGAGTTTTAACAGGAGTATTTATCAAGTAAAGTGTAGTCTAAAACTTTTTTATTGTATTTTACGTCTAGCTCCTGAAATCTTCCTTGGTGCCATAAATTTATAGATAAAATAGACCACAGGCTGCTTCCTTTGAATTGAAAAATTTCTGAAGATGTGTTGTTTAAGGAGGAACCTGCTTGTTTGTTTTAAATGACACGTTCCTAGCACATTTGTTATTTAAAGGCAAATAAATTACCTTTCTTCAGTCCACAGTCTCAACAGAACTAAATGCCATTCAAATCTATGGCAAGCTAAACTAATTGAGCCAAGTTATATTGATACCCTGACAAAAGTTTAATAATTTTCATCTTTACTGCTTGCATTTAGAAGCATTTTCAAGGACACAGAATCAAAGCTCAACTTTAGCTCTGTATAGTTGAAAAGTTGTTGCCAGTGTAACTTTAGTTTGGTCTCCACACATAGACATTGCTTCTCTGAGCCTCATACAGAACTTCTGTTCCTGTTACGAATTTACCAGTGCGGTTAGTTTTAAAAACTCCTTCAACCAACACAATTAGGTCAGTAATGCTCTTAATTGAAAATTGCAGCAAAATCAGCATCTACTGCTATTGTTATGCAAAGTATAAATTCAAACTCTTATCTGGGAAACCACTGCTACTGATGTGTTTATGCAATTTCTTTGGACTTGAAACTCATCAGTCATACAGTGGTTTGATCTTAACAAAGGCCTTCCTTCTTGAATGTACCTTTGAACTTTGTGTTTGCCTTTTATAATCAGTTCTCTGGAAATTAAATTGAAAAAGAATATTAAATGGTTCACATGTGTTTAGGTGGCTGGTGTCTGATTGCACAGTGGTCTTAAGTGATCAATGAGGAATGCAGGAACCTTTCTTAAGATAAGTCATTCAGTCATGCTCCAGGTCTCTGAAGCGTTGTATCACACATCTCTCAGAGAATGCTGAAGAAAAATCCTCTTGTTGTGCATTTGTGAGTTAGTTATAAGTCTGTTATCCTTTCCAAATTTATAAAGTAAGTTTCTTTTCAGCTTTGGTATTTGGAAATACTTCTATACTAGAAGAGATTGAAATCCCTTCTTTCAGAAAGAAACGCCTAATTTCTCACACTTTGTATGACAATTGTTAGAAGAAAACATCAGAAGACATTTGGACTTGTTTTCCCTAGTTCTAAAATATAAAACCAATTTGTTTAGATGCTACACCTATAGATTTTTGTGGGCTAGCCATTTTACTCAAATGTTGCGTTCTTAGTTTTGTCTTTGAAACCACAGTAACTCTGACAGGTAACAGAGATTTATCCATTGATAGAATTCACATCTGTCCATTCAAAACAGAAGCTATGAACTAATAAAACCATGATGATAAGCTGATGAATACTGCATGAAACAGCCCCTGGAAAATGAATTGATGTATTTTGTTCCTGGATACACATCAGCTGCTGTTCAGACACCTTGGAGGCACCAGGGGGCAGATGGCAGCTTGCACAGATGGATGTCTGACTTGAGATTGCAAAGACTAAAAATTACACACTTTTAATTGTGGTTGTGATGCTATTTGGAAGAATTTGGTTCATTGGCCTTGAGAAAATCGAGTGCTAAGCTGAATCAAAGTCTGAATTTATTCTCAGGGCTTTGAGTATACCCTTTCAAATTAACTGTATACTGTGGTGTTTCCCCTTAAAGATAATACTAAGCATTTGTAAATCAGGACTTTCCAAACTAAATAGAAGGGTTTATGGCTTCTGATTCTAATTCTGCATCTGCTAATTCTAATTAGCATCTTCCCTAATTGTGATGGTTTGACCCTGGCTGGAAGCCAGATGCCCACCTAAGTCACTGTATCACTCCCCTTTTCAGCTGGACAGGGGAGAGAATATATATTGAGAGGCTTAGGAGTCAAGATAAGGGCAGGGAGAGATCACTCCACAATTAGTGTCATGGGCAAAACGGACTCAACACAGAATAAAGGAAAGAAACTCTGATTTATGACACTGAGCTGCACACCCAGTGACACCAGAGTCATGTAATGAGATGTGCAACCAGATCTTAAAGCGCCTCCCCCCACCCCTCCCTTCTTTGCTGCAGGATGATGATGGGAGGTAATGGTAACTTAGAAGTCAAACCCTATTTTGAAAGGCTCAGCATTTACAGAACATCCCAGGGTGATGAGCAGCTGAGGTGCCAGGCACACATTCAGCCATAAAGTTCCTAAATATCCTCCTTCGTAATAAGTTCTGAGGCAATCTTGAAGGTTAATAACATCAGGGGAGCTTGATGTATTGACCCTAGGACAGCTACACAGAGGATGGGGCAAAGCGGAGGCAACGCCGCCAAACTCTGCGATAACATGGAACTTGAGGGTTAAGACGGAACTGATAAGTTGCATCCCTGCTGTCCCTGGCCCATGACATGCTGCCCTTCATCATAATACCAAAACCCCCACCTCCACCAATTTAATTTAATCTGTACTTTTGAACATGAGGTGAGAGAATTTTACACCAATCAAAATCAAGGTATGTATGACTAGAGCCCTTCAAGCTCCACCTTAAAGATAAACAATAACATAATAATAGCCCAAGACCCGAGATGTGTCAGGCAAGATACCACTGTCAGGGAAGACACCCTTGTGCCTTACCCTGATCCCTGGGACCAGACAACAGGCTGAGCCTCTCTTTCCCCCTCATTGGGATGCCTTTGGGTAAGATTTGAACACTTGGTCATGTCAAGTGCCTCCTCCAGGAAACATAGAAATCTCTATAGAGTTGCTGTACTGTTACTTCTAACAGTAACTGTTACTTCTAACAGTCTACTACATTAGTAGTTCAGACCTTTAGTATTTGCTAATGTTTTTGCAGACAGTGAGTTTATCACCAGCAATCCAAAAAATCTGTGTGTCTGTTGCTTGAATGAAATACTCCTTCATATGAGCCTGCTGTGTTACTTCTCACTGAACGTGACCAAAGTCCTTTTGAGGTGGCCGTGGCAGTTCAAGGAACACGACTAGGTCGACAGAGTGTTTTGCTATTTGTGAATCCACATCGTGACAGTTCAGTGCATGGAACGTGACCGGACTTAGAACGATGAATTGGGCGTATCGTTACCCTTAACGCACCATTCACAGACTTCACTATAGGCATGACTTCTCTCCCTCCCTCCTCCCTCATTGTGGCACAGGGAGGGGGTGGCAGGGAATGGGGTTTTGGTCAGTTGTTTTCCTTCTTAGTTGGAGGGGGTGGCATTCCTCACACTCTTCCCCTGCTCCAGCATGAAGTCCCACCCACAAGAGACAATCCTCTATGAATGTCTCCAATGTGTCAGTCCTTTCCCACGGGGCTTCAGCTCTTTACCAGCTGCCCCAGCATGGGTCACTTCTGTGGGGTGTAGTGATAAATCATAGAATGCCTCTCAGGCCCAGACTGCTCCAGCGTGGTTCTCTACGGAGTCACAAGCCTTCCTTCCCCCAGGAAACCTGTTCCAGCATGGATCTATCTCTCTTCATGGGCTGCAAGTGCTGGCAGGGGCTTGCTCCAACGCAGGTCGCAGTGTCTTCTGTATGTCTCCATCTGCTCCAGTGTGGGGCCTTTCCATGGGCTGTAGGTGGTGTCTCATCCTCTCCATGGGCTGCGGGGGGACACCCACTCCACAGTCTTCTTCACCAACTGCAGGGGCATCTTTCTCTCTGACACGTGGGGCACGTCCTCCCCCTATCACTTCACTGGCCTTGGTGTCTCTTCAGTTTCTTAAACCTTCTCACTCCCTTCTCTGGTGGCAAAAAGCAGCTGCTAGGGGATTTTTTTCTCCTAAATGTGATTCCCAGAGGCGCTGTGACTGTCGCTGATGGGCTCGGCCTTGGTCAACAACGACTCCAGCCTTGAGCCAGCTGGTGTTTGCTCTGTCAGGCTTGCAGAGAGCTTCTAGCTGCTTCTTGCAGAAGCCACCCCTGCAGGCCTCCCTCCTCACCCCAGAACCCAGCCACGAAGAACTACAACACTAATATAGTCAGAAAATGAACTGGGATTCTTTTTTGCAACAAATGGTTTCAGCAGTTTTCATGGATTTGGTAAAAAGCATTATATCTGCCTAAAACTTCTTTCCATGGCTATACTGTGCTGGCCTGTTTGTGCTTGCAATCAGGAGCTTTTAAAGGGAAAAAAGTTCAGTTTCATCCCCTTGAGTCTTATTCTTCTCAGAAAGCAGTTTATTACAGATTTATGCCTGATGTCAGTTTTAAGTAGTTTAGCCTCATCATAGGGTGCAAAGTTATATATTTCTCTCTCCTTATAACAAAAATAAGTAAATTCAAACACTTCTCCTTCCATCTCTCCTCCAAATTCCTTCTCCTGCTTCTCTTCTTATAACTCTTAAATTATCCATCTGACCTTTAAGCTCTTCAAACATGTTTTTATGGAGGTTTTGAGATTTACTACGTTGAGAATTGACATTTCTATTCTTCAGTGTGACTTTTATATAACAAAAGTTACCTACTGTATTGCATTTCTAGCAAAATAAGCTCTGACAAACAGTCATTGAATGTGGTATGGAAAAATTCTAGTGGAGTTCAAGTAACAGGAGAAAGATCATGCATATGTCTTATTATGTCTTAAGATATTTCTGTTGTATTTTATAAGGCATCAAACAGTATTAAGGTATTCCAGTGATTTAATGACATCTACTCTTTTCCTTTTTCTTTTTTTTTTTTTATGAACATTTTCTATTGGCATGCTGTTTTAAGTAGAAAATAATTAATTTTTGCATTTCTGTTCCACCCCTCTCATTTAACATCCAGGATTTGCTCCTTCACCATTGGATTTTTCTTATGCTGAGTGCTGAGAAAAGACTCCAGTATATAACCGAGACCTCGTTTGTTCCAACTTTTACCCATCTTTAGGACACAATTTGCTGATTGAGAATGTTTTGAATCAGGCAAACACTAATTCTGAATGTAGTGTCATTCAATTGTTCTTGCAAAAAGTTTCTGATTTTGGCTTGTTGAGTTTTGTTGTTTGGGTTTCTTGGCTTTTTTCAAACCTCTTGACGTTTTTCTGTATTTAAAACAGAATTTACCATTCTCAGCTCCCCTCGGATAAAGTTGGAAGAAGGAAGACATCCTTGGATAGTTCCTGAGGTTTTTACAGCTAGTGATGATTACTTTTCTCTGTTTGCCATATAGAGCTCTATTCAGTTTCTAATGCTCAGAAATGTTTTCTAGTTTTATGTGCCTAAGACTGAAGAATACAGACACTGATGTGTCTGGTTTGAAAAGTTTTTAGTGTTACTCAATTTTAATGTTTTTAATGGATTTCTGATTTGCAATTCTAACTGCCTGTCATTTTTGGCAGTGCATCCTTAGTACTACTCAATACATAGGTGAGAAGATAGGGCTTTGGACAGCAGCATTCACCTGGCTGTAACATCTGTTGTTACACTTCAAAAGTATTTGCATTAGCTGTATCTTGGGCTATTCTGGAATGCTCATTGTTTCCTGTAATGCAAATAAGGAGGAGAAGGGAATGCACATGGCCTTTTTATACCGCTTTTTTTGGGGTAGGGTTGTTCAGTTTAAAATGGACTGTGATGAGCCTCTTTTGAAAGTGCATTTCAGAGGAATTGTTGCCTCTGAAAACAAATTTCTAAACAACAACTGGGGTGGAAGAAGGGAACATCCAGAAGACTTAATTTGGATTTCTCATATTTACGTACATAAGTACAGTGGAATTGTGGAATTTTCACACCCATGATCCCTTCTTGTGTTTCACAGCACTGTCAGGCAATGACACATCAATCTAATCAAAAATACTAAATAAGCTGAAAGGCTAAGGAGGGATGAAATCTGGACCTTTGGTTAGTTGAATGGTGATTAAATGCTGCTCTCTAAATGACACCTCAGCAGGAAATATCCTTGAATTAAATAAATTTTTAATTGCTGTGTTTATGAAGGGTTTATGGTTATCAAATGCCTTTCCTAAAGAAGACAGGAAAGACACAGGTGGAAGTTTTGAAATTATTTGGAAACCAATGATGACAGATACTGTAAAAGTCCCTCTGTGTTGCATTTTGTTAAGACAAGCTCATGGGAAGATCATAATTTATGGCAGTAGTATATTTGTAAATTGCTCCTCTTTTTTTGAGGTGGCTTGTTTTATAGTGTGGGCTTTTCATTTAGGTTAAGGTGGCAGTAACAGGAGGTTGCTCTTTTCCTTCCTTTACAATAGCTTTAAAGTGTCTCACATGTTCCTTCTGCTCTCCTTGGCAACAGCAGAAACCCAGTGGAGACTTTCTAAAATAGCTGATAAGCCCCCCTGTTCAACAGCCACTGCATTCTGTGTCCTTTGCTTCGACAGATCCTGCTGCGGGAAGGTTGCAAGAAGATACTAGTTGCCGATTCTCTCTCCTTGTTGAAGAAAATGCATCGAACTCAGATGAAGGGTGTGCTGGTAGATGGTGGGTACAGAGAAAAAAAAAAGAGCCTTTTAAGGTTTTGAAGTCTTTTTCTTGGTTATTGACCTAAGACACATGACTGACTGTTTTGGAAGCTGCCCATAAAACTGAGTGTTGTGTTGCATTTGAGGAGTACAGGAGGACACTAGTTGTGTTCCCCTTTGTGAAGAAAGCACTTTTATCTCAAAAGCTACGGGACCTGGCACATGGTTTTTCCTCCTGCTCATTCTCTGCATAGCCAGCAATGTATTGTCTCCTGCAGTTTGTCTCTGAAGGTGAAAATGCTGTTCAGTGCCAGCACAGAGAATCAGATCATCATCTACAACCAAAGCCAAAGCTGCAACGTAGTTTTCAGAAATAGTTAAACTCTTTTGCAAGGTGCTAATGGTGCATGTGAGCAGCACTGTCATTCACACCAGCTGAGTGCTGATACCAGGAGGCAATTGCTGAGGGAAGGACAGAGATCAAACCTGCTGCTGCAAAATGCTGCAGAGAAGCCAGGCACCCATCCTGCACTCTCTGTCTGCCCTGTGCCTGCACAGCACTGATCCCAGGCAGCCTCACTCTTGCAGTTTTGGCTTCATCACAGTCAGAAGATGTAAACGTTTCTCCTGCTGTTAATAGAAATGCTGCTTCAATATTGCACTTCAATTTTTTTAATATAAGTAAATACTTTAAATACTTTAATACTTTTTAAATACTTACTTAAGTAAATACTTTAAGACCACACCCCATTTCTGTAATAGCAGTATGTCCATGCCTGCTTGATAAATACTGTGACCGTGGAGTTTGTAAACAAAGCTGTTACAAATTTGTTTTGTTTTGTTATCCAGAGGAGAATATTTGTGAATCGTGCCTGTCTCCAATCCTTCCTTCAGGTAGGATGCTTTTCTGGAAGAGAAGTTGTCTGTTTTGTTTCTTTTTAGAGGAACTCCTGTTTGCTTTTATTCATAGAAATGTGAGGTAGTCTCCCTTGGTAATCTGTGTAACTTTCAGTCTCCTGTGCAAAGCCTGCTTATGAATTCAGATGTGGGAGGGGAGTGCATTTTGAACTTTGGGGGTTTTTTGTTGAGAGAAACCTAAATTGTCTCCATGAACAGTCTTTGACTTTCTCAGTTTCTGTTTTGAAATACATGGAATGGAACCCCTATTTTAATTCCATCAACAGAGGCATTCTCAAGGGTTATTAGAACCATAAACCACCCAGTCATGTCCAACCTGTTGAAAAATTTAGGCTGAACCTGAAAAAGTTTTATGGAATCTGCCTTTTGTCTGACTGGTGGAAAACTCGGCTTCAGTCCCTGCTGGGGTACTTGAAGCAGCTTATAACAGATTGGGTTTTTTTAAAGCATCTTCTTAAAGTTAGTACTGAAACTAGAAACTCAGAGTATTATTTTAAAGATACACATTCTTCAAGGCACCCGTTGTTCAGCAATATGAATATAGATTTTAGCATCTTAAGAGGCAATAGCTCTACCAGGAGAGTATCTATGTCGTGGCATCTTCAAACAAAGATATGAAAGGCAACATATATGGATAAAACTTATTTTGTTTGCCAAGTGTGCATAGCCCAGTAGAGTCACTTGCAGCTTTTAAATCTGGATTCTGTGACACTTTTATTGTGAGCTAAATACTACACAATTCTAGTGTGATCACCAGCTCCCATGTGCAGGCTGCAGCAGCCACATGGTGACTGAAAACCTGGCAGAGCTGAAGGTGCTGGTGCCATGCAGTGTGTACACACACAGCCCTGTGTTGGGGGAATGGGAGCCAGGGAAGCGCATGTGGGTGGTGCTGCTGAGATGATTGTTCTGTGGGTATTATACACAGGCTTCTCATTGGGCTCTATATTCATTTGGAACCCAAAGGCAGCAGCTTCTGGCCAGGTTTCAGTCTCAGGGCATGAAGTGTAGGTGCTGGAACTGCTTCATGTTCTGGTTCTCCCCACGCTGGCACAAGATTTGTTTTGGTAACTTTTCTTCAGAATGGGGGAATTATTTTGTGGTAGTTGACTCTTCTGCCTGCCCAAATTTAGGCTGTAGCACCCATGGACATGAACAAATTTCTGCTGAATACAGAATTGAAGCCACAAAATAGAATTTTAACTCTGTCATTGGGATACATTACCTTTGTTCCTGTGTCCTGTTGTAAGGAATTTCCTTTTCTCTTTCCCAGATGCATCCAAGTCCTTCCATGTGGTAGTGTTCCACTGCAGACACATGTTTCACAAGGAGTGCCTCCCAGTACCTAACACAGTAAGCAGCTATCTTAATCCCTCTGACACCTTGGCTAAAGAGCAAAGGGCAAAGTATTTCTTTTGTCAACTTAGAAGGACGTGGGTCTAGTAGGAATTATAATGTGATTCCAGCAATTCCTTGTGATGATACCCCGTAGTAGTATGTGACTAGGGAAAGCTTATTTAGGGCATCTGCAAGGACAAGAATAAAGGAAATGGAATTTAAGCTTTTCCCATTTTCTGTCTGTCTCTGCAAATGAGCATCTAGTGAAAAAATAACTGTAGTGAATGTCTTAAATCTGCAAGTATTCCAGACAAAGTGCTTGTAGCCATATGGTACAGTATCTATAGAAAATCTTCCCATGTTTTAACTTGGCTCCACCTCCCAAAGAGGTTCTCAATTGCTTTGGAATTTCTAGGTATCTCCTGTGCAGTTCTGCAACATCTGCAGTGCCAAACACCGAGGGCCAGGGAGCGCAATGCTGGAGATGAAGAAATAGCAGTCCCATCCAGCCTGTGACAGCAACTCCAACAGGATGGTGCAGAGCTACTGTAGTTTCTATTAGTCACAATGTCTGTTATCTAGTTCTGGTTGTGATTTAAAGCTGGTTTCTGTTAGTTACACAGCTTACTGAACATTTTTGGGGAAGAGAAAATGGGAAAACCTTTCCCTAGTAAGTATTTGTTCATTCATATTTTGTTGTTCCTTTGCTCTGCTTGTTACTTAACTCTGGAACAGAAAAGAGAAATAAAATGGGAAGGGGAAAAAACCCCAACAGTTTGGAGCCTTGTCTTGTTATCAACTAATGCATTTTTCAGTTTGGAGATGTATCAGGTTCATGTTTAGATGTTTGTGGTGGTCTGGCCCTGGCTAGAGGCCAAATGCCCATCAGAGCCGCTCGCTCACTCCCCTTTTCAGCCGAAAAAGGGAGAAAATATATGTTGGGGGGCCTAGGAGTTGAGATGAGGGCAGAGGGGTCACTCTGCAATTAGTGTCATAGGCAAAACAGACTCAATGCAGAATAAAGGAAAGAAAACTAATTTATTACTACTACACCTACACACCTAGTGAGCCAGAGTCGGGTAATGAGAAGTGGCCAGGTCTCAAAGCACCTTCTCCCTGCCTCTCCCTTCTTAAACTTCATCACGATTTTACTCCCTTCTTCCCTCCCATCATGGCACAGGGAGGAGCAGGGAATGGGGAGTGGGGTTCCGGTCAGTTCCAGAATGAGGACTGGGGGTTTTCAGTCTATTCCTCTGAAGTTGTTTTCCTCCTTAGCTGGGGCGGGGGGAGCATTCTACACACACCCCCTTCCCCTGGGGCGCTGTGGGGTCCCACCCATGAGAGAGAGTTTTCCACTAACTTCTCCAGCCTGAGTCCTCTCTATCAGGGAGTCATCTCCTCACCACGGGCCTCAGCAGGGCTCCTTCCCATGGGGTGCTGACCTTCAGGCCCAGACTCCTCTGGCCTGGTCCCCCACGGAGTCACAGGTCCCCTGGCCAACCTGCTGAGGCGTGGATCAATCTCTTCACAGGCCGTAGATGTCTCTGCTCCTGATTTTGGTTCCTGGGCTGTGAGGGGACAGCCACTCCACCACGCTCCTCTCCACAGGCTGCAGGGGAAGCTCTGTTTGCGGCCCTGGGAGAGCCTCCTTCTTCCCTGGCCTTGGTGTCCACACGGCTGGTTCCATCTTCTCACTCCCTTCTCCAGGGGCCAATTGGGGCTGGCCTGCCTTTTTTTTCTCTCCTAAATGTGATTCCCAGAGGCGCTGTGACCATCACCCATTGCCTGGGCCCTGGGCAGCAGCAGCTGCTTGGCCTTGACTCGGCTGGTGTTCAGCCTTCGGGGCCTGCAGACTGCTTCTAGCTGCTGCTTGCAGAAGCCACCTGGGCAGCACCCGCCTTCTCCATTAGAGCCCAGCTACCTCAAACTGCTGCACTGCTGTAAGGAAAGATGAATGGCTGAGACCCAGAAGGGGCCTGACTGCTTCAGTGCAACTGCTTGAGGACTGGAAGCTGGCTGCATGCTGTAGGTAAGGTAAGGAATTTACTCATTTAAATTCCAGGCATTGGCAACTTCCTGAGGTTGTATGGGTACCTTTGGAGTTTGTTATAGACTGGTTATTTTTGGGGGGTTAATCTTCACAAACCAGCAGTTTCACGTGGAATTTTCTCATGCTAAACTCATCCAGAAACTTTCTTTTACAATGTTACACGTTGTTTGTAACCTTATCCCTTAAGAATGCTCTGTGCAGTGCCATAAGCTGTCAGCTTTTGGGAGGAAAAAGTCAACTTACTCCTGTACAGTTAGGCCACCAAGTGTTCTGTAGCTCTGAGAGATGTGATAATTTAAAGCCAGGTATATTGTTTACTTCAGTTTGGACTTCAATTCCCTAAAGCATCTGAGCATTGAGTGAGTCAGAAAAAGTTGGGGGTTGCTGTTGAGAACTGCACTAACTGCAATAGGGCCAGTATATGGCTATGGTTATGATTAAAATGTTAGCAAAATACTATCCCTGGTATTCTCACCCAAAGGGGGAAATGGCAGTTGTTTACCAAGGAGACATCCCTGATTTGGGTGGGGGAGAAGGAGCACAGCCTGTTGACTGCCCCTTTGGGGTCCTCAATGTCTTCTCTTTCCCCCTGGGGGCAGCTTCCCCAATACCCTTTATACCCCAGTCTTAGTCAATCACCCTCCCAGGGGTGGTGTTTACCATGAATTGGGTGAAGAGTTGAGTACCACAGCCATATATGTTGAGCATGTGCTGCAGTTTCCTCATTAGCATATTTAGAGATGTCAACTTTAGAATTCATTTTGCAGTTAATGAAGCCAAAGGTCTCACTTCAGGCACCACGGGCTTCACACTTCGGGGTAGAAACCGTCTCCCTAGTTACTCTGCAGTGTCTGGCCAAAGCTGGGCTGTCCTGCTGATGTAAGACTCCCTCCTTCAGCTGCTTCTCACAACACCACTGTGGATCTGCATCCAGCCAGCAATTCCTGGGGTGAGCAAGAAGTTCCTGTTGCTCTAGTAATAAAATGATTTATTGGGTGATCTTTTCTGGGTGACAGTGTCTGACAGGGACTGGGACAGGCTCTGCAGGCCTTTTGTGGATGTAAAGTTCCTGAGGCCACGCAGCGTGGGCAGCCAGGGACTTGTCTGAAATCTCTGACATTGCTGTGCTGTGCTTTGCTTTGCTCTCCTTGCCCAGTTGTTAAGTTTTGGGGTTGGTTTTGTTTCAATTCTTTCTTGAGTTTTTATGTTTGGTGACTTATGCAGTGTCAGGCAGCACCATGTTATGTGATTTTTCTCTGATGTTAAATTTCATTATTTTAGGGGGGGCTGTTATTGTATGTTATGGTTTCTTACTGTTTGATGGCACTCTGTGCTAAAGCTCCCTGGCAGCCTGGCAAAGCCAGAGAGCCATGGGAGTGAGCAGCAGGTACACAGGCCGTGCAGCCTTTGAACCTTGTGCTGCTGGGCCAGTGCTGCAGGAAAAGCGCTGCTGTGCCTGCCCTGTGTATTGGTGCAGCAGCAGCTGCCTTTTGCCATGCCACTTTCCTTTTCCTTGCCTCTTACCCCTTGCCTTGCCTTTTCACTTTTGCCTGTTGCCATGCCTCTTGCCTTTTGCCCTGTTTTTTAATTCTTGCCTTGTCATTGTAGAGACGGACATCACACACAGTGATCAATGTATTTTAATATGCTCCAGCCCCCCCATTGCAACTGCACAGCACACTTTGTAGCATTAGCCAAACAACACATCAGAACACTATAGGCCAAGGGATCATTTGACACTTCTTGGCTCCGGACAGTCCCTACCTGGACTTGATTATCACCCTGTTCTGTGAGCTTGGTACAAAGGGAGTGATTTCTCTACCTCAAGGGAATGCAGGACTGTTGCCATGGTCAGTTTCTTTGGTCATCATGACCTTTCATCATGCAGATCTGCCGCATCTCCCAACAATGCCTTGCCTCCTGCCTTTCATGTTACATTCCTTTACACTGCCATGCAGTTTTGTAAGTAATGTAGGTGGCAGTGGGATGGTTGGACTAGATGATGTTGGAGGTCTTTTCCAACCTGAATGATTCTTCAGTTCTATGAAAGCGGGCTGTAACGCCTGTGCTAGATGGCAGAGATCAGAACTGATGCTGTCAAGTCAGGCATCAGCATCTACAAAACTCTTTTCAGCTACTTGAAAGCTTCTTGAAAGTTTGACTTTCATCTGGTGTGTTGTAATTACGACTGTTCCCTCTGCTTTAGTTTCCATAATAGGACTCCCTCCCCTTAAACAGGCCGAAAAGCAGGTAGCCTGGCTGTGCGTCTCCTCCATGGCCAGCAGCATGCTTCCTATCTGTTGATCCAGCAGCTCAGCAGTCCCAGTATCCAAGAGTGATGTCAGGAGAACCTTTGATTGCTGAAGCCTTTGTTGAGCCTTGGAGACAGACAGGCTTTATCCTTGCTGAAACTGGTGACAAATTTGCCTCAGTTGAAAGGAGGACAGCACGTGACCCTTCCAGGATAGTGCTTTGTATAAATCAGGACTACAAAGTCAAGTAGATCAGGAACTTTCCTTCTGAGGTGGCTCTGACTGCCTAGATGCATGTAGTACAAATCTAATTGTGGAGATTGGTGGTCGTTCACACGCTTCCCTGCCCAAGAGGTTCATGGGAACAGTGAAAACCTTTTTATTCACAATGGGTACTTCTAAAATTCTTAGTGTATTTAAAGTGATTATCCCCTGTGCTGCTGGTTGGGATGAGCCTCGCTGGCTGGGACCCCGACCCACACAGTGTCCTGCTGAGGACCCAGGGGACATGGCTCAGCTCAGCCTGGGGCCTTCCATCCCTGCCAGAGCTCTGCTGTAGCTGTGCCCATCTCTGCCGCTGCCTCCTGGCTGGGCCCAGGACCTGCACTGCAGAGAGCCGCTCTCCTGCATGGAGCCCTCAGACCCAGGTCAGAGGTCGTCAGGCAGAACACAGCATCTCCTATTCTATTCCATCCCATGCCACATGCTTGCCCCGAGTCACCCCACTATGAGACTCTCATTTCCCTGGAAAGCATGGGGTTCTTCAGACCCAAACCCACTCCCAAGGACACAGGACACAAAGGACACAAGTGGAATCCCGATTTGGTTTTATTTTTCTGAGTCTTTTCAGAGCCCCTGCTCAGTGTCATGAAGCCAGGAGCAGGCTGATGCAGTCTTCAGCTGTGAAAAAACCTCCCTGGCAGCCTGGCAAAGGCCAGTCCCAGCGCTGCAGAAGGCAGACGCAGGCACCCAGGCTAAACAGTGTCCGTTCCTTCCAAAGCCAGAACATGAAGAATGACCATCAGGACTGACCAGAAAGAAAAGAAGAGGCAGAAAAAGATGATGAAAATGACCCAAAAAGCTGAGGAGGTGCTGTGTGGTGCTGTGGCATCTTTTCCCCCATCTGGCAGCCATTGATGACAGAAGCATCCTTTTTGTATTCCCAAACTGGCTGGGCTGTGCTTCTTGGCCAGCGACGCGTGAACAGTGCCCCTGTGCGTGCCCTGTGCTTCCCCTGCCTGCAGGGAGAGCTGGAAAGGGGCAGCCACTGCCCCATGCTGCAGCGAGCCCGGGGCCCTTCCAAGCACAGGCATTTGGGCAGAGGCAAGAAGCGCTGGGGAGATGGAGCCAAGGAGAGAGCAGAGCTCGCTCCCATACAAACCTGCCCGGGGCAAGAGAGCCAGAGAGAGCCAGGGCACGAGTGGCACCTTGCAGGCACCAGAGCAGCTGGAGAGAACCCAGCCAAAACGGTGCGGGGGAGCCCTGACAAGGGGCTGTGCTCAGTGCTACAGAGGCAGGCAAAAAACCCCCAGGCACAGCTTGTAGCTTGCCAGGGGGGAAAAAAGCCTTCCTCCCCCCATCTGCAGGGCACGAGGCGATACCTTCGTGGGGCACGAGCAGCAGCGGGCAGTGAGCCAGCCCAGATGGGCCGGAGGGGCCCTGACAAGGGGTCCTGATCAGTGCTGCAGAGGAAGGCAAAAAACCCCCGGGGCCCAGTGCCAATCCGCCCGGGGGAAAATTCCTTCCTGACCCCAGCAGCAGAGCTGGCGATCGGCTACTCCCTGAGCATGTGAGCAAGGCCGGCTCCCTCCTCCCACCGGCTGGTCACGCCTCCCAGGAGATGCCCTAGCCCTGTTCTCCCTCAGCCTGGAGCCATCTCAGGGGCTGCCCCGAGTGGCCAGGAGCCCCCGGCCTGATGGACCCTGGGGGAAAGTGTCCTTCCCTTGCGCATGCTGGGGACACCAGGAGGTGCTACAAAGCTATAGGACCCTTGCCACTTCTCTACATCCCATTTCTTACAGCTGTGCTGCTGCTCCTGTCTCCATGGCAGGGGAGGATGGTGAGCTCTGCAGTGCTTCTCCAGAAGTCATTCCCTTGCTTTGGCCATGGCTATCCAGCAGAAAAGGCCTGAGAACCTCAGGCACCTCCAGGGATAGGTGGTGGTTCCCGTGCCGTGAAGAGCTTCTGCCCATTCCCCAAGGCTGAAGCAGGACTTGTATCCATCAGATAAGATTCCAGCATAGCCCGGCTGCAGAATCCCTTGCAGTGAAGCACCTCCAGTATAGCCTGGTCCAGGCCTTCCTCCCTGAGGGATTCCAGCAGTAGCTCCTGAGGACATCCTCTGAGATGTCTGCTTCAGGCTGCCCCAGCAGCAGCTCTGTCTGCGGGCCAGGGCAGGCTGCTGCCCTCTCTACTGCCCTGGACACTGTCACTGCTGGGTTGCCAGGTGATGGCTCTGTGACATAGTGGGGGAGCTCTGCCCACCCGAGCCCTGCCCACCCAAGCCCCACCCGCATAAGCTCCGCCCACCCTGGCCATGTCCATCCAAGCCTCACCCACCGAGGCCCCACCCACCCAGGCCCCACCTGCCATCCCCAAGACCTGACCCCTCTGGCCCAGCACCCTTGGGAGGAAGGCTTTGGGGTGCTGGCCCCCAGGCAGTCCCTGTGCCCTCTCCCTGCCCGTGGGGGCCACGCAGCGGGCACAGCTGCTTGCTGGGCACCCCTGTGAACCCCTCTGCTTGTTCAGCCTCCGCCAATAAGGAAGGGTTTGATACCACCCACATTGGCTTGGCTGTGCTGATGCTCCAGGGGAAAGGAAGGGGCTGGCTGCCCACTGCTGGAGCTCTGCAGGGACACAGGCAGCATGCCCGAGTGCCTCCCCATTCCTATGCCATGCGCCAAGGCAGCTTTGCTGCTGCACTCTCCAGTGAGGTCTTCTTTGTGGAATGAAGTCCCATTGTCACAGAATCACAGGAGTCCTGAATTGTCTTCTCTTCTTGGGTGTATTTTCCCTTTCGCTCCAAGTGCGTTTTTCCTCCTCTGCTCTCCATCCTCCACACCTTTCTGGAAAGGCTTAGCAGCCCCCTCAGACTTCAGCTTGCTGCTTCTGGTTTTCATTTTCAGCACTCTGATGTTGTCAGGCAGTTTCCTAGGTGGTCATTGTAGTTTCCTTTGTGATGTAACTTAGCTCCTCTTCCCCTCTCCTCCTTCCCTTCCTTCTTTTCTGGACAGTATTAAGGCTCAATTTAACCATGGAAAGCAACAGAAAAAAATGGTGTTAATTCAAGGTACATTCTGGTTCCTTGTTCTCAGTTAGTATTTGAAGAAGCAAGAGGGTGGTGCTTAACCAGCTAAAAAACGTCCTTTTAATGTTGTGCTAATCTGTTGACCAGATTGCTTCTCTGTGTCTCCTATAGACTTCCACCTCAAGCTGCTGGTAGGTATTCTGCCAGAGTGCTGAAAGGGCCCTGCTTTGCAAACTAAATCAGTTTCACTCAATTATTTTTGAGAGCACTTTGGAGGGAAAAAAAAGAGAGTAAAAATGTTCTGGTTAGACATCTTTCATATCATGTGTTTTTATTTGGACATATATATCTCTCTCCATTTTTCATTTGCAGAAAATATGTGAGAAAAAATTCATAGTACAGGTGTGATCTTTGTTTCCAGAGTTAATTTTATTTTATACTTCTCAATGTGTGGTAAAGGTCAGGATGAAATGAAATGTCTAAACCCTGATCCTCCCTGCAGTGATGCTTGCAGCTTCTGCACATGTAGCTACTGGCACCAATGGGCAGATAACATGCTCTTTCTTAGAACAAATGGTTGTTACAAAGTGGGAGCGTTTCCTCTGGCTTATCCCATCATTCAGAGTCCCTCCTCTGTTACCTGCTGGTGCGTGCTACAAGGCACTAGATATCTTCTTCTCTCTAGCTCTTCCCAGCACGTGCCCTGTGCCCTCAGCTGCTCATTGCTCAAAACATTAGCTGGATTATAGACTTTGACACACAGTGCATACAAGACAGCCCACAGTCTCACTGCCCTCAATAAACCTCAGACTGAATGGGCTCAGTTCTGGCCAGCTAACAGAATCTTTCCAGTCATTCAACTGTTCAGTTTCTCCATAGGCAGATGATTTAGCAAAGACTGCCAAGATGATTTTCCTAATGAAGTTGATTAGGCACTTTAGAGGGATCTCTGCAGGTGCAGGAAAAAACCCAACAGCAGTGTCTGCTTGCTGCCTTTTGTTGTCAGTTCTGAAATGTTGTCAGCTCCAGGGGAGCTGCCTTCTCTTGCTTTGTGGGGACTTATGCACAGCATCTCTTAGGCTTAGGAAGTGGTTGTTTCTAATACGTTCCTCTCATGACAAATGTCCCAGGATATTTGTGAAGTGCCTGACCTGATTTAGGCTGTTGTAAATCAGATTTTCTTCCTCCAAACAGAAATATATGTGGTGGTGGTTCTTCATAATTTTGATGAGAGAAGTGCTGGCCTTCCCAAAGCTCTGTTGCCAGTCAGTTTGGGATTCCCAGGAACAACCTCTGTATTATGGTAAGAAACAGATAAGAAGCCAGGGCCAATCTATCTCACTGAAGAATGAACCATGTGTTAAGAAAGAAGAGTGGAGAGACTTGAATAAGGACCCATCAAATCAAAAGCTAGGGAGGGGTATCTTCAGATAATCCCTAGGTTTAAAACCTGATCTTTGACCCCAGGATTCAAAGCAACAGGTGCCTCAAAGTCTTGGGAGGGGGCACCAAGTTTTTTAAGTTCTACTTAATCCTGTGCTATGGAATACATTTTTCCCTATTCAAGTGCCTCTCCTGTGGCCAGAGGTCACATCATTCCCTGTAGACCCTGGCTTTTCAGGACATGCCTGGTGGGTCGAGGGCTAGTAGCAATAGCTGGGCAGTGCTGATCTCACAAGTCATCTTCTGTACCTCCAGAAGAAGATCCCTGCTTGCTCTGAATTGTTATTGATTCACTGAAATCAGGGAGTGTCAAGTCAAAAACACCCAATGCAGGAGCGGAGGCTTCCAACCTCCATAGCCCAGCTCCAGCTGACTGGCTGGAAACTTGTACCCATATTTAGAAAATGCTGTGTCAGATACTAAACCACCACAATGGTTTATGTACATCTGTCTTGCTGAAGAAAAACAATTCCTTTGGCCTTTTGTAATAACATGTATTTATTCTTCTGCACATACACATTGCGTTTCACGGCCTTTCCAAATTAGGGGCAGGCACAATCAGGATACTTGCCGCCAGTATCTTTGTCCAAATTGTAAACACTTTGGGGTGAGGATGAGGCATCTTTCACTGTACCCCTCCTCCTAGCCTCACACTCCCGGGCTGTGCCAGCAGCAGATACCGGGCATCAGCTGCCACAGCGCTGGCGGCTTCTAGAAATCTTGTAGAAATCTGCATCCCCGGTGTCTCCTTGCTGCTCTTATCCCCCAGAGGAACTGCCTCCTCCCCAGCAGACGAGGCTTCCCGCCCTGCGGGGCCTCCCCGAGGGGCCGGGCACGCGCCGCGGGGGTGGGGCGCGACTCACCTGAGGCGGTAGCGGCGGCCCCGCCTCTCCCCTCGGTGTCTTTGAGGCCCTCCTCCTCCTCCCCTTCCTCCTCTCTCTCCTTCTTCTCGCCATCCCTCCCTCTCCCCATCCCTCCCTCCCTCCCTGCTTTCGCCGCCGCCGGGCTCTGCCTCGCCCGCTTTTGTACCCCCCTCCCGCCCTCCCCATCCCCGCCGCCAGCCATGGCTGACATGACAACCGGCATCTTCGCCACAAATGTCCAGAAACGCCTCAACCGCGCCCAGGAGAAGGTGCGGGGGGAGCTGGGGAGGGGCGGCCTCGCCCCGGCGAGCAGGAAGCGGCGTCCCCGGCGGGGTCGCTCCCCTCTACGGAGCGGTAGTGCGGGGGATGGGGCGGGGTGGGGGTGCCGACGTCCCCCTGCCTTAGGCCCGAGAGCAGCGCCGCTTCCTCGCCGGTGCCGGGGAGCCGGGCTCCCCGCAGGGGGGATAGGCCGGGTGCGGGGTTTGCCTCGCCTCCCCGCCAGCCCTCCGAAAGGCTTGCGTTTCCTTTCCTATCCGCGCCGGCTCCGCCCCGGCTGAAGCGATCCTCCTTGCCGGGCTCGCTGGGCTGCCGAGCCGGCCGCGGCGGCGTGACGGAACCCCCGCCTTGGCAGGAGAGAAACCCGCGGGGTGTCAGGGCGGGGAGTGCTGGCGGAGGCCCTCTCCTTCAGCAGCAGCTGCTTCAGTTTTGGGGAGCTTCTCCAGATGTCCTGGGGCCGCTCAAAAGCGTTGTGCGGCTCGCTGGCGCTTGCTGCTTCGGAAACTCGGTCCCGATGCTTGTGCGCTGGGGCAAACTCCTGGCAGGACCTGCAGCCTGTGGAGAGAGAGGCCCACGCTGAGACCCCTGAGGGGTGAGGGAAGGGAGAGAAATCATGAATAAAGTTGAGTCTGTGAAGAGGGGAGGGGTGGGGGGAGGTGTTCGCTAGGTTAAATAGCAGAAAGTGAAGCAAGCAGCTTGACAGAGCTCAGCATCAACAAGAATGAATGCCCCTTTGTGAAGAATCTGCCACAAGGGATTTCTAAAACAGCCCAGAAACAGGTAGGGTGAGGATATCTCTGTCTGAGTAGGAAGGAGTGGGTAACCTATAACTGTTTTTTTCACTGACATAATTCCAATAGTCTCTTTGCATGACTTGGGAAGCAGCATGCTGGCAGCATTTGGGGTTTTCTCTACTTGCTGTATGTGATGCAGGTATTTCTAACCGACCTCCTGGGCTGGGTAGGCAGCAGTATCCTTGTTCTGCCTGGTTCTTACAGGGCTGTTTATATCGTTGTGTGTGTATGTGTGTGTGTGTGACTCTCTCTTGCCTACGCCAATGGCTCTGCTGCCATAATTCCCTTGTAAGTTGACATCTCTACTGCATTCTGGCCCCTAATATTGGCAGTCCTTGTAGGTAGCATGGCTTTGCCAAGGTTTGTTAGGATTTGAAATGAATCAGGAGGCCTTTCCTTAGTTTCCTCTGATGGGAAATTTCCCTTTATGAATTCAACTGCCAGCAGATTTGCTATCAACTGTTTGAAGACTTTTCTTTCTAGTGCTGATGCAAGATACACATCTGTTGTAGAAGAGACCAGGATGCTGATATTTTCCTATCATTGACTGTCCCTGCATTTTAATAGAGCATTTCTGCCTGTGGGGACTTCTTAAATTCCTAGTCTCATTCACACAGACAGCACTGATGTTTAGATTTCTTTTACTCTGCTGAAGTCTACTCGTGCCCAGGTTTTAATGTTACGGAAATTTCTTGTCAGACCTTTTAAGAGGGGAAGTTCCCAATATCCTTCTCTCGTTTTGCCCTGTGGTAGAAACCAGCCAGACACAACCCATGTCCCTCCCTGTTCCTACCCTCTCCACGCTGACCTGGTCTGCTGGTTGAGCTGCAGTGGCCTCAGGCAGAGGGGTTTATATGTAGTTTTTCGTGTGCGTCTTGCCTCTCGCTGGGAGCGCTTTTTGCTTTGCACAGTGCAAGCCACCTCTGCTGCAAACCTGCTGTGTTCCAACACTTGCTTCTCTTGTGGTAGCATGTCCTGCTGTTGTACCTCCACCTCTGCATGCTCATGAGGCTTTATTTTTTATTTTATTTTTAGTTTTATTTGTTAAATTGTCACACCTGCTTTCTTACAGATACCTGTTTTATTCCATGGCTGTGCAGGTCATGGCTGCAGACTAGAGCACTCCCATGTGCTGTCAGACCTCAAGATTTTCCATGCTGACTTACCAGCCAGGTGTTTTTCACTGGAGCGTAATGAGGTTTTATTCAGCTCAAGTGGTGCACCTAGGTTTGGGGTTTTTTCTTTTTCTTTCTATTCTGCTCCAGTGAACTTCTCACTGGGGATGAGGGGCTCTGCACGTACCCTTACCTTTTGCCCTGGTGCACAGCACGGTGTGGGCTCCATCTGTCGACAGCCCTGAGATGTTTAGGTCTGTTTGTACGCAGACTGGTCCTCTGCAGACCTTCCAGCCTGAAAAATCATGGCAGGCAGCACATTTCTTCCAACACTTTACAAAAAGGGGCCTGTTTTGTGTCTTCTAATATCATGGATTTGGAAGGGAAGGACAAGGTGAAGCAAAAAGCTTTCCTTGGTTTTGCTGTTTGGGAATTTCTCTCCCAGGTACTCAGAAACTCATGGCAGAGCTCAGCGGTGGTGTGTTAGGGTGCAATTTTACCGCATTTTCCAGGCAGGCTGTCAAGTGCCCATGGTTTGTCCCTGCTCTGCTGCTTCTATGCAACTATGGCACCTCCATCTTCTACCCCTCTTGTGCTACCTGTTGAGGTTCCTCCAGATGTGCTGTGCTGCTTCCCCTTTTCCAATACCTCCAGGCATGTCCCTGAGATGATTAGTGGGGCAGCAGCTGGAGGGATGGATTCCAGCCTGGGGAGAGAAGGTAGGAGGCTGAGCTGTCGCTCTCAAGTCAGTACTTGGCCAGCATTCTCACATTAAGGAATAAAGAAAGATGAAAAAAATTCAGTGAGGGGAATTTAACTTTTGATGGTGGAAAATACCTCTGGTGTTTGTATATGAAAGGCCTAGAGTTGCTGCAATTTTCTGTTGAAAACAGTTGCAACAACCCACGAGGAGCATCTCTGTGTGCTATGCCTGGGTATCTCAAGTCTAAAATGCCTGCAGGTGAAAAGTCCCAGTGTAACTTGGCTGCTCTGCACTGATGTGGGTTTTTTTTCCCTGCAGAGACACCTCTTCTTGAGTTGAGAAAGAGCCAGTGGTAGGAAGGTTTTCAATACAATAAAAAGCAAAGGCCAGAAAAGGCTTATGCAGTTGTAGGGGCTTGTCTTCTGGCTTTGGAATACCTGTACTGGAGAACTTGGACATCTCCATGTAGGGTGAAGGTCTGGGCTCTGTGTGGGCTGGTCACAGGCAACTTGACTTGTGCTTATTACCCTTTGAACAGCAGGGTTTGTACCTGTGGGGCTTTGAAAGTGACAGACTCCAATTGTGGTGAATGGAGGACAAGTTGAATAACAGCTGAGCAAAGTTCTGTCCCCTCTGGCTGGCTGACCAGCAGCCTGGAGTCAGGAGTCTTTCTGCCTGCACCTTCCTTAACACTACAGAGCAGCCCGTGGTGCCACCTCCCTGCTGAACAAGGCACAAACTGACACCTCTTCCAGCCCCTCCACCTCGTGCTTTACTGCTTTTTCTCTTGCTTTCAGGGTTTCCCTCCAGCAAGCATCCCTGTGTCTCCTTTCCAGGGCCACTCTTCGTTTCCCACATGGACCGTCTCTTTATGGCAGCTCTTCTAAAGTCATCCTCTGAAGGAAGAAGCAAGTGCCTTGAGCATCTGTGCAAGTTTGGGTGGCCGTGCTGCTGTGTCAGGCCAGTCCTACCCTCTACAACACCTTCAGGTGAGCGTATGGTTTGTCCAAGTACAATTTCAGTGAGAGGGTCGTCTGTAGCACCGCAGATACTACAAAGTGCTGAATGTGAGCCTGTTTCCTTACTCCAGGGTGTGCGTGTGTGTGTGTGTGTAGGCCTCTCTTCTGTCTTCATGTGCATTTTGTAGAGATTCAGGTTGCCAGCCCAGGTAGAAAGCTGTGTTCTGGAGGGAGAGTGAGGAGTTATTACAGCACAGGTATATGGGAAAAGGATAAACAAAGGGAAAGCCAAATCCATTAAAGAAAGAATAAGGATTCTTTTCCCCTCTGTTTTTAGTCACAACATCAGTAAAATGCTCCACAACTTTGATGTATCCTCTGCTATTGTATCTGAAGGGAATTTTTATGCCTTGATACTCGTTTTGCAGCAGCAGCAGCTTCTAAGAAGATGTCCCTCCCAGTGCTCTAGTCACTGAGTATGCTAAGGCTTGTTTATTAGGCAGAGAAGGGCAGCAAATCATAGTCAGGTAGTTCTTACTGGTGGTGTGGTGTCTTGCTGTCAGTGCAGCTCTGATCTTTTGGAAACTCAGAGCCTGAACTCAGACTCTTGAGTTGGTATTTGTCTATTCAAATTCCATGGAATGCCCTCTGAGAGAAGCTGTACTGCTACCCCGACCCAGCAAAAGGGAAAAGCAGAGCTGGAGGGACACCTGTTGGTGGAAGGGGCAAAGCAAATTGCTTGTGGGATGATCAGTGAGCAGGAGGTATTCAAGGGAGGTGTTCAGTTGTGTGTGGATCCAGAACTAGAACCACGTTGTTTGCCTGGTGAATAAACACCAAGCTGAGGACGTCTAGAGCAGAGCAGGTGGTGGGGCTGGGGTGGGAGGGGTAATTCCATTTTGTGATGCCACTATTAATTGCTGGAGAGATAAGAACTGACATTTTTTAATAATAAAATACTGTCAGGGGGAAAGTAAAATAAATACTGTCAGAAGAAAAGTACAAGTGAAATCTTTGGTTTTGCACAGAATTTGTGATGTTATCCTTGATTAGTCACAGATGCAGTTAAATTGTGGTGTCACAAAATACATAGGAAACAGGAGGAAATCCTGCTCTTTAATTTGAGCTGATTTTCCTTGCTGACTTAATTCCAGATTTTCAGAGTTTTAAATCCCTTTGGTACCGATATATGATTACTTTGGTACTTGAAATCTGAAAATACAATCATTTTGGTACTTGAATGTCCAGAGTATATGGCACCCAAGGTGGCAAGGGGTGTCGGGGGGCAGGCATGTTCCCTGAGGAGCTGCTGAGGACTCTGGGTTGTCTCCTTGTCTAGATGTTGTGTATTCTACTCCCTCTGCAAACTAGAAATCCAGACCCTGATTTGCCTGGAATGCCAAGAGTTAGCCAGTTCCAAAACACCATGAAGAACACAAAGACAATTTTGTGCATTTTTTTCTATTTTACTTTATTGGTTTGGCCTTCTTGATGCCGAGGCTTTTCCCTTTTTCCTTGCTTGGCCTATTGCTGAGGCTTTTCCCTTTCTGCCTTCTTTTTTGCCTTGTGCCTCTTGCCTGGCCTCTTACTTCTTGTTTTGACTTTTTCCTGCCCTTGGTATTTCCTTTTCCATTTTGCTCTTTGCCCTTGGTATTTCCTTTCGCACTGTCTCTTGCCTTTGGCCATTGCTGTTGCTTTTTGCCATTACCTTTTCCCCTTGGCCATGCCTGAACTGGCCTCTTGCCTCTCACATTGCCTCTTGCCTTTTGCTGTACCTTCTGTCTGGCCTTTGGCCGTTTCCTCTTTTCCTTCCTTTCTGACACCGGCCTCTTTCCTCTCTTGGATTTCGTGGTGGGTTCGGCCTCGCCATCCACCGGCCTTGTTCCTCTCTGTGGTTTTTGGCAGGGGCATTTCGCCTTGTGCCTCTTGCCTTCTCTCCTTTCTTGCTTTGTCTTCGGCCTTGTTTTTTTTCTTTCTGCTTTTTATTTTTGCCTGTTCCCTTTCTTTATGCATTCTTCCTTTCATTTTTCCTATTGCCTCTTCCTTTTTTTTTCGTTTTCACTTCTTTTTAATCTTCTGTTACCTCATACAATGCTACACTCCTGGTCTTAAACCTCTACATGTCTATGCTTTGCTTTTTTCTGCCTGTGCTCCTTGGTTGGTACAGACATAGACACCTGAGCATACTTCACATCAGCAACAATAATCGCCCAGGATGTAGAACTAATCTGAACTATCTTACCAGCTATCGTCCTCATTCTACTTGCCCTACCATCCCTCCAAATCCTATATATAATAGACAAACTAGATGAACCTGATCTTACCCTAAAAGCCATCAGACACCAATGATACTGAACCTACGAATACACAGACTTCAAAGATCTTATATTCGACTCGCATATGATCCCCACCAGAGAACTCTACCAGGACACCTCCGACTACTAGAAGTAGACCACGGCTTGGTTATTCCAATAGAATCCCCCATCTGCATTATCATCACAGCTGATGATGTCTTACAGTCCCTACCAACCCAGTTCAAAATACACCCCCTGCAAATAGTAAAAACCACTCTTGAACTTGACCATGAACCACAGCATCTTTGACCAATTTACAAGCCCATCCCTGCTAGGAATCCCCTTGATTTTAATCTCCATACTATTCCCAGCTCTACTACTTCCATTGCCGGTCAATCAATGAATCACTAACCGACCACCACCTGCACAAGCTCTGACACCACAAAGTTAACTACAAGCGCTACCCAGCAATCAAGAATTTACCCCCACCCCATGAATACATCACCACCCCACTAAAATCCAACAAAACACCTACACTATCAACAGTAACCACCCCAAACATCCAACACTCTACAGAACCTCCAACAAACAGCCCCACAATATATAATATAACCTGTCAGTCCCCCCACCCTTCAAGATATGGGTGCCTTCTGCATTCTTCCATTCATTTTTACTTTTTCCTTTTCCTTTTTTTTCTTTGCCTTTTTTGTTATTGCCTTGTGTTTTTTTCTTTGCCTTTTTTTTTTTTCTGTGCCTTGCTTTTTTTTCTTTGCCTTTTTTGGTGTTTTTGTTAACTCATACCAAGCTAAAGTACTTGTCGTAAACCTCTACATTTCTATGCTTTGCTTCTCCTCGGCCTGTGATCTTTGCTGCCTTTCCCTGTCAGGCTCAGGCAGTGCTGCAGGAGAAGTGCTCTTGTGCCTCCCCGTGTGGGTGCAGCGAGCCAGGAGCCCTTCTAAGCAGGGTGTGTTTTGCCCAAGCAAGAACCCCTGGGGAAAGCGAGCCCTGTCAAGGGGCTGTGCTCAGTGCTACCGAGGGAAAGAGGACAGTCCTGGGGGGGCCTCCCTTGGGGCCCGCCCTGGGAGTCCAGAAAGCTTCCTCCCCCGGCGTGCGGGGCACGAGTGCACCTTCGTGGGGCACGAGCAGCGGGCCCTGAGCCAAAACGGCCCAGAGGAGCCCTGGCAAGGGACCAGCGCGCTCAGTGCCACAGAGGCAGGCAAAAACCCCCGGGCACAAGTAGAAGCCCACTGTGGGGGAAAAAAGCCCTCCTCCCCCCAGCTGCAGGGCACGAGAGGCCACCTTCGTGGGGCACGAGCAGCAGGCAGTGACCCGGTCCAGATGTTCAGGAGGGGCCCTGTCAAGGGGCTGTGCTCAGAGCTGCAGAGGAAGGCAAAAAACCCCCAGGGACCAGTGCCAATCCGCCCTGGGGGAAAATTCCTTCCTGACCCCAGCAGCAGAGCTGGCGATCGGCTACTCCCTGAGCATGTGAGCAAGGCCGGCTCCCTCCTCCCACCGGCTGGTCACGCCTCCCAGGAGATGCCCTAGCCCTGTTCTCCCTCAGCCCGGAGCCTGACCTCCTCCCCATCAGCTTGGGGGCAAGGATCCTTTGGGCGCCTGGCAGGGTGCCGGCATGGGCTCCAAAGCTTCAACATTGCTGCACCCCGTTTGCTCACGGCTGCTGCCCCTGGCTCGGCGGGGGATGAGGATGGCGATCTCTGGAGCGCTCCTCAGGAAGGCATATCCTTAGTGCGGCCACAGGCTTGGGCGTGTGGTCCTCCCTCAGCCCTCTGGGAGGAGTTTCCCCAGCTCCTCTAGGAGCTGCTGCTCCTGCGTCTGCCCGGGGCTGTCCCCAGGACAGCTCTGGCAGGGGCCTGGCAGGACACCCCCTTTTCTACTGCCCCGGGGCATTGTGACCTCACCGGTGCCTGGTGATGGGGTGTGATGGGCAGCCCCCCATCCACAGCCCCGCCCACTGCGGCCCCGCCCACTGCAGCGCCCCCCCCAACCCCCCGGCCCCCCTTAGAGGAAGGCCTTTGGGTGCTGTAGGAACTTGCAGTCTTTTGTTCTTTATATTAAAAATTTGTTATTTTCCCTTTCTTAGAGTTCAGTGAAAACTCGATGCAGCTGCACCACAACTGGACGTGGAATAGGATGTTTAAATGTCTCTTACCAAATCCCATTGCACTAGAAATGAAGAATAAAGAGTAACAATTCGGTACTCTTTATTCTGTGTATCTTCTGTCAGTGTTAAAACATTGAGGAGAGGTTGAAAGTAGGACAGACTTTGGAATGCAAGGGAGGTTGCATGAGTATGGTGGAAAGGATGTAATTTTCTGAGGTAGAACATTGGGATCCCTGCCCAAAGTACAGCCAGGGACTCCTTTCTCACTCCCTTTCTGCGGTGGCACAAAGCTGATGCTGATTTTTTCCCCCTCTCCCATCTGTCACCTTCCATACAGGCTGCTGCCATCACTGATGGGCTCGGCGTTGGGCAGCGACAGATCCAGCCTTGAGCCCGCTCGTATTTGCTCTGTGGGACCCACAGAGAGCTTCAGCTATTGCTTGCAGAAGCCACCTCCCACCGCCCATCCTTGCCAGGCAAACCCAAACCAATGATGTTTTAGTGGGAGGACCTGGTTTTTGCACGGTAGGACAAACCCAAGCCAAAGTAATTCCTCGCCTAGAAAGTCTGGGACTCAGATTCCAGCAGAAAAGGTGCAACTTCCCTCTCCTGAGGTAGTTTCTGCGCATGTGGTGGGTAGGGGGAGGGGGGGCAGTGTGTCTTCCTCCCAGCACCCTGCCTGCCTTAGAACAAATAACGATAGCAGAAAAGAGACGGGACTGGCAAGGTGCCCTGGGCTTGCTGGTGTGCTGGAGGGAAGATATTCCAGACTTGTCCCTCCTAGCTTGCCCCATGTATGACCTGTAAGAGCTGGCTGGGATTGGAGCCCCATTCAGGGAGAGGCCTTGAAAAGAGTCTTTGAAGCAGGAGTATTTTGGGCCATGGGCGCAGCGCGCTTCAGGGATCCACTCCAAACTGCACAGGGCTTTGCAGTGAATGGGGCACCAATACACTGGTGGCAGTGAGGACCAGCGGGTGCAACTCACCCCCCTGGGCTTTATTCACAGAGTTTTAGCGTTCCTCCACCTGGGAAAAGGGTGTGTTTGTAGTCAGTCTGGCTGGGCAAGAAGCTGGGAAAAGGGTAAATCGACACCCAGTAATCCTGAGGGCACCTTTCCAGTCCTAAACCTGTGCTGGCCTCACTCCTGCCCCTGCAGGGGTGGCACAGAGAGAACGTGTTAGAAAATGGAAAAGGGAAGGGAAGGGACAGAGGAAAAATGACAGCTATAAAGTCTCTGTGCAACTTGGATATAATTTTTCTCCAAAAGGATAATGCTGTCTTCAAATGCTGTTCTCCTTGTTAGCTTGGGCACTCAGGTGGGTTTCTGTGGAAAAGCATATTTTGAAAATAAAAGTCCAAAAAGATGTCATGTTTATTCCTAAACCTCTCTTATAAGAGAAAAGCCTCACCCTCAACACACAAAAAAAACCCCATAGGAGAATTAACCTTTATAGCTTTGCTTCAAATACAAGCCTGGCATGGGTTTCACTCCCTGAGAGGCAGAAGTTCACTGTGTTTTGCAAGAAGGTTGAGCTAGAATGAGGATTAATTTGGTTATTTATTAATGCCTGTTTTATGACAGAATTTTTTGTTGTTCTTGGAGGCAGGAGGAGGAATGGATACCCCTTCCTTGTGTGGTAAAAGAAGGATAGCTGAAAGCTGTTTCCAAACTGGGAGCTAACTCCTCTCCCTGGGGAGATATTCCTCCATCTGCATTGGTGAATGAGCAGAGCTTTGGAGAAACTGGAAGATCTTGTGGCTGGCTAGAGACTAGAACAAGGAGCAACATGATGGGGACTCAGAGAAGATGCAGTTTCTAACAGCAGAGAGCAGAGGAGAACTCCTTTCTCCTTGAAACATGGTCCTTCCCACTGTTACCACCTGCCTGTCACCAGAAATCATTAGCAAGAAGAGCTCTGCCCAAAGCTAGGTAAATCTAACTGGTGCCAAGTTCCTTTTCTTGTGGGAAGAGATGTGTCCAGTGTGACTGAGTCCTCCTTGCCTCCTGCGCTGTTCGAGTTTGGCCTGAGGCAGTCAGAACTGAGGTATGGTAGCCCTCCGTCCTGCCCCCTTTCTTGAGTTTCCTCTATCTCCCTTCTTGTGAATTCAGCCCTCAGACTGATCTTTCATCCTCAGAGACCAAGTCGTGCTTCATCTTGGCCCTGACTGGCTACAGAAGGGGCATCCCAGAGCTGTGTGCAAAACAAGGGCATCACAGACTGATACATTTAATTTGTTGCACTTGTCCCATGGAAACAATCTTTTTCTGGCAGTCCAGCAAGCCTGCCCTGCAGAATGATAGTCTGAAATTATTGATCTTATTTCAACTTGCATACAAACCCAGTAACTGTGGCGTCCAGCAGGGAGCAACACGCAATTCAATATATGAATTTTAGGTGAAGCCATGAAGCCAGGAAGCCAGCCATTTTATTAGGTGAAATCACACAGATGATATACCTTTCTTGCTGCAAATATGGCAAGCTGAAAACCTGCTAATTGGTTACACACTCTGTTCACACTGTATCGATTGGTCAGTAACTATAACGAGTTCTGATAAACCTGTCTTATAGCTAAATATTCTTAGTTTACCTTTAATACCTAAAAGCATCTGCACACCTGCTGTTTTGACCATCTTGTTATGGTTGGTTCCTAACATGTTCTGTTACTCCCAAATCCCTTCCCATAACTGCTTCTTGGTTTCGGGCAGCCTGTACCCCTATCAGCAAGGCCGCTGTGTTTTGAGAATGAGATTTTTTATGAGTACTTAGCCTAAAATGTTATATTCTCTCTATTGCCATGTATTTCGTTGACTCCCAGTGTGAGGCAGGAGCAGCATCACCCCTTCCCATTACTTGTGCTGCCCTCCACACTTTGTCTCTAGTAAGAGTTGTGTTGGTTTTTGGGGATATGACATTTTATAAGACTGCTTCATGATTTCATGTTCTGATTTAGGATCAGGATGGATCTCATCTAAAAGGCTTGTTGATCAGTTTCATTCATCACAACTGGCCATCACTGTTGAAGCATGGCTTTCTTGAGGAATTCATCACTCCTATTGTTAAGGTATGGATTCTGTTAATGAGATTTTATTTATTACTTACAGTGTAACAGAGAAGGTGATTGTTTTTTCCTTTGTTTTTTAAGGGCAAGCCAAAATAAGCAAGAACGTTCGTTCTGTAGTATTCCTGAATTTGATGAGTGGAAGAAACACATGGAGAATCATAAAGCATGGAAGGAAAGACACTACAAAGGTTTGTTTAAGCACAAATAAGTGAATCTCGTGGATCTACAATTATTTAGTAATATACTATTGCTGTGAGGTTTTATTTGTAGTTGGTTTCATGATTGTATCTTTTGTAACGGTTTTATAATATTATCAGCAGAATAAAAGAGGCAAAATAATAAATAATAAATAAACTTAAATTTTGACTATGGAGTAACGATTTCCTTTCGTTGGACAGGTTTGGGTACCAGCACTGCTAAAGAAGCAAAGGGATATTTTGCTGCCATGGGAAGACATCGGATCTTATTTCGATATGCTGGTCCTGAAGATGATGCTGCCATTACACTGGAAAGAACTTACAAAAACGTCATTCTCTGTGGTGTGGTTTGGTTTCTATTTTTTACTGAAAGGGGCACTTGAGGGGGTCCTAACAGGGTTTGTTGGTTGTTTAGTTTTGAGGTTGTTCGGGGTTTTTTTTCTAAGTAACTGAAAAATACATCTTGGAAAGAGAAAGAAGCTTTTGGAAAAGATTTTAAATTTTGCACTAAGACTTTTACCCACACTACAAATTCAGTTCTACCTTCTGCTTAGTAGCTTTGTTCAGTTTTGTGTGGTATAGAGGTGAAAAATTCAGACTTGTTTTTAAAGACAGAACATGCCAAAAAATGCTCTGAGTAAGGCAGTAGAGCCCAAAGAAATGTTTTACATCTGCTTAGGGATCTGAATTTTTTTGGTAAGCAAATAAGATCAAAAAGGTATTGTTCACTGAAGATATTTCAGTGTTGCACATGTGTATTTATGCACGTGTTCTATATATTTGAATTTCGGATCTTTTAGATGTGTGCAGGCAAGTACGTGTGTTTCAAAGAGAGCCTGTGGAAGGGCAAAGGATGGAGTGTCTGAAGACAAAGCTGTTGTCTCAAGAAATGTTCCACCTGTTATCTGCTTTATTTTGCTCTTTTAATTGCATGTGACCTGAGAGAATAAAAGGTGCACAAGAGGAAAAAATGAAATATTACGACACCCATCTTAGGCAAAACTTTTTCCTTCTATAAGAACTTTTTCCTTCCATAAGAACTTTTCTCTTACACTGGGGATCTAGTAGAACAGTGTGATTTTACTAACAGAAGGATCATAGAATCATAGAATTGTAGGGGTTGGAAGGGACCTTGACACCCGCGGGGTGTCAGAGCGGGGAGTGCTGGCGGAGGCCCTCTCCTTCAGCAGCAGCTGCTTCAGTTTTGGGGAGCTTCTCCAGATGTCCTGGGGCCGCTCAAAAGCGTTGTGCGGCTCGCTGGCGCTTGCTGCTTCGGAAACTCGGTCCCGATGCTTGTGCGCTGGGGCAAACTCCTGGCAGGACCTGCAGCCTGTGGAGAGAGAGGCCCACGCTGAGACCCCTGAGGGGTGAGGGAAGGGAGAGAAATCATGAATAAAGTTGTGTCTGTGAAGAAGGGAGGGGTGGGGGGAGGTGTTTTAAGATTTGGTTTTCCTTCTCATTATCCCACTCGGTTTCTCTCTGTGTGTGTGTGTGTATGCAGTGTAATCATTTGTGGTTTTGCATGCCCAGGTTCTGGTGGAGGATGAGGGACCTACAGGGGTGGCTTCTAGAAGCAGCTAGAAGTTTGCTAGGTTAAATAGCAGAAAGTGAAGCAAGCAGCTTGACAGAGCTCAGCATCAACAAGAATGAATGCCCCTTTGTGAAGAATCTGCCACAAGGGATTTCTAAAACAGCCCAGAAACAGGTAGGGTGAGGATATCTCTGTCTGAGTAGGAAGGAGTGGGTAACCTATAACTCTGGTTTTTTCACTGACATAATTCCAATAGTCTCTTTGCATGACTTGGGAAGCAGCATGCTGGCAGCATTTGGGGTTTTCTCTACTTGCTGTATGTGATGCAGGTATTTCTAACCGACCTCCTGGGCTGGGTAGGCAGCAGTATCCTTGTTCTGCCTGGTTCTTACAGGGCTGTTTATATCGTTGTGTGTGTATGTGTGTGTGTGTGACTCTCTCTTGCCTACGCCAATGGCTCTGCTGCCATAATTCCCTTGTAAGTTGACATCTCTACTGCATTCTGGCCCCTAATATTGGCAGTCCTTGTAGGTAGCATGGCTTTGCCAAGGTTTGTTAGGATTTGAAATGAATCAGGAGGCCTTTTCTTAGTTTCCTCTGATGGGAAATTTCCCTTTATGAATTCAACTGCCAGCAGATTTGCTATCAACTGTTTGAAGACTTTTCTTTCTAGTGCTGATGCAAGATACACATCTGTTGTAGAAGAGACCAGGATGCTGATATTTTCCTATCATTGACTGTCCCTGCATTTTAATAGAGCATTTCTGCCTGTGGGGACTTCTTAAATTCCTAGTCTCATTCACACAGACAGCATTGATGTTTAGATTTCTTTTACTCTGCTGAAGTCTGCTTGTGCCCAGGTTTTAATGTTACGGAAATTTCTTGTCAGACCTTTTAAGAGGGGAAGTTCCCAATATCCTTCTCTCGTTTTGCCCTGTGGTAGAAACCAGCCAGACACAACCCATGTCCCTCCCTGTTCCTACCCTCTCCACGCTGACCTGGTCTGCTGGTTGAGCTGCAGTGGCCTCAGGCAGAGGGGTTTATATG
Source organism: Laterallus jamaicensis coturniculus (assembly GCA_022605575.1). Lineage (NCBI taxonomy): Eukaryota > Metazoa > Chordata > Aves > Gruiformes > Rallidae > Laterallus > Laterallus jamaicensis. Next base: position 1,241,707 of record JAKCOX010000031.1, on the reverse strand, counting down.
TAGTTTTTCGTGTGCGTCTTGCCTCTCGCTGGGAGCGCTTTTTGCTTTGCACAGTGCAAGCCACCTCTGCTGCAAACCTGCTGTGTTCCAACACTTGCTTCTCTTGTGGTAGCATGTCCTGCTGTTGTACCTCCACCTCTGCATGCTCATGAGGCTTTATTTTTTATTTTATTTTTAGTTTTATTTGTTAAATTGTCACACCTGCTTTCTTACAGATACCTGTTTTATTCCATGGCTGTGCAGGTCATGGCTGCAGACTAGAGCACTCCCATGTGCTGTCAGACCTCAAGATTTTCCATGCTGACTTACCAGCCAGGTGTTTTTCACTGGAGCGTAATGAGGTTTTATTTAGCTCAAGTGGTGCACCTAGGTTTGGGGTTTTTTCTTTTTCTTTCTATTCTGCTCCAGTGAACTTCTCACTGGGGATGAGGGGCTCTGCACGTACCCTTACCTTTTGCCCTGGTGCACAGCATTGTGTGGGCTCCATCTGTCGACAGCCCTGAGATGTTTAGGTCTGTTTGTACGCAGACTGGTCCTCTGCAGACCTTCCAGCCTGAAAAATCATGGCAGGCAGCACATTTCTTTCAACACTTTACAAAAAGGGGCCTGTTTTGTGTCTTCTAATATCATGGATTTGGAAGGGAAGGACAAGGTGAAGCAAAAAGCTTTCCTTGGTTTTGCTGTTTGGGAATTCCCTCCCAGGTACTCAGAAACTCATGGCAGAGCTCAGCGGTGGTGTGTTAGGGTGCAATTTTACAGCATTTTCCAGGCAGGCTGTCAAGTGCCCATGGTTTGTCCCTGCTCTGCTGCTTCTATGCAACTATGGCACCTCCATCTTCTACCCCTCTTGTGCTACCTGTTGAGGTTCCTCCAGATGTGCTGTGCTGCTTCCCCTTTTCCAATACCTCCAGGCATGTCCCTGAGATGATTAGTGGGGCAGCAGCTGGAGGGATGGATTCCAGCCTGGGGAGAGAAGGTAGGAGGCTGAGCTGTCGCTCTCAAGTCAGTACTTGGCCAGCATTCTCACATTAAGGAATAAAGAAAGATGAAAAAAATTCAGTGAGGGGAATTTAACTTTTGATGGTGGAAAATACCTCTGGTGTTTGTATATGAAAGGCCTAGAGTTGCTGCAATTTTCTGTTGAAAACAGTTGCAACAAGCCAAACCCCCCACGGAGCATCTCTGTGTGCTATGCCTGGGTATCTCAAGTCTAAAATGCCTGCAGGTGAAAAGTCCCAGTGTAACTTGGCAGCTCTGCACTGATGTGGGTTTTTTTTCCCTGCAGAGACACCTCTTCTTGAGTTGAGAAAGAGCCAGTGGTAGGAAGGTTTTCAATACAATAAAAAGCAAAGGCCAGAAAAGGCTTATGCAGTTGTAGGGGCTTGTCTTCTGGCTTTGGAATACCTGTACTGGAGAACTTGGACATCTCCATGTAGGGTGAAGGTCTGGGCTCTGTGTGGGCTGGTCACAGGCAACTTGACTTGTGCTTATTACCCTTTGAACAGCAGGGTTTGTACCTGTGGGGCTTTGAAAGTGACAGACTCCAATTGTGGTGAATGGAGGACAAGTCGAACTGAGCAAAGTTCTGTCCCCTCTGGCTGGCTGACCAGCAGCCTGGAGTCAGGAGTCTTTCTGCCTGCACCTTCCTTAGCACTACAGAGCAGCCCGTGGTGCCACCTCCCTGCTGAACAAGGCACAAACTGACACCTCTGCCAGCCCCTCCACCTCGTGCTTTACTGCTTTTTCTCTTGCTTTCAGGGTTTCCCTCCAGCAAGCATCCCTGTGTCTCCTTTCCAGGGCCACTCTTCGTTTCCCACATGGACCGTCTCTTTATGGCAGCTCTTCTAAAGTCATCCTCTGAAGGAAGAAGCAAGTGCCTTGAGCATCTGTGCAAGTTTGGGTGGCCGTGCTGCTGTGTCAGGCCAGTCCTACCCTCTACAACACCTTCAGGTGAGCGTATGGTTTGTCCAAGTACAATTTCAGTGAGAGGGTCGTCTGTAGCACCGCAGATACTACAAAGTGCTGAATGTGAGCCTGTTTCCTTACTCCAGGGTGTGTGTGTGTGTGTGTGTGTGTGTAGGCCTCTCTTCTGTCTTCATGTGCATTTTGTAGAGATTCAGGTTGCCAGCCCAGGTAGAAAGCTGTGTTCTGGAGGGAGAGTGAGGAGTTATTACAGCACAGGTATATGGGAAAAGGATAAACAAAGGGAAAGCCAAATCCATTAAAGAAAGAATAAGGATTCTTTTCCCCTCTGTTTTTAGTCACAACATCAGTAAAATGCTCCACAACTTTGATGTATCCTCTGCTATTGTATCTGAAGGGAATTTTTGTGCCTTGATACTCGTTTTGCAGCAGCAGCAGCTTCTACGAAGATGTCCCTCCCAGTGCTCTGGTCACTGAGTATGCTAAGGCTTGTTTATTAGGCAGAGAAGGGCAGCAAATCATAGTCAGGTAGTTCTTACTGGTGGTGTAGTGCCTTGCTGTCAGTGCAGCTCTGATCTTTTGGAATCTCAGAGCCCGAACTCAGACATGAACATATCCCACTGATTCTGAATGCATTAAATCATCCCAGTTTAATCTGCCGGTCTGGTTTGAGCCAGCCACATCAGGGAACAGATTTGTTTTAAACAGTGTCTTGCAGCTCTTTTCTTTTGTGACTGCTCAGCCAATTCAGACTTAAGCAAACAGTCTTCAGGCCTTAAGCCTCATGTAGCAATTCCTATCCAGGCAAAAGATAACAAATGGCAACCACACCAAAACTGATCACCTCTCCCCCACCTTCTTCCAAGTGCAAAAGAATGGAGAGCCTCTTGAGTTGGTATTTGTCTATTCAAATTCCATGGAATGCCCTGTGAGAGAAGCTGTACTGCTACCCCGACCCAGCAAAAGGGAAAAGCAGAGCTGGAGGGACACCTGTTGGTGGAAGGTGCAAAGCAAATTGCTTGTGGGATGATCAATGAGCAGGAGGTATTGAGCGTGTTGACTCTCTGACTCTGTGAGAAATATTTTCTTATTTAATGAAACAGGAGATAAGTCAGACCTTCATTTGGGAATCGAAGGCTGCTTTTTCCAGATTTTCAGAGTTTTAAATCCCTTTGGTACCGATATATGATTACTTTGGTACTTGAAATCTGAAAATACAATCATTTTGGTACTTGAATGTCCAGAGTATATGGCACCCAAGGTGGCAAGGGGTGTCGGGGGGCAGGCATGTTCCCTGAGGAGCTGCTGAGGACTCTGGGTTGTCTCCTTGTCTAGATGTTGTGTATTCTACTCCCTCTGCAAACTAGAAATCCAGACCCTGATTTGCCTGGAATGCCAAGAGTTAGCCAGTTCCAAAACACCATGAAGAACACAAAGACAATTTTGTGCATTTTTTTCTATTTTACTTTATTGGTTTGGCCTTCTTGATGCCGAGGCTTTTCCCTTTTTCCTTGCTTGGCCTATTGCTGAGGCTTTTCCCTTTCTGCCTTCTTTTTTGCCTTGTGCCTCTTGCCTGGCCTCTTACTTCTTGTTTTGACTTTTTCCTGCCCTTGGTATTTCCTTTTCCATTTTGCTCTTTGCCCTTGGTATTTCCTTTCGCACTGTCTCTTGCCTTTGGCCATTGCTGTTGCTTTTTGCCATTACCTTTTCCCCTTGACCATGCCAGAACTGGCCTCTTGCCTCTCACATTGCCTCTTGCCTTTTGCTGTACCTTCTGTCTGGCCTTTGGCTGTTTCCTCTTTTCCTTCCTTTCTGACACCGGCCTCTTTCCTCTCTTGGTTTTCGTGGTGGGTTCGGCCTCACCATCCACCAGCCTTGTTCCTCTCTGTGGTTTTTGGCAGGGGCATTTCGCCTTGTGCCTCTTGCCTTCTCTCCTTTCTTGCTTTGTCTTCGGCCTTGTTTATTTTCTTTCTGCTTTTTATTTTTGCCTGTTCCCTTTCTTTATGCATTCTTCCTTTTATTTTTCCTATTGCCTCTTCCTTTTTTTTTCGTTTTCACTTCTTTTTAATCTTCTGTTACCTCATACAGTGCTACACTCCTGGTCTTAAACCTCTACGTGTCTATGCTTTGCTTTTTTCTGCCTGTGCTCCTTGGTTGGTACAGACATAGACACCTGAGCATACTTCACATCAGCAACAATAATCGCCCAGGATGTAGAACTAATCTGAACTATCTTACCAGCTATCTTCCTCATTCTACTTGCCCTGCCATCCCTCCAAAACCTATATATTATAGATAAACTAGACGAACCTGATCTTACCCTAAAAGCCATCAGACACCAATGATACTGAACCTACGAATACACAGACTTCAAAGATCTTATATTCGACTCGCATATGATCCCCACCACAGAACTCTACCAGGACACCTCCGACTACTAGAAGTAGACCACGGCTTGGTTATTCCGATAGAATCCCCCATCTGCATTATCATCACAGCTGATGATGTCTTACAGTCCCTACCAACCCAGTTCAAAATACACCCCCTGCAAATACTAAAAACCACTCTTGAACTTGACCATGAACCACAGCATCTTTGACCAATTCACAAGCCCATCCCTGCTAGGAATCCCCTTGATTTTGATATCCATACTATTCCCAGCCCTACTACTTCCATTGCCGGTCAATCAATGAATCACTAACCGACCACCACCTGCACAAGCTCTGACACCACAAAGTTAACTACAAGCGCTACCCAGCAATCAAGAATTTACCCCCACCCCATGAATACATCACCACCCCACTAAAATCCAACAAAACACCTACACTATCAACAGTAACCACCCCAAACTTCCAACACTCTACAGAACCTCCAACAAACAGCCCCACAATATATAATATAACCTGTCAGTCCCCCCACCCTTCAAGATATGGGTGCCTTCTGCATTCTTCCATTCATTTTTACTTTCTCCTTTGCCTTTTTTTTTCTTTGCCTTTTTTGTTATTGCCTTGTGTTTTTTTCTGTGCCTTGTTTTTTTTTTTCTTTGCCTTGCTTTTTTTTCTTTGCCTTTTTTTGTGTTTTTGTTACCTCATACCAAGCTAAAGTACTTGTCGTAAACCTCTACATTTCTATGCTTTGCTTCTCCTCGGCCTGTGATCTTTGCTGCCTTTCCCTGTCAGGCTCAGGCAGTGCTGCAGGAGAAGTGCTCTTGTGCCTCCCCGTGTGGGTGCAGCGAGCCAGGAGCCCTTCTAAGCAGGGTGTGTTTTGCCCAAGCAAGAACCCCTGGGGAAAGCGAGCCCTGTCAAGGGGCTGTGCTCAGTGCTACCGAGGGAAAGAGGACAGTCCTGGGGGGGCCTCCCCTGGGGCCCGCCCTGGGAGTCCAGAAAGCTTCCTCCCCCGGCGTGCGGGGCACGAGTGCACCTTCGTGGGGCACGAGCAGCGGGCCCTGAGCCAAAACGGCCCAGAGGAGCCCTGGCAAGGGACCAGCGCGCTCAGTGCCACAGAGGCAGGCAAAAACCCCCGGGCACAAGTAGAAGCCCACTGTGGGGGAAAAAAGCCCTCCTCCCCCCAGCTGCAGGGCACGAGAGGCCACCTTCGTGGGGCACGAGCAGCAGGCAGTGACCCGGTCCAGATGTTCAGGAGGGGCCCTGTCAAGGGGCTGTGCTCAGAGCTGCAGAGGAAGGCAAAAAACCCCCAGGGACCAGTGCCAATCCGCCCTGGGGGAAAATTCCTTCCTGACCCCAGCAGCAGAGCTGGCTATCGGCTACTCCCTGAGCATGTGAGCAAGGCCGGCTCCCTCCTCCCACCGGCTGGTCACGCCTCCCAGGAGATGCCCTAGCCCTGTTCTCCCTCAGCCCGGAGCCTGACCTCCTCCCCATCAGCTTGGGGGCAAGGATCCTTTGGGCGCCTGGCAGGGTGCCGGCATGGGCTCCAAAGCTTCAACATTGCTGCACCCCGTTTGCTCACGGCTGCTGCCCCTGGCTCGGCGGGGGATGAGGATGGCGATCTCTGGAGCGCTCCTCAGGAAGGCATATCCTTAGTGCGGCCACAGGCTTGGGCGTGTGGTCCTCCCTCAGCCCTCTGGGAGGAGTTTCCCCAGCTCCTCTAGGAGCTGCTGCTCCTGCGTCTGCCCGGGGCTGTCCCCAGGACAGCTCTGGCAGGGGCCTGGAAGGACACCCCCTTTTCTACTGCCCCGGGGCATTGTGACCTCACCGGTGCCTGGTGATGGGGTGTGATGGGCAGCCCCCCATCCACAGCCCCGCCCACTGCGGCCCCGCCCACTGTAGCGCCCCCCCCCAACCCCCCGGCCCCCCTTAGAGGAAGGCCTTTGGGTGCTGTAGGAACTTGCAGTCTTTTGTTCTTTATATTAAAAATTTGTTATTTTCCCTTTCTTAGAGTTCAGTGAAAACTCGATGCAGCTGCACCACAACTGGACGTGGAATAGGATGTTTAAATGTCTCTTACCAAATCCCACTGCACTAGAAATGAAGAATAAAGAGTAACAATTCAGTACTCTTTATTCTGTGTATCTTCTGTCAGTGTTAAAACATTGAGGAGAGGTTGAAAGTAGGACAGACTTTGGAATGCAAGGGAGGTTGCATGAGTATGGTGGAAAGGATGTAATTTTCTGAGGTAGAACATTGGGATCCCTGCCCAAAGTACAGCCAGGGACTCCTTTCTCACTCCCTTTCTGCGGTGGCACAAAGCTGATGCTGATTTTTTCCCCCTCTCCCATCTGTCACCTTCCATACAGGCTGCTGCCATCACTGATGGGCTCGGCGTTGGGCAGCGACAGATCCAGCCTTGAGCCCGCTCGTATTTGCTCTGTGGGACCCACAGAGAGCTTCAGCTATTGCTTGCAGAAGCCACCTCCCACCGCCCATCCTTGCCAGGCAAACCCAAACCAATGATGTTTTAGTGGGAGGACCTGGTTTTTGCACGGTAGGACAAACCCAAGCCAAAGTAATTCCTCGCCTAGAAAGTCTGGGACTCAGATTCCAGCAGAAAAGGTGCAACTTCCCTCTCCTGAGGTAGTTTCTGCGTATGTGGTGGGTAGGGGGAGGGGGGGCAGTGTGTCTTCCTCCCAGCACCCTGCCTGCCTTAGAACAAATAACGATAGCAGAAAAGAGACGGGACTGGCAAGGTGCCCTGGGCTTGCTGGTGTGCTGGAGGGAAGATATTCCAGACTTGTCCCTCCTAGCTTGCCCCATGTATGACCTGTAAGAGCTGGCTGGGATTGGAGCCCCATTCAGGGAGAGGCCTTGAAAATAGTCTTTGAAGCAGGAGTATTTTGGGCCATGGGCGCAGCGCGCTTCAGGGATCCACTCCAAACTGCACAGGGCTTTGCAGTGAATGGGGCACCAATACACTGGTGGCAGTGAGGACCAGCGGGTGCAACTCACCCCCCTGGGCTTTATTCACAGAGTTTTAGCGTTCCTCCACCTGGGAAAAGGGTGTGTTTGTAGTCAGTCTGGCTGGGCAAGAAGCTGGGAAAAGGGTAAATCGACACCCAGTAATCCTGAGGGCACCTTTCCAGTCCTAAACGTGTGCTGGCCTCACTCCTGCCCCTGCAGGGGTGGCACAGAGAGGAAGTTTAGAAAATGGAAAAGGGAAGGGAAGGGACAGAGGAAAAATGACAGCTATAAAGTCTCTGTGCAACTTGGATATAATTTTTCTCCAAAAGGATAATGCTGTCTTCAAATGCTGTTCTCCTTGTTAGCTTGGGCACTCAGGTGGGTTTCTGTGGAAAAGCATATTTTGAAAATAAAAGTCCAAAAAGATGTCATGTTTATTCCTAAACCTCAAGGTGTTTTTTTTTTGTTATTAGAGAAAAGCCTCACCCTCAACACACAAAAAACCCCATAGGAGAATTAACCTTTATAGCTTTGCTTCAAATACAAGCCTGGCATGGGTTTCACTCCCTGAGAGGCAGAAGTTCACTGTGTTTTGCAAGAAGGTTGAGCTAGAATGAGGATTAATTTGGTTATTTATTAATGCCTGTTATATGACAGAATTTTTTGTTGTTCTTGGAGGCAGGAGGAGGAATGGATACCCCTTCCTTGTGTGGTAAAAGAAGGATAGCTGAAAGCTGTTTCCAAACTGGGAGCTAACTCTTCTCCCTGGGGAGATATTCCTCCATCTGCATTGGTGAATCAGCAGAGCTTTGGAGAAACTGGAAGATCTTGTGGCTGGCTAGAGACTAGAACAAGGAGCAACATGATGGGGACTCAGAGAAGATGCAGTTTCTAACAGCAGAGAGCAGAGGAGAACTCCTTTCTCCTTGAAACATGGTCCTTCCCACTGTTACCACCTGCCTGTCACCAGAAACCATTAGCAAGAAGAGCTCTGCCCAAAGCTAGGTAAATCTAACTGGTGCCAAGTTCCTTTTCTTGTGGAAAGAGATGTGTCCAGTGTGACTGAGTCCTCCTTGCCTCCTGCGCTGTACGAGTTTGGCCTGAGGCAGTCAGAACTGAGGTATGGTAGCCCTCCGTCCTGCCCCCTTTCTTGAGTTTCCTCTATCTCCCTTCTTGTGAATTCAGCCCTCAGACTGATCTTTCATCCTCAGAGACCAAGTCGTGCTTCATCTTGGCCCTGACTGGCTACAGAAGGGGCATCCCAGAGCTGTGTGCAAAACAAGGGCATCACAGACTGATACATTTAATTTGTTGCACTTGTCCCATGGAAACAATCTTTTTCTGGCAGTCCAGCAAGCCTGCCCTGCAGTATGTTAGTCTCAAATTATTGATCTTGTTTCATCTTGCATACAAACCCAGTAATCATTCGGGGTTTGACTAATAAGATTTTCATCCTTGAGTGCTGTGGGTACCAGATTCTGTGTCACTTCAGACAGTATCTGGTTTGTACACACACAGAGCACAGCTGGATGAAACCTCTTAGCTGAATGGAAACAACATCTGAATGCTCTGAGATGGGTATTCAAAAGTAATCTGTTTTGATCTACTGAGTGAGGATTGTTTTTGCCAGATTTTATTTTCAGTTATGAATCCAGTTTGTTTTGCATGGAGACAGGAAATCCTCCAAACATCCTTCATGTTAGCATACTGGCCTCCTCTTCTTAGTGTCTCTTTGCTTGTTCTGTTTGCCCTACCATGGAATTCAGGGCCTGTTGACTCAGTTTGTGCAAGAGAATTTGTAATTGCTGTAACAACATGTCATCTTGAGTAGAATTGACTTAGAGTAGCCCACTTGGTGTGGTTTGTTGAAGCACAGATTTTACAGTTTGGCTGGAGTGGCTTAGAGTTTAATCAAGACAAACAAAACACATGAAACATTCAACACTCTTAGAGCATATGGGGTTTCTAAACCAAAAGGGCAGCAAAATGCTGTATTGAGCTGATGTCACCAGTATAATTCCTTATCTTTCTGTTAACTGTGCCTTACTGTTGGCTCTTGGTGTCAGGAGAGCAAATCCCCTGGTCTGGTTGGTTGTTTTTGAAATGAGCTGTCCTGGAGTAGATGGGGATAAAATAGTGGCAAAGAAATGGTGATCCATGGATCCTGTGAGAGGCCTCTGTGGACATCCTTTGGAGAGTGATGAAGTGGATGTTTCTCAGTGTCCTGGCTGGCCCTGCACCAGCCAAAGGCCTGAAGAGAGCTGAGTGCAAGTGAGGAAGGGCTCAGCAACCTAAAGCAAGGTGAGGTGTGCAGGTGGAATTAGGGTTTTGGCAGCCAGAGAACTGGCTGGAAGAAAAGGCAGTGAGAGCAGGCCTTGGAGGAGGCCTCAGAGAAGGGAGGGTCCTGTGGGAAGGAGCATCTGGGGTTGGGTTTGGAAGAGGAGAGGGAGCCTGAGGGACTGGAAATAGGAGAAAGATGGTTGGGTAGGAGAGTGAAGCACTCAGGACATGGAAGAAGACAAGGTAATTTGTAAATGGCAGAACTGGAGTTGGAGTGGTTTGCATAACAGTAGCAATCACGTATAAATGGTAAAGAATACCTGTCTTGGTGAAAAGAAGGGGCTGGGAAGCAGCACATTTGGGGTTCACAAAAGAAGGCCTTCTTAAACAGAAAGAGACTTGTGGCAAGAGTAGGAAATGTAATGTTCTTGGAAGTGCTGATGAGACAGGTAATTTTAGGGAATTAATCAAGGGAAAGGAGGAAGAGGCTTACAACACAGAGGCAAGATGGGCTTGCAGAATAGCAGGACAGAATAGGAATGTTGCAGCAGAAACAGGATCATCCAAGGAGCAGACTGGAAGGAGCAAAGCCTGAGGAGGCACTAAACCAGGCATAAAAGGAAGAGCAAGGTGGCAGAGCTCAGAGGAAGATGAGTTTTAGGGGAAATGACAGGATACACTCCTTCTCACAGGTATTCTATTCTCTTCCACTATCCTACTGATACATCTTTTTTCTGTTATATTCCATGTCTGTTTCTACTTCTGCCATTCCATCCATCCATCCATCCATCCATCCATCCATCCATCCATCCATCCATCCATCCATCCATCCATCCATCCATCCATCCATCCTCCCGCATCAGGAAGTTCAGAAGGCACCTTCCTTGTGTCATGTTGGAAATCCTTCTGCCTTGGGGGAATCCTCATAGGTCACTGGGAAATGCAATAAAAAGAGACCATGTGTGTACATGGGTCAAGAAATCTGAGTGCAGGTGTAGTAAGTAAGAGGCAATGGTGTGTTATGAAGGAAGAAGAGGCTGAAGTAGACTACTGAGAAATCTACTTACCCTGGGAAACCCTACTGTTGTCTTCTGCAGGAAAGGCCTGTGCTATACAAAAGAATCATAACTGACCCAAATGAATGGGACCTGCCATGACATCCAAACAGTTAAAAAGAGAGATGTTAGTGCAGGAGATGTAGGATGGGATTTGGAGAGAGTTTATAAAATCAGTAAGATTCAAAGAGGTGAGGAAACTGATGTTCCCAGAGGGACAGACACAGTGCTCTTTGCAGGCAGTTTGCAGACTGGGCTCTTCCTTGAGAAGGTGAATGAAGAGTTACTGGGAGCAGTAGGTAAGAGATACAGCCCACTAGGTTTTCTGGGAAGATGTATAGGCAAGGATTTGGCAGCACCTGGCATTGATTCCCTCAGAATGTTTACACAGATTAGGCAGAATGTGTTTGAAACAGGTGCTCGTAGTCTGTAAATGGGGTTGGGGTGTGTGTGTGTGTGTGTGTTTGTTTTGCTTTTGGTATCTTCTGTTTTATGGTTGTGGGTTTTGGTTTTTTAACAGCAGACTATTGACAAGAGTAGAGCACATCTGCAAATGAGGCCTTGAAAGAGGATGTGACAAATTTGGGGCACAGATAAAGAAAGAGATGAAGGTGAAATCCAGAAACTCAAGCAGAAGATCACAGAACTGCAAGCTGAGGTGTGCTCCAGCTTCTGCTGACCTTGCAGAAAAAGCTGAGAAATGCTGTGACATATCAAAGCAGCAGGTGGGTCATTTGGTAGTTACCAGACAGTATCTGGAGGCTGGAAAGTTCATAGAGACTGCTACGAGTCAGAAATGCTGACTTCTTAGCATTCCTGAGGCAATTAAAGTTAAGTTAAGGCATTCCTTCCTGTAGCAAGGCAGAACTCACACCATGATTGTCCTACTCACTTGGTAAAATCAGAGGAGGAGACAAGGGACCACACAGAGGAGGAACACACCTTGTCCCTGGGATGAGGCCATGAATCGTGTCCTGGAGTGTTTCAGCAGAGTGTGGAGGACAAACTGAATTTCCAGCTCCATGAGAGGGGCAGAGTTCAAACTGTGTAAGTAATTCTGACTTGAAAGTAGTTTCTCTATAGCCACTCTTTCATTTATTTGACCCCAGTGGACCAAAATGTGAGTGTTAACATGAAATGTGGTCCAAAAGGAATGGCAGCAGCTATTGTTTCATGTCTTTAAGGCTCAGCAGATGTATGCAGGAGGACTCGTGTTCCCTAGCAGCCCATCCTACTGCAGCTCTTCAGTCCAGGGATGAGAGAAGAGCGCCCTTCCTCCTCAATGCCCTGAAGCAAGAGCAACTTAATCTGGAAGTTTTCTTCAGGATGGCAAATGTTCACTGAATATAGCAGTGGGATCTGGCAATGGAATAACTTGTAAGTAATTGGGAGCATCAGAACATGTCTAATCATAGGCAGTTTTGCAGCTTATGTATCATGAGAAAACCTGACCAACTTCAAGTTGCCATGACATGTCTCCACAGAGATGTGGATTTGCTAGAAAATACTGAGCACAGGAATTTAGTAAGCTTTTTCTGATAAAATCCCATTATAATACTGCTGGCCATTCTCACATAGAAGGCAGAAGGGTTTAGAAAGAAACTTGAAGAAATGCAGGGAAAGCAGCGATCTTGAATCCCTGAAAGGGATTTGGAAGTTCCAAAGTACTGAGAACTATGCTGAAAGCTTGCTGGACTATTATGATGCAGCACCAATTATGTTAGCAAAGTGTATAGAGAGAAAGTTGAGCATTGAGGTGGGGTTGCAGGCAAATTAGAAGACTCAGAAGGAAAAGGGACACACTGAGTTAGCTGAAACTGCTGTGAAATAGCAAGGATTTTTATTAAGAAGAGTGGGAAACATAGGGAAATTAAGGAATTAGAGACAGTAGGTATCGTTAATATCTGAAAGGCCTGGAAAGGCCTGAGAGGCAGAAAAAAGGAGCGTCGCTGGAGGAGGCTCTGTGAACTCCCCTTTCCACTGTCAGTCCCTGTGACAAAGATGGAAATGTCCTCTTTGGCTCCTTTCCCCAACATCACGGTGCATTTCCATTCTTGCAGGTCAGGACTGCAACTGCTTTTGAGTACAACACGTAACCTGCTCCTTAATAGTTTGAAGAGATCTGTGGTGGGAGCTGAGGAAGGTCAGTAGTTGGAGCAGAAGCCTAAACCCACTATTTATGTGCTTGTGTCTTTGTCAGTGCTTAACCATCTGGTAAAGCATTGGTGCTGCTCTTAAAAATCACATGTGCTGTTTGCAGGTATGGCTGCTCAGACATGAGAGGTCTGGTTTACAGAGGACTCCATTAATCTGAGTCCCTGAGGTCTTGGTGTCTTGGCAAAGGCTGCTTATGTGCCCGCCCCAGGGCAGCTGCCCCCAGCCTGATGGGTGCCTTGGGTGCAGTACAGGGATGCTGGTGGGCCCTGATGGCTGGACTGCTCCACCTTTGCTTCAGCAATCAGCCACACTATCAAGGGGAGAATTTCTCTGGCTTGATCTGTGTGTGTTGCAGTTGGACATCTGGTGATTTTGGCCTCGTCATTGCACCTGGGGTGGTTGTTTCTTATGTCACTGCCTCCAAACGTTGGTTCTTTACAGGGAATGAAGGCTGTGAGTGACCTGACAGAGTAGCTCACTGTAGCATGTAACTCTGTGCCCTTGTTCCCCTCTTCATGGCATGCATGTGTAGTTAGTGCCTGAGCTGTGCACATCTACTCATGCCTCCACTTGTGGTTATCTTATGTTCAGTTGTGTTTATAAAGCCTTTACACACAGCTTTCTCTTTGTCAGTGAGGCAACATATGCATTACAAGCATGGGGTGGCTCTAAAACTTAAACCTTCACCTGCAGAAGCTGCTTTTCTAATGCTGATCTGCAGTTCCTTGCAGTCTGGGGAAATGTGAGTTGCCTGGTCTCAGCAGCGCCTGCGCCCATGTGCGTGTGTGCCCAGCCACACTGTGTATGGCAAAAGCTAGATGGCTGACATGGAAACAGCTCCTGTGGGACACATCTATCTGCTTGCATTGGAAGAGTTAAACTCAAGAGCTAGGTGGATACATCCTGCTTTCTTAAACAAAAGTGGTGGTGCATCTGTGACCAAGCAGATTCAATTGTATTGTTGTTCTTAGGAGATCCCAGAAATACTTAGATTACACTGTGGAAATGGGTGGCAGTAAATGTCAGTGGCTCGATAGGGCAGAGCACAGCTTTAAAAGAAGAAAGCAAGGCTAAAGAAATCACCCACCTCCTGTGGGTACTGAAGTGCAGGGGAAGGAGGCAATGGTTCAGAAGGGGCTGGACCAGGCCAGTGCTCAGAACGAAACAGTTTGAAACAAGTCGAAGTACTAATTGGTTGCTGCATTTCTCACGTCATCCAGAAGATGGTGCTGTAGCACAGGTGCCTTTGGCACCCTGATTTGGAATCCCCGAGTGTCCCATCTACTAAACCAGACTGTTCTGCCCTGCGTTTCTTCACTGACTTTTTCTTCCACAACTGAGGAAGCGTGGAGGTGCTGAGCTTGCAGCATCTGCTGGAAGCTGCCAAGAGTCAGCTGAAGTATTTGGATGAAAATTTGGAAATCATCTGAGCAATTGAGGAGCCTCCATCCCAGTCATCAAAGTTAATGCAACTGATGGATTTAAATGTCTGTTTAGACTGAAACCTGAAAAGATAGATGGGTTTGTAACTGTGGCTGGCTGAGTTAGCCTGTGGTAAATATTACTTGCATGAAAAGGCTGAGTTAGTATCTCTAGGTTTCTCTGGCAATCTGAATTTCAGCTGCTAATGCTGTTGATAACACTAGTTATCTCCCTGGCCTCTCTTTGGTAACACAGTGCTTCTACGTGACTAGAGTAGTTCAGCTGGAAGGGACCTACAGCCACCATCCAGTCCAACTGCCTGCCCACTGGAGGGTTGAGCAGAAGTTAGAGCATGGTGCTAAGGGTATTGTGCAAATGCCTCTTCAGCACTGCCATGGGGCATCAACCACCTCTCTGGGAAGCTTCTTCCAAGGTATGACCACCGTCTCAGTAAGGAAATGTTTCCTTCTGTCAGGTGTGAACTTCTCCTGAAGGATGCAGCTTGGAGCAATTCCATCATGCCCTGGAAGTGGGTCCCAGGGAGAAGAGCTCAGCATCTCCCTCTGCACATCTCCTGTGCAGGAATAGAGAGCAGGGAGGTCACCCCTCAGCCTCCTTCTCTCCAAACTAGCCAAGCCCAAAGTCCTAAGCTACTCCTCAGAGGACATGCCTGCCAGGCTTTTGCCATTTCTAGTGCCCTGCTTGGGACACCTTCAATTACTTCAACAGTGTTTTTCAATGTGTGGGGCCCAGAGTTGCACACCATAATCAAGGTAATGCTGTGTCTGATGCAGCTGGTAATGCTGTGTCTGATGCACCCCTGGATGAAGAAGACATCTCAGAGGATTTCTGAGGAGCCACTGCTGAGAAGACCGGCACCATGCTGCTGGAGGTGGCCTACCGCAAGGGAGACTGCAGCAGGGCTACATTCAAAGCTCATCTAATCCTGCTTCAGCCTTGTGGAACAGAAGCAAGACCCTGATGACCTGAGAACCACCACCAAAGCCTGATGGTCTCAGGCCTTTTCTGCTGGAGCGCCATGGCCAGAAGAAGGGAACGTCTTCTGGGGAAGCACTGCAGAGCTCACCATCCTCACCTGCCATGGAGCCAGGGGCAGCAGCACAACTGTAAGAAATGGGATGTAGAGAAGTAGCAAGGGGGAGGCGTGACCAGCCTGTGGGAGGAGGGAGCCGGCCTTGCTCACATGCTCAGGGAGTAGCCGATCGCCAGCTCTGCTGCTGGGGTCAGGAAGGAATTTTCCCCCGGGCGGATTGGCACTGGTCCCTGGGGGTTTTTTGCCTTCCTCTGCAGCTCTGAGCACAGCCCCTTGACAGGGCCCCTCCTGAACATCTGGGCTGGCTCACTGCCCACTGCTGCTCGTGCCCCAGGAAGTTGGCCTCTCGTGCCCTGCAGCTGGGGGGAGGAAGGCTTTTTTCCCCCCTGGCAAGCTACAAGCTGTGCCTGGGGGTTTTTTGCCTGCCTCTGTAGCACTGAGCACAGCCCCTTGTCAGGGCTCCTCTGGGCCCTTTTGGCTAGGTTCTTGCCTGCTGCTCTGGTACCTCCAAGGTGCCGCTCAGGCCCTGCCTCTCTCGGGCTCTCTTGCCCATGGCAGGTTCACAGCAGGGAGCAAACTCTGCTCGCCCCTTGGCTCCATTTCCCCAGCAGTTCTTGCGTGTGAAAAACAGCCTGGAAGGGCTTGGAAGGGCTCTGGACTTCTTTCCCCATCAGGAGGGAGCTGCTGCGTTTCCCCTCTGCCTGCGGGCAATACAGGCCCAGCCCAGGAACTTTCAAGGGACAGACTTTCATGTGTCACTGGCCAAGAAGCACTGGCCAAAGTCATTATTTGCCCTTTGGTCATTGTCGTTGCCTTGTCACCTTCTCATCACTCACTGTCTTCATTGTCATCTCCTGCTGTTGTCTGCATTGACTTCATCATCTCCTTTGGTCGCCTCCTCCCTCCATCTCCGTTCATGGTGTCGTCATCTCCTTTCGTCGTCATCTCCCATCATTGCCCTTCTCTTCCTCATCGTCATTTTCTTCCTCGTTGTCTCCTTTCATCTCCATCATCACTGGCTGCCTCCATCGCCTTCACCTCTCATCAGCTTCGTCTTCATCCTCATCTCCTTTCGACGTTTCCCTTCATCATCATCATCATCATCATCATTCACTTTGCGCTGTCTCTTCCCCCTACCTTGCGCTGTCTCTCCTCTCTCCCCCTGCCTTGTGCCGTCTCTCCTCTCTCCCCCACCTTGCGCCCTCTTTCCTCTCTCCCCCCCTTGCGCCGTCTCTCTCTTCCGCCCCTCGCGCCGTCTGTTCCACCCCCTTGCGCCGTCTCTTTCTTCCCCCCCCCTTGCGCCGTCTCTCTCTTCCCCCCTCCTTGCGCTGCCTCTCCTCTCTCCCCCCCTTGCGCCGTCTCTCTCTCTCCCCCCCTTGCGCCGTCTCTCTCTCTCCCCTCCTTGTGTCATCTCTGTCTTCCCCCTCCCCCCCACCCCCAACCTCTGTTTCATCAGAGGCTTTTCACGTGTCACCAGACAAGAAGCCCAGCAGACCAGAGGAGAACTCCTTTCTCCTTGAAACATGGTCCTTCCCACTGTTACCACCTGCCTGTCACCAGAAATCATTAGCAAGAAGAGCTCTGCCCAAAGCTAGGTAAATCTAACTGGTGCCAAGTTCCTTTTCTTGTGGAAAGAGATGTGTCCAGTGTGACTGAGTCCTCCTTGCCTCCTGCGCTGTACGAGTTTGGCCTGAGGCAGTCAGAACTGAGGTATGGTAGCCCTCCGTCCTGCCCCCTTTCTTGAGTTTCCTCTATCTCCCTTCTTGTGAATTCAGCCCTCAGACTGATCTTTCATCCGCAGAGACCAAGTCGTGCTTCATCTTGGCCCTGACTGGCTACAGAAGGGGCATCCCAGAGCTGTGTGCAAAACAAGGGCATCACAGACTGATACATTTAATTTGTTGCACTTGTCCCATGGAAACAATCTTTTTCTGGCAGTCCAGCAAGCCTGCCCTGCAGAATGTTAGTCTGAAATTATTGGTCTTATTTCATCTTGCATACAAACCCAGTAACTGTGGCGTCCAGCAGGGAGCAACACGCAATTCAATATATGAATTTTAGGTGAAGCCAGGAAGCCAGGAAGCCAGCCATTTTATTAGGTGAAATCACACAGATGATATACCTTTCTTGCTGCAAATATGGCAAGCTGAAAACCTGCTAATTGGTTACACACTCTGTTCACTCTGTATCGATTGGTCAGTAACTATAACGAGTTCTGATAAACCTATCTTATAGCTAAATATTCTTAGTTTACCTTTAATACCTAAAAGCATCTGCACACCTGCTGTTTTGACCATCTTGTTATGGTTGGTTCCTAACATGTTCTGTTACTCCCAAATCCCTTCCCATAACTGCTTCTTGGTTTCGGGCAGCCTGTACCCCTATCAGCAAGGCCGCTGTGTTTTGAGAATGAGATTTTTTATGAGTACTTAGCCTAAAATGTTATATTCTCTCTATTGCCATGTATTTCGTTGACTCCCAGTGTGAGGCAGGAGCAGCATCACCCCTTCCCATTACTTGTGCTGCCCTCCACACTTTGTCTCTAGTAAGAGTTGTGTTGGTTTTTGGGGATATGACATTTTATAAGACTGCTTCATGATTTCATGTTCTGATTTAGGATCAGGATGGATCTCATCTAAAAGGCTTGTTGATCAGTTTCATTCATCACAACTGGCCATCACTGTTGAAGCATGGCTTTCTTGAGGAATTCATCACTCCTATTGTTAAGGTATGGATTCTGTTAATGAGATTTTATTTATTACTTACAGTGTAACAGAGAAGGTGATTGTTTTTTCCTTTGTTTTTTAAGGGCAAGCCAAAATAAGCAAGAACGTTCGTTCTGTAGTATTCCTGAATTTGATGAGTGGAAGAAACACATGGAGAATCATAAAGCATGGAAGGAAAGACACTACAAAGGTTTGTTTAAGCACAAATAAGTGAATCTCGTGGATCTACAATTATTTAGTAATATACTATTGCTGTGAGGTTTTATTTGTAGTTGGTTTCATGATTGTACCTTTTGTAACGGTTTTATAATATTATCAGCAGAATAAAAGAGGCAAAATAATAAATAATAAATAAACTTAAATTTTGACTATGGAGTAACGATTTCCTTTCGTTGGACAGGTTTGGGTACCAGCACTGCTAAAGAAGCAAAGGGATATTTTGCTGCCATGGGAAGACATCGGATCTTATTTCGATATGCTGGTCCTGAAGATGATGCTGCCATTACACTGGTAAGAACTTACAAAAACGTCATTCTCTATGGTGTGGTTTGGTTTCTATTTTTTACTGAAAGGGGCACTTGAGGGGGTCCTAACAGGGTTTGTTGGTTGTTTAGTTTTGAGGTTGTTCGGGGTTTTTTTTCTAAGTAACTGAAAAATACATCTTGGAAAGAGAAAGAAGCTTTTGGAAAAGATTTTAAATTTTGCACTAAGACTTTTACCCACACTACAAATTCAGTTCTACCTTCTGCTTAGTAGCTTTGTTCAGTTTTGTGTGGTATAGAGGTGAAAAATTCAGACTTGTTTTTAAAGACAGAACATGCCAAAAAATGCTCTGAGTAAGGCAGTAGAGCCCAAAGAAATGTTTTACATCTGCTTAGGGATCTGAATTTTTTTGGTAAGCAAATAAGATCAAAAAGGTATTGTTCACAGAAGATATTTCAGTGTTGCACATGTGTATTTATGCATGTGTTCTATATATTTGAATTTCGGATCTTTTAGATGTGTGCAGGCAAGTACGTGTGTTTCAAAGAGAGCCTGTGGAAGGGCAAAGGATGGAGTGTCTGAAGACAAAGCTGTTGTCTCAAGAAATGTTCCACCTGTTATCTGCTTTATTTTGCTCTTTTAATTGCATGTGACCTGAGAGAATAAAAGGTGCACAAGAGGAAAAAATGAAATATTACGACACCCATCTTAGGCAAAACTTTTTCCTTCTATAAGAACTTTTTCCTTCTATAAGAACTTTTCTCTTACACTGGGGGTCTAGTAGAACAGTGTGATTTTACTAACAGAAGGATCATAGAATTGTAGGGGTTGGAAGGGACCTTGACACCCGTGGGGTGTCAGAGCGGGGAGTGCTGGCGGAGGCCCTCTCCTTCAGCAGCAGCTGCTTCAGTTTTGGGGAGCTTCTCCAGATGTCCTGGGGCCGCTCAAAAGCGTTGTGCGGCTCGCTGGCGCTTGCTGCTTCGGAAACTCGGTCCCGATGCTTGTGCGCTGGGGCAAACTCCTGGCAGGACCTGCAGCCTGTGGAGAGAGAGGCCCACGCTGAGACGCCTGAGGGGTGAGGGAAGGGAGAGAAATCATGAATAAAGTTGTGTTTGTGAAGAAGGGAGGGGTGGGGGGAGGTGTTTTAAGATTTGGTTTTCCTTCTCATTATCCCACTCGGTCTCTCTGTGTGTGTGTGTGTGTGTGTGTGTGTGTATGCAGTGTAATCATTTGTGGTTTTGCATGCCCAGGTTCTGGTGGAGGATGAAGGACCTACAGGGGTGGCTTCTAGAAGCAGCTAGAAGTTTGCTAGGTTAAATAGCAGAAAGTGAAGCAAGCAGCTTGACAGAGCTCAGCATCAACAAGAATGAACGCCCCTTTGTGAAGAATCTGCCACAAGGGATTTCTAAAACAGCCCAGAAACAGGTAGGGTGAGGATATCTCTGTCTGAGTAGGAAGGAGTGGGTAACCTATAACTCTGTTTTTTTCACTGACATAATTCCAATAGTCTCTTTGCATGACTTGGGAAGCAGCATGCTGGCAGCATTTGGGGTTTTCTCTACTTGCTGTATGTGATGCAGGTATTTCTAACCGACCTCCTGGGCTGGGTAGGCAGCAGTATCCTTGTTCTGCCTGGTTCTTACAGGGCTGTTTATATCGTTGTGTGTGTATGTGTGTGTGTGTGACTCTCTCTTGCCTACGCCAATGGCTCTGCTGCCATAATTCCCTTGTAAGTTGACATCTCTACTGCATTCTGGCCCCTAATATTGGCAGTCCTTGTAGGTAGCATGGCTTTGCCAAGGTTTGTTAGGATTTGAAATGAATCAGGAGGCCTTTTCTTAGTTTCCTCTGATGGGAAATTTCCCTTTATGAATTCAACTGCCAGCAGATTTGCTATCAACTGTTTGAAGACTTTTCTTTCTAGTGCTGATGCAAGATACACATCTGTTGTAGAAGAGACCAGGATGCTGATATTTTCCTATCATTGACTGTCCCTGCATTTTAATAGAGCATTTCTGCCTGTGGGGACTTCTTAAATTCCTAGTCTCATTCACACAGACAGCATTGATGTTTAGATTTCTTTTACTCTGCTGAAGTCTACTTGTGCCCAGGTTTTAATGTTACGGAAATTTCTTGTCAGACCTTTTAAGAGGGGAAGTTCCCAATATCCTTCTCTCGTTTTGCCCTGTGGTAGAAACCAGCCAGACACAACCCATGTCCCTCCCTGTTCCTACCCTCTCCACACTGACCTGGTCTGCTGGTTGAGCTGCAGTGGCCTCAGGCAGAGGGGTTTATATGTAGTTTTTCGTGTGCGTCTTGCCTCTCGCTGGGAGCGCTTTTTGCTTTGCACAGTGCAAGCCACCTCTGCTGCAAACCTGCTGTGTTCCAACACTTGCTTCTCTTGTGGTAGCATGTCCTGCTGTTGTACCTCCACCTCTGCATGCTCATGAGGCTTTATTTTTTATTTTATTTTTAGTTTTATTTGTTAAATTGTCACACCTGCTTTCTTACAGATACCTGTTTTATTCCATGGCTGTGCAGGTCATGGCTGCAGACTAGAGCACTCCCATGTGCTGTCAGACCTCAAGATTTTCCATGCTGACTTACCAGCCAGGTGTTTTTCACTGGAGCGTAATGAGGTTTTATTTAGCTCAAGTGGTGCACCTAGGTTTGGGGTTTTTTCTTTTTCTTTCTATTCTGCTCCAGTGAACTTCTCACTGGGGATGAGGGGCTCTGCACGTACCCTTACCTTTTGCCCTGGTGCACAGCATTGTGTGGGCTCCATCTGTCGACAGCCCTGAGATGTTTAGGTCTGTTTGTACGCAGACTGGTCCTCTGCAGACCTTCCAGCCTGAAAAATCATGGCAGGCAGCACATTTCTTTCAACACTTTACAAAAAGGGGCCTGTTTTGTGTCTTCTAATATCATGGATTTGGAAGGGAAGGACAAGGTGAAGCAAAAAGCTTTCCTTGGTTTTGCTGTTTGGGAATTCCCTCCCAGGTACTCAGAAACTCATGGCAGAGCTCAGCGGTGGTGTGTTAGGGTGCAATTTTACAGCATTTTCCAGGCAGGCTGTCAAGTGCCCATGGTTTGTCCCTGCTCTGCTGCTTCTATGCAACTATGGCACCTCCATCTTCTACCCCTCTTGTGCTACCTGTTGAGGTTCCTCCAGATGTGCTGTGCTGCTTCCCCTTTTCCAATACCTCCAGGCATGTCCCTGAGATGATTAGTGGGGCAGCAGCTGGAGGGATGGATTCCAGCCTGGGGAGAGAAGGTAGGAGGCTGAGCTGTCGCTCTCAAGTCAGTACTTGGCCAGCATTCTCACATTAAGGAATAAAGAAAGATGAAAAAAATTCAGTGAGGGGAATTTAACTTTTGATGGTGGAAAATACCTCTGGTGTTTGTATATGAAAGGCCTAGAGTTGCTGCAATTTTCTGTTGAAAACAGTTGCAACAACCCACGAGGAGCATCTCTGTGTGCTATGCCTGGGTATCTCAAGTCTAAAATGCCTGCAGGTGAAAAGTCCCAGTGTAACTTGGCTGCTCTGCACTGATGTGGGTTTTTTTTCTCTGCAGAGACACCTCTTCTTGAGTTGAGAAAGAGCCAGTGGTAGGAAGGTTTTCAATACAATAAAAAGCAAAGGCCAGAAAAGGCTTATGCAGTTGTAGGGGCTTGTCTTCTGGCTTTGGAATACCTGTACTGGAGAACTTGGACATCTCTATGTAGGGTGAAGGTCTGGGCTCTGTGTGGGCTGGTCACAGGCAACTTGACTTGTGCTTATTAGCCTTTGAACAGCAGGGTTTGTACCTGTGGGGCTTTGAAAGTGACAGACTCCAATTGTGGTGAATGGAGGACAAGTTGAATAACAGCTGAGCAAAGTTCTGTCCCCTCTGGCTGGCTGACCAGCAGCCTGGAGTCAGGAGTCTTTCTGCCTGCACCTTCCTTATCACTACAGAGCAGCCCGTGGTGCCACCTCCCTGCTGAACAAGGCACAAACTGACACCTCTGCTAGCCCCTCCACCTCGTGCTTTACTGCTTTTTCTCTTGCTTTCAGGGTTTCCCTCCAGCAAGCATCCCTGTGTCTCCTTTCCAGGGCCACTCTTCGTTTCCCACATGGACCGTCTCTTTATGGCAGCTCTTCTAAAGTCATCCTCTGAAGGAAGAAGCAAGTGCCTTGAGCATCTGTGCAAGTTTGGGTGGCCGTGCTGCTGTGTCAGGCCAGTCCTACCCTCTACAACACCTTCAGGTGAGCGTATGGTTTGTCCAAGTACAATTTCAGTGAGAGGGTCGTCTGTAGCACCGCAGATACTACAAAGTGCTGAATGTGAGCCTGTTTCCTTACTCCAGGGTGTGCGTGTGTGTGTGTGTGTAGGCCTCTCTTCTGTCTTCATGTGCATTTTGTAGAGATTCAGGTTGCCAGCCCAGGTAGAAAGCTGTGTTCTGGAGGGAGAGTGAGGAGTTATTACAGCACAGGTATATGGGAAAAGGATAAACAAAGGGAAAGCCAAATCTATTAAAGAAAGAATAAGGATTCTTTTCCCCTCTGTTTTTAGTCACAACATCAGTTAAATGCTCCACAACTTTGATGTATCCTCTGCTATTGTATCTGAAGGGAATTTTTGTGCCTTGATACTCGTTTTGCAGCAGCAGCAGCTTCTAAGAAGATGTCCCTCCCAGTGCTCTGGTCACTGAGTGTCCTGGGTTCAGCCCAGCAGCAGGCTGTGTTAGCCCTGAGAGTATTCCATGCCAATTGCATCATGATCGGGCAGGCTGTCCCCCCCCCACTTGCAGGGGTGACTTCGGACCCAGGCACGGGAAGTCCCGGTCTGGGCAGCCGCAGTGCCAGTTCCGGGGGAGACTCCAGACCTATCAGAACCTGCTCCGGGCACGGGAAGTGCTGGTCTGAGCAGGCGTGTGGGAGTTCCGGTTGTTTTCTCTCTCTCTCTCTCTCTCTCTTTCGGGATCGGCGTGGCAGGAGGTGGTGAGGGGGGTGCTCGGGGGTGCTGGGCTCGGGGAGTGCTGCGTTCGGGAATCTGAATCGGTTCGGGCACGGCTCAAATGATATAGTGTGGGGAGAGGTTTGCACTGTATATAATAGCACTGTAGTTAGTTGTTTTCATACTTTACCCTGTTGTTTAGTAAACTATCCTTATCCTAACCTTGCAAAGCCTGTGGTTTTTTTTCCTCTGGCTCTGCAGCTCCTCGATTAGCTCCTTTCGCCCATCCTCCACCTCTTAAAGAGGTAGGGGGGCTTTTTTGTCTGACCTTTGTGGCTTCAGCTTTCCGCTGAGTTTAAACCACAACACTGAGTATGCTAAGGCTTGTTTATTAGGCAGAGAAGGGCAGCAAATCATAGTCAGGTAGTTCTTACTGGTGGTGTGGTGTCTTGCTGTCTGTGCAGCTCTGATCTTTTGGAAACTCAGAGCCTGAACTCAGACTCTTGAGTTGGTATTTGTCTATTCAAATTCCATGGAATGCCCTGTGAGAGAAGCTGTACTGCTACCCCAGCCATGCAAAAGGGAAAAGCAGAGCTGGAGGGACACCTGTTGGTGGAAGGTGCAAAGCAAATTGCTTGTGGGATGATCAGTGAGCAGGAGGTATTCAAGGGAGGTGTTCAGTTGTGTGTGGATCCAGAACTAGAACCACGTTGTTTGCCTGGTGAATAAACACCAAGCTGAGGATGTCTAGAGCAGAGCAGGTGGTGGGGCTGGGGTGGGAGGGGTAATTCCATTTTGTGATGCCACTATTAATTGCTGGATAGATAAGAACTGACATTTTTTAATAATAAAATACTGTAAGGGGGAAAGTAAAATAAATACTGTCAGAAGAAAAGTACAAGTGAAATCTTGGGTTTTGCACAGAATTTGTGATGTTATCCATGATTAGTCACAGGTGCAGTTAAATTGTGGTGTCACAAAATACATAGGAAACAGGAGGAAATCCTGCTCTTTAATTTGAACTGATTTTCCTTGCTGACTTAATTCCAGATTTTCAGAGTTTTAAATCCCTTTGGTACCGATATATGATTACTTTGGTACTTGAAATCTGAAAATACAATCATTTTGGTACTTGAATGTCCAGAGTATATGGCACCCAAGGTGGCAAGGGGTGTCGGGGGGCAGGCATGTTCCCTGAGGAGCTGCTGAGGACTCTGGATTGTCTCCTTGTCTAGATGTTGTGTATTCTACTCCCTCTGCAAACTAGAAATCCAGACCCTGATTTGCCTGGAATGCCAAGAGTTAGCCAGTTCCAAAACACCATGAAGAACACAAAGACAATTTTGTGCATTTTTTTCTATTTTACTTTATTGGTTTGGCCTTCTTGATGCCGAGGCTTTTCCCTTTTTCCTTGCTTGGCCTATTGCTGAGGCTTTTCCCTTTCTGCCTTCTTTTTTGCCTTGTGCCTCTTGCCTGGCTTCTTACTTCTTGTTTTGACTTTTTCCTGCCCTTGGTATTTCCTTTTCCATTTTGCTCTTTGCCCTTGGTATTTCCTTTCGCACTGTCTCTTGCCTTTGGCCATTGCTGTTGCTTTTTGCCATTACCTTTTCCCCTTGGCCATGCCAGAACTGGCCTCTTGCCTCTCACATTGCCTCTTGCCTTTTGCTGTACCTTCTGTCTGGCCTTTGGCTGTTTCCTCTTTTCCTTCCTTTCTGACACCGGCCTCTTTCCTCTCTTGGTTTTCGTGGTGGGTTCGGCCTCACCATCCACCGGCCTTGTTCCTCTCTGTGGTTTTTGCGCGGGACTTGACCTCACTCACCCCTCTGGCTCTTGCCTCTCTTGGCTTTTCGGAGGAGCTTGGACCCACCTGGCTCTACCCTCTCTCCCTGAGGGGCTCGGCCTCACCAACTCTCCTGTCTCTGGCTTCTCTTGGCTTCTGGGGGGGGGGGGGGGCTCAGCCTCGCCGACACACTTGCCGTTCTCCTGTCTTGGCTTTCAGGGGGCTCGGCCTCAACGATCCCCCTGGCTCTCGCCTCCCTTGCCTTTCAGGGAGGGCTCAGCCTCGCCAAACCCCCTGGCTCTCGCCTCTCTTTGCTTTCGGCGGGGGCTCGGCCTCACTGACCTCCGTGCACCTCGCCTCTCTTGGTTGTCGGATGGGGCTCGGCCTCGCTGATCTCCCTGCAACTCGCCTCTCTTGGTTTTCGGGGGGGGCTCGGCCTCACCGACCCCCCAGCTCTCGCCTGTCTTGCCTTTCAGGGGAGGTTCGGCCTCGCCGACCCTTCTGGCTCGCGCCTCTCTTGGTTTTCAGGGGGGGTGCTCAGCCTCACCAACCCCCATGGCTATCGCCTCCCTTGCCTTTCAGGGGGAGCTCGGCCTCGACGACCCCACTAGCTGCCTCTCTTACCTTCCGGGGGGGGGCTCGGACTTGTCGACCTTCCTGGCTCTTGTCTCTCTTGGCTTTTGGGGGGGCTCAGCCTCGCCGACACAGCTGAATTTTTCCTCTCTTGGATTTTGGGGGGTCTCAGCCTCGCTGACCCCCCGGCTCTCTCATCTCTTGGTTTTCGGGGGGGAAATGGACTTGCCAACCCCCCTGGCTCTCGCCTGTCTTGCCTTTCGGAGGAGGCTCCGCCTCGCTGACCCCCCGGCTCTTGCCTCCCATGGTTTTCAGGGGGAGCTCGGACTTGCCGCCCCCCCTGGCTCTCGTCTCTCTTGCCTTTTGGGGTGCGCTCGGCCTCGCTGACCTCCCTGGTTCTCGCCTCCCATGCCTTAAGGGGAGGGCTTGGCCTCGCCAACCCCCCGGCTCTCACCTGTCTTGGTTTTCAGACGTGGCTCAGCCACGCGGACCCCCTGGTTCTCGTCCCTCTTTTCTTCTGGGGGGGGGCTCGGCCTCGCCGACCCCCCTGCCTCTCGCCTCTCTTGGTTTTCGGGGGGGGGCTCGGCCTCGCCGCCCTCCCTGGCTCTCGCCTCTCTTGGTTTTCTGGGGGGGCTCGGCCTCGCTGACCTCCCTGCATCTCGCCTCTCTTGGTTTTCGGGGGGGGCTCGGCCTCACCGACCCCCCTGGCTCTGGCCTCTCTTGCCTTTCGGGGGGGGCTCGGACTTGCCGACCTTCCTGGCTCTGGTCTCTCTTGGCTTTTGCGGGGGGCTCAGCCTCGCCGACACACCTGACTTTTTCCTCTCTTGGCTTTTGGGGGGGCTTGGCCTTGCCGACCCCCCTGCCTCTGGCCTCTCTTGCCTTTCGGGGGTGTCTCGGCCTCGCTGACCCCCCGTCTCTCTCCTCTCTTGGTTTTCGGACAGGGCTCGGCCTCGCCGACCCCCATGGATCTCGTCTCTCTTGGTTTTTGGGAGGAATTGGACTTGCCAACCCCCCTGGCTCTCGCCTGTCTTGCCTTTCGGAGGGGGCTCCGCCTCGACGACCCCCCGGCTCTTGCCTCCCATGGTTTTCAGGGGCGGCTCGAACTCGCCGAACTCCCTGCCTCTCCCCTCCCATGCCTTTCAGGGGAGGCTCGGCCTCACCGACCTTCCTGGCTCTCGCTTCTCTTGATTTTCGGATGGGGCTTGGCCATGTCCCGAGCCCCTCCCAAAAGACATGGGAGGTGAGAGGCAGGGACGTCGGCGAGTCCGAGCCCCCCCCGAAAGCAAAGAGAGGCGAGAGCCAGGGGGGTCGTCGAGGACGAAGTCCCCCGAAAGGCAAGAGAGGCGAGAGGCAGGGAGGGCGGCGAGGCCGAGCCCCGTCCAACAACCAAGAGAGTCGACAGCCAGGGTGGTTGGCGAGGCCGAGCCCCTCCCGAAAGGCATGGGAGGCGAGAGGCATGGACATAGGCGAGTCCGAGCCCCCCGAAATCCATGGGAGGCGAGCGCCAGGAGGTCGGTGAGGCCGAGCCCCCCCCAAAAGGCAAGACAGGCGAGAGCCGGGGGGTCGGCGAGTCCAAGCCCCGTCCGACAACCAAGAGAGGCGAGGTGCACGGAGGTCAGCGAGGCCAAGCCCCATCCGAAAATCAAGAGAAGCGAGAGCCAGGAAGGTCGGTGAGGCTGAGCCTCCCCTGAAAGGCATGGGAGGGGAGAGGCAGGGAGTTCGGCGAGTTCGAGCCGCCCCTGAAAACCATGGGAGGCAAGAGCCGGGGGGTCGTCGAGGCGGAGCCCCCTCCGAAAGGCAAGACAGGCGAGAGCCAGGGGGGTTGGCAAGTCCAATCCCCCCCCAAAAACCAAGAGAGACGAGATCCAGGGGGGTCGGTGAGGCCGAGCCCTGTCCGAAAAGCAAGAGAGGAGAGAGACGGGGGGTCAGCGAGGCCGAGACACCCCCGAAAGGCAAGAGAGGCCAGAGCCAGGGGGGTCGGCGAGGCCGAGCCCCCCCCGAAAGGCAAGAGAGGCCAGAGCCAGGGGGGTCGGTGTAGCCGAGCCCCCACCGAAAGGCAAGACAGGCCTGAGTCAGGGGGTCGGCAGGGCCGAGCCCCCCCCCGATAACCAAGAGAGGCGAGAGGCAGGGGGGTCGGTGAGGCCGAGCCCAGTCCGAAAACCATGAGAGGCGAGAGACAGGGGGGTCGGTGAGGCCGAGCACAGTTCAAAAACCAAGAGAGGCAAGAGACGGGGGGTCGGCGAGACTGAACCCCACCCCTCCCGAAAGGCAAGAGAGGCGAGAGCCAGGGGGGTTGGTGAGGCCGAGCCCCCCAGGGGAGAGAGGCGAGTGCCAGGGGCGTTGGCGAGGCCGAGCCCCCCCCCACTATAAGCCAAGAGAGGTGAGAGCCAAGAAGGTTGGCGAGTCCGAGCCCCCCCCGAAAGGCAAGACAGGCATGAGTCGGGGGGGTCTGCAGGGCCGAGACCCCCCGAAAACCAAAAGAGGTGAGAGGCAGGGGGGTCGGCGAGGCCGAGCCCAGTCCGAAAACCATGAGAGGCGAGAGCCGGGGGGTTGGCGAGGCCGAGCCCACCCCCCGAAGGCAAAAGAGGCGAGAACAAGGCAGGGTCGGCGAGGCCGAGCCCCCCCCCGAAAGCAAAGAGAGGCGAGAGCCAGGGGGGTTATTGAGGCTGAGCCCCTCAGGAAGAGAGGCGAAAGCCAGGGGAGTTGGCCAGGCCGAGCACCCACCGAAAGCCAAGAGATGAAAAAGGCAGGTGGGTCGTCGAGGCCGAGGCCCCCAGGGAGAGAGGCAAGAGACAGGGGGGTTGGTGAGGCCAAGCCCCCCAGGGAGAGAGGCGAGAGACAAGGTGGTTGGCAAGTCCGAGCCCCGTCCGAAAACCATGAGAGACGAGAGCCAGGGGGGCTGGCGGGGCCGAGAACCCCCCGAAAGCAAAGAGAGGCGAGAGCCAGGGGGGTCGCCAAGGCCGAGCCCCCCCCCCAAACCAAAAGGCAAGAGAGGCAAGAGCTGGAATGTTGGCGAGGCCAAGCTCCCCCTGAAAGGCATGGGAGGCGAGAGGCACGGGGTTCGGCAAGGCCGAGCCCCACCCCCCCCCCCAAAAACCAAGCGAGGTGAGAGCCAGGGGGGTTGGCGAGGACAAGCTCTCCCCAAAAGGCAAGAGAGGTGAGAGCCAGGAAGGTCGGCAAGTCCGAGCCCCCCCCCCACAACCAAGAGAGACGAGAGCCAGGGGGACTGGCGAGGCTGAGCCCCCCCCGAAAGCAAAGAGAGGCAAGAGCCAGGGGGGTCGGCAAGAACGAGCCCTTCCCCAAAGGCAAGAGAGGCGAGAGCTGGGGGGGTGGCAAGGCTGAGCCCCCCCTGAAAGCAAAGAGAGGCAAGAGCCAGGGGGGTTGGCAAGAACGAGCCCTTCCCCAAAGGCAAGAGAGGCGAGAGCTGGGGGGGTGGCGAGGCCAAGCCCCCCGCGAAAGGCATGGGAGGTGAGAGGCACAGGGGTCGGCAAGGCCGAGCCTCCCCCATCCCCCCCAATACCAAGAGAGGCGAGAGCCAGGGGCGTTGGCGAGGCCGAGCCCCCCCTCCCACTCTAAGCCAAGAGAGGTGAGAGCCAGGAAGGTCGACGAGTCCGAGCCCCCCCCTGAAAACAAAGAGAGGCGAGAGCCAGGGGAGTTGGCGAGGCCAAGCCCCCCCCCCCCCCCCCCCCGAAAACCAAAAGAGACGAGAGCCAGGGGAGTTGGCGAGGCCGAGCCCCCTCCCCGAAAACCAAGAGAGGCGAGAGCCAGGGGTGTTGGCGAGGCCGAGCCCCGTCCGACAACCAAGAGAGGCAAGTTGCAGGGAGTTCAGCGAGGCCGAGCCCCCCCGAAAAACAAGAGAGGTGAGAGCCAGGGGAGTTGGAGAGGCCAAGACACCCCCCCTACAAAAGGCAAGAGAGGCGAGAGGAAGGGCGGCTTTTAGGGTAAGATCAGGTTCATCTAGTTTGTCTATTATATATAGGATTTGGAGGGATGGCAGAGCAAGTAGAATGAGGACAATAGCTGGTAAGATAGTTCAGATTAGTTCTACATCCTGGGTGATTATTGTTGCTGATGTGAAGTATGCTCAGGTGTCTATGTCTGTACCAACCAAGGAGCACAGGCAGAAAAAAGCAAAGCATAGACATGTAGAGGTTTAAGACCAGGAGTGTAGCATTGTATGAGGTAACAGAAGATTAAAAAGAAAAGGAAAAAAGAGGAAAAGACAGGCAAGAGCTGGGGAGTCGGGGAGGCCGAGACCCCCCCCATAGGCAAAAGAGGCGAGAGCCGGAGGGTTGGCAAGGCCGAGCACCTTCCCCCAAAGGCAAGAGAGGCGAGAGCCAGAGGGGTTATTGAGGCTGAGCCCCTCAGGAAGAGAGGCGAAAGCCAGGGGAGTTGGCCAGGCCGAGCAACAACCAAAAGCCAAGAGATGAAAAAGGCAGGTGGGTCGTTGAGGCCGAGCCCCCCAGGGAGAGAGGCAAGAGACAGGGGGGTTGGTGAGGCCAAGCCCCCAGGGGAGAGAGGCGAGAGACAGGGCGGTTGGCGAGTCCGAGACCCCCGATATCCAAGAGAGACGAGAGCCTGTGGGGCTGGCGAGGCCGAGCCCCCCCCCCGAAAGCAAAGAGAGGCGAGAGCCGGGGGGGTCGGCGAGACTGAGCCCTGCCCCCCCCGAAAGGCAAGAGTGGCAAGAGCCAGGTGGGTTGGTGAGGCAGAGCCCGCCCCCCGAAAAGGCAAGTACGGCGAGAGGCAGGGGGGTTGGTGAGACCGAGCCCCCCCCGAAAGGCAAGAGAGGCAAGAGACGGGGGGGTCGTTGAGGCCAAAGTCCCCCGAAAGGCAAGAGAGGTGAGAGGCAGGGAGGTCGGAGTGGCCGAGCCCCCCCCCGAAAACCAAGAGAGGCGAGAGCCAGGGGGGTCGTCAAGGCCGAAGTCCCCCGAAAGGCAAGAGAGACGAGAGCCATGGGGGTTGGGGAGGCCGAGCCCCTCCCGAAAGGCATGGGAGGCGAGAGGCATGGACATAGGCGAGTCCGAGCCCCCCGAAATCCATGGGAGGCGAGCGCCAGGATGTCGGTAAGGCCAAGCCCCCCTCAAAAGGCAAGACAGGCGAGATCGGGGGGTCGGCAAGTCCAAGCCCCGTCCGACAACCTAGAGAGGCGAGGTGCACGGAGGTCAGCGAGGCCAAGCCCCATCCGAAAATCAAGAGAAGCGAGAGCCAGGAAGGTCGGTGAGGCCGAGCCTCCCCTGAAAGGCATGGGAGGGGAGAGGCAGGGAGTTCGGCGAGTTCGAGCCGCCCCTGAAAACCATGGGAGGCAAGAGCCGGGGGGGTCGGTGTAGCCGAGCCCCCACCGAAAGGCAAGACAGGCGAGAGCCAGGGGGGTCGGTGTAGCCGAGCCCCCACCGAAAGGCAAGACAGGCCTGAGTCAGGGGGTCGGCAGGGCCGAGCGCCCCCCCAAAAACCAAGAGAGGCGAGAGGCAGGGGGGTCGGTGAGGCCGAGCCCAGTCCGAAAACCATGAGAGGCGAGAGACAGGGGGGTCGGTGAGGCCGAGCACAGTTCAAAAACCAAGAGAGGCAAGAGACGGGGGGTCGGCGAGACTGAACCCCACCCCTCCCGAAAGGCAAGAGAGGCGAGAGCCAGGGGGGTTGGTGAGGCCGAGCCCCCCAGGGGAGAGAGGCGAGAGCCAGGGGCGTTGGCGAGGCCGAGCCCCCCCCCACTATAAGCCAAGAGAGGTGAGAGCCAAGAAGGTTGGCGAGTCCGAGTCCCCCCCGAAAGGCAAGACAGGCATGAGTCGGGGGGGTCGGCAGGGCCGAGACCCCCCGAAAACCAAAAGAGGTGAGAGGCAGGGGGGTCGGCGAGGCCGAGCCCAGTCCGAAAACCATGAGAGGCGAGAGCCGGGGGGTTGGCGAGGCCGAGCCCACCCCCCGAAGGCAAAAGAGGCGAGAGCCAGGGGGGTTATTGAGGCTGAGCCCCTCAGGAAGAGAGGCGAAAGCCAGGGGAGTTGGCCAGGCCGAGCACCCACCGAAAGCCAAGAGATGAAAAAGGCAGGTGGGTCGTCGAGGCCGAGGCCCCCAGGGAGAGAGGCAAGAGACAGGGGGGTTGGTGAGGCCAAGCCCCCCAGGGAGAGAGGCGAGAGACAAGGTGGTTGTCGAGTCCGAGCCCCCCCCCAATATCCAAGAGAGACGAGAGCCTGTGGGGCTGGCGAGGCCGAGCCCCCCCCCGGAAAGCAAAGAGAGGCGAGAGCCAGGGGGGTCGGCGAGTCCAAGCGCTCCCCCCCAAAGGCAAGAGAGGTGAGAGGCAGGGTGGTTGGCCAGGCCAAGCCCCCGCTGAAAGCCAAGAGAGGAAAAAGGCAGGGGGGTCGTCGAGGCCGAGCCCCCCAAGGAGAGAGGCAAGAGACAGGGAGGTTAGTGAGGCCAAACCCCCAGAGGATAGGGGCGAGAGACAGGGCAGTTGGCGAGGCCGAGCACCCCCCCTGAAAGCCTAGAGAGGCGATAGCCTGGGGGGATGGCAAGGCCAAGGCCCCCCAAAAGGTCAAGAGAGGTGAGAGCCAGGAATGTTGGCAAGTCCGAGCCCCGTCCGAAAACCATGAGAGACGAGAGCCAGGGGGGCTGGCGGGGCCGAGCCCCCCCCCGAAAGCAAAGAGAGGCGTGAGCCAGGGGGGTCGCCAAGGCCGAGCCCCCCCCCCAAACCAAAAGGCAAGAGAGGCAAGAGCTGGAATGTTGGCAAGGCCAAGCTCCCCCTGAAAGGCATGGGAGGCGAGAGGCACGGGGTTCCAAGGCCGAGCCCCACCCCCCCCCCCAAAAACCAAGCGAGGCGAGAGCCAGGGGGGTTGGCGAGGACAAGCTCTCCCCAAAAGGCAAGAGAGGTGAGAGCCAGGAAGGTCGGCAAGTCCGAGCCCCGCCCTGACAACCGAGAGAGACGAGAGCCAGGGGGACTGCCTCTCTTGCCTTTCGGGGGACTTCGTCCTCGACGACCCCCCTGGCTCTCGCCTCTCTTGTTTTTCGGGGGGGGCTCGGACTAGCCGACGTCCCTGCCTCTCACCTCCCATGTCTTTTGGGAGGGGCTCGGCTTCGCCACCGTCCCTGCCTCTCGCCTCCCATGCCTTTCGGGAGGGGCTTAGGCTCGCCGACCTTCCTGGCTCTCATGTCTCTTGGTTTTTAATGGGGACTCGACCTAGCCGGCCTTCATGGCTCTCACCTCTCTCGGTTTTCGGGGGAGGCTCGGCCTCGCAAGCCCCCCAGATTCTCACCTCCCATGCCTTTCGGGGGAGGCTCAGCCTTGCCGACCTTCCTGGCTCTCGCTTCTCTTGGTTTTCAGACGGGGCTTGGCCTCGCTGACCTCCCTGCATCTCACCTCTCTTGGTTATCGGACGGGGCTCGGCCTCGCCGACCCCCATGGCTTTCGCCTCTCTTGCCTTTTTGGGGGGTGGGCTCAGCCTCACCAACCCACCTGGCTCTCGCCTCTTGTGCCTTTCGGGGGGGACGGGGCTGAGTCTCGACGATCCCCCTGGCTCTCGCCTCTCTTGCCTTTCGGGGCGTGCTCAGCCTCGCCGATCCCCCGGCTCTCACCTCCCATTACTTTCGAGGGAGGCTCAGACTCGCCGACCCCCCGTCTCTCGCCTCTCTTGGTTTTAAGGGGGGGGTCTCGGCCTCGCTGACCCCCCTGGTTCACGCCTCTCTTGCCTTTCGGGTGGGGCACGGTCTCACCAACCCCCCTGCCTCTCGCCGTACTTGCCTTTTCGGGGGGCAGGCTCGGCCTCACCAACCCACCTGGCTCTCGCCACTCTTGCATTTCGGGGGGGGCAGGGCTCAGTCTCGCCGACCCCCCGTCTCTGGCCTCTCTTGGTTTTCGGACTGGGCTCGGCCTTGGCGACCCCCCTGCCTCTTGCCTCTCTTGCCTTTCAGGAGGGGCTCAGCCTCGCCAAACCCCCATCTCTCGCCTCTCTTTGCATTCCGGGGGGGGCTCGGCCTCGCCAGCCCCACAGGCTCTCGTCTCTCTTGGATATTGGGGGTCTCGGACTCGCCAACCGCCCTGTCTCTCGCCTCTCTCCCCTGGGGGGCTTGGCCTCACCAACCCCCCTGTCTCTTGCCTCTCTCCCTGGGGGGCTCGGCCTCAACGACCCACCTGCCTTTTTAATCTCTTGGCTTTTGGTGGGTGCTTGGCCTGGCCAACTCCCCTGGCTTTCGCCTCTCTTCCTGAGGGGCTCAGCCTCAATAACCCCTCTGGCTCTCGCCTCTCTTGCCTTTAGAAGGTGGGGCTCGGCCTCGCTGACCCCCCGGCTCTCGCCTTTCTTGCCTATGGGGGGTGGGTTCGGCCTCCCCGACTCCCCAGCTCTTGCCTGTCTTTTCCTCTTTTTTCCTTTTCTTTTTAAGCTTCTGTTACCTCATACAATGCTACACTCCTGGTCTTAAACCTCTACATGTCTATGCTTTGCTTTTTTCTGCCTGTGATCCTTGGTTGGTACAGACATAGACACCTGAGCATACTTCACATCAGCAACAATAATCGCCCAGGATGTAGAACTAATCTGAACTATCTTACCAGCTATTGTCCTCATTCTACTTGCCCTGCCATCCCTCCAAATCCTATATATAATAGACAAACTAGACGAACCTGATCTTACCCTAAAAGCCGCCCTTCCTCTCGCCTCTCTTGCCTTTTGTAGGGGGGGTGTCTTGGCCTCTCCAACTCCCCTGGCTCTCACCTCTCTTGGTTTTCAGACGGCGCTTGGCCTCGCCGACCTCCCAGCTCTCACCTCTCTTGGTTTTCGGGGGGGCTCGGCCTCGCTGAACTCCCTGCAACTCGCCTCTCTTGGTTGTCGGACGGGGCTCGGCCTCGCCGACACCCCTGGCTCTCGCCTCTCTTGGTTTTCGGGGGGGGGGGGGCTCAGCCTTGCCAACTCCCCTGGCTCTCGTCTCTCTTGGTTTTTGGGGGGGGGCTCGGCCTCGCCAACTCCCCTGGCTCTCGCCTCTCTTTGTTTTCGGGGGGGGGGCTCGGACTCGCGGACCTTCCTGGCTCTCACCTCTCTTGGCTTAGAGTGGGAGAGGGGGCTCGGCCTCGCCAACGCCCCTGGCTCTCGCCTCTCTTGGTTGTCGGGGGGGGCTCGGACTTGCCGACCTTCTTGGCTCTCGCCTCTCTTGCCTTTTGGGGAGAGCTTGTCCTCGCCAACCCCCCTGGCTCTCGCCTCGCTTGGGTTTTGGTGGGGGGTGGGGCTCGGCCTTGCCGAACCCTGTGCCTCTCGCCTCCCATGCCTTTCAGGGGGAGCTTGGCCTCGCCAACATTCCAGCTCTTGCCTCTCTTGGCTTTTGGGTTGGGGGGGGTCTCGGCCTTGACGACCCCCCTGGCTCTCGCCTCTCTTTGCTTTCGAGGGGGGGCTCGGCCTCGCCAGCCCCACAGGCTCTCGTCTCTCTTGGATACTGGGGGGGGCTTGGACTCGACAACCGCCCTGTCTCTCGCCTCTCTCCTCTGGTGGGCTTGGCCTCACCAACCCCCCTGTCTCTTGCCTCTCTCCCTGGGGGGCTCGGCCTCAACGTCCCACCTGCCTTTTTCATCTCTTGGCTTTCGGTGGGTGCTCGGCCTGGCCAACTCCCCTGGCTTTCGCCTCTCTTCCTGAGGGGCTCAGCCTCAATAACCCCCCTGGCTCTCACCTCTCTTTGCTTTCGGGGTGGGGCTCGGCCTCGCCGACCCTGCCTTGCTCTCGCCTCTTTTCCCTTCGGGGGGTGGGCTCGGCCTCGCCAACCCCCCGGCTCTCGCCTCTCATGGTTTTCGGACTGGGCTCGGCCTCGCCGACCCCCCTGCCTCTCACCTCTCTTGGTTTTCGGGGGGTCTCGTCTCTGCCAACCCCCCCGACTCATGCCTGTCTTGCCTTTCGGGGGGGGCTCGGACTCGCCAATCTTCTTGGCTCTCACCTCTCTTGGCTTATAGTGGTGGGGGCTCGGCCTCGCCAACGCCCCTGGCTCTCGCCTCTCTTGCCTTTCGGGAGGGGCGGGGTTCAGTCTCGCCGACCCCCCGTCTCTTGCCTCTCTTGGTTTTCGAACTGTGCTCGGCTTCGCCGACCCCCCTGTCTCTCGCCTCTCATGGTTTTCGGACTGGGCTTGGCCTCGCCGACCCCCCTGTCTCTCGCCTCTCTTGGTTTTCAGACTGGGCTCGGCCTCACCGACCCCCCTGTCTCTCGCCTCTCAGGGTTTTCGAACTGTGCTCGGCCTCGCCGACCCCCCTGTCTCTCGCCTCTCATGGTTTTCGGACTGGGCTTGGCCTCGCCGACCCCCCTGCCTCTCGCCTCTCTTGGTTATCGGGGGGGGCCTCGGCCCTGCCGACCCCCCGACTCACGCCTGTCTTGCCTTTCGGGGGGGCTCGGCCTCGCCGACCCCCGTGCCTCTCGCCTCCCATGCTTTTCGGGGGGCCTCGGCCTCGACGACCCCCCTGGCTCTCGCCTCTCTTGCCTTTCGGGAGGGGCTCGGCCTAGCCGAGCCACCAGCTCTCGCCTCTCTTGGTTGTCGAACAGGGCTCGGCCTCGCCAACTCCTTTGGCTCTCGCCTCTCTTGCCTTGCATGGGGGGCTCAGCCTCACCAACCCCCCGGCTCTCGCCTCTCTCCCTTGGGGGCTTGGCCTAACCAACCTCCCTGTCTCTTGCCTCTCTCCTTGGGGGGCTCGGCCTTGACGACCCACCTGTCTTTTTCCTCTCTTGGCTTTTGGTGGGGGCTCGGCCTGGCCAACTCCCCTGGCTCTCGCCTCTCTTCTTGGGGGGTTCGGCCTCAATAACCCCCCTGGCTCTCACCTCTCTTGGCTCTTACCTTTCGGGGGGGGCTCGGCCTCACCGACCCCCCCTTGCTCTCGCCTCTCTTGC